>OY757020.1:87764104-88964104 GCA_963580285.1 Lucinisca nassula | reverse complement strand
CGATATGAGTTTGCCCAAGAACATCAGAACTGGCGATTGCAAGACTGGCGTACAGTTCTGTTCATGGATGAAAACAGATTTCACCTGAAGGCATGTGATCGGCCTGTTCGAGTCTGGAGACGACCCGGAGACCGATACGAGGACTGCAACATTGTGGAAACAGACAGATATGGAGGGGGACAGTGATAGTAATTCTAGATCCTATTGTGAGGCCTTTCGCTGGGGGCAATCCGTGACAATTTCATTCTGATGCAGGATAATGAGCACCCCCATACTGCTAGAGTGTGCATGGATTACCTTAATCGTTAGACTATTGAAGTAATGGACTGGCCGGCACGTTCTCCTGACTTAAACCCAATAGAATGTGTGGGACATTCTTTACAGACGTATCTCACTGGGCGATCTTCCACCAATGACTGACTATTCAAAAACTTACAAACATCCTTAGACATCGGCGATGCCAGGAGTGTTGTGCTGCTCGAAGTGGTCATACACATTACTGACAGGAAAAAGTGACTGATTTGCGCATGTCTATGACATTTGAAATAATCTGACGTAAAGATGGCGATTTCTCAAACATTTATGCAAATTCTTCCTTAACAGGTTACAGTCTGTGATTTGTGAACCGGTTGCCAATGTTTGCCATTAACATGTTGCAGATAAAGTTATTCATCTTTCTGAATCGTTGTTTCATCATCATTATCCAACATCTTTATACTATGAGGAAATATGTGTTTGCTCCTTTAGATGTTTTGAGCAGTGTATATACAATTCAGTTATGTTGGTATTCCTAAGTTGCAACCAATTTGGGAAAGAGCTGCTGACACAGTTTATCATGTCTTATTAGCTCACCTGGAGCTCCAGGTCAGCTTATGCTGTGGGCTGTTGTCCGTCCGTCGTCTGTCGTCCGTCGTTAGCTTTCACATTTCCGACATCTCCTGAACCATAGGTTGGATTGAGCATGGCAGCCATATTGAAATTCTAATTCTTTAAACGACATCTCCTCTCAAACCAAAAGTAGGATTAAGCTGAAACTTCATGTGAGGCATCAGGGTGACATGGAGATTCAGAATTGCTAAAATCGTTCCGGTCCGTTATCCAAGATGGCCGCCATGGCAGCCATCTTGAAATCCTTTAAACAACATCTCCTCCTGAACCAAAAGTCGGATTGAGCTGAAACTTGATGGGAAGCAACCGGGTGACATGGAGATTCAGAATTGCTAAATTCGTTCCGTTCCGATATCCAAGATGGCCGCCATGGCAGCCATCTTTAAATTCTTTAAACGACATCTCCTCTTGAACCAAATGTCGGATTGAGCTGAAACGTGATGGGAAGCATCGGGGTGACATGTAGATTCAGAATTGCTAAAATCGTTCCATTCAAATATCCAAGATGGCTGCCATCAAATATCCAAGATGGCTGCCATGGCAGCCATCTTGAAATTCTTTAAACGACATCTCCTCTCAAACCAAAAGTAGGATTGAGCTGAAACTTCATGTGAGGCATCAGGGTGACATGGAGATTCAGAATTGCTAAAATCGTTCCGGTCCGTTATCCAAGATGGCCGCCATGGCAGCCGTCTTGAAATTCTTTAAACAACATCTCCTCCTGAACCAAAAGTCGGATTGAGCTGAAACTTGATGGGAAGCATCAGGGTGACATGGAGATTCAGAATTGCTAAAATCGTTCTGTTCCCATATCCAAGATGGCCGCCATGGCAGCCATCTTGAAATTCTTTAAACGACATCTCCTCCTGAACCAAAGGTCGGATTGAGCTGAAACTTGACGGGAAGCATCGGGGTGACATGGAGATTCAGAATTGCTAAAATCGTTCCCTTCGATATCCATAATGGCCACCATGGCAGCCATCTTGAAATTCTTCACTTGACATCTCCTCCAAAACCAAAAGTCAGATCGAGCTGAAACTTGATGGGAGGCATGGGGGTGACATGGACATTAAGAATTGCTAAAATCGTTTCGTTCAGATATCCAAGATGGCTGCCATGGCGTCCATCTGGAAATTTTTCAAATGACATCTCCTCCCAAACCAAAAGTCAGATTGAGCTGAAACATGATGAGAGGCATCAGGGTGACATGGAGATTCAGAATCGCTAAAATCGTTCTGGTTCATTTTCCAACATGGCGGCCATCTTGAAATTCTTCAAATGACATCTCCTCCTGAACCAAAAGTCGGATTGAGCTGAAACTTGATGGGAAGCAACCGGGTGACATGGACATTAAGAATTGCTAAAATCGTTTCGTTCAGATATCCAAGATGGCTGCCATGGCGTCCATCTGGAAATTTTTCAAATGACATCTCCTCCCAAACCAAAAGTCAGATTGAGCTGAAACTTGATGAGAAGCATCGGGATGACATGAGATTCAGAATTGCTAAAATTGTTCAGGTCCATTATCCAAGATGACAGCCATCTTGAACTTCTTCAAATGACATCTTCTTCCGAACCAAACGCCACAGTGAGACATTATCATCATTAGCCCAATCCAGGTGAGCGATTTCTGGCCCACTTGGGCCTCTAGTTTGATTACTGTGTCACTTGGTGTTGTGACTTCTTTCCCGTGATATTATGGGCAGGGTTTGGGATCTGATTGTATCAGTTCATGGTCATTGCTCTCCTCATTTGACAGGTGAAATATTCAGCAAATTTAGAAGTACAGAAACAGAAGAAAACAACGAGAAATTCTGGTGTGAGGTTCTTACTCCCAAGATCAATTACAAGGTACGCGGAATCAGGAACGATAGATATAAGTCTTTATAAATAACACCTTCCTTACCTTAGGGAGCAAGTGTGGTGTAAGTTTCATTGAAGTGGGACCACAAACATAATTCTGTAATAGCAGAATAGGGGCCAAGGGCCCATAACTATTGGAGTTATGTCCCTTGGTATGTTTTCAATATTTAAAATGCATTTTGCATAATAACTCTTATGTTTGTGGTCCTACTTCAGTGAAACTTAGCCTCGGAACCACATCCATGAGTTCAATTCCATTCCTTACACAGATTACGTTTTAGGTCTTGATGTTATTGACAGAGAGTGAAAATGTTGTCAACTCCAAAGGTGGACTTGTGATATACAGTTTATTAGTGCGATTTTCATATGGTACCCCAGCGTTAGTTTATCCCATGCAGCGTGTGTATCGGGTGGTCATTTCTGCTACCTTTTTTCTGCAAGTTGATTTATATAAAAAATAAAAAAAATGCTTTGACGTATGATAAAAGGATTGGGTTAAAAGGATGGAAAAGCAAAACGTGAAGACCCTGATCAGACACCAGTTTGATCTGGGTCTTCATTGAACTTTATTGTTATCTCCATTGTTACGTTTTTTAACAGTTTCACAACTGTTTTTTTTGCTATCAAAAAAAAAAATGCTTCAATGTATGATACGAAGGATTGGATTAAAAGGATGGAAAAGTAAAAAGTGATGACCCCGATCAGCTGGATCAGTCAGACTGAACAGTTTGATCTGGGTCTTCACTTTACAAAGTGATTTTGTTTTTGTTTGTTTTGATTTGAGGCCTTACACCCTAGTCAACAATTTTTCAGTCATGTCGGGACGTTTTCCAAGGTTGAATCAGTATTAAGCAATGACGATAAAGTGTCTTGCTCAAGGACACAACACCACACCGCCGGTAGAGTTCGAATCCTGCTGGCGGTGCGGTGTTGTGTCCTTGAGTAAGACACTTTATCTTCATTGCTTAGTACTGGTTCAACCCAGGAAGACGTCTCTGCATGACTGAAAAATTGTTGACTGGGACGTAGTCTCAAATCAAACAAACAAAAACAAAATCACTTAGTTATCTCCACTGTACATTTTTTAACAGTTTCACAGTTTTTAACAGTTTCCACGGATTTCTTGTTTAAAAGTTTCATACTTTGTTTTTTCTGCTAGTTGATTGATCACAATAGTTGCTTTGATGTTTGAAAGAAGGAGTTGATTGATCGCAATAGATGCTTTGATGTTTGATAGAAGGATTGGGTTGAAAGGATGGAAATGTAAAAAGTGAAGACCCTGATCAGAATGACCAGTCAGACTGACCAGTTTGGTCTGGTTCTTCACTGTTGTAATCTCCAGTGTTAACATTTATGTTTTTTTCTGCTAGTTGATTCATCACATTAGATGTTTTAATGTTTGATTGAAAGAATGGAAAGGTAAAAAGTGAAGACCCTGATCAGACTGACCAGTCAGTGATCAGTCTGATCTGGGTCTACACTGTTGTTATCTCCATAATTACAATTTTGAGAAGTTTGACATATTTTTCTGCTGGGAAAAAAATGTTATTGTGTATGATGAAAGGATTGGGTTGAAATGAAGGAAAGGCAATATGTATGATGAAAGGATTGGGTTGAAATGAAGGAAAGGCAAAAAGTGAAGACCCTTATCTGACTGACCGGTCAGACTGACAACGAGCTTGATCTGGGTCTCCCATTGTTACATTTTTGAAATGTTTCACTTTTTTCTGCTATTTGATTTGTCAGAAAAACTGCTTTGATGAATGATAAAACGATGTGGTTGAAAGGATGTAAAAGGCAAGAAGTGAAGACCCTGATCAGACTGACCTTTTAGGTCTTCACTGTTGTCATCTCCATAATTAGGAAAAAAAATGAATTGGATTGAAATGATGGAAAGGCAAAGAGTGAAGACCCTGATCAGTCTGAATGACTAGTTCGATCTAGGTCTTCACAGCTTTTATCTCCATTGTTATATTTTTGAAAAGTTTCACAGCTGGTTTTTCTGCTGTTTGATTTATCAGAAAAAATAGGCTTTGATATACGATAAAAGGATGTGGTTGAAAGGATGGAAAGGCAAAAAGTGAAGAACCTGGATCAGATGGACCAGTCAAGACTGACCAGTTTGATCTGGGTCTTCATTGTTGTTATCTCCTTTGTTTTACATTTTTGAAATGTTTCACAGCTGGTTTTTCTGCTATTTAATTTATCAGAAAAACTGCTTTGATGGTAAAGGATGTAAAGGCAAAATGTGAATACTCTGATCAGACTGACCTTTTGGGTCTTCACTGTTATTATCTCCATAATTAAATTTTTGAAAGTCTGGCAACTTTTTCGGCAGAAAAAAAGGCTTTGATATATGATGAAAGGACTGGGTTGGAATAATGGAAAGGCAAAAAGTGAAGACTCTGATCAGACCGATCGGTCTGAATGACCAAATCGATTTAGGTCTTCACAGTTTTTATCTCCATTGTTATATTTTTGAAAAGTTTCATAGCTGTTTTTCTGCTATTTGATTTATCAGAAAAAATAGGCTTGGATATATGATAAGAGGATGGGGTTGAAAGGATGGAAAGGCAAAAAGTGAAGAACCTGATCAGACTGACCAGTTTGATCGGGTCTTCACTTGTTATCTTCATTGTTACATTATGGGTAAGTAATGTGTCCATTGGGGTTCAAAATTCTTAGGCCATGAAAAGTTACTGTGCTATGCCAAATTACTAACCCATAGCTATGACTCAAGGCATTTCTAAAAATTTAAACATTCCCTCATGTCCTTATTGTTCAGTTGTGCAAATTCATTAGCAGGCTGACTTTATAATGGAGTTAGTGTTTGACTTTATAATGGAGTTAGAATTCAACTTTATAATGGAGGTAGTATTCAAAGTATGTAGATTGAATGGCAAACAGTGAAGACCCTGATCTGAATGCTCCTTCAATTGCAGTCGGATTTGGACCTACACTGTTTGGGTCATTAGAGTTTTGTATGATATCATTGGGTGCAACATACATTAATATATGGCTGCATTGAAAACAAAGATTTAATTATGTTTGCAAATAGTTACCTACGTTTCTAGATCTTTTATCCTGGATAAGAGGTTAAAGAAATGTTTAACCATAATCCTAGAAATGTTTATAAATCGGACACCAGAAAGTGCTGTAACTTTTCTTAAAAATACTACTGAGATTTCAGTGTTATTTGATTGAAATTACAGTGAAATTTCACAGAAATGCCACTAAACTACAGTGAAATTTCACTGAAATGCCACTAAATTTCAGTAGTATTTTGCCCAATTCTTTCAGTGAGATTTCAGTATTATTTCATTGAAATTACAATGAAAAATCATTGAAATACCACTAAATTTCAGTAGTATTTTGCCCGATTCTTTCAGTGAAATTTCAGTGTTATTTCATTGAAATTACAATGAAAAATCATTGAAATACCACTATATTTCAGTAGTATTTTGCCCGATTCTTTCGGTGAGATTTCAGTGTTATTTCATTGAAATTACAATGAGATTTCACTGAAATACCACTAAAATATCTATGAGATTTTGCCAAAAAATTGATAGATTCTTTCAGTGAAATACTGATAAAATTTCATTAAAATTTTATGGAACTCTCAGTGTTATTTCTGTGTTAATTTGCCCGATTCTTTCAATGAAATTTCACCGTTATTTCAGTGAAATAACGGTGAAATTTCACTGAAATTTCAGTGTCATTTTCACCGGGGGTGCTTTTGTTTCTCTTATTACTGCTCAAAACCTAGCTTATGGGTTGGGGCAGCTAATGAGCACCCACATTCTATCTTTAGTCTAGAAGTTAGAAAAAAAAAACACATTACAAATGTGCATTGAAGGGGACACCCAAAGGGATTCATGTGAACTTTGTGATACTGTAAAGTGCTGTTCATACTTCAAAACAATAATTTCCTATACATGCAAGGGACTAACATTGTTGTCCAATCATATTGGAGACAATAATTATTTAAAAATAAATGATTGTGATGCCATGTGAATCAATGTATTCTTAGTATGGAAAGCATCATGTCCCAAGAGCACACACTTATTTTTCAAGCAGTCCAGTTCAAGATTTTGTAGTCTGCTAATTTGTAACAGTGCTAAAAGGTAACAACATAACACTAAGTAAAAAGGACTTGAGATTATCAAGAAACTTTTTGTGCTTGAATACAAATGCACTTTGCAACAACCAAAAATGTTCAATGTGTGCATAAGGAGCTATGTTTGCTCCTGACAGTGTGTTTAATTAGAGTTTCTAGGGTTTGTCTTTATAAATAGAATAAAACAAGAACGGTCAGAGGATCTGACTATAGCCCCGCTATAGCCCTGTCAGAGGAGAAAGACTCATGAATTAAAGGTAAAGACTTGTGAGAGGGTTAAATCCCTAACAAGGTACCTACGCCTTATAGACTTTTCGCGTTATTAGATCTGAAAAACAGTCTAAGTTAAAAAATAGGTTTTGGATAATGAAAAAAGCACATGCAAATCTTCAGACCTATATGAAAACACCTGTTAAATTTCAAAAGGATTGACTAGAACTGTAAGAGGAGTTACGATCACAAGGTAGCAACTCCCTATACATTTTAACATCAGTAGATCTCAAAAATTGTCTAAGTTAAAAAAGGTGAAATAAGTGAAAAAAATTATTTAAGGATAATGAAAAAAGAATATGCACATCTTCAGACCTATATGAAAACATATGTAAAGTTTCAAAAGGATTGACCTAGAACTGTAAGAGGAGTTGTGGTCACAAGGTAGCTACTCCCTATACATTTTAACATTAGTAGATCAGCTACTCCCTATACATTTTAACATTAGTAGATCTCAAAAATTGTCTAAGTTAAAAAAGGTGAAATAAGTGAAAATAATTATTTAAGGATGATGAAAAAAGAATATGCACATCTTCAGACCTATATGAAAACACCTGTAAAGTTTCAAAAGGATTGACCTAGAACTGTAAGAGGAGTTGTGGTCACAAGGTAGCTACTCCCTATACATTTTAACATTAGTAGATCTCAAAAATTGTCTAAGTTAAAAAAGGTGAAATAAGTGAAAAAAATTATTTAAGGATAATGAAAAAAGAATATGCACATCTTCAGACGTATATGAAAACACCTGTGAAGTTTCAAAAGGATTGACCTAGAACTGTAAGAGGAGTTGCGGTAACAAGGTAGCTACTCCCTATACATTTTAACATTAGTAGATCTCAAAAATTGTCTAAGTTAAAAAAGGTGAAATAAGTAAAAAAAAATAATTTAAGGATAATGAAAAAAGAATATGCATATCTTCAGACCTATATGAAAACACCTGTAAAGTTTCAAAAGGATTGACCTAGAACTGTTAGAAGAGTTGTGATCACAAGGTAGCTACTCCCTATACATTTTAATATTAGTATATCTCAAAAATAGTCTAAGTTAAAAAAGGTAATATAAGTGAAAATAATTATTTAAGGATAATGAAAAAAGAATATGCACATCTTCAGACCTATATGAAAACACCTGTAAAGTTTCAAAAGGATTGACTTAGAACTGTTAGAGGAGTTGCGGTAACAAGGTACCCACTATCAAATATTACAGACAGACAGACGGAATTCCGGACAAATTACAGACAGACAGACAGACAGACGGACGGAATTCCGGACAAGCCAAATCCAATATAGCCCCCACTTTTTCAAAGCGGGGCTATAATAACTAGGTACACCTCGGGCCCCCGCCAATCGGGGCTTGAAGAAATAGATTGGGCTGCATGATGCTTCTAGGCAGAGCTGAAACTGACCGCACATAAGTACTGGTAAACAGCTTAGAGGTTCCAAGCCTGCCCTGGAAAAGTGGTGCGAGTCAGAACGCTCATGCATATTAACTCTATTGGTTTCATTGGGCAGCAGGGCTGAAGATGTCATTCCATTACGATAACACACCCGTGCGACATTTTGGATTTTTCACATCTCCAAAATGGCCGTTTTTCTGATGAAAATCCTTGATACTTTTCTGATATAAATATTGCAAACATAGGTTGTGGGTGCTCGTTAGAACCGCCTCATTGAGGCTGTTCTAACGAGTACCCACAACCTATGTCTTGGAGCAAGAATAAGAAAAATAATGTTTACCCCCATAAACCCCAGTTTTCTCTATATAAGGTGGGGTATAGGGGGTCTTCATTTCACGGGCTTGTTCTGGTGATGTCATCTCAATGTTGGGTAGAAGTCCTACAAAATTGGAAGCAAGTCTCTAAAATGACCTATACAGTGTTGACAGGGATGTTAAACCGCAAATCAAACAAATCTAAGTGCACTGAGTCCTAATTATGGCAAATATATGTTTATGTTTTATTCTGAAAATTTGTGTCTGTATATATATCTCTATATGTGTCTTCATTACAATTGAAATCTGTATTTTGAGTTTTGCTCATGAAGGCTCGAAAAAATGAAAAATTTTCCAACTTGCTTCATGAATTAAATATATAATCATGAATTTAATGTATAATGGCTACTGCTGTAAGATATAGTTTGGAATAAGGAATTAAATGCAAAAGAATTTTAAATTGCATGTCTTACATTATGTATCTACATGACATATTAGATTACAAGAAAAAGGATGGGAAAATGCTATTTTACTGTTTTGCAGCAATGAAAATTCTTCAAATACATGAAAGTTAAGTTTTCATTTTGAACTTTAGATTTTGCTTCTACTGAGTAAGAATAATTTTGTTTTTGAAAATAGAAAGTGACAAGAAACACTGATTTAATTCCAGTTAGACCAGTGTTGCATTAACTTTAATTGCGAAAATCTGATATTTTTAATGGGAAAACTGATCTAACTCAAACTTTGTTTAATATCTCTTTTTCTGTCACATGCCATGAACTACAACATACTTCACTTCAAACACCTTATAGATCAGCTTTCAATAATACCCTGATGAGCTATTTATGAATTTAATAAACATAAAAAACTGTCTCCTGTAAAATTTTCAAAAACTGAGTTAGCCCTGTGTTGCGTTGAACGATCGATATTATGTTGAATTCTTTACAGTACAATTGTCATCTGCTTGTGATTTTAAAAGTCATTTTTGCAAACAGTGTGGACCCAGATCAGACTGCTCCTTTAGGATCTGGGTCCACACTGTTCGCCTGTATGCAAAAATAGGTTTGAAAAGTTTGCAAGAATATTCAGCAGACGACATAAACAGACGACATTTTCAGATGCAGTTTTTCTTGGCGCATTAAGGGTTAACTTATCTCGCCCCTACCTAACAAACGACCCCTAACCCATCCCTACCCTTTCCTGATCCACCCTAACCTATCATACCTTCCCGCACCCCACCCCTTGATGGTAATTTCGGTGATTTCAATGGTGATTTCTATGGGGATTTCGGTTATTCCGGTGACCCGCGTCCAAGTGCACTAACCACTGAGCTACCACGTGAAATACTGAAGTACTTACTTTTGAATCTTTGCTGTTGGTAAGTTCATAAAGCTAACGGAATTTTCTCTCTTATAGCATTTCCGAACTTCATTCTGCGTTTCCATCTCCGATCCCATTTGTTGTGAGCTTGATTGTTGTTCGTCAACAAGAGTCTGGACTACTGAAACTCCGTTATCATGGTTATGGACAACTGCGTTACATTCATCGGTTTCAGTGTTTTTAATCCGATTCTCTAGGCTGCCATAAAACTGTGCATGTCTTTGAATTTGTCTGCTGTCTATCGGCTGCAATTTGCCTTTACAAACATTGCAAAAGCAAACTAGTTTGCCCCGCGGCATGTTAGTTTTCTTTGTATCATCCGGGTATCGTATTTTGGAAAGAGCTGAAATGCATACGTGACAAAAGCTTTCAGAATCAGAATCAGAATCAGAATTGTTACTGGTGACACGTCAAATGACATTCATACACCAGGACCTGTGATGTGGGAAGTTAGTCCCTAGCTCTAACCAAAGAGGTAAATTTAGCTACACAATCATCAGCACCTTCAGCTGTCGAGATAATCGAATCGGGAAGGGCATTCCAATCTCTAATGGTTCTGGGGAAGAACGACTCTTTATAAATGTCGGTTCTTGCGCTAAGGGTCTGAAACGCCAACGAATGGTGATTTCTACAGTGTCTAGCTGGGGGAACAAGGTCATCTGTTGGAATGCTGGCAGCACCCTTTAGACCTTTGTATAAAAGGATTAGCCTACTGTCTTTTCTCCTTTTCTTGAGAGACTCCCATTTTAATTTTCCAAGTATTCCAGTCATGCTCCCAGTTTCAAAGCAGTAATTGCCTGTTACAAATCTAGCAGCTCTATTCTGAACTTTCTCAATTTCATCATTAAGGACCACTCCACTGGGGTCCCAGATACAACTACCATATTCCAAGATTGGGCGAACAAGACCTTTATATGCTGCCTCTTTTACATCCTGAGGGCACTGATGAAGATTTCGCCTCAGGAAACCAAGCGTTCTATTTGCCTTAGTACACATGTTGCTAATATGAATATTCCATCTCAAGTTGTGTGAGATTGTCACTCCAAGGTATTTAATGGAGTCCACATTTTCGAGGACCGTTCCCTCTAAGGTGTAAGAAGCCTCAACTTTATTAGATCTCTTCCTAGTTATCTGCATAATATTGCATTTAACTGGCTGAAATCTCATGCCCCATTTACGTGCCCAACATCCTAATCTATCTATGTCAGCCTGAAGTTTCAATGAGTCATCTGTATCTCTAATTTCCCGGTAACAAACACAGTCATCTGCGAACAGTCTTATTTCTGAGTCAATGTCAGTGGAAATATCATTGATGTACAGGGAGAACAAAAGTGGACCAAGAACGGTCCCTTGCGGGACTCCAGACAAAACTGGAGTCCACTCCGAAGATTCACCATTAACAACAACCCGCTGTTTTCTGTAGCAAAGAAAGGAATCTATCCATTTGAGGGTCTTTTCCCCAATTCCATAACCAAATAACTTAGATTTAAGTAGTTCATGAGGAGGGGTGTCAAAGGCCTTCTCGAAGTCCAGAATAAATGTGTCCACCTGTCCCCCTTTGTCCAAGATTTTTGCCCAGTCATTAATAACTGTGCTTAGCTGAGTTTCACAGCTGTGCCTTTTCCTAAATGCATGTTGCCTGTCTGACAAAAGTTTATGCTCGTCCAAGTGGGCCATGATGTTTGAGCAGACTATATGTTCCAGCAATTTACACAGAACACAAGTCAGAGACACAGGGCGATAATTACGGGCAAGAGCCCTATCTCCTTTTTTGAAGAGTGGACAAATGTTTGCTAAGAGCCATTCTTTGGGGATTTCACCCGTATCAAGAGACTGTTGAAACAAGTGTGCGAAAACTGGACCCAACTCATTTGCTAGTTCCTTCAGGACTCTTGGATGAAGCTCATCAGGTCCTAAGGCCTTACTGGGGTTTAAGCCTTGAAGTAATTTGATCACTCCTGCAGCTGTCACAACAATATTATTCATGAATGGGGCCGATCTTCCAGTCAATGGAACCTCCGTGAACTCAGTTTTATTAAACGCATCATTGAATTGACCAACTAGTTCCTCTGCCCTTTCAGAATCTGATTCAGCAACCCCGTCCCCTCCTCTTTCATTAAGGGGCGGGATACCTTGCCTGTCTTTCTTCTGGCTATTAATATATCTGTAGAAGTCTCTGGGATTTGCCTTTACATCACCTACCACGTTATTCACATACAAATCATGCTGATTTTTTATATCAGTCTTGATTTCACGTCTCAAGTTTTCAAATTTTGTCCGGAGTTTACCACTTCCCGTCTTTTTTGCCTTTGCATGAATCTTATTCCTTCTGCGAATTTTCCTTCTTATCTCTGGAGTGATCCAGGGAATAGAAGATACAGGCCTACTAGTTTTTGAGGGGATATGATTTTCGGCCGAAGTGTGAATGAAAGAAGTTATCAAATCAAAATTCTCTTGTATAGACCGAGCATCTGAATGACCATTAAAGTAATTCTCCTTTGCAAATCTGAGTGCATCCTTCCTCATAGTTTCATAGTCACCTTTCTGATATGAGTACACCTTCCTCCGAGGTTTCTTTATTGGTGGGATGTGAATTTTTAAATATCCGGAGACAACATCGTGGTCACTTAGTTTATCTGGGGAATGAATGTCTTCGAATTGTCCTGGCAAAGTCGTAAGGATCAGATCCAATGTGTTTTTATCACGAGTGGGGAAGTTAACAATTTGTTCAAGGCCATGATCGTTCATAATGTCAATCAATATTTGTCCTTCCGACTGACTCAGCATTGTGCCTTGTTTGCTGAGCCTGTCGGGCCAAGCAATGTCTCGGAAGTTGAGGTCACCTAGAACATGTACAGCCGGGAGTTTTTTACCCTTATGCTGCGATTTAATGCAATCCAGTTGGTCTTTAAACAACTGGAAGTTTTCGATTGTACCATTTGGTGGTCGATACCAACTTGCTACGAAGTGGGAAGTTTTATTTGCAAAAACCTTAACCCAGACCGATTCGGTGTCATTTTCAAGTTCCATGAAAGGCATGTGAGGGGTGTCTCTATGAATGAGCAACATCACCCCACCGCCATGAGAGTTCCTATCTTTTCTGTACACACTGTACTCACAAGTTTCAGGGAAAAGCTCAGATGTAGTAATTGAACTGTCAATCTTTGTTTCCTGAATAGCAACAATATGAGGTTGAGATGTATCGAGGAAAGCTAAAAGTTCAAGAATTTTCCCTCTAATTCCATTTATGTTTATACTGCAAAGTTTCAAACCTTTCAAAAAATTTGACTTAGTTTCATCAGCAGTTGAAGATTTGCCTCTCTTATCCTCTGACAGAGGTTCAAACCTGTTTGGCTTACTCAGTTCTACATATTCATCAAAGAAGGAGTCTGAAAAGTTACAGACCTCACATTTTGGACATATCCAGTAGCAGCTTGAATTTACCAAAGTGCCATATTCTGCATCTGAAATGAAGGAACAGTCAGTGTGTATCCACATTTCACATTGATCACACTGAACGGCTTTGTGGCCATTAAGGACAGCACCACTGCAAAGACCACAGTCAGCTTTGCAGTCTTTGCAATACCAAGTTCCAGCTCTAGATTCAATTTCTAACAATTGACTGTTATCCAAATCAGAACATGAGGAGTGAAAGCGCTTGTTACAGTCCTCACATTCTATCCATTTCTCGGAACCTTTGCAATATTTTTTGCAGAGTCCGCAGCGAAACCTTGGGCCGGGGTTAGTTTCAATGTCTCCGGCCAAGATTAGAAGTAAAGCCAAGTTTGTACCGCGCGAGGACTTGAAGTTTCGCAAGCCCTCCGAACACCTTCTGTTCCCATTCTTCCTTGTAAATGCCAAGTACTGAGAAATTCTACTACTACTCTCTTTAATTGTAATCTTGCACTCCTGATTTCCATCATCTGGATGCATTCTGTAAGTTGTTTTCCAAAGAGTGAACCCAAGAATTAAGACCATGGGAAACAGGGAGACCTTCATTTTAATATACCGTGTAGTGATTTGATGATTTCTAATGACTTATTATGGGGTGTCAAGCAACAATCCTGATTCCGAGTTTGTCACAGCCAGCACACTGACAACTACAAAGGACTATTCAGTATACTGGTCCAATTATATACAGCTCAGCACACTCAAATATCTGACAACACACAGGCTCTCCAGAAAAATGAATGTGACAAGCGACCTAATTTTGATCCTAAGAATTTCAGTTTTACGTTACCCCACCCACTAGTGAGGTAATGGCGGGAAAGAATGTCAGCAATTTTTTCAATCTACAAGACAAACAAATCACAATCTAGGGTAAACAGCAATAAAATGTCGCTAGTTTACGCTTGTCTGTTATGAATCAGACAAGAAACCAAACAGATATCCAAGAAAAAAACTTCTCTTTTAGCGAGCTATTTTTTTCCAATTCCGTCCAGGTCGAACGGAACACCTTTGATTGGCCAAAAGCCTTTGAAGCTCTGGTGAAGATTGGTTGAAATCATACGATTCGCAACATGGTGTTTAATTGGCTGATTGACCGTAAACGCTGCTTCCACTGGTTTATACTAGTGACATGCGCATACGATTCTTCCTTTCGCGTTTTCAGCGCGCGCTCATACGAAAAGATAGTAAAACAGAAATTTGATCATGGAGAATTTACTAATCCAGTTATCGGAAGACGGCAAGAGAGCCATGAATGGTAAAAGAATCACGATTTTCAATGAAGCGCTTTCTCTTCTTTCTTCTTATACTGCGATCGGTCAGGACACGGGTCGTTTGACCCGTGAGTTGTTTCGCCCGTGGGTCATTTCGCCCTGGGTCGTTTCGCCCTGAGTCAATTCGCCCGGGGGTCGTTTCGCCCATATATTTTCAAACCCTGTGGATTGAGGTAAGGTATGTTTTGGTATATAAAGGAGTCGTTTCATTTCAAAGCCTTCTAGTGGCCGAGACAACTCGTAAGTATAATCGTTCACAAGTGATAATTAAGTAATATATACATCAATATGGATATTTTTGCTGACCAAGTTACACCATTCAAATGAATTTTAATATAGCACCGGAAGTTAGTTTTTAAATAGTTATGCTAAGAAGAAATGTAGATGGCAAGTCGATAGGACTTACCTGATTCTACTACACCCAAGTTACAAGTTACAAATTTGTTTGTTTTGGAGTTTAACGGCCCAGTCAACACTATTTAGGTCATTTTTGAGCCGGTCAGTTTACCTACCCACACTTTTTCTGGGCAGGCTTGTACAATCTTTCACAAGTAATGTCTATGTACCAACTCATAGTAGGTGAATATTTTTGTATTTTTTTTTTTGGGGGGGGGGGGGGGCGGGGGGGGCAACATAAGACAAACACGAACTCAAGCCAGACTGCGAACAATATAATATCAGAGCTCTATGAACAGCCATTCATCGACACACAAACAACACACCACCACACAGAGCCACCAAAACAACAGCCCAGACACAACAACCTACAATACATAAACATGTAAAGTATGCATTTATGAAACAGTTTAAAAACAAGTCCCTATGTTGACCTGAAGAAATCAGGCTGATCCTCCAGCTGCACAGACAGTCCACACTTGCTGGAAATCTGCAGGACAAAGATAATCTGAGGAAATTATTGAAAAAAAAATAAATAAAGTAAATGAATAGAATGCAAACAAAAGCGATCCACAGACCCACATCTGAATAAGATAATGAATGGACACATAAAAGGATATCCATTTATCATCCCAATCAGACACAAATCTATACTATCAGTTGAAACAGACATGGAACTGCCAGAGAAAACACTGGATGGAAAGAAAAATTTCAAAGACGTCAAGATAAAAACTGTAATAACCTACTGGACTAAATATATTACCAAATTTAAAGAAAAGGAAAAGTCAAGAAAATTACACAGAGCTGTCACTAGACACAGATTCTGATGATCCAGAAAACATGCATGAAAAGGAAAGAACTGCTTCTGTGGACATGGAAAGTCAGCCAAAGCAGAAAGTTAAGTCCAAAAGTGACCATGGAACCCAGATACCAGAAACTAAAGCTGAAACGTCTACAGGTCATAATACTAAAACTACATCCATAGACAGTGATTCAGATATTGATTCTGACAGTACATATACATCTAGATCTGTAAGTGAAGACAGTGGTAATGTAGCAGAGAAAACTCCGAAAAGAAGAAAGAACATACAGTTTACCAGTGGTAATATTCCGGTCAAGAAACCTAAAACTAAACATGGTGCTAAGTAGAAGTAAAACAAAGATCAGGAATTGATACAATTAACTTACTCCATCCATAAACGACACCAAAGGGAAAGAAATACAAACATTAAGCGACCAGACCATAATGGAAACCTAAACAAAGGAAGGCCATATGGACAGTTACTTTCCCACAAAATGGCCATATGGCCATCCAAAATTAAAAGACACAAGTGATACACACAGTAAGTAACAAACAACAACATAAATAAATCGCCACAGAAGAGCCGCCTTGGAACGGCCAGTGGAAGATTTCCACTGGGGGGCTTAAATCGATTTTACGTGGCCACAATCCTCGCCCTTACTTCCGTCGCGATTTAGACAAATAATTTGTTCAGTCCGCATGAAGGCCTCCTAACTCATCAGTGCAACATCTCCGTGAACACAGAAATCAAAGAACCACAGAGGTGAGACAACGGTGAGGACTCGACAGCAAGAAACCACTGAAATGCTGGAGCAAAAGAAAACCAACAGTTAGACTCCGATGAGCCCGACCAGAGACAGAGCATCAGGCACCAACCAACATTATCTCTTTAATTTTCAATAAGCCTTTACGTTGGAGCCGTCATAGAATCTGAGGCCTGACCCACCGGCGTGCAATTAAAGAGGGAAGCAAAGTTGCCAACCGTGATTGGGTTAACTACCATGCATGCAGTATGTCGTATAATATCCATGTTGTACCCTATCTTTTTATATCGAAGAATGATTTTACGAAATTGGGTGCTGAAGTCATTGCGGTTATATATTTTTCTGAATTTATATACTAAGTCACCATAAAATTCGGGTTCCGATAGACCTTGTTGCAGAAGAGATTTAAGTCCAATATTGAATTTTGAAATTAAATCAGAATGGCGTCTATAAAATTTTGAAAAGGCTTTGCGTAGTTTATGGTACCGATAACCCTGATTAAGAAGTTTAGCCGTTAATAATTTATTACGAGTGTTGAAGTCAGTTACATGACTACACACTCTAGCAAATCGAATTAATTGCGAAATATAAACGCCATAGGATGGCGCACGAGGAACATCACCATCCAAAAAAGGAAAGTTTACAATCTCAAAATCAAAGTCATCGCGTTTATCATAAATTTTGCACGAAACAAATCCATCTACAATAGATAGATGTAAATCCAAAAACGGGGCCTCGGTATCAGAAGAATTTGCTTTATTTAACTGAAGTTCTAGGGGGTAAATCTGACTGATCAAACCATCAAAATAGGTATTATCAATATTTAATAAATCATCTAAATATCTAGAAGTAGAGCTAAAAGCTTCAATAATTTCAGATTGGTTATCAATGGAAAGCGACAAAATGAAGTCTCTTTCATAACAATACAAGAACAGATCAGCCACAAGAGGTGCGCAATTAGTACCCATCGGAATACCCACAATTTGTCTAAATAACTTAGTACCGAATCTAATATAAATATTGTCAAGTAGAAAGGTGAGGGCATCACACACTTTCTGACATGACCAAAGTGTATAATTCTTATGCTCTTTAGAAGTGAAAAATGCATTTCTGACATTACATGCAAGACAGAGAGAATCTTCTCTGCGAAAAGCCCACCCAACCAAACCACCAAGCTTTTCTTTTATAAGATTATGAGGAAGTGTAGTGCAAAGAGTGGAAAAACCGCAGGCAGACAGACTAGAAGCACGAAACCGTCTAGATTTCAATTTATTTAAAACCCCACTCGAATTTTCTACAGACCAAAACAGATTTCTTCCTGATCTTTCAAAGACTTTATCACAATATTTAACCACATGCGTTTTAATAGCAGCAAGACAGGAAGTTAATAATTTAGAAAGTTCAGCGGTAGTGCAAGAACTAGAATTTGCAATAAACCGTGCTTTGTAAGGTTTTTTATGAAGTTCCGGTAACCAGTATAGCGTAGGAAGCCTGCCTTGGCCTTCGTTAACACACACAGCAAACTTGGTGGCTGAAAGACAAACATGTTTATCTACTATAGCTCTCTCTTCAGCCAAAGGCTGAAGTTCATAGGCCTTAGTACCACCAAGCTCCTGCCTAAGCGTGTTAACATAGTGGAGCCGTCACACAACGACGACGTTGTTAGCGGCCTTGTCTGCAGGGGCCAAAACAAACTTCTTATGAAATTCTTGAATACCTAGTTTAAGATGACGTAAAGACGTCTTGGGCTTAGGAGGTAATAAGTTAGTATTTTGAGAATAGAAAGAAATGCGTTTATTCACTAGTCTTAAAATGCTAAGTTTCCAGTCCTTTAGGGCTTTATACTCAACATACTCTCGCTTACACCATCGATTACCGAATTCATTCAAGGAAGCAGCGATTTCATCTCTACATTTACTGAAATCAATTTTAGAAGGAAACCGATATTTCGGTCCTTTAGAAATTATATTCCTTATCCTAGAATGAGGAATAATTTTCAAATTGCCAGTAATTACATGACCAGCAGCAGGATAGCAATACTTTGAGTTTTTACAATCACATGAATCAGGAGTATTAGTATCAATATCAAGATCTGAAACAAGTTTATTGAAATTAAAAATGATAGATCTAACAGGTTTGTTATATTTATAGCAAATTATAGGTGTTTCAGTATTTTGAAAATAAGCAGGAATGGAAGAAAGCACCGATCTCTCACGGAAGATACTGGGCAAATATATAAAATCCATACCCTTATTAATGAAGGATATTTGGAAGAAATGACGTTTATGATTAATTTCAGAATCAATGTAAGGACGGAGAGTATGCTGAGTATAGCCTCTAGTTAAGAGAGCCGCATCATATAACTGATGAGAACTATCGTAGAATTTATTCGCCTCGGTGTCCAGAAGACGTAAAACAGAAACGGGTAATGAACTTAAAAATGAAAGCATAGAGTGGCGTCCATGATTTAATAATATAATTGACAGTCACTTCAGTCTAGTATTGTTTCGTTTAAACGCACGTGATTTACGTTTAAAGTTACCATTTTTCCTGGTGCCGTGAGATCTAGTTCTGCGTTTTCGACATTCCAGGAGTGAGAAAATATCAAAGTCCGGCATTCTGGAAATATTACCCTCATGATAAATGTTGTCATTAAATCCCAGTGGAAAAGGGGTCTGTAAAAATTTAATCCATTTCAGTTCAGCTTCATGTCTTTTGATTATTTTGAATCTAGATGTAGAATTTGCATCGTAATAAAGTTTTTCCACTGGTTGTATAATAATGTTATTTACAGAATGACATGTACGTCGAAAGTGACGGTACAAGAAAGTGTCAGTTTTCTTAGGCTTACTCATTCTACGATAATGCTCGTTCAATCTAGTTTAAAGCATGCGGTTAGTTTGACCGACGTACTGCATATTACAGTTTGCAGCACGTCAAGTAATTAGATAAATTAAATCTGTAGACTGTCATGTCAAATCAGACATGTTAACTACAGAGAAGCGTCTACCGTTTACAGATGAAGTAACGGTAGACGCAGTGCTTAAATGCGAACAACATCTGCACCTCTTGGCATTGCACTTAGTAAACCTGAAAGAAGTCCAATTCCTTCAAAGTCCTCAAACAAAACAGAGCATTCCAAAGGTGCAGATATACAGGAGTTTGATAGCTATGTTTTGATGGAGTGGCAAAATAGGAGACTGTTTTGGGGGATAAAATCTGGACCAGATGATAACTGCATAATACAAAACTGTGTCAAGCCTTGTGGTAAAATAACTGAAAAAATGATAGACTTTGAGGCCATATTTGAAAATTCACAAAATTCCAAACTCAGTTTACTAGACATACAAGCCCTGCCAGACATGGGATTTTGTATAATGAACATTGAGAAAAAGGAATCTAATGCATATGGTTTAGAGCTTATGGATTCAGGAACTATTACATTGGATAAAGATTTCAAGGAAAAATTTATTAATAAATTGAAAGCAGATTTCATGGAGTACATTTCTGAAGTTGCGTAATATACTCGATGAATAATAATCAAAAATGAGTTCCTTTAAGAGCAATGAAAACATTCATAAGAAAGAAGATGGGTCATACTACGTAGTTTCGGCTAATAAAGCCTCATCAGTGACCCTGTAATGATCCGGCAAAGAAAGCCAGAGGAAACATACTGCAATTTTGCGAATTTCGAATAGGCAGTCGATTCAAAGACTGATATAAATCAAAATGGGGTCCAAATAATTAAAAACCTGTCTAGAATATGAGTCTAAACCAATAATTTATTTCTGATTTCTCAGAATATTCACACTGATCTCAAAGGACCAAAAGTAAAATATAAACTGCACTATGGTTGATGTACGGGGAGACGTTTTACGGCCGCCACACGGCACAACACCAGCTGCAGTGAAGGCAAATAATAATCAAAAATGAGTTCCTTTAAGAGCAATGAAAACATTCATAAGAAAGAAGATGGGTCATACTACGTAGTTTCGGCTAATAAAGCCTCATCAGTGACCCTGTAATGATCCGGCAAAGAAAGCCAGAGGAAACATACTGCAATTTTGCGAATTTCGAATAGGCAGTCGATTCAAAGACTGATATAAATCAAAATGGGGTCCAAATAATTAAAAACCTGTCTAGAATATGAGTCTAAACCAATAAGTTATTACTGATTTCTCAGAATATTCACACTGATCTCAAAGGACCAAAAGTAAAATATAAACTGCACTATGGTTGATGTACGGGGAGACGTTTTACGGCCGCCACACGGCACAACACCAGCTGCAGTGAAGGCAAATAATAATCAAAAATGAGTTCCTTTAAAGAGCAATGAAAACATTCATAAGAAAGAAGGTTTTTCATAAAAAAAACCTCTTTTCAATTTTTCAACATACATGTAACACTTCTGAGTCTAAGTAAGCCACAGTCTTAACTAGTCAAACAACACAACAATTCTTGGCAAAAAAAAACAAAACAAAACCATGAAGGGCAGCTTAGAAGAACTGTGCACTTGTTTGCTTTAGTAACAGATCTGCCATAATGATCCTAAGTATTGGGACAGATAAGTCTTAGCAAACGGTGAAGACCCAGATCAGACTGTTCATACAGGAGCAACCTGATCAGGGTCTACACTGTTTGCCATTCCGTCTTCACCTTTTGGACTCCCTGCTGATCTTATACAAATTTGTTACAATTTTAGGATAATATAATGGCAATTAAGTCTTAAGGTGTCAAGAGTTTTTAGCGCGGTCAAACTTCAGTTTGCATCCAGAGTACTGGCGACGTTTAAAACCATTTCAAATTGGCGCTGAGGTTATAAAAAAAATTATGCTGAACTCAGCTGAGCATGAAATTTATTATGCTCATAAATATTAAAGCACAAACAGAACAAGGCAATTTTCCTGCTCAAATCAGCACATAATGTTATTTGTCCTGCTTATAAATTTACAATGCCAAGAATTGCCATTATAAAATTTATGAGCAGGACAATTGAGTTGAGTATGAAATGAAGTGTCATAACCTCGGGACCCGGCTGTTAACTTAATTGATATCAACCACAGCCTGGGTTTTGTTTCTTTGGGCGGACAGTGGAATTTTCTAACATCAGATGTGGAATCTATTAATGGCATTCTGGTAAGGATTCTGGAACTGTTATATTGGATAGCATTTTAAGGAGAAATTTGTCAATTAGTTGAAAGCAGACTTCATCAAGCTCATTTCTGAAGATGATTAATGTACTTGATGAAATCTACTTTCAGTTTTCCAAAATAAAAAACACTTCTGAGAAGTTAACAGTTCCCAGGTCACAGTCTTAACTAAACAAGCACATTACGATAACACATCCATGCAACATAGTGCATTTTTTCATATCTCAAAAATGGCTACTTTTCTGGTGAAAATCTGTGATATTTTTCTTATTTTATACTGCAAACATAGGTTGTGGGTGCTCGTTAGAACCGCCTCTATGAGGCGGTTCTAACGAGTACCCACAACCTATGTCTTGGAGCAGAAATAAGAAAAATAATGTGTACCCCTGTATACCCAAGCTATCTCTATATAAAGTGGGGTTTAGGGAGTGTTTATTTCACGGACTTGTTCACGTGATGAATATTACAAATCTTGGCAAAAAATAAATAAAATAAAATAAAAATATATAACAAAGTGACCAATTACAACATGTAGGGCAGGCTAATCGCGACGGAAGTATGGGCGAGGATTGTGGCCACGTAAAATCGATTTAAGCCCCCCAGTGGAAATCTTCCACTGACCGTTCCAAGGCGGCTCTTCTGTGGCGATTTATGTTGTTGTTTGTTACTTACTGTGTGTATCACTTGTGTCTTTTAATTTTGGATGGCCATATGGCCATTTTGTGGGAAAGTAACTGTCCTTATGGCATTCCTTTGTTTAGGTTTCCATTTTTGTCTGGTCGCTTAATGTTTGCATTTCTTTCCCTTTGGTGTCTTTTATGGGTGGAGTAAGTTAATTGTATCAATTCCTGATCTTTGTTTTACTTCTACTTTACCACTTGCTGTTTTCTCTCGACTTCCAAGAGAAGATCACCCGATTTGAGTTGTTTTATACTCTTAGGGTGTCCGGCAATGGAGAGATTACTTTTCTCGATGACAAAGGGGGAAAGGCTAGATACAGTTCGTGTATCGTCATGCGACGTGACGACCAAGAAACGCGGAACATTGTCAAAATTTGGTTCAGCAGACTGCTGACTAGATTGTTGACTTGACTGCTGACTGGATTGTTGACTGTGTTCATCCGATTCGGATGAATCCTCTTGTTTTTTACGTTTAGGTGCGTTGTGGTTAGGTGATTTGCGGTTATTTTTTTTCCATTAGCCATAAGAAAAAAATCCTAGTTTCGTCCCAAGTGCTCTCCGCCCTCCGTGGAGCCCTACAAGGGAACACCATAATGGAGTGGTTATCCAACTCGCAGGTGTTAGAGATACACGTGAGATATACTCGTATAAACAAAATGCCTACACGACTGATCCGTTTAGACACCGCCTTCTAGAGATAAAAAGACAGAAAAGGGTAAGGTAAATGGGCATATGGTTGGTATCAGAAGATACAAAAAGAGTTGAAGAGAAAGCAAAGCGGTATCTCTAGGGCTCGGCATGACCAGCCGACCGACCGTGCCGGACCGCACGGCCACCCGCCTACACCGAAAAAGCCAGGCCAAAGAGGCGTGTTGGGCACCTGAAGCACCGCCACCTCAGGTAACCTCAACCTCCAGGATCCCTTCTTCCGGCTTACAGGACGTCACCCACGGCAAACGGGTGGTACTTCCTTTAGCTCTTCCCAGTGAGCACAGAGACCACAGCGGCAATGTGCCCAGTGGAAATTGAGCCCCCAGGGCCACGGCAAGACAGGAAGTCTAATACCTGGGGGAAGTCGACCGTGAAATACCGTCAATGTCATGAAGCGATACCATATTGACGGAGTAGATGCCAAAGATGAAATGCATACTAGGTTTGATGCATGCTGGTCTAACAGTTCTATAGACACGCAGTTGAAGGCTAAGGTTGACACCAGGGTTGAGGCAAATTGACGAAGTCAGTGTACCATGTAATATAGGTCAAGGTCATGAAGTAATATTATGCTGACAGAGTACATGCCATAGGTGAAGTGTATGCTAGGTTTCGAGATTTCTGGTCAGGCAGTTCACAAGGAATGGACTTCAGCGTAATGGTCGTAGGGTTGACGCAAATGTTGACGGACGGATGAATGACCGAACGGACGGAATATATCGTATCCGCTAGCAGACGTGACAAAAACGTACATGTATGTCATCACCCCTCCCCCCTCCAAATGGATGCTACAGATGCAGTTTGGTTAAGATCTGCCAACACGCTACAGAGATGGAGTGCGAAATTGTGGATGGACGGACGATGGAAAACAAATAAAAATCAAAAATGAGTTCCTTTAAGAGCCATGAAAACATTCATAAGAAAGAAGATAGGTCATACCACGTAGTTTCGGCTAATAAGGCCTCATCAGTGACCCTGTAATGATCCGGCAAAGAAAGCCCGAGGAAACATACTGCAAAATTGCGAATTTCGAATAGGCAGTCGATTCAAAGACTGATATAAACCAAGATGGGGTCCAAATAATTAAAAACCTGTCTAGAATATGAGTCTAAACCAATAATTTATTTCCGATTTCTCAGACTATTCACGCTGATCTCAAAGGACCAAAAGTAAAATATAAACTGCACTATGGTTGATGTACGGGGAGACGTTTTACGGCCGCTACACGGCACAACACCAGCTGCAGTGAAGGCAAATAAAAATAAAAAATGAGTTCCTTTAAGGGCAATGAAAACATTCATAAGAAAGAAGATGGGTCATACTACGTAGTTGCGGCTAATAAAGCCTCATCAGTGACCCTGTAATGATCCGGCAAAGAAAGCCAGAGGAAACATACTGCAAAATTGCGAATTTCGAATAGGCAGTCGATTCAAAGACTGATATAAACCAAAATGGGGTCCAAATAATTAAAAACCTGTCTAGAATATGAGTCTTAACCAATAATTTATTTCCGATTTCAGACTATTCACGCTTATCTCAAAGGACCAAAAGTAAAATATAAACTGCACTATTGTTGATGTACGGGGAGACGTTTTACGGCCGCCACAAAGCCTGCCTATCGTATTAGCTCCCACGGAGCCTGTAAACTGAAAACTAATGTGGTGTATTTTCATTATAGAAAGTGCAAATTTAATTCGAGCGTCACAGTTGTTTTTTTTGACATTTTGACAGAAAAGGCATATTTATTAGGTCTTAGTATATAAATTCAAAAAATATATAACCGCAATGACTTCAGCACCCAATTTCGTAAAATCATTCTTCGATATAAAAAGATTGGGTACAACATGGATATTATACGACAGACTGCATGCATGGTAGTTAACCCAATCACGGTTGGCAACTTTGCTTCCCTCTTTAATTGCACGCCGGTGGGTCAGGCCTCAGATTCTATGACGGCTCCAACGTAAAGGCTTATTGAAAATTAGAGAGATAATGTTGGCTGGTGCCTGATGCTCTGTCTCTGGTCGGGCTCATCGGAGTCTAACTGTTGGTTTTCTTTTGCTCCAGCATTTCAGTGGTTTCTTGCTGTCGAGCCCTCACCGTTGTCTCACCTCTGTGGTTCTTTGATTTCTGTGTTCACGGAGATGTTGCACTGATGAGTTAGGAGGCCTTCATGCGGACTGAACAAATTATTTGTCTAAATCGCGACGGAAGTAAGGGCGAGGATTGTGGCCACGTAAAATCGATTTAAGCCCCCCAGTGGAAATCTTCCACTGACCGTTCCAAGGCGGCTCTTCTGTGGCGATTTATTTATGTTGTTGTTTGTTACTTACTGTGTGTATCACTTGTGTCTTTTAATTTTGGATGGCCATATGGCCATTTTGTGGGAAAGTAACTGTCCATATGGCCTTCCTTTGTTTAGGTTTCCATTATGGTCTGGTCGCTTAATGTTTGTATTTCTTTCCCTTTGGTGTCTTTTATGGATGGAGTAAGTTAATTGTATCTATTCCTGATCTTTGTTTTACTTCTACTTTATAACAACACACTGGTCAAATGTTCAATATCCAAATACAGTACAGTGGCTCCACTAGGTCACATTCATACAGTCGCAGCAACGAAAATAGCTCCTGATATCACCAGGTATTATTGATAGGACAGCACGTAAAATAGCGAGTTCCAGACATTCTCTCGAGCCATTCGTACATAAGGGTCACTTTGGAGCAAGATTTTAAGATGTCTGAAGCACAATTCCACGGGATTTAAGTCTGGAGAATATGTTGGTAGAAAAACATATTCTATGCCTTGATTTGCTAAGTATCTGGACAGCAATAACTGCCCACGGTTTCTATGCTTTGCAGTTATCCACAATGACGATGTCTCCAGCAAAGAGTGCAGGTTGTCCGTCGTCGTTCACGGAGTTTGCAGTTTCATGGAAAAAAGTAAAGTAACGGTCAGTATGGGTTGCTCCCTGTACTACATTAGCATATGCTATGCCATTTAAGCCAAGCATCAAGTTCAAAGTTAAGTGCGGTGATCGCGTTTTAGTATCCACTTCCACTGCTGGTTTTCCTTTAACAGAATCCACTTTCATAAAAAACTTCAGTTTTTAAATATTTTGACGGGAGATGTAGTTTAGAAGTGCCTGGGTATACTGCAAATTCTGATGAGTAAACTGATCTGCGTATGGTGTTACCATAACTTTTTTGGTCCATGGTCCATCATTCATATATTCTTTAAAGGACTTGCAGATCGTGCTCAGACTAACATCAACATTAGCAAACCTTGCTAGCTTATCCTGTACTTCTTTTAAGTATATGGATGGCCTTTCAAGCTTTGATTGTTTTGCATATAACAAGTCCTGTTCTTGAAGTTTTTTCTTCCTACCCCCACCATGCGACAGAGGGGGAACACTTCCCGTATCACAGTACCGATTCCAGATATTCTTAACAGCAGTATTCGATAATTTCGTAGAATTCGCAACACGAGATAGAACGCCATATGGAATGTACTTATTTTCTGGATTTCCTCCTACCTCCGTTATAAGTGTCACTACAAGAGATCTCAGATCCTCACCAACAGCTGGACCATGCACAAAATATCTGTTGCGCTTACTGACATTATATTTGCTGGGATCCGTATCCATTTCGATTGTCTAACAATATCAAAGGCCAGATATCTCAAATACCAGTGTGATTCCGCGAACTGGAACGAATGACCTTACTGTACTTATCTACGAAAATTAATCACCTTTGAAGTATGGTCTGATTGCTTTCATTTTGGCGCGATTAAGGCTTTACGGGGCCGGGCGTCAAGTGGGCGGTGGTATATATGAATATGTTAAATGATCTTACACCCTCTGAAACAGCCGATACGAAATGACAAATGACGGCCAATCAGAATCGGCTTAAGCTAATTTGAGTGGACAATCGCGGCCGTTGTGCAGTTTTGACTGCGCTGTTTGTGGGTTACATCAGAAGCCATCCCGTCGTGAATTAGAAACGTTGATATTTGTTAAACTAGTGTGTGTGTTATACATTTTTCGATAATGCCGTTTAAGTTCTTACCAGATGAGACTATTGACTTAAGAGTTTCATATGATTATTACGGGAACTCGCGTACGATGGTTACGGTTATACCAACGTCCGTTTTGCATTCCCTTAGCTTTTCAGAGTTTGGAATACATAAAGCAGGTATGGTAAACTGATACTATAGCCTGGTCAGATTTCGATTTTTATACCCCCGGCGTACGAAGTATGCCGAGGGGTATATAGTTTTTGTCTTTCAGTACGTGCATCCGCCCGTTTGTCCGACATTTGCGTTAAAGTTTTGCGTCAAGCTTTTTTCTCTGTTCCTGTTTGGGCGAATCATTTCATATGTATATACGTGCCACTAATCAAGACTGCCACTCACAAAACTAGGGTCACTGTGACATACTTTTGTGGAAATTGACACTTGTTAATATTTCCGTTAAAGTTTTGCGTCGAGCTTTTTTCTCGGCTCCTCTTGGAGCGAATCATTTCATATGTATATACATGCCATCTATCCAGGCTGCCTCCCACAAAACTAGGTCACTGTGACCTACTTTTATGGAAATTGACACTTGTTAACATATTCGTTGAAGTTTTGTGTCGAGCTTTTTTCTCAGCTTCTGTTGAGCCGATTCACTTAATATTTCATATGTGTATATTTCATATGTGTATTTGTGCAATCAATCCAGACTACCTTCCATTAAACTAAGTCACTGTAACCTACTTTTGTGGAAATTTCCCATGTTAACATTTGCGTTAAAGTTTTGCATCAAGCTTTTTTTCTCTGCTCCTGTTGGGGCGAACCATTTCATATTTCATTTTTTGTTTATACATCCACAAATCCAGACTGCCTCCCACAAAACTAGGTCACAGTGACCTACTTTTGTTGAAATTGACCTTTGTTAACATTTGCGTTAAACTTTTCAATCAATTTTTTTCCCGGCTTCTGTTGAGCATTACTTATGTGTATATGTGCACCAATCCAGACTGTCTCCCACAATACTAGGTCAAAATGACCTACTTTTGTGGAAATTTATACTTGTTATATTGGACGGTGGCACTGGCCAAGGGTATACGTGACCCCCTGGTTACTTGCTCTAGTTTCTTTTTGGCTTACAGAATATTCCACGCAATAATGCAAACCGTCACTTCTGTTGCGGATTACTAGTTCTGTAGACTTTCATGTGTTCGACTGCTATGTTAGTTCAGACAGGACAAGAGCTGATCACTAGATCAGAGAAAGCTTTTTAGCCATGTATACAGCTATTTGTGTTTTGCTGTTAAATTTTGCTGATTTGTACGCTATTTGCTTTTATAGGATGTAGCCTCTGTCGTCGTCATCAATCAACATTTTCAAACTACTCCTCTGAAACCGCTAGGCTGATTTTAACCAAATTTCATATGCAGCCCCGAAGGGGCAACAAAAGTTTATAAAAATGGTCGTGGTCCGTAATCCAAGATGGCCACCAGGGCCGGTAAATCTGTTTAAGCGAAAAACATCTTCTCCAGAACTGGTGATGCGATTGAGTTGAAATTCTGCAGGCAGCCTAAGGGACGTCTCCCCACTCAAGTTTGTTCAAATCGTATCCGTCGGACTGCTTACGGCTGCAAGCCAGGATCGTGAACTTTGCAAAAATCGTGTAATGGCTTACATAGCAATTTTGCATACAAAAATTCCATATGAAAACATTTATTCATACATCTCCAAAACCTATGGATGCGTCCTAGTGCCAAATGAAAAAAAAAATTAACATCTACGTAGGACTTACTAACACCTGCGTAGGAAACGCATAGGAAGGACTAGTAACTCCTACGTAGGAGTTAGTAAGTCCTACTTAGGAGTTAGTAACACCTACGTAGGCCTTAGTAAGTCATACGTAGATGTTACTACATAGGTGTTACTAACATACTCTGATCAACTTTAACAGTCACATTTGTAGTCCCTTAGGTGTCAATCTGGTATCAAGCCAAGTCAAACTGTCCTCATTTATGACGTTGAAATTCGAATATTTACATTTTATTGCAATCGCCAAAGATGAATTATTAATTTCTTTTTGAGTTTTACACTATCCTACTTTAAACTAAACATGCAGTTGTTTTTGGCTCAAAAGAAATTTAAGAGCCGACTCATTAGAAAAGGGTCATTATGACTGTCCGATTTATGATTCTTCAACTACGTATGCCCTTCCACAAACAACCGCGCCCGAAGCATGGTTCTTTGCCTGAATCAATATTACATTTTCGCGGATAGCAAAGGCTCTGGCTCTGGCTTGCCTGAGCCTTTGCTGTTTCGCTAATGTGAGAAGTAACCTTCTTTAATGTGCTGGCTAAGATTATTTTGTGTGTGTGCGTGTGCCTGTCTGTGTGTATTGGGATGAAGCATGATGACGCACTTTTAACCACTGGGGGAGACCAGTGCTTTGAAAAATTATTCTTATAAATACTTTAGCTTCTGGGGGCCCCATTGATACGAATTATTAATTTAATGTCCTCGTTAATTTGTTTTTGTTCGATTTGAGGTTTAACGTCCCCATCAACACTGTAAAGGTCATTTTTGGGACGTTGCTACCAATTGTCATCAATTTTAAATATTTTTTGAGTAAAAAAAACTGTTTAGTGTAATATGTTACTGTAAAACTCAAAAAGAAGTTAATGTTTCATCTAAGACGATTGCAATTAAATGTAAATATTCGAATGTCAATGTCATATATTTAATGAGGACATTGCCCCCGGCCATCGGGGCTTGAAGAAATAGATGTGCTGCATGATGCTTCCACGCAGAGCTGAAACTGACCCGCACACGAGTACTGGTAAACTACTTAGAGGATCTAAGACTGCCCAGGCAATGCGGTGCTTGAGATGTCATTTCATCTCAATGTTGGGTAAAAGTCCCACAAAAATTGGTAGCAACGTCCCCAAAATGACCTTTACAGTGTTGATGGGGACGTTAAACCTCAAATCGAACAAAAACAAATTAACGAAGACATTAAATTAATAATTCGTATCAATGGGGCCCCCAGAAGCTAAAGCATTTATAAGAATAATTTTTCAAAGCACTGGTCTCCCCCAATGGTTAAAAGTGCGTCATCATGCTTCACCCCAATACACACACAGACAGGAAGCCTTCATGCGGACTAATCAAAATTAGTGTATACCGCGACAGAGGTAAGGGCGAGGATTATGGCTATGTAACATTTATTCAGGCCCACCAGTGGAATTCATTTGGCCATTTTGTGGGAAAGTAACTGTCCTGATGGCCATCCTTTGTTTAGGTTTCCATTATTGTCTGGTCGCTTCATGTTTGTCTTTCTTTCCCTTTGGTGTCTTTGTTGGGTGGAGTAAGTTAATTGTATCGATTCCTGATCTTTGTTTTACTTCTACTTTGCAATGTGTTTATATGGACCAAGGGGCTTTTTTGCGCCCTTTTTTGCCAACCACGAAAGATCGTTATCAAAAGAAAAAGTAATTTTGCGGATGCGCAATGACATGTAAACAAGGTCACGTGTCAAAACATTGGATCCGTCGATACTGATTCTGATTTATCCAAACGTTTTTTTTTTTGCCCTTGAAAAACACACCGCTACGAATTACAAATCGAACATCACCAGATGCCCCGACATGACTCATTCTTGTAATGAACACCCCTGTGGTAATTGCGCATTCTCCTTCTACCCGAGAACAATCCAAGACTGGAATAGGTTGCTGGTCACTGCAACAGACTGCCAGACCCTGTGGGAATTGCGCATTCTCCTTCTACCCGAGAACAATCCAAGACTGGAATAGATTGTTGGTCACTGCAACAGACTGCCAGACCCGGTAAACGGACAAAATCCCCCCGGACGAAATCTCTCCCGCTCAGTTTTGTATAGGTGGACAAAATGGCGCCGACAAAATCCCTCTCATGTTTTTTTGTAAGGTGGACATAATCCCTACCATCCTTGTTTACAAGGTGGACAAAATCCCGCCCATGTTTTTGCAAGGTGGACATAATCCCCCTCCCCACTCCTTTGATACAAGGTGGACAAAATCCCTTCTGTAAATTTTGCAACTAGGACAAAACCCCTCCTGTATGACATCAGTTGGCTACTATTTTAGTGTCACAGAGTGAAATTATGGAAACTGGAGGAGCGCTTGCGCTCAGGACTTTCTAGTCGTTTCCAGTTATTTCCCCCTATTGATAGTCGTTTTCATACTTCATATACTCATCTTTTTCATATATCATTAAGCATTTAAGCATTTCATCAGTAGCGCATATATACATCCGTGTCCTTATGTAAGCTTCGCGCGTTTTTCACGTCACTGATTAACACCGCATGCGCACATACTTACAAAGCTCTCTTTGTCAGTCTTACTTTGTCTTCTGACGGGAGCAGGCCTCACGGTCAGCTCAAAGGACACATTCATATTACATTTCCTTATTACTAAGGATATTTATATATTTATCAGGTATGCGTTTACTTTATTTCATTATCATGTTGAACATTTGTAAATTATCATAATTGTCATTATTTCATGAATATTCATATTGTTGCTATTGCCTTCTCGACCTCGGTCAGTCTTACTTTGTCTTCTGACGGGAGCAGGCCTCACGGTCAGCTCAAAGGACACATTCATATTACATTTCCTTATTACTAAGGATATTTATATATTTATCAGAATGACGAGGTCGAGAAGGAGAAGGTTTCATCCACTAAACATAAAATCAGCAAACGGAGTTGTCATCTAATTGAACCCCGAACCCCCTCGAGATAGTGGGACAGGACCAGCTGTGGTCGTTTCATCAACATCATGTGACCCATCATCAACATCCATCATCCAATCACCGTGGCCACAGCCGATCTAATAAATCAACCCGCGACACTGGCGCCCAACGTGGGGCCCGAACCCACGACCCCGAGATTAAGAGTCTAATAAATAAACAATAGTTTATAAATAGTGTTTAATCATGGCAGAAGGAGGCAGAGAAATTGATTTTAAATCTTTATGGCCTGAAAATGATATAGAATTTATGGTTGATATGTTACGGCGCACAGGCCGATTTGATATTATTCCTCACAATGAAGAGGAAAAAGAAGAAGAGGTAGAAGAAGAAGAATTAGAAGAAGAGGAAGAAGAAGAAACACAAGCTAGTGAGCTTGCTTATACTGGGGCTACCAGTAGACCTCTGGGTCCTGCTTTTACCACCCAGCCCCAATTTAGAGTTGTTCCCCCACCCACACCCATACATAGGTCCCACACTCCACCCCCGCTCAACCAAATGTCTCCGGTTCCCAAACCAATGACCCCAGTTACCCCAGCCCTACCCCAAGAATCCCCACTTAGACCCTTGGAGTCAAATAAAGACCCTTTATATGAAAGGGGCTCACCCAGTCCACCTCCAAGACCCCCCTACCCTAAAGAATTTAAACATCTGGTGCATACACCAGACTCTTTAGGTTTACTCCATAATCCTGTTAATATCAAACAGGAGTATGACTCTGACCCCTGTTTAAGGGATTCACACGCCCGTGGTGGACCTGGCTCATACTTTCAGCCAGAAATTGTTCATAATTTGAACAAAACCCCTTCCAATCCCCTCCGTGATGTGCCTATTAGGTATAAAAAGCAGGGCCACAGGGTGACTTTTAGTCCTGAGTTTCCCTTTCACCATTCAAGTAGGGAAGCTTATAATGATGCCCCTCATACACGAATGGTGAAGGAGAAACAAAATATTTCTTCTCCAAACATTTGCACCCCTTTAAAATCCGCAATAGCTAAAAAGGTGCAACAAAATAGAAATTCAGGACAAAGCTGCAATGTTACACGACCTCCCCCAGTGGAAATAAAACAGGAACCATTGTCAAACCAGAATTATGTTCCTTCTTTAAATGCTTTGCCACCCTCAAGTTGTACATTACAGGGTCAAGATTCTTTTAATAGTACCCTTAATAATTCTTTATTAGCAGGCATGCGGGTTCCACAACTTCCATTCTTTTCTGGTGAAAATCAGAAAGGGGATGTTTCCTTTGAAGTCTGGAAGTTTGAACTCAGCTGCCTCATAAGGGAATCCGTTTACCCTGATTCTTTTATTTTACAAGCTGTGAGAAAATCTCTCAAAGGCAAAGCCAGAGATATTTTACTCACAGTTGGTGAAACTGCTTCACCAACAGATATTTTAATTAAACTTGAGGGTATCTATGGCAATGTTTCTTCATGTGAAGTTTTATTGCAACAATTCTACCTGGAGTCACAACTGTCAAATGAGTCAGTTGCTGATTACAGTGTTAGAATTGAAAATCTGTTGCGGAGAGCAACTCAAAACAGATTTATTGACAACCATATTAAAAATGAAATGCTTTGTTCCAAACTTTGGAATGGGCTTAAGGACCCTTTGTTAAAGAACTCCAGCAGGTTTAAGTTTGAAGTTGAAAAAGACTTCAACAGCCTGCTGAAGTCAATTAGATCTATAGAGCAAGATCTAAATACATCTGCAGTTACAAAGCAGATGACAACTTTGACATCTGTCGGTGACAGTCAAAATGTCAAAGTTGACAAACCAACAAAGCAGATGGCACAGTCCTCTTTTGACAACACTGGTCAAAAGTTGGACAACATTGCCAACCAGATGAAAATGCTTAGGGAAAGGATGGATGGGCTTGAGAAGAAATTTGGTGAGGCATGCCTTGCTTCTAACTCACCGGGCCCATCCACTCTTTCACCTTGTCAAAGTATACCACCTACCCCTCCTGCCCAAGGTGGTTCTTTTTCAAATCGTGGATACTCTGCCAATCGGGGATCTTTTCCTCGTGGTAGGGGCTCTTCTTTTCCAAGGAGAAGAGGTGGCTCTTACCATAGAGGTGGAGGCTCGTTTGGCAGAGGCCAATTTCAACAAGGGGCTGATCAGCACAATTTCAAAAGTGCTGATACACAAACTGACTTTAGTTTGAACACGTCAAACTAGAAGGGGTCTTTATTGCGGAGCAAAATAAGGACTCCACTGTGAACTCTGATAGCTCCAACAATGATCCAACTTTATTTTCACGTATGGTTGGATCAACAAATGAATCAGAGATTTTAATTAATGGTCAGACGTGTTTAGCCCTTATTGACTCTGGGTCCATGATCACAACAGTTTGTGATGACTTTTATCAACAAATGGACCCAAGGCCTGAGCTGAAAGATATGTCTGATTTTAATTTGAATATAAGTGGAGCAAGTGGCTCAAAAATACCTTATTTGGGATACATTGAGGCAGAGATAAAAATTCCTGAAGTAGAACATGTTCCTTTGATTGTTCCAGTTCTAGTTGTGCCGACTACCAGATACTCTGGCCAAGTTCCTCTGATAGTTGGTACAAATATTATTGGTTCACTCAGGGATAATGTTGCATCGGACCCAAATATTTCGTCTGCATGGAATAATGCATTTTCTGCTCTTTCGTATTCCCAGACAAGGTTTGTTAAATCTACAAACAAAACACCAGTCATTTTAAAACCTAATGAAACTCGTACATTAACGGGTTTAGTTAGAAATACTTCCACCATGGAAAATGGTGTTACAGAAAATAATATTTTAACTTCGGATTTTAATGTTTGTCCTCGTTTGGTGTCTGTCAAACCAAACACAAAGACAGCTAGAATTCCAGTAAGAATTTGTAATCTTTCAGCCAGGCCTATAACCATTAAACCCAGAAGTCAGCTGTGTGATTTGCACGAGGTTAAAGTTATTGAAAATGTAAATCCGTTTTCTACTTCATTTTCTCAGCGGGCTAGTACTAGTGATGGTCACGCTGAGGAAATCGAAGTAGATCTGTCAGCGGAGAACTTAACTCCTCAACAGCACACACAGGCTTCAAATTTACTTAGCCAATGGAAACATATTTTTTCCACTGGCCCTACAGATCTTGGTTTCACCAACCTGGTGGAGCACGAGATCAACTTAAGCGATCCTACTCCTTTTAAGGATCCTTACAGGCGCATACCTCCTGCAATGTTTGAGGAGGTACGCCAACATTTAAAGGAAATGTTGGATGCAGGGGCTATTAGAGATTCTCAAAGCCCATTTTCTTCCAACATTGTTCTTGTCCGGAAGAAAGACAATAGCTTACGTTTTTGTATTGACTTCCGGAAACTTAACAACAAGACTATTAAGGATGCCTATGCCTTGCCAAGAATAGAAGAGACCATTGACACGTTGTCTGGCTCGAAATATTTTTCCAAACTCGACTTAAGGTCTGGCTACTGGCAGGTTGGAATCAAAGAAGGGGATAAACACAAGACTGCATTCTCTGCTGGCCCCCTAGGCTTCTTTGAATGTAATAGGATGGCCTTCGGTCTTACCAATGCACCTAGCACATTTCAGAGGCTTATGGAGCGTTGTATGGGGGACCTACACTTGAAGGAATGTCTTATTTACTTAGATGATATAATCATCTTCAGTAAGACATTCGATGAACACATCACCAGGCTGCAAAACGTGTTCAAACAGCTTGAGCAGCACGGCTTAAAGCTTAAAGCCTCCAAGTGTGAGTTTTTCAAGACCCACGTGCAGTACTTAGGCCACATTGTCAGTGATAAGGGTGTCCAGACAGATCCTGACAAAATTGCAGCGTTAAAAGAATGGCCTGCCCCTTCCAATATACAAGAATTGCGTAGTTTTCTCGGTTTTGCGGGTTATTACAGGCGCTTTGTCTGTAATTACTCCAAAATTGCGAAGCCTCTCAATGACTTGTTAGTAGGACACCCAACAACCAAGAAAGCCAAGCGATCTAAGTCTGCAGTTCCTTGGTCTTGGGGGCCTGATCAACAAACAGCTTTCGATACAATAATCGAAAAGCTTACATCACCACCAGTTTTGGCATATTCAGACTATAGCAAAGAGTTCATTTTGAACATCGATGCTAGTGGTGATGGGCTAGGTGCTGTTCTATACCAAGAACAAGATGGTATAGAACGTGTCATAGCCTATGCTAGCAGAGGTCTTAGAGCCAGTGAGTGCAATTACCCTGCACATAAACTTGAATTTTTGGCCTTGAAATGGGCAGTGTGTGATAAATTCCATGATTACTTGTATGGAAATAAATTCACTGTTAGAACAGACAACAATCCATTGACGTATGTTCTAACAACGGCTAAGCTAGATGCCACAGGCCATCGTTGGCTAGCCGCACTGTCCAGTTACAATTTCAAGCTCATTTACAGGTCCGGCAAGAAAAACCAAGATGCTGATGCCCTCAGTAGATTACCATCTACTGATAAAGGGGTCCTGTTTAATGACGCTATTAAGGCCATCTGCCAGGCGGTATTAGCCCCTAAAGAGGAGGCGCCGGCAGTTGAATGTGTATTGGTTGCTCAGCATTTTGACCTCACTGGTGAAGAGGTTGGCTCTGACTCTGGTTCAGATTTCAGTCAAGTTGACTGGCGTGCTGAACAAACCATTGACGGCACGTTGAGCAGAGTGAAAACCATTCTTGCCTCTGGACACAAACCTACCAAGAGACAGATTGCTCTTGAGGAGACAGAATGTCAGAAAATCTTGAAGGATTGGGACAGTCTATTTTTCAAAGACGAGGTACTTTACCGTCGTCATTCTTTACATGGCACCTTTGTTAACCAGCTGGTATTGCCTGAGGTTTTCCGGGAGATAGCACTTAATGGTCTGCATGATGAGGCCGGCCATCAAGGCAGAGACCGCACTATGTCCCTGGTAAAATCTCGGTTTTACTGGCCTGGGATGGATGGTGACATTGAAAAGAAAGTCCGAAACTGTCCCAGATGCATCCGAAGAAAGTCTCGAGAGCGGGCTCCAGCAAAACTTGTGACTGTAGAGTCCACTTATCCCATGGACTTGGTGTGCATGGATTTTCTGTCTCTTGAGACATCAGCGGGTGGTTACGAAAACATCTTGGTAATTACAGACCATTTCACCCGCTATGCTCAGGCCATACCAACCAAGAACCAAACGGCCAAGACAACCGCTAAAGTTCTCTTCGAAAACTTCATCTGTCACTATGGGTTTCCATCCCGTTTACATAGTGACCAGGGCCGCAATTTTGAGAGCCAGGTTATTAAAGAGCTGTGTTCCATTGCTAGCGTTGACAAGTCTAGGACTACACCCTACCATCCCATGGGCAATGGAATGCCTGAGCGCTTTAACCAGACTCTGCTCAATATGTTGGGTACTTTGGAGGATGACCAGAAGTCAAACTGGAAGTCATACGTTGCGCCCTTGGTTCATGCCTACAACTCAACTCGTCATGAGACCACTGGATTTTCGCCCCACTATCTAATGTTTGGGCGACACCCTAGATTGGCAGTCGATGCTTTTCTAGGCATAAATCCAGAGGGTAGGCATGCTAACCAGACAAAGTTTGTAGCCGATCTGAAAAAGAGGCTCGACTTTGCCTATAAGACAGCCACCAAGGAGGCCCGTCGCCAGGGCAGAAGGCATAAGGAAACTTATGACCTCAAAGCTCGGGATGCCCAGCTTTTGCCCGGTGACCGTGTACTGGTGCGCAACGTCGGACTGAGGGGAAAGTGCAAGCTGGCAGATAAATGGGAGAAAGAAGTGTACTTGGTTGTTGAACAGCCAAATACAGAGGTTCCTGTGTACGTTGTCAAACGTGAACATGGGAGGAGCATCCGAAGGATGCTGCACAGGAATCTCCTTCTTCCATTCATGGCCCTTCCAGCATCCAAACAACGCTCCCCGGATACAGATATATCACCAAATAGCAGTTCTCAACCGTCACCGGTTGAGGGTACAACTGCCGGTGATATCAATGTTCCGGGTGGAGCGGCAGGTAGTGCAGCCTCACCTGCACCAGACTCTGCAGTTCCAGATAGTGCGAAAATGCTGGATGCACCGGTATCCCCTAGTGTGGTGATACCCCCAGAGAGATCGTCATTGAATCCTTTGGCGAAACCCTTCAGTCCTGCTCCGGGGTCTCAACCAGAATTGCGACCTCAAGCACGTCCAACAAGGCATAGGCAGAAACCAAGGTGGCAGGCAGGAGGGGACTGGTTATTTTAAATTTTCGTATATTTTAACTGAATTAACAGCTGACATGGTTTCCTGGTTTCCTGTACAAGTATTTTATTTTTTTTATTTGAAATGTCGAGACGACATTTTTTTCACAGAGGGGGAGGGGAGCGTGTGACAATTACGCTAAATATATTCTGGAGAGAGGCTTCGAAACAAAAAGTTTTCATTTAAACGGGCAGCTGAGTTGCAGTCGAGTGGCGAAGCATTGCTTGTCATGGCGTCTCTAGAGAGCCTGTGTGTTGTTAGAGTGCCGTTGGCGGGTGGTGCGCTGGCCTGCAATTCTGGTGACCCATTGTTTTCGAAAATTTCGTCTTCTGCTGGGTTGCAGTTAGTTGACGGTGCATGATTTATCATGGCGTCTCTAGAGAGCCTGTGTGTTGTTAGAGTGCCGTTGATACGTGGTGCACTTGACTGCAAACTGGTAAGAATGTTCTAAAAATTAAAAATTTCGCCTTGACATGATTTCGCGCTTGCTTGGACATGGGTTGGTTACAACCTAGGTGGGGGCTATCCCAATCAGACCGTGGCCGGTTCGTGCTTCTGGCTTGTGCTTTCGTGGAAGGGTGAATAATTTCGTAAGAATTGAATAGTTCTGTTATATTTCCTCTCTCCAGTCCAGCGCGTAAATAATTTTTGTTTCATATGACACTTCAGTTGTGTTTTAGGATAAGCAATTTTAGCCTGGTTTTAATGTTTAGCCGTTTGAAGCTAAACCAGTAAGGAGTGTCCTATTACGCGCTATCAATAAAAGATTTTTTGTCTAAGTTCTGTATATAAAGTTTTATCTTTTGCACTGTGCATACTGTGCAGCATTTATGACAGCGCATTTTGATAAGGGTTTACCTGGCAAAGTGTTAGGTATGGTTAACTTCACTAGCTCGACAAACAGTGGAAGCAATAGCTTCGGCTCATATTTTATTATCAGATTGATATTTATAAACAAAATATACATCTGGTAACTTTATATAATTAAATGAAAATGTGTAGTTAAACTATTTCTAAACTCATACAAGTAATTTGTTAAATTAAATGTCGGGACGACATTTCCCGAAGAGGGGGAGAATGTCACAGAGTGAAATTATGGAAACTGGAGGAGCGCTTGCGCTCAGGACTTTCTAGTCGTTTCCAGTTATTTCCCCCTATTGATAGTCGTTTTCATACTTCATATACTCATCTTTTTCATATATCATTAAGCATTTAAGCATTTCATCAGTAGCGCATATATACATCCGTGTCCTTATGTAAGCTTCGCGCGTTTTTCACGTCACTGATTAACACCGCATGCGCACATACTTACAAAGCTCTCTTTGTCAGTCTTACTTTGTCTTCTGACGGGAGCAGGCCTCACGGTCAGCTCAAAGGACACATTCATATTACATTTCCTTATTACTAAGGATATTTATATATTTATCAGGTATGCGTTTACTTTATTTCATTATCATGTTGAACATTTGTAAATTATCATAATTGTCATTATTTCATGAATATTCATATTGTTGCTATTGCCTTCTCGACCTCGGTCAGTCTTACTTTGTCTTCTGACGGGAGCAGGCCTCACGGTCAGCTCAAAGGACACATTCATATTACATTTCCTTATTACTAAGGATATTTATATATTTATCAGAATGACGAGGTCGAGAAGGAGAAGGTTTCATCCACTAAACATAAAATCAGCAAACGGAGTTGTCGTCTAATTGAACCCCGAACCCCCTCGAGATAGTGGGACAGGACCAGCTGTGGTCGTTTCATCAACATCATGTGACCCATCATCAACATCCATCATCCAATCACCGTGGCCACAGCCGATCTAATAAATCAACCCGCGACATTAGCATCTTCCTCAAAGCCCAACTCATTGGTTTTATCATGCAATACCGAAAAGCCATCACATTAACAAGTCTGTGAAATGAATACCACCCAACCCCACTTATATAGAAAAAATGGGGTTTACAGGGTATACATTATCTTTCTTAATTCTGCTACAAGACAGGTTGTGGGTACTCATTAGGACCGCCACAATGAGGCGGTTCTAATGGGCACCCACAACCTATGTTTGCAGTAGAAATAATATAAAATTATCGCAGATTTTCACCATAAAAGTAGTTATTTTGGAGATTATGTCACATAGGTGTGTTATTCTAATGTTCCACTGAGTCCAATTCTTTGACCTACTGCAAACGAATACACTGTCCCATAGTGGTCAAGAACTGTTCCAAAGACTTCTCCCCAGACACAAACTGCGGGCAAAGAGTCCTCAAAAATTTCTTATGCACAATGGTAGTTCTTCTGACCCTCTTTGGTGCTGGCTGACCCTGCTGGTTGTTGTATATCTTTGTCTCAACAAGTGTTGCATCCTTCTGTAGACAGTCAATCACTGTCCAAAGCGATGGGTTGCTATGGCCCACCAGGTGCTTGAAGCCAGTGTTCCATGACTCATGTTGTTCGTACGGTGTTGGTCTGCCATGGTCGCCTCGTAAACAGTGCAGGTATGAGTAGCAAATCTTGGAACAGTTCGACGGAACTTCATGGTACCCCGTCCACCAACTACAGCTCTGTATTGTCCTGAGACATAAGTGGAATCAAAATATTCAGTCGGGCCTCGGAGGTTGTCTGGTGCAGCATTTTGGAGAAATCTCATTCCGTCATTAACTCGATCAACTGGCAGGAATGCCAGAGCATCAAGCATTCCACAAAAGTTTCTGACATCCTCGTCTGACTTGCATCACATTAATCAATTAATGTTTTCAGTAATTATGGGCATAATTTACAATGTCAACAAAATATATTTATTTTTTTAAGAGAAAATAGAAGAATAAAAACAACAAAATGGCATGTTTTAAAATTATCTTGATAAGATTTATATGTTCGTGGTAGCCATACATGGGAGGGATTTTGTCCACCTAAACAAAAATGAGCAGAAGGTATATCCGGGGGGATTTTGTCCCAGTTGGAAAATTTTTAGAAGGGATTTTGTCCACCTTGCAAAAATGTGCCGGAGGGACTTTGTCCACCTTGTAAAAATGTGCATGAGGGATTGCAAAAAACATTGGAGGGATTTTGTCCACCTATACAAAAATGAGCGGGAGGGATTTTGTCCGGGGGAGGGGGATTTTGTCCTACACTCGCAAGACCCTATAAGAGGTTGTAACTGCTATCCAGACACCGCTAGCAGCTGCTGTCTTCGTCGTTCTGTAAAAATCAATCCCCGCATGTTTTTAACTGTAAATAGATGTTCTTTTAACTGCTTTTATCCGGCAGAAGATCCTTATCAGGCCAACAATACAGTTTAGAAGACTCTTGACCTTTTCTTGGAAGAAGATAAGACGGCAAATAACACACATGCTATGTGTTTATGCATATGTAACCGGATCGGTTGTAATGGCCAAACAGTGCACCCACCAATCTGCCCCGTCACTATATAGTAGACATGGTTTCCGGACGTTTGCCCACCAATGAAAAAATGGTTTAATGTATATGTGCCCCCCCACCCCAGTTGAAAATGCAACCCGGACATATGCCCCCGAGCTTATTTATGGTATGGACATCTGCCCCCCCCCCCCCCCTGCAGTGCTAATTGTGCATACGGACATTTGCCCATCCCCAGTGCTTATTTCAGAAAGAGACATTTGCCTCCCCCACACCAGTCTCATGCCAGAGCAATGTGCTATCTTTATTTCTTTCATTGTTGCATTTTAAAAGTGTTATTATAAATGAAGTATGGTAATGAGGAGTGCATGATTATTTTGGGGATAACAGCCATTTCCAGCCGGTCTCAGTGGCTCAGTCGGATGCGCGTCTGACTGGTGATCAGGAGGACGCAGGTTCGACTCCCGGGGTCGGCAACATTCTTTCGTGGAGATTGATCATGAAATCTTTTCTACGGTCATTCTCTCCCTTCCGCTGATTCAAGAAGGGCAGTTGTCAGTTTCTGGCGAAAGAATGTGCACTGTACTGGTTAACCGCTTACGTATAAGCCTGCCCAGGAAAGTGTTGATAGGTAAACTGACCGGCTCAAAAATGACCTAAATAGTGTTGACTGGGCCGTAAAACTAAAAAAAAAAAAACATCCATTTCCAGATCATTTCTCATGTTCTTTATACTGAAACAACAGTTTCATTACAAATAGTGACCAAAGGATTAGATTAAGAAATGCTTATTTTATCTTTTTATTTACCAAATCACACCTTCATTCTTTTCCATTCATTATAGTATAAGTGTAATTTACTTTTATTAAAAGATTAAATAATATAATGACAGTTAATTTAATTCAATAAAGGTAATGTCACACAGATGATTCTAAAATAGAAACAATTCTTAGTAATTAAATACCTTTTAAAATAAATAATAAAAAATACTTTTGGTCTTCACTGAGTCCCTTAAATTTTATCCACCTCATAAACTCATGTAAATCCCAGTTTTACTGTATAAAACTGGGGTTAAAGGGGGTCAAAGTTATATACGCGTATTTTCTTGATGGAACACTGAGCATCAGGTACCAACCAACATTACAGAAAATAAATGTTGAAGTAAGCCTTTACCGCTGAAACCGTCATAAAATCTGAGGCCTGACCCACAGGCGTGCAATTGAAGAGGGAAGCAGAGTTATCAACCGTGATTTGATTAACTACCATGCATGCAGTCTGTCGTCAGCTAACACTTTTTATATGCTTTTTTTCTAGAAAAAATGGGGTTTATAAGTTTCATCACGGGTGTTCATCCCGACGTCCGTCTGTCTCTACGTCCGTATGTCTGCCCGTCCTTCCGTCTGCCACAAACCTTGTGAATGCATCTCACTTCTATCTCTTGCTCTATGGTAACAAAACTTGCTGCACATATTGCTTAGGGGTCATGGGTTGTGGTAAAAGGTAAATTTTCAAGTAAATGTTTGTGAATGCTACTCGTTACGAAAACACGCCTATACAAATACATTGTCAATTTTTCAGCCAAAAATAGATTTTTTTAAGATGAAAAAATGTGATTTTTTCTTATTTCTGCTCCAAACATAGATTGTGAGGACTCTATAGAATCGCCTTGACGAGGCGGTTCTATCGAGTACCCACTATTTATGCTTTTAAGCAGATATAAGGAAAATACTGTTTACCCCTTGTAAACCCCGGTTTTACTATATAAAAGTGTGATTTAAAGGGTCAACATTATTGTCTCCCCCGATTTTTTTTTCGGAGAGACATATTGTTTTTCCCCCGGGCGTCTGTCTGTCCGTCTGTCACACATTCGTGTCCGCTCCATAACTTGAAAACCTTTAGAGCTATCTTCACGAAACTTCGTATAAATATTGTAACGGGACCACCTCGCCGAGTCAACAACACAACAATCAGAACAGGATGCTCGAGGTGGCGTTACAATGTAAATTGTGGGTTCGCCTTGGTCGGCAGCAATGCTGGTGGTAGACGAAAGACTACAACTATTGATTTCATGCTCCAGTTATTTAATTAAGGTCCTTTGAATGCAAGAAGAGCATGACATGGAATAAACTTCTAGATACTAGAAAAATAACTATGGTACATACAAGAGTGGAGCCCTATAGATTACTTTTACCTTACAAGGATCAAACTTTAAATTTATACAGGAGCTGAGCCTTAACAAGTAGCGTGGAAAATTATAGTTGACAGTTATGGGAAAACTCTCTCGTAATATTCCAAGAGGTACAACGGAGAGATCACATGCTCTACTGGCTTAGCCGGTGTTAGTTTTAGGAAGAACTGATTGCTAAACATTCATTTCTATTCACCCCAAGTTACAGTTATTAAGCTGTGTATATATCTAGTAAGGTCACCTAAATCCACGGTATCACCCAAAGTTCAAGAATTTCAGCCCTCACCCAAATCTGAAGACGTCACCCAAATTGGAAGAGCTCACCCAAATCTCAATAATGCACCTATATTTATAGCTCACCCAAATCTCAAGAATGCTCGATTATGGTGATTTTTAGCTATCTCCCAGATCTCCAGTATGAGTAAAATGAAATATAAAGCTAGAATGTGCCCTTTTTGGCACCACAGTATGAGTTTAACCAGTCTAGGAACAGATGTCTGGAGATATGATTCTCACCTAAAACTCTACAAGGCTAGCCAGCAGAGCGGCCATTATTTTGACAGCACAGTCTGACATGTAAACAAACCACTTAAAAGGTGGAAAATCTGATCAAATAAAGGAAAGAATAATGCATAATCTCTGTAGATTATCCTACAAGCTAGTGCCAACTCTGCCAGTCATAAAAGAAAATGGGAGAAGATAACAAAAACTAGCATTTACTTGCACCCAAAATGCAAGTCACCCAAACGGGAAGATAGATAGATCGTAGAGAAAAAGGATAGAGAGATAGAGAAATCTGTATTATAAATGATTATGAGACGTCCTTAGGGCCAATGCAGCGTCTTGGAGGCATTCTGGTTATATAAACAGTGTTCTAGTACAAACAGATCTGTACAATAGCAATCAAGTAGAGCTTTCAGCTTTTACAAACTTTCAAGCCGGTCCTCTGACCCAGAAGGCTGCGACCGGCCACGTGACAGGAGACCACGTGACTCTGTTGACGTAAACAATAAAACGTCACAACGGACATTTCCGATCAATGCCGGAGATGCGGTTAGTTTCCGGACATTCTGGGTACACAACGAAAAAGTCCGAACGCATCCAAATGTTACCGGCTTTGACAGATGGAGAAAAATATTGTAGAAATTGGCTAAATAATGTGAAAATACAGCCAAATAAAGAGTAATCAGCAAGGGAGAGCGAGGGTAAGAGGTAAACAAAGCTAGTTGTCATTCATTCACCACGGGAAATAGCGCTGACATATGATTTTACCGCATTATTGACTGGCGAAGTTGGCGACTAGTGATTGCTTGAAAAGAGCATGGTCGCGAACAGCCAGGTGGGGTAATCCAAAAATAATCAACCACAGCTCAGCGCCGTTACAACAGCCCCCTCCCAACGAATGGCATGGTCCCCATGGAGAGTGCCAGGTAAGTAATTGACTTGGAAAGTGGAAATAACACTTGAGTTCCTCACCATATAAATGTAATTAACAGGGAGGCGCATGGCTGTGGCTGTTACATTTGACTCCCCAGATCAATCACATTCTCTATAAACAAAAGCATGTTACCTGTTTAGCTAACCTGGCCCCCTGACTATAAGGTACTAAACCTTACTAAGATACAATACTATTTGCCTGTTATTCCGCACATATTAGCCACCTACCCGGCCGAGCCTTACAACTGATCAGCCGAATCGAAGGGAATCTATGCAGAGATATTTTATAAAAACTTTAGCTATTCTTATATTTTGACCAGATATTAGTTAGGCAAGGAGCCAGTTAATTCGTTAACAGTATCCCTAAATTCAGTATAATTTTAAAATATTGAAACAACAACGGGTACCTTCAATTGTTGCATACATTGTATCAGTATCACATCATTCTCCATACGAAAGAGTGAGTGAGTGAGTTTTTTAGTTTTACGTCCCACCAACAGCTAAGGTCATACGGAGACGGGACCTCGGTTTAAAGACTCATCCGAAAGTCTGGAGAAGCCCGGGATCGATCCTGCGATCCCTGATTTACAAGGCGAGTAGCGTAACCACTGCACCACGGAGGCTTCTATCCATACGAAAGAGACAATTATTTCTAAATTATAGACCAATACTGATTTCAAATGATTTAAGAGGGGCTCCACTCCAAGTAAATTACATTCTCAAACTATTCCTATACAGGTACTGATCATCACCAGTCTAAAGATTAACAAAGACTTCAAGTGAGGGAGATGTGAACACTGTTACCAGGCGGAGCATAAGCTCAGGAAGGCCCATCCTGAGCTCACTCAGGGCCTAGTCCAGGTTGATTAGTAAGTATGAGTGCCAGTTAAGTTTAAAAACACATTGTGTGTTTGTTTACGGTTCTTTCAAGATTATCTTCCTCACATCAAGCCGATCGCAAATCCGAGCTGGGCAGAAACCAGTGTACCTGGAGAAAAAAAACCCACATGACCATCAGATGCAGAACTTGGTGTCTCACCTGACCTGAGCCAGACTCCAGTCCACATTGGAGAAACACCTAAGGATTAAGAGTTAGCACTCTTAACCTCTAGTCCACAGAGAACCATTTTAAGAACATATCCTGTCGCACCCACACCTGCCAACATAAAAGTACTGTATGAAGACTAGTCTTTTCAGCCACAAAACCGAGATGTCTACACCTGTTCTCGCTCCCGAGACTGAAGTTTGTCTTCAATATATTAATAAATCTCTACCCAAAATCTTATAGATCACCCATATGGTGTATATTACCACAAAATCTCACTGGTTGTATGAATAAGAGGCTGGCAGGTAGGTATACAAGAGGAATTTGCTCTTCAAACATCATGAAAATGTAAGTTCACTGGCTACATTTAAATGAGCCAAGTCTTGAGCCAAAAACAATAGACTTGTAGCATGTTTCAAAACAATGTGCAGATTTAAATACTCCAAATACACCTATATATATAATCCTCTTATAATGCTACTAGGCAGTCACAAGAAATCATGTTAAACCCACGCCAGAACAGGCATATGGGCGATACAATAAGGCAGTGCAAATACCACAACTAAATCTGCCACAACAGGTAGGTAGCACTACAATGAGGCTACAGATCTCAGATGTGTATTAACCATCTGAACCACATTAATATTTTTGGCTCAATGTTGACCTATAAGCAACATAAAACTTTTGTTAACTCGTGTCCTGCTGAACACCTAAGTATGCCACGCCCACTACTGATTATCACCCAATCATATTACTTAATGCAAATTATTGCAACAAATCCACAAACTGAATGATAAACAATGAAGATCCCGATCAGGTGGCTTCTTCAGAAGCCATCCGCTCTGGATCCACAATGTCTGAAAGATAAGACATGCCTGGGTGTAGCAGGACAAGGATTAGGGTACAATTAAACAGAGAAATTTTCAGTGTCACATTTCCTTGAGCTTACAGGTGCAAGGAAAAACATTTATGATATACATCAATATGATAAATATATATTTCTTCTGCTGCATTTGAACACACACTCTGCATATATATGCATTAATGTTCCTAGAGTATTGCCTTAATTAATTAGCATAATGGGAAAACTCTGTCACAGTTATTAAACTATAAATAGCTCACTTCCCAGGTCAAGGGGCTGATGTCAGCAAACAGCCTGGGAACGAAGAATTATTATCGTAACTACCCCGGGCCAGAATAGGCAGTGCAGACATTGCAAAGTCTGAATCCGCTCAAGGTAGCCAGGATAATGTGCGAGGGTGTATGTCCACTTGCGACAAAACTTATTGAATCAACTTCACAGATAATATGTAGGACTACAGGCTGCACTCCCAACAGATTCAGTGGAATCTGCACCATCAAGCCCGACATTTCCAGAATAAATAGTGAAGGTTCCACTTTCATATTATTCCTAGGCATTACTGCCTCACACGAATACACCTATACACACATATATGCCCATTTATATGCAAATATATATAGTGCCCCCGCCCATCGGGGCTCAAAGAAATAGATGGACTGCATGCTTCCTCCGCGCAGAGCCGAAAAAGACCACTCATGATTACCGGCAAACCGCTCAAAAGGACTAAGCCCACTCAGGCAAAGTGGTGCGAGCCAGACTGTCCAGTGCATATAAGCCCCCAGGTCCCATTGGGCAGCAGGGCTTGAGATGTCATCTCAACGTCGGGTAAAAGTCCCACAAAATTTCCTCCAAAATGGCCTAAATAGTGATGACAGTGACATTAAAGCTCAACTCAATCAAACAAATGCAAATATATACGAAGGATGTTGCACAAACAGCCACCCCATAAGAAATAAATGAAACAAGCCCTGGCTCGCTTCACAAACCTCCTACAAAATGACCAGGAGTGCAAGATTATTGTTACCACACCAAGATTTTGAATCAGATTTTATGGCTGAATAAATTAACAAGAAAACCTGGCTGTCATGGGTGGCATCATGGCGATGCATGCCAACAAACATGTGCTATGGCTAGTGATGGCATATGATCTTTATCACATGATGCAGCGACATCATGTGATAAATACCATACTTACCTCTTGGTGGGCACTACCTCCATACAATACCGCATATATTTCCAGGTGCAGTATGACAACAACAACAACAACAATATTACCAATGTAGTGTTAAGACATTGTCCCTGATAATAGTTTCACTAAAGGTAAGTGAACATTGATCCATCACAATATATTATCACATGAGCAATGTGGCAAAAAGCAGTGCAGTCCTCTTAGAGGGTAACTATTTATAGTATATCACACCCTACTCAAAGCTTTACTGAGGGTGCATAGCTGACTTAAAATGATATTAAAATGCACTCTGCATGCCACTTTTGCTTCATATGAGAGAGACACACAACTTTCACTCAAACCTTAAAGAATATTTATTTGGTTGTATTAGTCATGCATCTTGCTCCCACAAGGCTGGCAAAAATGCACGAATGATACAACTCTTTGAACCCTTCCTTTTCACAACCCTGGGTCTCACAGGCTCAGTATGGGCATCCATTTGGTCAGAACGGCTAACCACTGAGTACCCACAATGCACCCTGTGAGGACCCACAAACTCTAAGACCAGATGAATGTGCAAAAACTGAATGTTTCGGAGTCCACTTAAAGCCATTCAGGTAAAAGGGTCTCCCAACAGTTACAATATTCACTTATGCATATAACAAATATTTGCAATGATTGTATTAGAAACTTAAGAAGTCTTTGACGTATAGTGGATAGTAGTTAGTAAAACTACTGGGCTCATAAATTAGGGTCACTGGTTCGATTCAAGGCTACCTTAAACTCTCAGAACAGTTCAAGCCAAACTGACCATAATATTGGCACCATATAGCCTTGAAGTTATTTTCTGAACATTAACTGTATGATTTGACATTTACGGGTGAGTTACATCTGCAACAGAACTATGTGTCAATGCATCAAGCCAAAACCAAAGTGAGTTTCCTTGGTGTTACCCCGTTGCATTCCGACAAGGACAACAGACTGTTATGCTAAGAAGTCCACAAGAGTGCAGTTGCAGCTATACCTCGTTTCCTTACAACCATCATGTAGTATGCTGGTGACACATGGATTATACACAAAATGCTATCTTTCATTGCTCTTTATGAGTATTGAAGATGCGGATCAGATCACGAACTGAAAACGGCTGCAAACTGGAGTGCCCGTGGAGAAACGAATTTAACCGTCACATCACAGACACGCCAGTCAACAGTCAACAGACCAAGGCCGGCATTTACAGATATGGCAGTAAGGGGTTTGGGGATTATGAGACACTACTCAAACCCTCAGGCCTCAGAGGCCATATCTTAGTCAAATTTCATTTTCTTTTTTTTTTTTTTAAATGTTAATCATGTATGGTATGTTTCAGGTAAACTATACCAGCCCAGGCCCATCTCCAGCACCTGAGATGCCACAGACTAACAGAGAAAAATGTTGAGGTAATACTGAGACACAAATTGAGATGCATAATTCACAGATTCCAATCTTCCGGTTTTCATTGCAACCATATTTATACTTAATACACTGGTATTTCACTAACAAATACCAAGTCAGGCTCAGAAACCTGGGGCTTCATCCGTAAGGGAGCATTCAAATGGCCAAGTGCCTTATCGTAATGTGAGAAATGTATTCAACAGGGCAGATGGAGGTGGATTGCCTCCATCTGCACCGTTGATCAAATTTCCCATAGAATTTCAGTGAAGCCCAAGCAACTTAGACTGGACAAGGTATTTAAGTAAAGTCCATGAAGTCCTCAATACTTAAAATTTTTAGGGAACTTAAAGATATTAGAACAGTTCGTTGGTTTTTCCTCCTGCTGGGTATGATACGCGAAATTATATATATCTTACTAGATAATGATTCATGGGTTTCATCAGAGTCTATAGTGTGATCATCAGTGTCCATGAATCTATTGCCACTAAGTTAGTTTACTTACGCGAAATGTATTAGATTATTACTATAATTAAACAAGTGATCCTTAGTACGCGGAGTATTGAATATTCTGAAATAACTACTTAACACGCGGTAGGTCTTCTTCTTACATGACTGCGTCCCATCCAGATGACGATGATGGTAGATAGTTATCTTCGTTCTGTTACATGGGCGACATCTCAAACTTTTAGATAACATCTCAATCAGGCAGTTACGCCTCAAACTAGGCAATATTGCCACAACCCAGATTGTATTATTTACTGGATCTATTCATCCAGACCAAGGTCAGAGAACTGTTGGAGTCTCCGTTTCACAATTTCTTGTAAGCCCCCAAGTCCATAATACTCAGCCTCATTCAATATCTCCAAAAGAAATTTCCTTTCCCTAGGTAGGGTAGATTGTTTTATCCTACATTGGTCCCTGAGAAAGTTTAAAATGAAGCGGAAGTGTCCCGGATCTCTATCAAAGAAGTATTCCGTGGGAGTGGGGGTCTTTTTCCTGAAGACAAGGGCAAATTTAGATTTAGGGTCCTGCAGCATAGTCGGTACACTGGTTGTAAAAAAACCGACCACCAATGTTCAGTATCACCTTTTTTTCTCTTATTTTCTCGAGTTCATTGAGAGTTCTTTCCTCCTCCTCAAGGCGGTTGTCAATTGAGGTGACAATAGGTTGGTTGTCATCGGGCTTTGACAACTCTAAGTCCTTAAGTACCGTGTCAGTCCTTATCCTTTTTTCTGCAATTTCCTCCTTTTCCTGTTTTCTCTTTCTTTTCTCAGCCTTTCTCTGTCTTCTTTGTTCTCTTCTAATTTCTCTCTCTTCCTCGGTCTCAGACTGTGCAGGTTCTTGTTCTTCATGGTTGTTAGTTTGGACCACCATACGTACGTCCCGGCTGTCATCAGGATTACTCTGGGTCTCAGCAGTGATGACGGGGTTGCTTTCTCCCAGAGCTGGCGTGGTGGTCCTGATTGTGGGATGCTAGTCATGCTACATGTGACCTCTGGCTGCATCTGACTGTGGGTGGTTGTCATTTGGTTGATAATTCTGTCAACCACCCGAGCCTGGTCATCGTCTAGATGAATGGTGGCACCAGTTGAACCCAGATCAGGACAAGGGTTCTCCTGAGACTCAGCCACCATCTCAGTCTCCTCTGTTTGTTGCTGGTCTTTGTCTGCTTTCTTTTGTGGGGTTGGTTGTTTGTCTGCTTTGTCCTTGTTTTTAGCTTTTTCAGTCTTGTTAGTTTCTTTAGTTGTGTGTGGTTCTTTTGTTTCAGGAACCTGTGGATTTCCTGGCTCATCACCCAGCTGGCTCCCACAACTCTCTACCTCAACATCTGAGTCCCCCTCCATGATCTTCGTGGGAGGCTCAAAGGTTACCCCCGGAAACTCCAGTGAGATGTCTTGATCGAAGGTAAGATCAAAAGGGGAAGGATCCCGACTTTCCTTCCTTGGTCGAGGGACTCTTGGCGGATCAACCTTCCTCACAACCCTGGATTTCACGGGGTGATGTGGACTGGCCTCATAGTGGTCAGGTTCATAGGGAACCCTCTTCCACTTAGTGTCCATGACCCTGTCAATGAAGTGCTGCAGCATCTTCCTGGCAGCTTCCCCCTTTTTCCCTGTCTCTCTGTGCATGTAGTCCATATCAGCTTCTGTGACCTTACACGAGTGGGAGATATTCCTCCGGACAAACAACAGCTTGCACTGGCCGCACTGGTAGCTTATCCCAGAGTGCTGGTCCTGAAGGTGGCGCTGTACTTCCCATCTGTGCTTGAAGTAGACATTTTCACACAGCAAACATAGGAAGTTGTAACCCTGCAATACACAATAAGCAACACATTTTGAGTTGTTGGAAATCTCTGTCCTGTCCCCATCCCATGATTGATGCAATCCCTCACTCTGGTTCAGTCTTGCTTCTGAGCCTGAGTGGGGGCTAGCTGCTTGGTAGAATGACTGTTTCAGACACAATGGAGTGCAGGTAATATTCGGCAACTAATCAAGCATCAATCTCTCTGCTTTCTGACTTGTACAGCAACCAACGATTCTAACCCAAAGCTTGTTCAGTCCGGTGCAGAGGAGGAAAACTCAGCTTGTGTTAACAAGTCCATTATTAAATCAAACTACCATCTTACTCATACTATGTGTTCCCATATGATGGTAAAATATCGGGTCTATGACCTAACAGGAACTGGCATGAAATACTGCTTATACTTATGTTAACAAGTTACAGTTTACTTTCATTATCTCAAACACTGATATCTCAAACCATGGGTCAAGTCAAACAATATGTTGGCCACTGCTGATCCAGTGGCTCAAATCAAAGTAAATCTCGGACAGTGTTGATCAAGGGATGCTGTGTGATTCCTACATCGTAACTCTCTTTATCTCAAACCAAATGTTTTAGTTTCTCAAGGTTTGAGACAATGCAGGTTGACTTATTTAGTGTAGTTTATAAGCAGAAATGCTTATACAAGTTTTCATCTGATCAAGGCAGACATCTCACAAAACTGCAGAATTATGCCAAAGCTGTAGTGTCATGATATAACCGTTAACTCTCGTTATCTCAAACTGCCGAATGTTTAAGTCTCTCTAGGTTTGAGATAATGCAGGTTGACTTATTTAGTGTAGTTTATAAACAGAAATGTTTTCATCTGAACAAGGCGGACATCTCACAAAACTGCAGAATTATGCCACAGCTGTAGTGTCATGATATAACCGTTAACTCTCATTATCTCAAACCACCGAATGTTTAAGTCTCTCAAGGTTTGAGTTAATGCAGGTTGACTTATTTAGTGTAGTTTATAAGCAGAAATGTTTTCATCTGAACAAGGCGGACATCTCACCAACTGCTGAATTATGCTGCATCTGTAGTGGTCAAGATATAACCATTAACTCTCGTTATCTCAAACTCTGTTATCTCGAACTACTGCTTTAGTCAAACTTAATTTTGACCATTGTGGTTTCAGACTTGCTATATGTTCATGTGATTTCAACTCCCCTTATCTCCAACTACTGCCATCTCAAACTAAAAGTTCCAGTCCCGTGGAGCTGGAGACAATGGGAGCTGACTGTATATATAATTCTGCTAATTAAACATACAAATAGACTTTATCATCTCCTAAGGAGATGCAGGAACAACACTACTCTACATAAGAGAAAGAGAAAAAGAATAAAAAGAAAGATGATAAGAAAGTAAGAAAAATAGTCTGGCAGGTTGGCACTGGATTCATCATTTGACACACCCAAAAAATTTGGAGAGGATGCTAATGTTCCCTTTTTTTTTTTTTTACTTGAGTGCATACAATGTAGCAATGTAACAACCAAGGATTATAGGATATATAGACTGGACCAACTAAGTATAGGCATCTCAATCTTTAGGGACAAACCAGTCTGGCTTGTCGTCAGACAAATAGGCTCGCATATAATCATGGTGAACAACCTCTGGTTTAGATTTTGGGCCAGCTTGTATTTTATACAAGACGTCATTCAAGCATTCGACAACAACAAACGGGCCTTTCCATTGTCGTTGAAGTTTAGGATTGAAACCAACTTTCCTTTTGGGTTTATAGTACCAGATTGGGTCCCCAACTTTGTATTGGACATAATGGGCTTTGATATCATATCTTCGTTTCATGCTATCACTGGCAAAGGTCAAATGTTTCCTAGCAAACTCATGTATGTCTAGAAGTCTCTGCTCTAGCTGATAGGCATGATCAGTAGCAGACAGTCTTTCTTCTCTTACAGGTCTCCCCAGGGCCAGGTCTATAGGAAGTGTTAACTCTCTGCCAAACATCATCATAGCTGGTGAAACACCAGTCGTCTCATGAACAGATGATCTATATGCCATCATAAGTAAGGGTATATGCTCGTCCCAGTCGTCTTGCTTATCAGATATGTAAGACGCTAGCATGTTTTGTATTGATCGGTTGGCTCTTTCGACCATTCCGTCGGACTGGGGTCGTCTAACCGTTGTCCGGGTTTTTTCTATACCCAGAAGTCTGCAAACTTCTTGAAATACTTTTGATTCAAAATTGGTGGCTAAATCTGTGTGCAGTTGTAGCGGTACACCAAATATAGATACAAATCGGTCTACCAGTTTCTCAGCAATATGAGTTGCTTCTTGGTTTCTCAAAGGTATGGCATCAACCCATTTTGTAAAGTAACAAGAAACGACCATCAAGTATCTATGCCCCCTTTTGGAAAGAGGATAGGGTCCACTCAGATCAATGGCTATCCTTTCCATAGGGAAGCCAACATTGTATTGTTTCATAGGGGCTTTGGCATGCCTAGGGGGCATTTTCCGTGAACCACATGTAGGACAAATTCTACACCAATAAGATACGTCACGGTGCATGTTGCACCAATAGAAGCGTTTCCTGAGTTTATCGTACGTTTTATTTCTTCCTAGATGACCAGCAGTTATATATTCATGCAGATGTCTGAACATTTCTCTTCGCAAACTAACAACCCCCAGGTATTAGACTTCCTGCCTTGCCGTGGCCCTGGGGGCTCAATTCCCACTGGGCACATTGCCGCTGTGGTCTTTGTGCCCACTGGGAAGAGCTAAAGGAAGTACCACCCGTTTGCCGTGGGTGGCGTCCTGTAAGCCGGAAGAAGGGATCCTGGAGGTTGAGGGTTACCTGAGGTGGCGGTGCTTCAGGTACCCAACACGCCTCTTTGGCCTGGCTTTTCGGTGTAGACGGGTGGCCGTGCGGTCCGGCACGGTCAATCGGCTGGTCGCGCCGAGCCCTAGAGATACCGCTTTGCTTTCTCTTCAACTCTTTTTGTATCTTTCCTGATACCAACCATATGCCCATTTACCTTACCCTTTTCTGTCTTTTTATCTCTAGAAGGCGGTGGCTAAACGGATCAATCGTGTAGGCATTTTGTTTATGCGAGTATATCTCACGTGTATCTCTAACACCTGCGAGTTGGATAACCACTCCATTATGGTGTTCCCTTGTAGGGCTCCACGGAGGGCGGAGAGCACTTGGGACGAAACTAGAAATTTTTCCTTATGCCTCATGGAAAAAAACATAACCGCAACGCAGCTAAACGTAAAAAAGACGAGGATTCATCCGGAACGGATGAACCCAGTCAACAGTCAAGTCAGCAGTCTCAGCATTCTACTCAACAGTCTAGTCAGCAGTCTGCAGCACCAAAGTCAACCAATTTTCCGCGTTTCTTGGTAATGACCTCCAGTGACGATGCACGCACTGTGTCCAGTTTATCACCATTCGTGATAGAAAAAAGCATAGTGTCCATTGCCGGACATCCCAAAAGCATAAAAAAGCTTAAGTCAGGTGACCTTTTATTAGAAGTCGAGAGAGAGCAGCAGGTGAAAAGCCTGCTTGGTACCACAAAGCTCTTCGATCTCAAGGTCAAGGTTTCTCTGCACAACACTCTTAATTCATGTAAAGGTGTCATCCGCAGCCCAGAGCTGCGTCCATGTACTGATGCAGAGATCATTGACAACTTGAGATCTGAGGGCGTCATTGGCGTACGTAACATCCAAGTTCGTAGAGGTGGTGTATTGAAGCCAACAGGTACTTACGTGTTGACTTTCAATACACCAGTTCTGCCCAAGAAAATCAAAGTAGCTTACCTTTCAGTTAACGTAGAGGTGTATATACCAAACCCTCTCAGATGTTACTCGTGTCAGGTTTTTGGCCACCACGAAAGCAGATGTCAGAAGAAGCAACTCTGTCCAAATTGTGGTGAAGAAAAGCATGTCGATAACCATCAAAACTGTAAGAATGAGGCCAAATGCGTCAATTGTGGTGGCAAGCATGCTGTTTTCTCTCGAGATTGTCCGGCATGGAAAAAAGAAAAAGAAATACTTACTGTCAAATACCAAAGGGGGTTAACATTCCCAGAAGCACGGAAAATTGTTGACGAGCGATACACAACACCAACGACCAGTTACGCCAGCATCACAAAGGGTGCTGGTGTACAAGTTTCTACCTCCGCAACGCAGACTGTTGAATCATGCATAGCTGAACTGAAAAAATCTGGTGCATGGAGTAAATCCACTCCAGCACCACAAAGTTCAACCAAATTATCAAATGGCGCAATCCAGGTTGCTTCGGATCGGTCGACAGCGACCGTACCGAAGCCAGCGCCACATGCAAAAGAGAAACTCGACTCGGTTCGAACTAATAAAGGATCGGAAGATCCGAAAAAAACAATTGTCTCAAAAACAGACAGACAACGTAAAATGGAAAGAGACAATATAAGATTCCAGAACAGATTCGGATCTTTGAGTGACAGTGATATGGAGTTCGCTGAAACTCCATCATCACCAAGTGGCAATAACAGATCGAGGTCAGCAACACCACGAGCTGGTGGTAGCAGATCTATATCACCAATTGCAGCTCCAATATAGTTTCTAGTCTTAATCTCTTCAAATAATGGATTTAAAACACAAAATAATACAATGGAATTGTCGAGGTCTTAAATCAAATTATAATGAACTCTTATTACTTATTTCGTTATTAAACCCGTCGGTTTTTTGTTTGCAAGAAACTTTTTTAAAAACTGATGACAACCTTGATGTCAGGGGTTTCAATACATACAACTATATCTATTCTGATGGTAACAAACCATCTGGTGGCAGTTCAATTCTTGTTAAATCAGGTTTACCACAAAGAGAGATCAAATTAAAAACAGACCTACAAGCTGTAGCAGTATCGGTTTCTCTGGATAAAGAAACTACAATATGCTCTTTATATATTCCACCCTCATTTTCTTTAAAGCCCGAACATCTTGACTCATTGCTGAGTCAGCTTCCATCCCCATATCTTTTAGTTGGCGACTTCAATGGTCACAATATTCTATGGGGCTGTAAAGATATCAATAACAGAGGAGCACTTGTTGAAGATTTTATTGCAAAGAGCGATCTTTGCTTGATGAATGATAAATCTTATACTTACCTTCACCCAGCGACAGGTCATTTGTCTTCTTTAGATCTCTCTTTGTGTCACCCATCTCTCTTCTTGGACTATGACTGGTCTGTTCATGATGATCAGTGCGGAAGTGATCACTTCCCTGTTATAATTGAGAGCGTAAACGAACAAGATGAGGACTGTAGCCAGAAATGGAAAATGAATAAAGCCGACTGGGAATTATTCCGTAATTTATGTGAAGAAGAGTTATCAGTTGGTCACTTAAATGAATCATCTGACATTGTTTCTGATTTCACAGATAAACTAATTAATATATCAGAACAATGCATTCCAAAGACCTCCACAAATACTAAGAAAAGCAAGCCTTGGTTTAATAATGACTGTAAAGAAGCTATTCAAAAACGCAAACAGGCTCTAAATAAGTTCTGCAAAAGTCCCACTTCAGAAAAGCTAAACGACGTGAAAGTTTTTAGAGCTAAAGCTCGGCGAACAATCCGAGCTTCCAAACGAAAGTCATGGAGAGAATATGTCTCCAAATTGAACTACAAAACCCCCATTAAAAAGGTTTGGGATATGGTACGAAAAATTTTAGGAAAAACAAAGTCCTCTAGTTTTACACATTTAAATACTGGTTTTGACACAAAAGCTTCAACTAAAAAAGATATTTCAGATACTCTTGGTCACACATTCTTGAGAAATTCATCATCGCGTAATTATTCTGACACTTTTAGAAATTTCAAAAAGGACCAAGAGAAAAGAAATCTTAACTTCAAATCCCTTAATCACGAAGAATACAACACACCTTTTAACTTATCCGAACTCGTTGAAGCCATTGAAAAATCACATGATACGGCAACCGGCCCCGATGAAATTCATTATCAGATGCTTAAGCATCTGCCAAAAAGTTCTCTTACAACACTTTTAGATATCTTTAATAACATTTGGGAAACGGGGGTCTGTCCTGAGAGCTGGCGTGTAGCTACAGTTGTACCAATTCCAAAACCAGGGAAAGATCATGCAGAACCTACAAATTATCGTCCGATAGCTTTGACAAGTTGTTTGTGTAAAACATTGGAGAGAATGATAAACAAGAGATTAGTCTGGTACTTAGAGTCCAACAACCTCATTTCAGAATATCAATCGGGTTTTCGTTCGGAACGTAGTACCAATGACAATTTAATAAGACTAGAAACATTTATACGAGATGCTTTTATTAACAAAGAACACGTAGTGGCTGTCTTTTTCGACTTGGAGAAAGCATATGATACAACATGGCGTTATGGAATATTGAAAGATCTACATAACATTGGCTTAAGAGGAAAACTTCCCAGTTTTATTGAAAGCTTTTTAGGGGAGCGCATGTTTCAGGTGCGTGTGGGGTCTACCCTGTCAGATTTCTATGATCAAGAACAGGGTGTCCCACAGGGTAGTATTCTTTCAACTACGCTATTTAACATCAAAATAAACAATATTGTACAATGTTTGGACGACAAAACTGATTGTTCATTGTATGTTGATGATTTTTGTATATGTTACCGTTCAAAAAATATGAAAACAATTGAAAGAAAGTTACAACAAAATTTAAAAAGAATAGAAGAATGGACTGATAAAAATGGTTTCAAGTTCTCCAAGTCGAAAACGCAGTGTGTTCATTTTTGTAAACTACGGAAGAAACACGAACATCCTTCCCTGTTTTTATACGGATCACAAATTCCTGTTGTTGAAGAAGCCAAATTTCTTGGGGTCATATTTGATCAAAAGTTATCTTTTATTCCACATATTAAATATCTTAAAGCGAAATGCTTAAAAGCTTTGCATCTTTTGAAAGTTTTAGCTCATACAAGTTGGGGAGCAGATCGGTATACTTTATTACATCTTTACCGGTCTTTAATAAGATCTAAATTAGATTATGGGTCTATTATTTATGGTTCTGCCAGAAAGTCCTATTTAAAATCCTTGGATACTATCCATCACCAAGGCCTTCGTCTGGCCATGGGAGCCTTCCGTACTTCTCCCGTATTAAGCCTTTATGTAGAAGCAGGTGAACCATCTTTAACCTCGCGCAGAGAGAAACTTTCTCTTCAGTATGCTACAAGACTTGCTGCAAATCCATCTAACCCGGCATCCAAAATTTCATTTCCACCTCAATTTGTAGATAAGTATGAAACAAAACCCACAGCAATCAAACCTTTTGGATTACGTATTTTACCACTGCTGGAAAATTCAGGTATCGACCTTAAAAATATTCAAAAACATGAAACCGCCGAAGTTCCATCTTGGTGTATTAAACAACCTTCTATTCTGTTCGACTTGCATGATGGAAAAAAATCCGAATCAAATCCAATACTTCTCAAACAAAACTTTCAGGTACTGCAGTCACGTTATGATAGTTACCAGCAAGTCTATACTGATGGTTCCAAAGAAGGAGATAAAGTTGGTTGTGCGTATGTTTCTAAAGATACGCACAAAACCATGCGCCTTCCAGATGGTTCATCTATTTTTACAGCTGAAGCCAAAGCAATAGACCTAGCTTTAGATTTTATCAGTTCTTCAACAATTCAAAAAGCAATTATATTTTCTGATTCACTTTCTGTGCTTAAGGCTTTAGACCATTCATCATCTAAAAATCCTCAAATTCAAAAATTGATCGAAAAACATCATGAAATTTCTAAAACACACCGAATCTTGTTTTGTTGGCTTCCGAGCCATATTGGCATTGTCGGCAATGAATATGCTGACAAGAAAGCAAAGGAATCGCTCAATCTTGATCCATCTGTTTTTAAAATTCCTTTTAATAATTTTAAACCATTTATCAACCGATACATCTTGTCGGAATGGCAAGGCGAATGGGACCGTGCAATAAATAACAAACTCCATGCCATTAAACCTGTCGTTAGTACAAAATGCTCTCCTCCACAGTTTTCCAGAAAAGAGGACGTAGTATTAACACGACTGCGCATCGGCCATACTAGAGTTACTCATTCTTATATTTTTAATGGTGATGATCAACCTTCTTGTGTAGGTTGTGATCAGCCATTCACTGTGAAACATATCTTAATTGACTGTGTTGACTTTTCACCCTCACGTATTTTATATTTCAAAGCTGACACTTTGCAACAACTGTTTCGAGATGTACCTGTTGATAACATTATTTTATTCTTAAAAGAAATTGGTCTTTTTCATAAGATTTAACTGTTTCAGATTTTTATACATTATCATTCTGACTTCTTACTTTTAATATCGTCATAATTATTCATGCCGTTTAACCATTAACCGACTGACGCTTATGACCCACCAAGAGGGTTGACGCGTCGTTAAACACGAAATCATCATCGCAAACTAACAGGAATAATGTATAAATAATCTGCACCAGTTCCGTCGTTTCTCTCATATCTTTTGCATAAGAGATTGTCCTGGATTTCTAAGGTATCCCATTGATACCAGTAAACTTTAAGCTCCTTACAATGAGGGGCAATTGTGGACCAAGAAGGTTTTACTCCTTCCTTCTTCCACTGTAATATAAGCTTCAAAACAGAGTCTTTTTCCTGCTCAATATGAAGGTTTTCTCTGGTAATGTCAAGACAAACTTCATTTTGGTGGTTTGAGGTTTGCTCATCATGTGCTTGTGTGCTCACTTTTGTTATTGTGCTCACTTTTTGTGAGCAACAATTAGATTTATCTATGTTCATCTCTTTCTTCCAGCTGCTGTGATGTCTATCTTTGGTACTGTCATTGGGACTTGGTTGAAGAGAGTCTACAGACTGCATGTTTGGAGTTTCTGTCTTACAGGAGACTTCCTCCCCACAGGGACATTGGCCACTGTCCCAGTGAGTATTTCTCCTAGTTGAAATCATGCCTGCATGATCAACATTCTCACATCTACTAGCTTTTATATCAGAGATATTGAAGACAGCTGAACCATCCCGAGCCTGTTGCAACAGCAAGCTAGGGCTGATTCTGCTGGCTTCAGAGCAGTCTTCAGCACTATTATTCTCCAGCTTCCCAAACAAACAGTCAAACAAAGACTCTTCTTCAAAGAAGTCCAGCCAATCATCATCATATTTCTCTGCCACATGGCAGCAATAATTATAAGGCTGACAACAAGAATTGATAATTTTGTGAGTTCTCACATCCACCGTATTGGTACATCCATACACAACCGGTGAGGGACCACGAACTGTGACATCCCTAAGTGGCAACTCCTGGGAGAGCACTGATGTAACTCGCTGGCCTAAAGAAGTAGCAGAGCTAGCATTACTGCTACAGTAACTGTTGTCAGTAATAATGGGCCCAGTATAATTTTCAGGATCATTGTCCTGTTCCACATCTAACGCAGCACTACCTCTGTGCTGTTCATCTTCAAACTAATCTGTGTTGACAGTACCTACACTGCTCTCAATCAAAACATCTTCTGAGACAATCTCTTTCACAGCAGTTGGCTCCTCTGTTGTGGGCTTTTGCACAAAAGTAAGGGCATTTCCATAACGGGACTCGTAACGAGCACAGTACTGACAATTATTGTCATAGCAGGGTCTTCTCGACAATGCATCAGAATTGGAATGGAGACGTCCTGGACGGAACTGGATTTTAAAATTGTAAGCAGAAAGTGTTTCTAGGAATCTTGCAAGCTGGCCCTCTCCATTACGAAAATTTAAGAGCCACTGTAAGGAACCGTGATCACTCCTAACTGTGAACTCCTGACCATAGAGATAATGATGAAAATGCTTTATGGCCAGGACCACAGCTAAGAGCTGTTTCCTTGTAGTGCAATATTTTCTTTCTGCTTTGGACAAGCATCTGCTAAAATAACCTATTACTTTTTCTTCACTATCTTGCAGCTGATGCAGTACAGCACCAACACCAACATTTGAGGCATCACAGTCCAGAATGAATGGCTGGCCCCCAGGAAGTGGATAGCTGAGAATCGGGGCAGTGGTTAGTAAAGTCTTAATCGTCTCAAATGCCGTCTGACATTCCTCAGTCCAGACAAAAGGGTGGTCTTTTTCTGTCAATCTGTACAGTGGTTTGCATATGGTGGCAAACCCAGGGATGTATTTACGGTAATAGCTGGCCAAGCCAATAAACTGTCTGACTTCTTTCACATTTTGCATTTGAGGCCAGCTTTCGACTGTCTGAATCTTCTCTGGGTCAGTTGCAATGCCTTTCTCAGAAACCTGGTGACCCAGAAAAGATACCTTTTTACAGAATAGGCTACACTTTTTAGGATTTAGTTTTAAATTAGCTTCCCGGAGTCGCTGAAAGACTTCGCGCAGGTTTTCCAAATGAGCCCCAAAAGTTTTTGAGTAAACGATTACGTCATCAAGATATATGAGTAGGGTAACATAAGTTAGACCAGCAAACACTCTCTCCATGAGGCGTTCAAAGACGCTAGGCGCATTTACAAGGCCAAATGGCAAGACCCGGAATTGCCACAGACCACTGCCTGGAATAGAGAATGCAGTGAGAGGCCTATCCGGTCGGCGGATCAAAATCTGATGATATCCTGATTGAAGATCGAGGGCCGAGAACCATTTGGCACCACCAAGTGCATCAAGCGTATCATCTATTCTGGGGATCGGATGACTATCAGGGATAGTCACCTCATTAAGCTTCCTATAATCTATGCAAAATCTCATGCTGCCATCTCGTTTTGGCACTAAGACAGCAGGTGCACTCCAAGCGGAGTAGGATGGCTCTATCAACCCCTTTTCTGCCATAAGCTTAATTTCAGTTTCGGCAATCTCACGCTTTGCCAAAGGGATCCGGTAAGGGCGCTGTTTCACCGGTTTACAATCTGGATAAGTTCTGATAGTATGTTCTGCCAAGCTAGTGCAACCCAAATCGTGTGAAGATCGTGAAAACTGGTCCTTATACTCGTATAACAAAATTTTCATGCTTTCCTTTTGAGACTCATTTAGGTTAACCGAGCTTTGAGAAATCAGGTCATCAAGATGTGAACAAGAATCTTTTTCTGAGGTATTTTCAGTACCAAGGGAGCTAACCCTCTCAAATGTTTCTGTTTCTACTGGCTCGTAGGTGGCAGTGACGGTGTTCTTGTAAAGATGACATGGTTCATTCTGCAGATTCATAATGCGTATCGGTACACTCCCCGTCTTGGGGCAAACTAAAGCCTTTGCTACCAGCAAGTTGTGACGGGTAACAAAAGCCTCAGATGCTTCCAAAATGCCAACACTATTTATATCAATTCTGTCAATCGGTCTGCCATTGACAATCACCTCGCATTCTGGTGGTATCTCAACATTTTCCATCAAAACTATGCGACAACAGGCAGTTTGTGCATCCAAACTATTTCTAAAACAAGCAATTCTTTCACCATTCAGAACCAAGTGATCCTTACTTAAGAGCACATCACAGTGATTGACACTCAGAAAGTCAATGCCAAGAATGCCATCATTTTCAATATCAGCAAATAGTATTTCATGTGAAAATTTCTGAGTGCCTAATGTAATTTCAACATCTGCTTTCCCATAAAATGGAGAACATTCCCCTGTAGCTGTAATTAACTGTATATTTACAGGTATCAAGCTAGGGAGGTGTTCCTGAGGCCAGTTATCCAACAGATCTCGGCGGAGTATAGTGACATTGGAGCCAGTATCAACAAGAAAGGTAAGAGGCACGTTTTCTACACAAGCAGGGACAAAATATCCCTCTTCCATACTTCTCAAAGCTATACTTTTGGGCCCTTCTAGTGTTGTCGGTTTGTGGGCCCCCAAGCCGACGGATTCATGTTTCCCTGGGAGTTAGGGTTCATTCGGGTAGACTGCTGTTGTCTGCGGAAATTGCCACCAGGATTCTGGTTATCTTGATTTCGGTTATTTTGGCCTTGGAAGGCTCCATTTTGCCTATGTTGCTGGTTTCGGTACTGGTAAGAGTTGTGGTTGTGGTATTATTGGAGTTATTTCCCCTTGCTTGACCAGCAGGTCTCTGCAGGCCATTTTCTGAAGAACGGACCTGTATATCTTGAAAGGGCCGATTTGATTTCTGGTGTCTACCATAATTCTGGTTATTTTGGTAGAAAGGGCCTTGTTGCTTTTGGACGTAGGAAGTTCCATTGTTTTTATTGGGGGCATTTTGTTTAAAAAGGTCCTTCACCTGATTTGTGAGTGAAGAAATGGCTTCTGAGAGCATCTCAAACTGATTATTGGACTTGATCGGCTCCTCAGTCTGTTGGCCTTCAGCATCAAACCGGCCAACCAATCTAGATCTTTGTTTATCCGCAATCTTGTACGCCTCCATGCGCACGGCTATTTGTTCAGCTTCTGCAAGCGTTTTGGGGCCCAGTTCTCTCAATCTCATACGTATGTCAGAGTCAGTTATGGCATCAGTGAAATTATCAAGTGATAAGGTTTCTATAACATCCTTGTTTACCCCTGGGTATGCTTGCCTAACAAGTTTCTTAATGGCCTGGGCAAGTTCTGGGATTGTCTCCCCTTTATTTCTAGTCCTAGATTTTAATTGGGTCCTATAAATTGCTGACCTATTGACAGAACCAAAGCGGTTTTGCAATTTTTCCACCAAAGTCTTATAATCCCTTCTGCCTTCATGATCAAGCAAAGATCTAGCCTCTCCAGTTAGACAGTTTGCCAAGTACAGTGATTTTTCCTTATATTGCCAGTCATTTATCTCACAAGTAATTTCAAACTGTGATAAAAACTCCTCAAAATCAGATGAGCCACTAAAATTTTGAGGTTTCATTTTAAAACTGTGATTATCTCCCTTTGACTGAGAGCAACAAGCAATGTGGTTTGGAAAGGAATAATCTGAGGTCAAGCTGTTCTGGTTAGTTTGGGTATTTGAAGTGCAGTTGTTCGAGGTCAAGCTTTTGGAGTTTAACTTCTTTTCGTTAAGTTTCTGATCTGTTTCAGATTTTTGTTTTTCAAGTCTCTCAGTGAGTGACGATATTGTACCCTGTACCATTTGTGCCATTTTTACCATCTCTGATTCAAGCTTGCTCTCAAGCCTAGACACATTCAATGCGCTAGCTGAACTAGCCGTAGACAAGGCTTCTTCATTATCATAAAAATCACTGTTTGCAGCATGATGAGGAATTGACTGATTTGTGTCAAGATTTTCACTAGATTGTGAAGGCTGATTTTCTGCCATTTTTCCTTTATTTATTTATTTATTTATTTATTTATTCAACAGTCTATTCTCTCCACTAGTAATGGCCTAACGCAAGAATTTTGTATTTTTATTCAACGTTAAGTATTCTTGAGTTAACTAACGTTAATTATTGTGCTGTTAATTTATTTTACAAGTCTATTAATTTAACAGTCTTTTCTTACCACCAGCAATGGCCAAACACAAGGATTTTGTATTTTATGTAACGTTAAGTATTCAAGAGTTAACCAACGTTAATCACTGTAATTTATTTCACAAGTCTAGTTATTTAACAGTCTTTTCCCGCCACAAGCAATGGCCAAACACAAGATTGTTTTTTCTTTAACGTCACAGTTAACCAACATTAATTAAAGTGTCGTTCATTTGTTTAACTTTTCTATTTTCAGGCTTGCAGCTGGGTGAAGATCGAGTGACCAATCTTTCAACAGCTCTTCTCAACCAGAGATTTCATCCACTGAAAGCCTGAAATTACACTCTTTTTTTTTTTTTTTTTTTTATTGTTGAAATTTTATGTCAAATAAAATTTATTTATATGTGATTTTCATTCATTTATCCCTGACGACTGACACCAAATTGTAACGGGACCACCTCGCCGAGGCAACAACACAACAATCAGAACAGGATGCTCAAGGTGGCGTTACAATGTAAATTGTGGGTTCGCCTTGGTCGGCAGCAATGCTGGTGGTAGACGAAAGACTACAACTATTGATTTCATGCTCCAGTTATTTAATTAAGGTCCTTTGAATGCAAGAAGAGCATGACATGGAATAAACTTCTAGATACTAGAAAAATAACTATGGTACATACAAGAGTGGAGCCCTATAGATTACTTTTACCTTACAAGGATCAAACTTTAAATTTATACAGGAGCTGGTAGCGTGGAAAATTATAGTTGACAGTTATGGGAAAACACTCTCGTAATATTCCAAGAGGTACAACGGAGAGATCACATGCTCTACTGGCTTAGCCGGTGTTAGTTTTAGGAAGAACTGATTGCTAAACATTCATTTCTATTCACCCCAAGTTACAGTTATTAAGCTGTGTATATATCTAGTAAGGTCACCTAAATCCACGGTATCACCCAAAGTTCAAGAATTTCAGCCCTCACCCAAATCTGAAGACGTCACCCAAATTGGAAGAGCTCACCCAAATCTCAATAATGCACCTATATTTATAGCTCACCCAAATCTCAAGAATGCTCGATTATGGTGATTTTTAGCTATCTCCCAGATCTCCAGTATGAGTAAAATGAAATATAAAGCTAGAATGTGCCCTTTTTGTCACCACAGTATGAATTTAACCAGTCTAGGAACAGATGTCTGGAGATCTGATTCTCACCTAAAACTCTACAAGGCTAGCCAGCAGAGCGGCCATTATTTTGACAGCACAGTCTGACATGTAAACAAACCACTTAAAAGGTGGAAAATCTGATCAAATAAATGAAAGAATAATGCACAATCTCTGTAGATTATCCTACAAGCTAGTGCCAACTCTGCCAGTCATAAAAGAAAATGGGAGAAGATAACAAAAACTAGCATTTACTTGCACCCAAAATGCAAGTCACCCAAACGGGAAGATAGATAGATCGAAGAGAAAAAGGATAGAGAGATAGAGAAATCTGTATTATAAATGATTATGAGACCTCCTTAGGGCCAAAGCAGCGTCTTGGAGGCATTCTGGTTATATAAACAGTGTTCTAGTACAAACAGATCTGTACAATAGCAATCAAGTAAAGCTTTCAGCTTTTACAAACTTTCAAGCCGGTCCTCTGACCCAGAAGGCTGCGCCCAGCCACCTTATGTAGTCTCCGGCCACGTGACAGGAGACCACGTGACTCTGTTGACGTAAACAATAAAACGTCACAACGGACATTTCCGATCAATGCCGGAGATGCGGTTAGTTTCCGGACATTCTGGGTACACAACGAAAAAGTCCGAACGCATCCAAATGTTACCGGCTTTGACAGATGGAGAAAAATATTGTAGAAATTGGCTAAATAATGTGAAAATACAGCCAAATAAAGAGTAATCAGCAAGGGAGAGCGAGGGTAAGAGGTAAACAAAGCTAGTTGTCATTCATTCACCACGGGAAATAGCGCAGACATATGATTTTACCGCATTATTGACTGGCGAAGTTGGCGACTAGTGATTGCTTGAAAAGAGCATGGTCGCGAACAGCCAGGTGGGGTAATCCAAAAATAATCAACCACAGCTCAGCGCCGTTACAACATTAATCAGCATTAGACGACGTGTAGTGCGCAAGAACTATAACTCGCATTTATACTTTTTGAATTATCTCCCTTGGAAGTTTGTCGGTATGTATATATGTATGGGAAAATCGTGTCCGGTCAATAACTTTCTTATTTTCTGATGGATTTTAAAATTACATGGCAGAAATATTAACAACCATAAGACGATGTGTGGTGCACATGAGGCAGGTCGGAACCTCAAAGGTCAAGGTCATACTTAGAGGTCAAATGTAAAAAAGGGGCCTTTTTTCGTATTTGGTCAATAACTTTCTTATTTTGAGATGGATTTTAAAATTACTTGGCATAATTATTAACAATCATGAGACGATGTGTGGTGCGCATGAGGCAGGTCGGTACCTCAAAAGTCAAGGTCATACTTAGAGGTCAAAGGTAAAAAAGGGGCATTTTTTCGTATTTGGTCAATAACTTTCTTATTTTGAGATGGATTTTAAAATTACTTGGCATAATTATAAACAACAATGAGACGATGTGTGGTGCGCATGAGGCAGATCGGTACCTCAAAGGTCATACTTAGAGGTCAAAGGTAAAAAAGGGGCCTTTTTTTCGGGTTTTGTCAGTAACTTGCTTATTTTTAGATAGAATTTGAAGTTACTTGGCAAACATGTTAACTATCATGAGACGATGTGTTGCATGCATGATTCAGTTTGGTACCTAAAATGTCAAGGTCATACATAGAGGTCAAAGGTATAAAAGGGGCCTTTTTTCGTGTTTGGTCAATAACTTTCTTATCTTTAGATGGATTTTTAAATGGCTGGGCAGAAATGTTAACCACCATGAGATGATGTGTTGCACGCATGACCAAGTTTGGTACCTGAAAGGTCAAGGTAATACATAGAGCTTAAAGGTAAAAAAGGGACCTTTTTGTGTTCTGTCAATAACTTTCTTATTTTTAGATGGATTTTGAAATTACTTGGCAGAAATGTTAACCACCATGAGACGATGTGTTGTGAGCATGACCCAAGTTGGTACCTCAAATGTCAAGGACATAAGGTCAAAGGACAAGAGGTCAAAGGACAAAAAGGGGCCTTTTTTAGTGTTCAGTCAATAACTTTCTTCTTCCTGGATAGAGTGTGAAATTACTTGGCAGAAATGTAAACCATCATGAGACGATGTGGTGCACGCTAGACGCAGGTCGGTACCTCCAAGACCAAGGTCATACTAAGAGGTCAGAGGTAAAAAAGTTTTGTTTTGTGTCCAGTCATTAACTTTTTTATTTCTGGATGAATTTATAAAGTAGCAATTCAGAAACGTTCATAGTCATTAGACGAGTCATGTGCAAGACCAAGGTCAATACCTCCAATGTCAAGGTCATACCTAGAGGTCAAAGGTTAAAAAGGGACAGTCAATAACTTCCTTATTCTTTGATGGATTATGAAATTACTTGGCAGAAATGTTAACCATCATGAAACGATGTGTTGTACCTCAAAGGTCAAGGCCATACTTAGAGGTCAAAGGTAAAAATGTGCTTTTTTGTTTACGGCCAATAACTTTTTTATTTTTCTATGAACATTTTTTCAAAGTTACTATGCAGAAATGTTCATCTTCATTAGATGATGTGCTGCATACAAGACCAAGCTCAATACCTCCAATGTCAAGGTTATACTTAGCAGTCAAAAACGGGGGAGACATCTGTGTTTTTGTAGAAAAACAAATTCTAGTATAGGCGTGTTTTCGTGATGTTTTCTTTATTTCTTCTTCTGGTGGTCAAACTTGCTACATATAATTGCTGCCACAGACATTTATAAAGGCAGCTTCTTTCCCATGATTTTCAGGAATATGGACGCCCTCCTTAGTCTGCTGAAATTGCAGATTACTGTGTCGTTAACTTGAATGATCTTGTGAGATTAGGGGCTAGTTTCCACAACAACAGGTCCTGGTTTTGCGTTTCACCAGTTTACTGTCCTGTCGTCTTCAGGAACAGACCTGTGTAGTACATTCGACTGACAATAGTATATATGTATACGTCAAAATTATCAAATTCTAGCTATAAACAAGTTTTTCTTGAAGATTTCTTTCTGCTATCGATCCTACACTACAGGCAGGAGTTTTTGCTATAAAACGTACACCACAATGCGATCGACCGTGCACCGAACGACTAAAAAAATAACGAAAAAAAAAGCTTTGAAAACATGTTCGGAATATTGTTAGTGCCTCCCTATTATTTTCTGGGACATCGTTTATATTTTTAGATGATAAAATTTACAATATCTACCTGACATATCTTAAAAACATGTCATTTCGTGTCAGACATGTGAAAATAAATAGCGATTAGCGGGACACTTTTGTTCTTCGTAGCCCTGGTAGATTTTTTTCTGACCATTTGTTGTAGTTAGAAATATACATTAATGTATCATTGAAGTAACGTATATTTGCTTTCCCAGAAAGGATACTTGAGAAATACTGACCTGCTTTCATGTGAAGTAAAATTTTCCTCGCTTCGCTAATCGCTATTTCCGGTGTATGTTGACATACGGTGTTCAAAATTCTAGACAGGTTTTTAATTATTTGGACCTCATTTTGATTTATATCAGTCTTTGAATCGACTGCCTATTTGAAATTTGCAAAATTGCAGTATGCTTCCTCTGACTTTCGTTGCCGGATCATTACAGGGTCACTGATGAGGCTTTATTAGCCGAAACTACGTAGTATGACCCATGTTCTTTCTTATGAATATTTTCATTGCTCTTAAAGGAACTCATTTTTTATTTTTATTTCCATACCTTTGATAAGTTTAGGATGGTCATGAGCGAGATTTGCTTCTTAGATGAGGGAGATAGGGGTCCTAATGAGGGAGACTTTTTGACAACGTGTTTAAGTCTTTTTAGCTCACCTTGAGCACGAAGTGCTCAAGGTGAGCTATTGTGATCGGTCTTTGTCCATCGTCGGTGCGTGCGTGCGTCCGTCAACTTTTACTTTAAATGACTTCTCCAAATCTGCTGGAGAGATTTTGAAATAATTTCACAGGAATGTTCCTTGGGTGACCCTCTACCGAAATTGCTCAAATCGTTCCGCTCGGGTGAACAAGATAGCCACCAGAGCTAAAATAGAAAAAAAAAACTTTAAACAACTCCTTAACCAGTGCATGGAGTTTGAAATCACGGGAAGGCTCCTTTGGTGAACCTTTACCAAAATTGTTCAAACCGTTCCGCTCGGATGAACAAGATGGCCGCCAGAGCTAAAAATAGAAAAACCTTTAAACGACTTCTCCTTAACCAGTGAATGGATTTCAAAATATTTTCACAGGAATGTTCCGTGGGTGACCTACCAAAATTGCTCAAACTGTTCTGCTCGGATGAACAAGATGACCGCCGGAGCTAAAAATAGAAAAACCTTTAAATGACTTCTTAACTGGTGGATGGAATTCAACTAATTTTACAGGAATGGCCCTTGGATGACCCTTAACCGAAATTGCTAAAACTGTCCCGCTCGGATGGACAAGATAGCCACTAGAGCAAAAAAGATTTCTCTTCCTTAATCATTGGATGGATTTTGAAATAACTGCACAAGAATGTTCCTTTGGTGACCCTCTGCCAAAATTGCTCAAACTGCTCCGCTCGGAGGAACAAGATGGCCGCCAGGGGTAAAAAAAGAAAACTTCAAACGACTTCTGCTCCTTATCGCGTGGATGGATTTCGATATAATTTCACAGGAATGTTCTTTGAGTGATCCTCCAGCAAAATTGCCCAAACCGTTCCGCTTGGATAAACAAGATTGTCACCAGTGCTAAAAATAGAAAAAAAACTTTAAAAGACTTCTCGTCCTTAACCAGTGGATGGATTTCGAAATAATTTCACAGGGATGTTTCTTGGGTGACCCTGTACCAAAATCGCTCAAACGATTCCGCTCTGAAGACAAAATGGCCACCAGAGCTAAAATACAAAAACCTTTCAATGACTTTTGCTGCTTAACCAGTGGTGGATTTTGAAATAATAGGAACATATATATTAAAGTTTTAAATATTAAAATAGCAAGGTTTTTTGGTTATTTACTAAGGAAACTGTAACCATAGATCCAGAAGGAGTGTTATTTTTTGTACATTATCAATAAACAACGTGAAATAACGCAAATCCAGTAATCCAGAATGTCTTTATACCTCTTCCAAGCCAACTTTACGAAATATGACGTCAAGTTCGGTCCCAGCTCAAAAATGCTTTCGCAGGAAAAGGCTGAGGAAAGCTCGCGAGATTACAGTATTGCTGACGGAATGGAGCGTAAAGGACCGCAAAGGATCATGTTTAGGTAACTGTTTTATTCAGTTACAACACGCTCCGTACATTTACGGTAGTCAAGTAAATTATTCAGAATAGAAAAACGTTCGTCCGAACTTCCCCTCCTGTCCGAATTTACCGGATCTCCCCAACTCTTTATAATTGTCTCAATGAGGCCTTATTGAGACAATTCTAACAAGTACCCACAGTTTATGTTTAATTGCATAAATATAAAATTGCAATGATAGCCTCAGTCCTCCCATCTTATCTCCAGATCTATGCAACAATTTGTAAAAACATTGTGAAAAAACAACATTTAAACAGCAATAAAAGCACAAACTTTTAGGACAGTTGTTGACCGTTCTGTGTCCATAATGTGTTCTCACTAATGCAATATTTATGTGGAGTAGTAGCAAGGATAATTATAGGATGATTTTCCTTTTTCGTGGAAACATCTGGTGTGCCTCAATGAGGTGATTTCAAGTACCCACAACATACTTGCCAGAATCACCTGATTCTTCAAGTATTCTAAACATATGTTTTAGTGCAGAGATACTATATTTTCTTGTCCTTTGGGATCATTGATTCCATTGTGGAATTTTGAAAATATCTGAGGGTCACTAATGAGGCCTTATTGGCCGAAACTATCTTGTCTGGCCCAGAAAACATATACACTCCATATTTTTCAGTTCTGTGGTGTATTCCTTGCTTCCAAAGGATAACCCTTTTACATAGCATATTGGTAAAAATATCCCAAAATGATCCTCAGTCCTTCTCCCTATCCAGAGTTAGATGTCTTTTGAATGATAAGCATTAACTTCAAGCACCATTTGCAGTTTTCCCCTTCATGCAGTTAGAGGAGGCAGTCATAGAGACAATTCTTACACTTTTAACAGAAATAAAAACAAACTTTTTACAGCATAATTAGTAACATTTCTGTTTCCATCTGTTCTCACTAATGCAATATTTATGAGGAGAAGTAGCAAAGACAGATTTTCCTTTTGGTTGGAAACACCTGGTATGCCTCATTGAGGTGATTTCTCAAGTACTTGTCAGAATCACCGGATTTTTCATACGTTTTAGTGCAGAGCTACTTGGTAAGAAAAATTATCCCAAAATGATCCTCAGTCCTTCTCCCTATCCAAAGTTGGATGCCTTTTGAATGATAAGCATTAACTTCAAGCACTATTTGCAGTTAGAGCAGGCAGACATAGAGAAAATTCTAACACTTTTAACAGCAAACACAAACTTTTTACAGCACAATTAACATTTCTGTGTTTATGTGTTCTCACTGATGCAATATTTATAAGGCGAAGTAGCAAGGATAATCAAAGGATGCTTTGCCTTTTTGTTGGAAACATCTGGTATGCCACAATGAGGTGAGTTCTCAAGTACTTGTCAGAATCATCCGATTCTTCAAGCACCCACAACTTGTGTTTTAGTGCAGAGCTACTTGGTAAGAAAAATTATCCCAAAGTGATCCTCAGTCCTTCTCCTTATCCAGAGTTGGATTTCACTGCAAGTACTGAACAGACCCAAACCACACATTGCGAAAATAGTTTTCTCTGTATAAAGTGGGGTTAAGGGGGGTCTTCATTTCATGGACTTGTTCACGTGATGAAAGTACTCTTGAATCAGACACTATTTGGTTTTCTCCATGTATTCTGAGCGTCTGTGCAGGCAGTTTTTGCCTTTCTCGAAACACCCTGTCCAGGATTATATGTAAAGCACTCACAGTCCATGTGGAATTTGATTCTTAGTGACGAGTCCCAGATTTCTTCTCTGATCTGTCTGAATCTTCCTATGCACACTGAAACATCGTTCAGGATCGGCGTTGCTGTGTGGCAGAGATAGTGCTGAAAGAGCTAGTGAAGATATTCTGTTAAAGCTCAGTTTTCCTGTTGGCAGCTTTAAACGACCCATGTCAAACCAGTGTCAGGGTTGAACTGTAGTGACAGCTGATAGTCCTGGTACTCTTCTGCCTGATCCTCCTGATGGCTAATGTGCAGATCAAAACGTTAAGCTAACTCGAGAACGGAATAGGGAAATATATTAACTCTTATCCTGCTGTTCATGGTTCACAACAACTCCTATCTTTGCAAACTGTGCAGATCCATCAGAAGCCATCTGATTTGTCACTAATCTTCAACAGTAATTACTTTTGTCACTCATCTTCAAAAGGGATTCGATTCTCACTCCTCTTCAACAGCGATTCGTTTCTCTCTCATCTTCAACAGTGATTCATTTCTCACTCATCTTCAACAGTGATTCATTTCTCACTCATCTTCAACAGTAGACATTTTATGTCTTAACCAGGAGTGCATTTTCAATCCCATTACGATAACAAAGTAGAAGTAAAACAAAGATCAGGAATTGATACAATTAACTTACTCCATCCATAAAAGACACCAAAGGGAAAGAAATACAAACATTAAGCGACCAGACCATAATGGAAACCTAAACAAAGGAAGGCCATATGGACAGTTACTTTCCCACAAAATGGCCATATGGCCATCCAAAATTAAAAGACACAAGTGATACACACAGTAAGTAACAAACAACAACATAAATAAATCCCGTGCGACTAAGTGCATTTTTCACATCTCCAAGATGGCCATTTTTCTGATGAAAATCCTTGATATGTTTCTTATCAATACTTCAAACATAGGTTGAGGGTGCTCGTTAGAACGAGTACCCACAACCTATGCCTTGGAGCAAAAATAAGAATAATAATGTATACCCGTAAACCACAGTTTTCTCTATATACAGTGGGGGTCTTCATTTCACAGACTTGTTTACGTGATGCATTATGCCACTGTGCTAGTAAACACCATTCTGATGCTAAGAACATGTTACTGTTTAATCAGTAATTTTTGTTGCGCCTGCTATTAGCATGGCGCGATATAGGCGCCCGGTTTTCCGTCCGTTCGGTCGTCCGTTTGTCAAGGCGTCAAAATTTGCGACCACCCTAGCGTTCACCCAAAGGATCAAGTTTATTACTCAAGAACTAAGAGCTTAATTAATGATACTTGGTTCAAACTTGTATCTGTGGATGGCAACTTAAATGCAAGCATCCATATTCGACCTTGACCTACATTTCATGGTTCACTGACTTCGTAAAATATTATGACCACCTTAGAGTTCATCCTAATGGTCAAGATCGGTCGACAGCGACCGTACCGAAGCCAGCGCCACACGTAAAAGAGAAACTCGACTCAGGTCGAACTAATAAGGGATCGGAAGATCCGACCAAAAAACATCAATTGTCTCAAAAACATACAGACAGACAACGTAAAATGGAAAGAGACAATATTAGATTTCAGAACAGATTCGGATCTTTGAGTGACAGTGATATGGAGTTCGCTGAAACTCCATCATCTCCAAATGGCAATAACAGATCGAGGTCAGCAACACCACGAGCTGGTGGTAGCAGATCTATATCACCAATTGCAGCTCCAATATAGTTTCTAGTCTTAATCTCTTCATAAAATGGATTTAAAACACAAAATAATACAATGGAATTGTCGAGGTCTTAAACCAAATTATAATGAACTCTTATTACTTATTTCGTTATTAAACCCATCGGTTTTTTGTTTACAAGAAACTTTTTTAAAAACTGATGACAACATTGATGTCAGGGGTTTCAATACATACAACTATATCTATTCTGATGGTAGCAAACCATCTGGTGGCAGTTCAATTCTTGTTAAATCATGTTTACCACAAAGAGAGATCAAATTAAAAACAGACCTACAAGCTGTAGCAGTATCGGTTTCTCTGGATAAAGAAACTACAATTTGCTCTTTATATATTCCACCCTCATTTTCGTTAAAGCCGGAACATCTTGACTCATTGCTGAGTCAACTTCCATCGCCATATCTTTTAGTTGGCGACTTCAATGGTCACAATATTCTATGGGGCTGTAAAGATATCAATAACAGAGGAGCACTTGTCGAAGATTTTATTGCAAAGAGCGATCTTTGCTTGATGAATGATAAATCTTATACTTACCTTCACCCAGCGACAGGTCATTTGTCTTCTTTGGATCTCTCTTTGTGTCACCCATCTCTCTTCTTGGACTATGACTGGTCTGTTCATGATGATCAGTGCGGAAGTGATCACTTCCCTGTTATAATTGAGAGTGTAAACGAACCAGATGAGGACTGTAACCAGAAATGGAAAATGAATAAAGCCGACTGGGAATTATTCCATAATTTATGTGAAGAAGAGTTATCAATTGATCATTTTAATGAATCATCCGACATTGTTTCTGATTTCACAGATACACTTATTAACATATCAGAACAATGCATTCCAAAGACCTCCACAAATACTAAGAAAAGCAAGCCTTGGTTTAATAATGACTGTAAAGAAGCTATTAAAAAGCGTAAACAGGCTCTAAATAAGTTCTGCAAAAATCCCACTTCAGAAAAGCTCAACGACGTAAAAGTTTTTAGAGCTAAAGCTCGGCGAACAATCCGAGCTTCCAAACGAAAGTCATGGAGAGAATATGTCTCCAAATTGAACTATAAAACCCCCATTAAAAAGGTTTGGGATATGGTACAAAAAATTTCAGGAAAAACAAAGTCTTCTAGTTTTACACATTTAAATACTGAATTTGACACAATAGCTTCAACAAAAAAAGATATTTCAGATACTCTTGGGCACACATTCTTGAGAAATTCATCATCGCATAATTATTCTGACACTTTTAGAAATTTCAAAAAGGACCAAGAGAAAAGAAATCTAAACTTTAAATCACTTAATCACGAAGAATACAACAAACCTTTTAACTTATCCGAACTCGTTGAAGCCATTGAAAAATCACATGATACGGCAACCGGCCCCGATGAAATTCATTATCAGATGCTTAAGCATCTGCCAAAAAGTTCTCTTACAACACTTTTAGATATCTTTAATAATATTTGGGAAACGGGGGTCTGTCCTGAGAGCTGGCGTGTAGCTACAGTTGTACCAATTCCGAAACCAGGGAAAGATCATGCAGAACCTACAAATTATCGTCCGATAGCTTTGACAAGTTGTTTGTGTAAAACATTGGAGAGAATGATAAACAAGAGATTAGTCTGGTACTTAGAGTCCAACAACCTCATTTCAGAATATCAATCGGGCTTTCGTTCGGAACGTAGTACCAATGACAATTTAATAAGACTAGAAACATTTATACGAGATGCTTTTATTAACAAAGAACACGTAGTAGCTGTCTTTTTCGACTTGGAGAAAGCATATGATACAACATGGCGATATGGAATATTGAAAGATCTACATAACATTGGCTTAAGAGGAAAACTTCCCAGTTTTATTGAAAGCTTTTTAGGGGAGCGCATGTTTCAGGTGCGTGTGGGGTCTACCGTGTCAGATTTCTATGATCAAGAACAGGGTGTCCCACAGGGTAGTATTCTTTCAACTACGCTATTTAACATCAAAATAAACAATATTGTACAATGTTTGGACGACAAAACTGATTGTTCATTGTATGTTGATGATTTTTGTATATGTTACCGTTCAAAAAATATGAAAACAATTGAACGAAAGTTACAACAAAATTTAAAAAGAATAGAAGAATGGACTGATAAAAATGGTTTCAAGTTCTCCAAGTCGAAAACGCAGTGTGTTCATTTTTGTAAACTACGGAAGAAACACGAACATCCTTCCCTGTTTTTATACGGATCACAAATTCCTGTTGTTGAAGAAGCCAAATTTCTTGGGGTCATATTTGATCAAAAGTTATCTTTTATTCCCCATATTAAATATCTAAAAGCGAAATGCTTAAAAGCTTTGAATCTTTTGAAAGTTTTAGCTCATACAAGTTGGGGAGCAGATCGGTATACTTTATTACATCTTTACCGGTCTTTAATAAGATCTAAATTAGATTATGGGTCTGTTGTTTATGGTTCTGCCAGAAAGTCCTATTTAAAATCCTTGGATACTATCCATCACCAAGGCCTTCGTCTGGCCATGGGAGCCTTCCGTACTTCTCCCGTATTAAGCCTTTATGTAGAAGCAGGTGAACCATCTTTAACCTCGCGCAGAGAGAAACTTTCTCTTCAGTATGCTATTAGACTTGCTGCAAATCCATCTAACCCGGCATCCAAAATTTCATTTCGACCTCAATTTGTAGATAGGTATGAAACTAAACCCACAGCAATTAAACCTTTTGGATTACGTATTTTACCACTGCTGGAAAATTCAGGTATCGACCTTAAAAATATTCAAAAACATGAAACCGCCGAAGTTCCATCTTGGTGTATTAAACAACCTTCTATTCTGTTCGACTTACATGATGGCAAAAAATCCGAATCAAATCCGATACTTCTCAAACAAAACTTTCAGGTACTGCAATCACGTTACGATGATTACCAGCAAGTCTATACTGATGGTTCCAAAGAAGGAGATAAAGTTGGTTGTGCGTATGTTTCTAAAGATACGCACAAAACCATGCGCCTTCCAGATGGTTCATCTATTTTTACAGCTGAAGCCAAAGCAATAGACCTAGCTTTAGATTTTATCAGTTCTTCAACAATTCAAAAAGCAATTATATTTTCTGATTCACTTTCTGTGCTTAAGGCTTTAGACCATTCATCATCTAAAAATCCTCAAATTCAAAAATTGATCGAAAAACATCATGAAATTTCTAAAACACACCAAATCTTGTTTTGTTGGCTTCCGAGCCATATTGGCATTGTCGGCAATGAATATGCTGACAAGAAAGCAAAGGAATCGCTCAATCTTGATCCATCTGTTTTTAAAATTCCCTTTAATAATTTTAAACCATTTATCAACAGATACAACTTGTCGGAATGGCAAGGCGAATGGGACCGTGCAATAAATAACAAACTCCATGACATTAAACCTGTCGTTAGTACAAAATGCTCTCCTCCACAGTTTTCCAGAAAAGAGGACGTAGTATTAACACGACTGCGCATCGGCCATACTAGAGTTACTCATTCTTATATTTTTAATGGTGATGATCAGCCTTCTTGTGTAGGTTGTGATCAGCCATTCACTGTGAAACATATCTTAATTGACTGTGTTGACTTTTCACCCTCACGTATTTTATATTTCAAAGCTGACACTTTGCAACAACTGTTTCGAGATGTACCTGTTGATAACATTATTTTATTCTTAAAAGAAATTGGACTTTTTCATAAGATTTAACTGTTTCAGATTTTTATACTTTATCATTCTGACTTGTTACTTTTAATATCGTCATAATTATTCATGCCGTTTAACCATTAACCGACTGACGCTTATGACCCACAAAGAGGGTTGACGCGTCGTTAAACACGAAATCATCATCATCATCCTAATGGTCAAGTTTATTTCTCAAGAGCTTCATTAATGATACTAGGTACAAACTTGGATCTAGGGATGGTTACTTAAATTCAAGCAGCCATATTTGAACTTGTCCTATATTTCATGGTTCACTGACTTTGTAAAATATTGCGACCACCCTAGCGTTCACCCTAATGGTCAAGTTTATTTCTCAAGACATATAAGAGCTTCATTAATTATATTTGGTGCAAACTTGTATCTGTGGATGGCAACTTAAATGCTGGGATCCATATTTGACATTGACCTACATTTCATGGTTCGCTTACTTTGTAAAATATTGCGACCACCCTAGCGGTCATCCTAATGGTTAAGTTTATTTCTCAAAAACTATAAGAGTTTTATTAATGATACTTGGTACAAACTTTTATCTGGGGATGGTAACTTAAATTCAAGAAGCCATATTTGAACTTGACCTCTATTTCATGGTTTACTGACTTTGTAAAATATTGCGACAAGCCTAGCGTTCACCCTAATGGTCAAGTTTATTTCTCAAGAACTTTAAGATCTCATAAATGATATTTGGTACAAACTTGAATCTGGGGATGGCAACTTAAATGCAAGCATCCATATTTGGCCTTGACCAAAATTTCATGGTTCACTGACTGTAAAATATTACAACCTCCCTAGCGTTCACCATTATGGTCAAGTTTATTTCTCAAGAAATATTACAGCTTCATTAATTATACCTAGTTCAAGCTTGCATTTAAGAATGGAAAAATTTTATGCAAGCATCTATGTTTGACCTTGTCCTACATATCATGGTCGGGTGACTTTGCGCCCCCAAAGGCGCGACATAGCCTTCGGAGGAATTCTTTTTTCCTAATGAAGCACTTACCAGAATCAACAGGCACCAATTATTTCAGCTTTGGATCTACAAATCCAAGTCAAATCCAAATCTTGAGGGTTTGGTCTCTGAAGGGAAATTTCTTCACCATCATGGTTGTAACTTCCTCATAGAAATCGGATAGACCCAGAGTGAATGAATTGGTAGTCGGAACCCACCCGACTAGACCACACATGCACACGGCTCCCCTCAATGCCCAGGAACCGACAACCATAGATGAACGACACAATACAATTACAGGCGTGACTCAAATTCATGTAACAATTCCTCTTGTGAAGGCTGGGAAGTGCAATAACTTGAATAACTCTTCCTCTTGCTGGCTAACTTCTGCCTCTCATGTTTCACCAGATCAGCATATGTGGATACTGATCGCTGCTTACATAAAGGACGCGATGGCAACAAAATGTCTCCCGCAGAAATAAAATCAGAATTTGGAATCTTTTACTTGAAGAATGTGGCCTTAACGCCACCACAGACGTTATGGGAAGAAGTGTTCTTACAATTAGAGCGCCAAGAGCAAAAATTGCAGCCGAACTTAAACAAGAATTCACCATGTCTGCAACAAAAGTGCTGCACATTGCTGCCGTATGTTGCAAACAACTTAAACTCCGGACACCATGGAACCCAGCAAATCATGCCATCCGCCGGAAAGACCTCTCTTCCATAGCTAAATTCTCTCTCCTCGGCTGGGTCGACTAGCAATCCTAACACGTGTGACATTTTCTGAAAATCAATATTGTGTTTAATTTCAAGACAAAACGGAATATGAAGAAGGTGATTCATCAAAAGGAACACACAGATCTCGACGAATGAATCGGGTGCCATAAAGATAGACAGAACAAGAAATTAAATCACTTGTACTTACAAGAAATTCGTCGCATTAACATAACCTGGCATAAATGTGTTACGTATGTACAGTTGATCTGAGGTTTACACTGGCCTCTAGGGTGAATAGATAACCCTAGGTTTGATGGCACGTCCCGACTCGGTCCTGACAGGGGAATGTAAGGGTGACTGCACATGGTTTTTGACTTTGGTTGATTTGAGGTTTAATTTCCCCTTAAACACTATATAGGTCATTTTGCAGACGCTGCTTCCAATTGTGTGGGACTTTTACCAGACATTGAGATGAAATGACATCTCAAGCCCTATCGCCCAATGAAACCAATATGGTTTATTGCCTTGGCATGCTTAGATTCTCTAAGCGGTTTACCAGTATTTGTGTGTGGTCGGTTTCAGCTCTTCGTGGAAGCATCATGCAGCCCATCTATTTCTTCAAGCCCCGATGCGCGGGGACGATGACTGTACATGAGGTAAAGGGGAATAACTTGCTTCTTCATATTTAAGCAGTTCTCCAGATTCCAAGGGAAGTAATTGGGAATCAATAAGACCTTCCTCGTTAACATCCTCATAAAAATTTCCTCGTCTTCCATATTTTCGGAAAGACCAGTCCCTTGAAAAAAATGGATGGGCTGCCTGATGCTTCCACGCAGAGCTGAAAACGACCCGCACACAAGTACTGGTAAACCGCTTAGAAGATCTAAGCCTGCCCAGGCAATGCGGTGCGAGTCAGCCCGCCCATGCTTATAAACCCTATTGGTTTCATTGGGCGGCAGGGCTTGAGATGTCTTTCCATCTCAATGTCGGGTAAAAGTCCCACAAAATTGGAAGCAACGTCTCCAAAATGACCTTTACAGTGTTGACGGGGACGTTAAACCTCAAATCAAACAAACAACCAATCCCTTGAATACGGTCTCCGTAAGCTCCCGCCCTATTCTCACAGATATGGTTTCCTATGATCAACGTGTAGCTCAGTCGGATGACGCGGTTCGATACCTGCCAAGGACGGCAACATTCTTTCGTGGAGATTAATCATGAAAGCTTTTGTACGGTCATTCTCTCCCTTCCGCTGATTCAAGAAGGGCGGTTGTCATTTTCTGGCAAAACTGGTTAACCACTTAGGTATAAGCCTGCCCAGGAAAAGTGATGAAAGGCTCAATAATGACCTAAAATAGTGTTGTTTGGGCCGTTAAACTCCAAAACAAATAGTGATTTCTGGGCCGTTAAACTCCAACTCCAATACAAACAAACAAGATTCTAATACAATTAGAAATGTTACTTACTTTTTGGACGGGTTTTTAAAACAATCCGTCCTTTAGAATAGCGATGTCCGGGCGGGCGGGCGTCGTCCGAGGTTTACCTTTTGGTTATCCTTTTTCAAAGTAATATATTACCTTTATTCGTCAATGGATTGCTTCCATATTAGGACTGTTGCTTCATTAATAGTACCTCTTTCATATGCAATCAATTAATGGCAACAAGGACCAAAGTTTTGTTGAAAATTACCATTTTTCGAACTGAGTTTATTTAAGAAGTTTTACTCAGTATTACGTCCCTTACTTTATAAACTAGCGAAGTTTGTGATGAAAGGCTCAATAATGACCCCCCCCCCCCAGGTATTAGACTTCCTGCCTTGCCGTGGCCCTGGGGGCTCAATTCCCACTGGGCACATTGCCGCTGTGGTCTCTGTGCCCACTGGGAAGAGCTAAAGGAAGTACCACCCGTTTGCCGTGGGTGGCGTCCTGTAAGCCGGAAGAAGGGATCCTGGAGGTTGAGGGTTACCTGAGGTGGCGGTGCTTCAGGTACCCAACACGCCTCTTTGGCCTGGCTTTTCGGTGTAGACGGGTGGCCGTGCGGTCCGGCACGGTCAATCGGCTGGTCGCGCCGAGCCCTAGAGATACTGCTTTGCTTTCTCTTCAACTCTTTTTGTATCTTTCCTGATACCAACCATGTGCCCATTTACCTTACCCTTTTCTGTCTTTTTATCTCTAGAAGGCGGTGGCTAAACGGATCAATCGTGTAGGCATTTTGTTTATGCGAGTATATCTCACGTGTATCTCTAACACCTGCGAGTTGGATGACCACTCCATTATGGTGTTCCCTTGTAGGGCTCCACGGAGGGCGGAGAGCACTTGGGACGAAACTAGATTTTTTTCCGTTATGCCTCATGGAAAAAAAATAACCGCACCCACGCATCTAAACGTAAAAAAGACGAGGATTCATCCGAAACGGATGATCCCAGTCACCAATCTAGTCAACAGTCTAGTCAGCAGTCTGAATCACCAAAGATTTTAAATTTTCCACGCTTCTTGGTTATGACATCAGTCGAAGAAACTCGCACTGTGTCAAGTTTATCGCCTTTTGTGATTGAAAAGAGTATTGTGTCCATTGCCGGACACCCAAAAAGCATCAAAAAGCTTAAGTCAGGTGATCTCCTTTTGGAAGTAGAGAGAGAACAGCAGGTTAAAAGCCTGCTTGGTACCACAAAGCTCTTTGATCTCAAGGTCAAGGTGTCTCTGCACAATACACTCAATTCGTGTAAAGGTGTCATCCGCAGCCCAGAGCTACGTCCTTGCACCGATGCAGAGATAATTGACAACTTGAGATCTGAGGGCGTCATTGCAGTACGTAACATCCATGTTCGTAGAGATGGTGTATTGAAGCCAACAGGTACTTACGTGTTGACCTTTAATACACCAGTTCTGCCCAAGAAAATCAAAGTAGCATATCTTTCGGTAAACGTAGAGGTATATATACCAAACCCTCTCAGATGTTACTCATGTCAGGTTTTTGGCCACCACGAAAGCAGATGTCAGAAGAAACAACTTTGTCCAAACTGTGGTAAAGACAAACATGTTGATAATCACCAAAACTGTAAGAATGAGGCCAAATGCATCAATTGTGGTGGCAATCATGCTGTTTTCTCTCGAGATTGTCCGGCATGGAAAAAAGAAAAAGAAATACTCACTGTAAAATACCAAAGAGCGATAACCTTCCCAGAAGCGCGGAAAATTGTTGAGGATCGAAACGCAACACCAACCACCAGTTACGCCAGCATCACAAAGGGTGCTGGTGTTAAAGTGTCCAGCTCCGCAACACAGACTGTTGATTCATACATAGCTGAACTGAAAAAATCTGGTGCATGGAGTAAATCCACTCCAGCGCCACAAAGTTCAACCAAGTTATCAAATGGCGCAATCCAGGTTGCTTCGGATCGGTCGACAGCGACCGTACCGAAGCCAGCGCCGCATGTAAAAGAGAAACTCGACTGCGGTCGAACTACTAAGGGATCGGAAGATCCGAAAAAGCAAATGTCTCTAAAACAAACAGACAGACAACGTAAAATGGAAAGAGACAATATAAAATTCCAGAACAGATTCGGATCTTTGAGTGACAGTGATATGGAGTTTGAAACTCCATCATCACCAAATGGCAATAACAGATCGAGGTCAGCAACACCACGAGCTGGTGGTAGCAGATCTATATCACCAATTGCAGCTCCAATATAGTTTCTAGTCTTAATCTCTTCATAAAATGGATTTAAAACACAAAATAATACAATGGAATTGTCGAGGTCTTAAATCAAATTATAATGAACTCTTATTACTTATTTCGTTATTAAACCCATCGGTTTTTTGTTTGCAAGAAACGTTTTTAAAAACTGATGACAACATTGATGTCAGGGGTTTCAATACATACAACTATATCTATTCTGATGGTAACAAACCATCTGGTGGCAGTTCAATTCTTGTTAAATCATGTTTACCACAAAGAGAGATCAAATTAAAAACAGACCTACAAGCTGTAGCAGTATCGGTTTCTCTGGATAAAGAAACTACAATATGCTCTTTATATATTCCACCCTCATTTTCTTTAAAGCCCGAACATCTTGACTCATTGCTGAGTCAGCTTCCATCCCCATATCTTTTAGTTGGCGACTTCAATGGTCACAATATTCTATGGGGCTGTAAAGATATCAATAACAGAGGAGCACTTGTTGAAGATTTTATTGCAAAGAGCGATCTTTGCTTGATGAATGATACATCGTATACTTACCTTCACCCAGCGACAGGTCATTTGTCTTCTTTAGATCTCTCTTTGTGTCACCCATCTCTCTTCTTGGACTATGACTGGTCTGTTCATGATGATCAGTGCGGAAGTGATCACTTCCCTGTTATAATTGAGAGCGTAAACGAACAAGATGAGGACTGTAGCCAGAAATGGAAAATGAATAAAGCCGACTGGGAATTATTCCGTAATTTATGTGAAGAAGAGTTATCAGTTGATCACTTAATTGAATCATTTGACATTGTTTCTGATTTCACAGATAAACTTATTAATATATCAGAACAATGCATTCCAAAGACCTCCACAAATACCAAGAAAAGCAAGCCTTGGTTTAATAATGACTGTAAAGAAGCTATTCAAAAGCGCAAACAGGCTCTAAATAAGTTCTGCAAAAGTCCCAATTCAGAAAAGCTAAACGACGTTAAAGTTTTTAGAGCTAAAGCTCGGCGAACAATCCGAGCTTCCAAACGAAAGTCATGGAGAGAATATGTCTCCAAATTGAACTACAAAACCCCCATTAAAAAGGTTTGGGATATGGTACGAAAAATTTCAGGAAAAACAAAGTCCTCTAGTTTTACACATTTAAATACTGGTTTTGACACAAAAGCTTCAACTAAAAAAGATATTTCAGATACTCTTGGTCACACATTCTTGAGAAATTCATCATCGCGTAATTATTCTGACACTTTTAGAAATTTCAAAAAGGACCAAGAGAAAAGAAAACTTAACTTCAAATCCCTTAATCACGAAGAATACAACACACCTTTTAACTTATCCGAACTCGTTGAAGCCATTGAAAAATCACATGATACGGCAACCGGCCCCGATGAAATTCATTATCAGATGCTTAAGCATCTGCCAAAAAGTTCTCTTACAACACTTTTAGATATCTTTAATAATATTTGGGAAACGGGGGTCTGTCCTGAGAGCTGGCGTGTAGCTACAGTTGTACCAATTCCGAAACCAGGGAAAGATCATGCAGAACCTACAAATTATCGTCCGATAGCTTTGACAAGTTGTTTGTGTAAAACATTGGAGAGAATGATAAACAAGAGATTAGTCTGGTACTTAGAGTCCAACAACCTCATTTCAGAATATCAATCGGGTTTTCGTTCGGAACGTAGTACCAATGACAATTTAATAAGACTAGAAACATTTATACGAGATGCTTTTATTAACAAAGAACACGTAGTGGCTGTCTTTTTCGACTTGGAGAAAGCATATGATACATCATGGCGTTATGGAATATTGAAAGATCTACATAACATTGGCTTAAGAGGAAAACTTCCCAGTTTTATTGAAAGCTTTTTAGGGGAGCGCATGTTTCAGGTGCGTGTGGGGTCTACCCTGTCAGATTTCTATGATCAAGAACAGGGTGTCCCACAGGGTAGTATTCTTTCAACTACGCTATTTAACATCAAAATAAACAATATTGTACAATGTTTGGACGACAAAACTGATTGTTCATTGTATGTTGATGATTTTTGTATATGTTACCGTTCAAAAAATATGAAAACAATTGAACGAAAGTTACAACAAAATTTAAAAAGAATAGAAGAATGGACTGATAAAAATGGTTTCAAGTTTTCCAAGTCAAAAACGCAGTGTGTTCATTTTTGTAAACTACGGAAGAAACACGAACATCCTTCCCTGTTTTTATACGGATCACAAATTCCTGTTGTTGAAGAAGCCAAATTTCTTGGGGTCATATTTGATCAAAAGTTATCTTTTATTCCACATATTAAATATCTTAAAGCGAAATGCTTAAAAGCTTTGAATCTTTTGAAAGTTTTAGCTCATACAAGTTGGGGAGCAGATCGGTATACTTTATTACATCTTTACCGGTCTTTAATAAGATCTAAATTAGATTATGGGTCTGTTGTTTATGGTTCTGCCAGAAAGTCCTATTTAAAATCCTTGGATACTATCCATCACCAAGGCCTTCGTCTGGCCATGGGAGCCTTCCGTACTTCTCCCGTATTAAGCCTTTATGTAGAAGCAGGTGAACCATCTTTAACCTCGCGCAGAGAGAATCTTTCTCTTCAGTATGCTATCAGACTTGCTGCAAATCCATCTAACCCGGCATCCAAAATTTCATTTCCACCTCAATTTGTAGATAAGTATGAAACAAAACCCACAGCAATCAAACCTTTTGGATAACGTATTTTACCACTGCTGGAAAATTCAGGTATCGACCTTAAAAATATTCAAAAACATGAAACCGCCGAAGTTCCATCTTGGTGTATTAAACAACCTTCTATTCTGTTCGACTTACATGATGGAAAAAAATCCGAATCAAATCCAATACTTCTCAAACAAAACTTTCAGGTACTGCAGTCACGTTACAATGATTACCAGCAAGTCTATACTGATGGTTCCAAAGAAGGAGATAAAGTTGGCTGTGCGTATGTTTCTAAAGATACGCACAAAACCATGCGCCTTCCAGATGGTTCATCTATTTTTACAGCTGAAGCCAAAGCAATAGACCTAGCTTTAGATTTTATCAGTTCTTCAACAATTCAAAAAGCAATTATATTTTCTGATTCACTTTCTGTGCTTAAGGCTTTAGACCATTCATCATCTAAAAATCCTCAAATTCAAAAATTGATCGAAAAACATCATGAAATTTCTAAAACACACCAAATCTTGTTTTGTTGGCTTCCGAGCCATATTGGCATTGTCGGCAATGAATATGCTGACAAGAAAGCAAAGGAATCGCTCAATCTTGATCCATCTGTTTTTAAAATTCCTTTTAATAATTTTAAACCATTCATCAACCGATACATCTTGTCGGAATGGCAAGGCGAATGGGACCGTGCAATAAATAACAAACTCCATGCCATTAAACCTGTCGTTAGTACAAAATGCTCTCCTCCACAGTTTTCCAGAAAAGAGGACGTAGTATTAACACGACTGCGCATCGGCCATACTAGAGTTACTCATTCTTATATTTTTAATGGTGATGATCAACCTTCTTGTGTAGGTTGTGATCAGCCATTCACTGTGAAACATATCCTAATTGACTGTGTTGACTTTTCACCCTCACGTATTTTATATTTCAAAGCTGACACTTTGCAGCAACTGTTTCGAGATGTACCTGTTGATAACATTATTTTATTCTTAAAAGAAATTGGTCTTTTTCATAAGATTTAACTGTTTCAGATTTTTATACATTATCATTCTGACTTCTTACTTTTAATATCGTCATAATTATTCATGCCGTTTAACCATTAACCGACTGACGCTTATGACCCACCAAGAGGGTTGACGCGTCGTTAAACACGAAATCATCATCATCAATAATGACCTAAAATAGTGTTGTTTGGGCCGTTAAACTCCAAAACAATTAGTGATTTCTGGGCCGTTAAACTCCAACTCCAATACAAGATTCTAATACAAAACAAAACAAGATTCTAATACAAAACAAGATTCTAATAAAATTAGAAATGTTACTTACTTTTTGGACGGGTTTTTAAAACAATCCCTCCTTTAGAATAGCGATGTCCGGGCGGGCGGGCGTCGTCCGAGGTTTACCTTTTGGTTATCCTTTTTTCAAAGTAATATATTACCTTTATTCGTCAATGGATTGCTTCCATATTAGGACTGTTGCTTCATTAATAGTACCTCTTTCATATGCAATCAATTAATGGCAACAAGGACCAAAGTTTTGTTGAAAATTACCATTTTTCGAACTCAGTATTACGTCCCTTACTTCATAAACTAGAGAAGTATTGCTCTGTATTACCTCCCTTACTTCCCTTGCAAGCTTGATAGTGTAGTTGATAGAGTGCTTGACTCTGAACCAGAGGGTCCTGTGTTCAATTCCAGGTGGAGGAATGTTTTTTATTTCTTTTATTTTTTATGCCCCCGCATCGGCATGATGCCGGGGGCATATAGTTTCTCGGTTTGGTCTGTACGTGTGTGTGTACGTACGTACGTACGTGATCCTGTAACCCCAGGTGAAGGTTTTTGTAACAGGTAGACCTGAACATTTTAGAACTCATATTTTCCAAACCATTTGATGGAATTTGGTATGATTATAGATATAGGTCCAAAGTTTTATTCAGCGATACCCCCACCCATGCCAATGACCTCAAGGTCAAGGTCATGGACTTAGAAATTTTCCATGTTAAAGACTCCAGTTAAGGTATTTGTACCTGGTAGAACCTGAACTTTTAGGATGGCTTTGGTTCATATGATGATGGAAATAGGTACAATGTTTTATTCAGCAATAATATCCCCACCCATGCCTATGACCTCAAGGTCAAGGCCACAGACTTAGACAATTTTAATGTTAAAGATTTTAAAGAGCTCAAATTTTCAAAACCATATTATGGATTTGGCTTATATATGCTATGATGATAGATACAGGTCCAAATGTTTATTTGGCAATACCCCCACTCATGCCTATTGCTTCCAGGTCAAGGTCAAAGACTAAGAATTTTTTAGTTAGATGTTTTAAGAGTTGATATTTCCAAATCGTGAGATAGATTGAGTTTATATTTGGTATGATGTTAGATACATGTCCATGAGCTCAAGGTCAAGGTCACAAACTTAGAAATTTTTAATTAGATATTTTAAGAGTTTATATTTTCTAAATCTTATGATGAATTAAGTTTATATTTGGTATGATGATTGATACTGGTCCAATACCCCCACCCATGCACGTGCCCTAAAGGTCAAGGTCACAGACAAAGAAATTTTTTATTTAAAGTTTATTAAGAGCTCATACTCACAAAACCATATAGATTTGCTTCATATTTGGTATGACGATAGTTACAGGTCCAAAGTTGTATATACCCCAACCCCAGACCTCAAAGTCAAGGTCACAGACTTAGTCTTATTATGCTTTCAAAGTTTTAGGGCTCATATTTGGAATGATGATAGAAACAGGTCCCAAGTCTCATTCATCATACCAACGACCCTGCCCATGACCTCAAGGTCAAGGTCACACACTTAGAAAATTTTGTTGCAACATGGATTTTCAGGGTGAGGCGGGGGCATCTGTGTCGTCTGGACACATTTCTAGTTTTTCTTATTCTTACTTAAAAACACATCAACGTTATCGTTAGTTGCAAGTTTGTAAAATTTCTTCTTTTTTTTGTCAAATATATAAATTTTGTTTTGTACAATGCAAATGCTTCAGAATTTCTTGTTCATTTTTTCTTAGAGGTACGTTTTGGTTCTCTTTCAATTGCAGCAGTCTGTTTAACTCTTGTACATAAGAAAATAGCTTCTGAACGGGTTTTTGGATGGTATGCACTCATGTTCGCCGGCCCCCGCCCATCGGGGCTTGAAGAAATATATGGGCTGCATGATGCTTCCACGCAGAGCTGAAACCGACCCGCACTCGAGTACTGGTAACCCGCTTAGAGGATCTAAGCCTGCCCAGGCAAAGCGGTGCGAGTCAGCCCGCCCATGCTTATAGACCATATTGGTTTCATTGGGCGATAGGGCTTGAGATGTCATTTCATCTCAATGTCGGGTAAAAGTCCCACAAAATTGGGAGCAACGTCTCCAAAATTATCTTTACATTGTTGATGGGGACGTTAAACCTCAAATCTAACATGCATGTACGCACGCACACATGAATGCATGGTCACACTCAGGCATGCATGCACATACACTTGCCTGCACACATACACACTTGCCTGCACATATGCATGCATGCATTGATGAATGCATGCACACACGCACATGCATGCACTCACACAAGTGATGCATGCACTCATGCATACATGCATGCTCACACTCGTGCATGCATGCCACATACATGTAGCACACACACATGCATGCACACACATGCATGCATGCACACGCATGTGTATGCACTCATCCATGTATGCACACACATGCATAAATGCACCCACTCACGCATGCATGCATGCACTCATGTATGCATGCACTCACACATGTATGCACACATGCATGCATGCACATGTACACCTATGCATGCAGCACTCACACATGCATGCATACATTCATTCATGCATGCTTTCACACACACGCATGCATACATGAACGCATGCATGCACGCACACATTTACTCAAATGTTAGGTGTAACAAATTGTTATCTCAAGCAATATCTACTTTAAGGGTCCTGAGCTCAAGGTCAAAGTCACTGTATATTTTTAGAAAACCTTTGTCAGCGCTGTAGTCCTTCATATAAATGCTGTGTATGAATTGCTGCAGTCTGTTGAACTCTTTTACAAAACAAAATTTCATTTTTATGAAAAAAAAAAAAACAGCATAATTGAAATTTTATTTGGTAAGACCCCTGTAGGCGAGCTATGTTGCCTTCTGCCAACTCTTACTACATATGCAGGTTGCAGCTTTGCTGACGTCGAAAATGTACTGAAAAAATCCGTCCATAATGCCGTTAGGCATTTATTTTGTTTACCAAATATTTTGGCCAGTTTCTGTTTGTCTTTTAGTAGCCGTTCTGGAGCTTGTCCCTTGCCAGCCTGGTCATGTCCATGGATGACATCTTCTTTGACGTCTGCGACTGTTCGTAATGACAAACTCGCACATCAAGTAATTCGAAATCTGTGAGACCACAGTGTAATTTAACTTACACTGTTCCAACTGGCAGTTCCCAAGACGCATGCAAGTACTGGAAGGCAATGCGGGAATGGTTCCTCCTATACACTCGATCTGAGTCCCACAGTTAGACTCTGCCAGCTATTCTAGACCATACTCTTGCTCCACATATCCAGCCAAAATAATGAAGGAAGTTCTGTTTTAAAATTTCCTGAACTCTTTCGTCAGGAATTGAACATGGTCGCTGTATACTGGCTATCCAGCATGGCTGGTGCTAGTTCTACTAGACTGGTCACATGTACGTAACTTATTCAATTGATACCAAAGGTACACTTTTCATTTTTTCGTTCCTTAAAGTATTTTATGAAATTTGGTCACAAATGGCTTAATGGTTTCTAAGGGAAATAAGTTATGATTTTCATATATGAATGGTCTTGGACCAAGGTCAAAGAATGACCTTGACCTTGAATACTCGTGAGGTTTAATCGTCTCAATTAGCTTACTGCATCTACCAATTTACAGATCATAGTCTGCCTTACAAATGGCTTAATGGTTTCTAAGGGAAATAAGTTATGATTTTCATATCTGAATGGTCTTGGACCAAGGTCAAAGAATGACCTTGACCTTGAATACTCGTGAGGTTTAATCGTCTCAATTAGCTTACTGCATCTACCAATTTACAGATCATAGTCTGCCTTACTTTCCGAAAAATTCAGTTTTTTCTTTTTTCAAAACAAGTCTATGTGATCAAATTTGACATTTGCGTAAAATAGGTCAAAGTCATCCAAAGGTCATCATTTGAACAAACTACGTGTATGATGGGACCGAGTCCCTTATGATTCATATCAAGTTCCATGGTAATCGGCCCATTGGTTCCGGAGGGGAAGATTTTGGAAGGGTTTTTCAAAACTTATTTTACCATATATGGGCATGACGGCCATCTTGGACATGTGACCTGGACCCCGCGAACAAACTTTCGTTCCCCCATCCCATGAATGCTCCATATGAAATTTGACTTCAATCGGCCCAGTGGTTTCAGAGGAGAAAATGTTGACAGACAGACGACAGATTTATACCTTGCCAGACTATAAGCTCACCTATGAGCCGAAGCCTTCGGCGCCGGTGAGCTAAGAGGAGGACAATGGTGGTCCTATATTCCTCTCCCGGGCAAATAAATTCGAAATTTCACTCAATTATATTTTGGAACTGATGGTCACCCTTGATGTGTGGTTTTCGCCTGTTAATTGCAATTTTTTCTCCCTCACCCCCATGTACTTTCCTAAATATTTTCCCTCTGATAACCTCTGGTCACCTCCCTCCTCATAATAATTAATGATTTCCTGGCCAAATTTCCTCTGTAAAGCAGTCAAAATGACAGAGGATATTAAATTCAATCGACACAGAAGTCTAACGTGCGAAAGCAAAAAATCATTGCAATCGGTCTCGCATAAAAACACACGAAAAATAAGGGTTTTAAGCAATTTAGCCAAGTAACTTAGTTTTTAATTTGACATGACCCATAATATATCATCAAGACAAACATTTTGGTTTAAATTCATGACGATTGTGGCATCTAGAGGGCGCACTAGGTTTTGAAGAATTTTGACCTTGTAACCTATTTTTCGATCTGACTTACTGAGAGTTAGAGAGATCTAATTCTATGTAATGTTGGTTGGTGCCTGATGCTCTGTCTCTGATCGGGCCCATCGGAGTCTAATTGTTGGTTTTCTTTTGCTCCAGCATTTCAATGTTTTCTTGCTGTGGATTCGTCACCGTTGTTTCATCTCTCTGGTTGTTTGATGTTTTGTGTTCACGGAGATGTTGCACTGATGAGTTAGGAGGCCATCTTGCGGACTGAACAAATAATTTGACTAAATCCCGACGGAAGTAAGGGCGAGGATTCTGTCCTTTTGGCTTTCCGCTATTGATGTTTCCATTTAGGTCTGTTGTTTCCATTTGGGTCTGTTGTTTCATGTTTGCGTTTCTTTCCCTTTGGTGTCTCTGATGGGAGCTGTGGGTTAATTGTATCGATTCCTGATCATTGCCTTCACGTCTATTTTAACCATTTTTTAAATTCATCATTGCGAAATTCTGACACTTTTAGAAATGTCAAAAAGGACCAAGAGAAAAGAAATCTAAACTTTAAATCCCTCAGTTACGAAGAATACAACAAACCTTTTATTTTATACGAACTAGTTGCGCCATTGAAAAATCAGATGCTACAGCAACCGGCCCCGATGAAATTCATTATCAGATGCTTAAGCGTCTGTCAAATAGTTCTCTTTCAACAATGAGTGCTGGCTTTGAGCTACAGTTGTACCGATTCCAAAACCAGGGAAGATCATACAGAACGTTCGAATTGTCGACCGATAGCTTTGACAAGTTGTTTGTGTAAAACAAGTGAGAGAATGATAAACACAGCCCCCGCCCATCGGGTCTTGACTAAATTAATGATGCTGCCTGATGCTTCCACCCAGAGCTGAGTCCGAACGAAGACGAGTACTGGTACACCGCTAAGAGGATCTAAACCTGCCCAGGCAAAGCGGAGCGAGTCGGACCGTCCATGCTTATAAACCCTTTTGGGTTTCATTGGGCGACAGGTCTTGAGAAGTCATTTCATCTCAATGGGTAAAAGTCCTACAAAAATGAAATGGAAGAAACGTCTCCAAAATGACCTATACAGTGTTGACGGGGACACTAAACATCAAATCAAACAAAGAATGATAAACAAGAGATTATGTTGATACTCAGAGTCCAACAACCTCATCTCAGAATATCAGCTTTGTGAATGTCTGTTCTTTTTCTATAAATGGTTTCACCATCTGAGCTTCACTGGTGGCAGGATAAATAGATTGTCTTAGCATTTCAAGAGAAAAGGTGTAGAAAGATAAATTCGTTAGAAGAATCTATGGCAAGCCATTTTACTATTTATTATGGAATGTAGATATCTTATTTATTATATATCTTATTTATTATATAAGATATCTTATATATATATATAAGAAATCTTATATAATAAATGAGATCTTATATAGCATATAAGATATCTATGTTATATGAGATATCTTATATTCTATATTAGATATCTTATTATATTAGATATCTTATATAAGATATAAGATATCTAATATAGGATGTAAGATATCTTATTAACCAAAATATAAGATATGTTATATACTAAATAAGATATCTAATATAGCATATAAGATATCTTATATAACATATCAGATATCTTATATATTATATAAGATATCTTATTTTTATATAAGATATCTTATTTAAAGATGGAAATAAGATATCTTATATGATATATAAGATATCTTATATGATATATAAGATATCTTATATGTTATATAAGATATCTTATATGTTATATTAAATATCTTATTTTGCATATCAGATATCTTATATATTCCATTTATCTTATCTAATATATTAGATATTTTATATAGCATATAAGATATCTTATTTACCGAAACATACAAGATATCTTATTTGACAAATAAGATATCTAATATATTTTACCCCCCCCCCAAAAAAAAAACAAAAAACGAAGTCTCCCCCAACTGCCAATAAGCATATCTGGCAATGACTACCCCATTTATGCCTAACATTCCATAACCCATTTTGTACCGGAAAACCTGGCAAACAGTGCAGGCCCAGATCAGATCAGGGCCTACACTTTTTGCAAAACGTTCAGCTATTTTCAGATTACACAACCTGTCATACCTAATATTCTAAATGGACTCCTGCCATATATAAGGAGGAAGATTCCATTTGGTAAAAAAAGGATAAAAGGGACAAAGAAATATTGAACTAATTATGCGAAAAGTAGAGACAGAAACCAGGCTGAATATACGCACAGTCTGGTGAGAGTCTGCTTTTTTGTCAAAATACATGCAGCGAGCAGCAGAGTTTGAAGTTCAATTAACACTTCCACAGTAGTATGGTGTTTGGGCTACTCTAGCGCACCCCCTTTTATAATTTTTTTACCTACTTCCCAGACCCCCACCTGTAGACCCCCACATCGAAAAAGATAAAAAAAAAATCATATTACGCCTCTCCCGCACTTTATCTATTTTTCAATTGTTACAATCAGCAATTTTTATTTATTAAAAATATCTTTAAAAAAATGTCTTCGTATGGAAATAAATTAAAACAAAAAAATAAGAGAACCATGCGGTGTGAGAGGTATCCCTCAAAGTGAAGTGATAACCAATAATCCATCAACTGTTGACCAAAATCAACAATTGTTAGTGAGATTTCCTTATCTAAGTAGTAATGCTGTTATTGTTCCCGGAACAGTCAGATTAGCATTTGAAATGCAAATGCAACTATATTTCCAAACATAGGAAGAGCAATAATTAAGAAAACAACAATTAGAATAAGTGGAAATGAAGTTATGTCCATTGCTGATAGTGACATCTATCATTGTTATATTGATTTATGGAAGACTCCTACAGAACGCATAAATATGGCATACCAAGGCATTGGCAAAACAAACATGTTGAAACATAGAGTGGGTGCAGGAAACGCAACAGCAGATAAAGAATATCAAGCCATTGCAAAAGCATATGGAAACAGGTTCTGCATCCCACTTGATTTTGAATTATTGGAAACCATATGCCATTTTTTCAAGCGGGTCTCGGCGATAGACTTGAATATGAACTTACATTCATTGATTATAATAAAGTAATTGAATCAACCGATGCATCTTCAACTTATATAATAAAAAATTGTTTAGAATTTGATACAGTTTCTGATACTGAATTAGCGAGACAAATAAGACAACAAGTTGATGGTAAAATGGTTATTTTATACGACAGAATACTAAGACACAGAAAAATACCTAAAAACAAATCTGATACACTATGGAATATTAATCTAAATGTTCCTGCAAGAAGCATGAAAGGAATTCTGATGCTGTTTGAAGACCCTGAAAGAACAGACACTGAAACTTATTTTAATCCCAAAATAACAAAAGTAGAAATGACTACGGAAGGTGTACCTAATCAGTTATACAGTCAAGGAATGAAAGCATATCAACAGTGGGATGAGATTAATAAATTCTTTGCATTGACATCAAAGAGAAACAGGGAAACTAATATGATTGTAAAAGATTTATATTTCACTGATACAACATTAGAAAAATATCTAACGAACATTCTAATGCACTTACGTATGTAACGCGACGTCTGATTGGGTAACGTCAAAAATTTGCGACAGTATATTCCACGATATACTGTCGGAAATCCGACGTCACCGCGTAACGTCGTTTTTCATTGGCTGGCATTTGGTTTTACGCAGCTCACAACGCTTGCCGCTTTGTGCAAAATAGTACAATTTTTAACAAAACAACCGAATAAGTGCATTAGAATGGGGATAACTGTATTGCAAATTGTCATTTGGGGAGGTAAATCGTTGGTTTTACGGTCGCAAATTCCGTTTTACGGCTCCGCTGACGCGTCGCCGTAAAACGAAATTTCCGACCGTAAAACCACCGATTTACCTCCCCAAATGACAATTTTGAATACAATTATCCCCTAAATTATGCATTGTGGCTTGATTTACGGTCACCATATGATAACTCATTACACGGCTCAGGAAGGCACCAGAAGGAATTACAATTCAAATAACCAAGGAGCAAGGTGCTGATGAGCCAATTAATGTTTATATATTTGTTATTCAAGATGCGCAAATTAATTTTGAAGATGGAAGATTTAAAGAAGTTAATTATTAAAAATGGAACTACCAAAATATCCTCACCGTGCTATTAATTGTGGACAGACAGGTTGTGGAAAGACTGAATTTGTTTTAGACTTACCTGAAGGTGAATATAGAGGTGTATTTAGTCATATTGTTATACTTTGCCCAACCATTCAATGGAACAAGGCATACAAAAATCGTGAGTGGATTGGTGATGTTAGAAAACCAAAAACATAAAATATTATAATCGTAAACCCTGTAATGCCAGATGGAATAGAAAATCTTCAAGAACTATTACGGTGTTTTTTTTTAATAAATATGCTGGGAAACCAACCTTGTACATCATTGATGATTGTAGTGCAACAAAGGAAATAAAAAAGAAACACGATATGCTGTCACAGTTAGCTTTTTCAGGCAGACACGCAGAACAATCAGTGGGGGTTATATCGCAAAGATACAATTCAGTTTTGAAAGATTTACGTGAGCACACAAAATGGGTTTGCATGTTTTATACTAAAGATAGATATAGTTTTGACTATTGTCTAATAGAAAATGATATTATCCCTGTAGAAGAAAGACAAAAATAAAAAAAGAATTGGCCAAAGTTGAGCATCGTAAACTCCTATTAAAAACTCGCCAACCTACAAGTTATTGGTTGATTAAGTAATGCTTCAGTAATGCTTTAGTAATGCTTTAGTAATGCTTCAGTAATGCTTTAGTAATGCTTTAGTAATGCTTAAAAATATACCGATAAAAAACAATGCTTCTTGAAATACTAACAATTATATCAAACACTGCAGTGTTATCAATAGTTGGATATGTGATATTTAATTATTTGAAAATAAAAAATAAATTATATTAAGTAAAAAATAAGCTATATAAAATGGATGTTGAAGGACTACTTAATAAAAACAATACATGTGATCAAAATAATGAGCACAATGAAACAAAACGTGAAAAATTATCAGCCGTTGTCGCTGGTGGAGGAAGTAAACAATATCTTGGTAAAGACTTGCAAATGTCAGATATTGATATAATGACACCAGAACAAATAAACAAACTATACTGCAGATACGAAGCAAGACTAGGAGCGAGTATGACGAAGACATTGGGTAATTAACTTATATGGTATGGGTGTATCAAAATAGTTTAATGTTGTTAATCCACCAAAACAAATACAAGATTTAGAAGAAGATCCATTTATCAATCACGCTTTGACTAGCACATGTTGTGAATTGTATTATAGATATGGAATGTTTCTTGCACCGTTAACTGCTATGCTAACAACAACAAAACATATTAATTTTACTGATAAAAAAAGTGAAAATATTGACCTTAAAAAAGATGAGTGAAATAAATGAAAAAAACGAAAAACCCAAAAAGAGTATCTGCAGGTAAAAAAGGTGCAGAAGCAAAAAAAAAAAAAAAAAAATGAAAGCTGAATTAAAAAGAAAAGAAGCAGAACTTTTGAAGAAAGAAAATATGGAACTAAAATCTATAACAAAAGATGATAATGATGATGCTTTGCAAACAAACAAACAAAATCCACAGAACATAAATGTATACAAAAATTACATACCATTATGTATATGAATTGTAGTTGTTGGATTAGGATTATATATGTACAAGTCTAAACAAATAAAAATCAAAAATGAGTTGCACCTGTAGTGCAAAACCCTGCACCTGTGATACGAAGAAAAGAAATCGATCCATTTGAGTTTAATTAAATAAAATTCTTATAAAAATGACAGACGGAAAACAAATTGCAAACATGTTATATCACGCAGGAGTAGAGACTGTATTAACAGTTGGATATGCAGAAATAGGTAGAAGGATATTTAAAAGACCAGCACCAAAAGTGGATTTTAATTTGGGTGATATTGGTATGTTATCCATTGATATATTACTCGCAATGGCAACTAAAGATATGTTGGTTAAGCAAGGAATTATTCCAGAAAATATTATGAAATAATTATTTTATAAAAAGGGCTAGTGCAGCAGTGATGATGCTTGGTGGAGCAGCAGTGAATGCGTTAGCCTTTTCGGGTAGTAATTATTTGTTTTCGCATATGGGTAGTAATGCAGATGAAGAGAGAAAAAGACATGATAAGGCAATGGAACAATTAGAAGCAGCACAAGCCAAATGGAGTAAAGAAAGAACACAAAGATTAGTTTTTATTAATGAACAATTACAAAAAGAACATCATGCAACTCAGAAATTTGATGATGTTGACCAAGCAATGAAACAATATTATTATATTACAGGTACAGATTTACAGGTATTACCTCCGAGGCCTTCATTAAGTGATTTTTATACTCCATCAGAAGACCAGAAAAATAGAGAATATATATTTATTGTTTTAGGAATGGGGATAAGTGGATATGTTGCATGGAAATTACTTTAAAATGTTTTTGGATCATGTGTATGATAATTATTATTTAATTCAACAAGGATATAAACAAAAAATATTATTCCAAGTTTTTAAAGAAGGACTAAACAAAATATAATGAATCAATTCCATAAGGTTGTGTATCTTTTCCATTATCACATATATATCTTCTATCATCAAAAGGAATTGAAGAAACTTTGTTTATTTCATTAACAAACATTTCATGTTTATTAGAGTTTAGTGTATACATTTGATTCATTTTAGTTTCTCTGTTAAACAAACAATCCTTATAGTCATCAAAGGATTTGTCTCCATAAGGGGGTTTTCCTGGTACCTAAATATTTCAATAATATTTTGGGAAAATATAGCCACACAGAGGGGACATTCATCCCTGGTAAGTTTGAATCAAACGGAACTCTGATTTTGTGATAAGGGTTTATCAAAAGTGGGTGGGGTAATTCCATATCAGTTCTACCAAGGACAATTAATCAGCAATTGACTGTATTCAAATAGCAGACTGACAAACCTTTTTGCCATGTAATGCATAGACTGTGGGTACATATTAATGTGAAAAACGGTGATTGCATATTTTATTGAATTTAACTAAAATATAATACTTTATTTGCACTTTGCGGATTTTCATTAATTTTTCATCTAACTACTTTGCCAAAAGGTTGAACATTTCTCTATTAAGCAACACAGTCTAACCTCATTTCTAGAAAATACTTATCAATGCTTGGCCATTGCAGAATTATGAGGATTTTTTGATAAATGGTCTGTGACATGATTTATGTGCCCTTGAAAAGTGAAAATTGCAGTAAAATGCGATGAAATTATCAAAACTTTGTTTTGCCTTTTTGCTATAAGTTTACTGGCGGGAAATGCTTACAGGAGTTAAATTCTAACGTTTTTATCGTGTAAAAGGGTTGTACTGTTGTAGCAGAGACTAAATTGGTATCAGTTAGGGTCAAAATTACTTTAAGAGGTGTTCAGAGTTCAGCGGTTTAATCGGATATAAATGACACACATTTGCTCATCTCATTCCGTATCACTTTATTCTGAGGAGTCACAGTTGGTATCCCAAACTTCAGCTGCAGCATATATAAGAAAATCCATGTATTTATTATGTATCTTGGGCCCTTTTCTTGCAGGCTGGTGTCACTCAAACCCCAAATACCATAAGACTGATGCAATATGGGCACAGCAGTCCACCACTCTAGCCCCTGATTTGCATGTGCAAAACACAACCGACGATAGGTGATAAGCATATGCTGTGTTCAATCCATGCATTATAGGGCTTGCTACTGGTATGCCTTGAATGTATTTGGACTTGAGGACACCTTCTTGCTCTTTGTTTATAAGGATTTCATATTTGCCGTCATATGTTTGGTGTTCTTTCAAGTAGGATTTGGCCTGGCGAATCTGATACACTCCCGGCAGGTCTCTTAATTCTGCTTTGTTCAGTTCCGGGAATCTGGCATTTCAGATGCATCCATACGCTTCCAAATTGTGCGCCGTTTGGCCCACTTATTGTTGAAGTTTATTAGGTGACTTTGCTAAGGCCATCATTCATTTGGCCATGACAACATCTGATTCCAAACTTGTCACCAATGGTGGCCTGAAAGCGTTGCAAAGGCAGCAAACAATTCGCATATAATCACCAGCAAACGGGATTTGAGAGTTGCTGACTCAACAGCCCATCTCACTTTGGTGACAAGTCTGTATTTGCTTCCTCTGTGCTATGCTGTTTCTCTGTTTTCTTCAAGAAATGAGGCATTTCAGTATTGATCCCACAATCATTAAGTAAGTCTGTTACATCCTTGAACCCCCTATCAACAATGAGAACACCCTCTTCATTGAACCAATTTCTAATATCCTCACTGTTGCTCTTCAGCATATGCTCTGTTATCTTGGCATCTGAGTTTTTACCATCAGCCAGGTAAGGTCCAAGCAACCGTCAGTTGCTACAAGCATCATCGGTTTAGCAATGGGCAACCTTTATGGACAGAATAAGAACACCTTTGGAATTAATAGTCACCGGTTTTCTCTATGTACACATAGGTACCATCAGCAACAGCAATAGCAACATCTTTCTGTGACTCCGCAAACAACAGCCTTGCAAATTCTGTGCTGTGATCTTCAATTACTTTATTTCGTTCTATATGTGGCAGGCCAAGATATTTTAGAACGAAATTGGACATTAGACTGACTCTGGCTGAATGGATTGCCTTACTGCTGGTACTTCTACAACATCTGGCATGGACCAAACATCACCCCTAGAAAAGAAAATCAGGGATGTAACAGACTTATTAATGATTGTGGGATCAATACTGAAATGCCTCATTTCTTGAAGAAAACAGCATAGCACAGAGGAAGCAAATGAAAGCAGACTTGTCACCAAAGTGAGATGGGTTGTTGAGTCAGCAAATGGGCGTATAAAGCAATCGAAAGCTTTAAGTAATGTGCTTCTCAACTTTCATATCCCGTTTGCTGGAGATTGTGTAAATTGTTTGACCCCTTTTCAACGCTTTCAGGCCACACTTGGTGACAAGTTTGGAATCAGTTGTTGTCATGGCCAAACAAATGATGGCCTTAGCAAAGTCACCTAATAGACTTCAACAAAAGGTGACTGACAATAAGTGGGACAAACGGCGCACAATTTGGAAAAGTATGGATGCATCTGAAATGCCAGATTTCCCAGAACTAAACGGAGCAGAATTAGGAGACCTGACAATGGGAGTGTATCAGATTCACCAAGCCAAATTCTACACGAAAGAACACCAAATATTAAATCCTTATAAACAAAGAGCAAGGTGTGCTCAAGTCCCAAATATGTTCAAGGCATACCAGTAGCAAGACCTGTAATTCATGGATTGAATTCAGCACAGGCTTATCACCTATCGCCTGTTGGTTTTGCACATGCAAATCAGGGGCTAGAGTGGTGGGCTGCTGTGCCCATATTGCATCAGTCTTATGGTATTTGGGGTTTGAGTGACACCAGCCTGCAACAAAAGGGCCTAAGATACATAATAAATACATGGATTTTCTTATAGATGCTGCAGCTGAAGTTTGGGATTCCGACAGCGACTCCTCAGAAGAAAGGGATACGGAATGAGATGAGCAAATGTGTGTCAATTATATCCAATTAAAACGCTGAACTCTGAACACCTCTAAAAGTAATTTTGACCCTAACTAATACCAATTTAGTCTTTGCTACAACAGTACAACCCTTTTACACGATAAAAACATTAGAATTTAACTCCTGTAAGCATTTCTCGCCAGTAAACTTATAGTAAAAAAGCAAAACAAAGTTTTGATAATTTCATCGCATTTTACTGCAATGTTCTCTTTTCAAGGGCACATAACTCATGTCACAGACCATTTATCAAAAAATCCTTATAATTCTGCAATGGCCAAGCATTGATAAGTATTTTTTAGAAATGAGGTAAGAATGTGTTGCTAAACAGAGAAATGTTCAACTTTTTGGCAAAGTTGGTAGATGAAAAATCAATGAAAATCCGCAAAGTACAAATAAAGCATTATATTTCAGCAAAGTTCAATAAAATATACAATCACCCTATTTCACATTAATATGTACCCACAGTCTGTGCATTGCATGGCAAAAAGGTTTGTCAGTCTGCTATTTGAATACAGTCAATTGCTGATTAATTGTCCTTGGTAGAACTGATATGGAATTACCCCACCCACTTTTGATAAACCCTTATCACAAAATCAGAGTTCCGTTTGATTCAAACTTACCAGGGATGAATGTCCCCTCTGTGTGGCTATATTTTCCGAAAATATTATTGAAATATTTAGGTACCAGGAAAACCCCCTTATGGAGACAAGTCCTTTGATATCTTTTTAATTGTTGTTTTGCCAATACCTTTTATTTTTTTTTCACTAAGGTCGGTTAATGTAAAAGAAAATGCTTTAACGGCTAAACTCCTTAATCAGGGTTATCGGTACCATAAACTACGCAAAGCCTTTTCAAAATTTTATAGACGCCATTCTGATTTAATTTCAAAATTCAATATTGGACTTAAATCTCTTCTGCAACAAGGTCTATCGGAACCCGAATTTTATGGTGACTTAGCATATAAATTCTGAAAAATATACAACCGCAATGACTTCAGCACCCAATTTCGTAAAATCATTCTTCGATATAAAAAGATTGGGTACAACATGGATATTATACGACAGACTGCATGCATGGTAGTTAACCCAATCACGGTTGGCAACTTTGCTTCCCTCTTTAATTGCACGCCGGTGGGTCAGGCCTCAGATTCTATGACGGCTCCAACGTAAAGGCTTATTGAAAATTAGAGAGATAATGTCGGTTGGTGCCTGATGCTCTGTCTCTGGTCGGGCTCATCGGAGTCTAACTGTTGGTTTTCTTTTGCTCCAGCATTTCAGTGGTTTCTTGCTGTCGAGTCCTCACCGTTGTCTCACCTCTGTGGTTCTTTGATTTTTGTGTTCACGGAGATGTTGCACTGATGAGTTAGGAGGCCTTCATGCGGACTGAACAAATTATTTGTCTAAATCGCGACGGAAGTAAGGGCGAGGATTGTGGCCACGTAAAATAGATTTAAGCCCCCCCAGTGGAAATCTTCCACTGACCGTTCCAAGGCGGCTCTTCTGTGGCGATTTATTTATGTTGTTGTTTGTTACTTACTGTGTGTATCACTTTTGTCTTTTGGTTTTGGATGGCCATATGGCCATTTTGTGGGAAAGTAACTGTCCTTATGGCATTCCTTTGTTTAGGTGTCCATTATGGTCTGGTCGCTTAATGTTTGTATTTCTTTCCCTTTGGTGTCTTTTATGGGTGGAGTAAGTTAATTGTATCAATTCCTGATCTTTGTTTTACTTCTACTTTACTTCTCAGAAAAACTATTTCATTCATAGTTTTACCATTTAATTCATCTTTAAACTTCCCTATTACCTTTTAATTTTCTTTTGAATAAAGACCATGATTTTCTGGATAGTCTGATGTATCTAGTTCGTTTTGTATTTGTTTCGTATCTTTATAAATATCTTTAGTTTTTATGGATAAGAATATACTTTCTGTATCGCTTGCAACTAATTCATTTTTGGCCATAATTCATTAACAATATTATAATAAAATTGATACATTTATAACTTGCTATAATCTAATACAGCTCGTCCTAAATAAATAGGTTTATTAAATTTAACAGAAGTAACATTATTTACAATTGCAACATAGTTTTCATTAAAAATTATTGAATCTTTAAAATTAGGTTTGTTTATGTATTTCTTTGCTTCTTCTTTACTCGTTGTTAATTTAATTTCGGTTCTTCCTCTTATGTTTTCTAATGCTTTTCCATAGAAACTGTTATTCATTAATTTCCAAAGGTCTTTTTCAAAATTTGATTTAGATTTTGTTCTTTGTTCAGTATTAAAATTAATATATTTCTTTAACCAATCACTTTCTTCAAATGATATAGTTCTGTGAACTTTTTTTACTTTAAATATTTTCTTTTAGAATACTATAATGAATAACATATTTGTTTTTATCATAAAATGTTTATAATAATTTTTCTTCTTTAGCTAATGGCTTATCTACTAATAAGTTTATCTGATAATCTGATAAATCTTTTTCATTTATTTTCATTTTCTCAGGAGCTAATGGATATTTCATTGTTTTAAACTTACAATTATTGGGATATTCTAAATCACATTCTATTATACAACCCCTTCCTTTTGGAATATGTAAATAATAGTCTGGATCACTTTCCAATTTGAAATCTTTAGTTGGTAGTTTCTGTGACATTGACCAACCATATAAATTATTTGCATCTAGATATAATAAATATTTTTCTGTGAGAAAGTGATTTAAATTTTTACCATTTTTTAATGCTTCTAAACATTCTTTCATTTCATTTTCATCTAATATTCTATTTCCATTACCATTATAATTGGGTGTATATTTATTAAATGCTTTTACATGTCTAGGACCAAGAACGCCAGAAAAAACCACCTCTAATACCATTTTCTATCATTAATAACATTTCATAGTCTGTTAAGAATTCTAATTCCACTCCTGTATATTTTAATCCACATTGCCAAGTTAATCCTGGTGCAGAGTAACAATAACATGGATCTATTTCGTGGTGTTTAAAAAAAAGTTTCTATACTTCTCAAAGACATCTGCTAAAATTAAAACATCTGTTTTTAAATACAGTTTATGATAGTCTAAAAATGATTCACACTCGTAAATTTTCCATACTTTTTGTGCATGAGCATATTCTTTATGTGTAATTGCTTTTTTGCGTTAGAGTAGAATAAAATTTATCTATAGGAGGTAATTGTTTTTCTTTTAATCTTTCTATTGAATCTATATATTCATACGGATAGTATCTTTTTTGTTTTAGTAAAGAAACATCACCATTAAATTCTTGTTCAAAAATAGGAAAGTCAACCATTGATTCTGCAATACTTGATAAACTTTTTGACATAAATCTATATGAATCTAGAAATTTTAGTTTTTTTTATAATTTGAACCGTAATCTATAGAAATATAATTTTCTGAATTTTTGGATAGAAGTTTTACTTTGTTATAATCATCTTCATTGTTCATTAATTCCTCTATTAAGAAGTAGAAATCATAGTTTGAGCCATTATGAAAGAAAACGGGTATTAATTTTGTTGTTTTACCTTCTTTTGTATTACATGATTGACAAGCTGCTCCTCTATATTTACCAGAAAGATGATTATGTTCTCTTACTTTATGCTTTCCTTTGTATTCCATTTCACAATTAAAACAATATAAATCTTTATCTGTAAACTCTTCTTCACATTTAGGACACGATGTTAATTCTTCAAATATTTTTTCACATTTATAACATTCTGTTGCTTCTTCAATTCTACCCAAGAAAATCAAAGTGGCATATCTTTCCATTAACGTAGAGGTATACATCCCAAACCCTCTTAGATGTTACTCTTGTCAGGCTTTTGGCCATCACGAAAGCAGATGTCAGAGAAAAAAACTCTGTCCTAATTGTAGTGAAGAAAAGCATGTTGATAATCACCTCAACTGCAAAAATGAACCCAAATGCGTAAATTGTGATGGCAAACATGCTGTTTTCTCCCGAGACTGTCCGGCATGGTAAAAAAAAAAGAAATACTCACCGTCAAGTACCAAAGGGGGATAACATTCCCAGAAGCCCGGAAGATTGTCGAAGAGCGATACATAACACCAACCACCAGTTTCGCCAGCATCACAAAGGGTGCTGGTGTAAAATGTACCAGCTCCGCAACACGGACTGCTGAATCATACAAAGCTGAACTGAAAAAATCTGGTGCATGGAGTAAACCCACTCCAGCACCACAAAGTTCAACCAATTTATCAAATGGCGCAATCCAGATTGCTCCGGTTCGGTCGACAGCGACCGTACCGAAGCCAGCGCCGAATGCAAAAGAGAAACCCGACTCAGGTCGAACTAATAAGGGGTCGCAAGATCCGATCAAAAAACATCAATTGTCTCAAAAACAAACAGACAGACAACGTAAAATGATAAGAGACAATATAAAATTTCAGAACAGATTCGGATCTTTGAGTGACAGTGATATGGAGTTGACTGAAACTCCATCATCACCAAGTGGCAATAACAGATCGAGGTCTGCCACACCACGAGCTGGTGGCTGCAGATCTATATCACCAATTGCACCTCCATAATAGTTTCTAGTCTTTAAATATCGCTCCTTAAAATGGATTTAAAACACAAAATAATACAATGGAATTGTCGAGGTCTTAAATCGAATTATAATGAACTCTTATTACTTATTTCACTACTAACCCCATCGGTGTTTTGTTTGCAAGAAACTTTTTTAAAAACTGATGACAACATAGATGTCAAGGGTTTCAATACATACAACTATATCTATTCTGATGGTAACAAACCATCTGGTGGCAGCTCAATTTTTGTTAAATCATATTTACCACAAAGAGAGATAAAATTAAAAACAGACCTACAAGCTGTAGCAGTATCGGTTTCTCTGGATAAAGAAACTACAATTTGCTCTCTATATATCCCACCCTCATTTTCTTTAAAGCCCGAACATCTTGACTCATTGCTGAGTCAACTTCCATCGCCATATCTTTTAGTTGGCGACTTCAATGGTCACAATATTCTATGGGGCTGTAAAGATGTCAATAACAGAGGGGCACTTGTCGAAGATTTTATTGCAAAGAACGATCTTTGCTTGATGAATGATAAATCTTATACTTACCTTCACCCTGCAACAGGTCATTTGTCTTCTTTAGATCTCTCTTTGTGTCACCCATCTCTCTTCTTGGACTATGACTGGTCTGTTCATGATGATCAGTGCGGAAGTGATCACTTCCCTGTTATAATTGAGAGTGTAAACGAACCAGATGAAGACTGTAACCAGAAGTGGAAAATGAATAAAGCCGACTGGGAATTATTCCATAATTTATGTGAAGAAGAGTTAACAGTTGATCACTTAAATGAATCATCCGACATTGTTTCTGATTTTACAGATACACTTATTAATATATCAGAACAATGCATTCCAAAGACCTCAACAAATACTAAGAAAAGCAAGCCTTGGTTTAATAATGACTGTAAAGAAGCTATTAAAAAGCGTAAACAGGCTCTAAATAAGTTCTGCAAAAGTCCCACTTCAGAAAAGCTAAACGACGTAAAAGTTTTTAGAGCTAAAGCTCGGCGAACAATCCGAGCTTCAAAACGAAAGTCATGGAGAGAATATGTCTCCAAATTGAACTACAAAACCCCCATTAAAAAGGTTTGGGATATGGTACGAAAAATTTCAGGAAAAAACAAAGTCCTCTAGTTTTACACATTTAAATACTAAATTTGACACAATTGCTTCAACAAAAAAGATATTTCAGATACTCTTGGGAGCACATTCTTGAATAATTTATCATCGCGTAATTATTCTGACACTTTTAGAAATTTCAAAAAGGACCAGGAGAAAAGAAAACTTAAATTCAAATCCCTTAATCACGAAGAATACAACACACCTTTTAACTTATCCGAACTAGTTGAAGCCATTGAAAAATCACATGATACGGCAACCGGCCCCGATGAAATTCATTATCAGATGCTTAAGCATCTGCCAAAAAGTTCTCTTACAACACTTTTAGATATCTTTAATAATATTTGGGAAACGGGGGTCTGTCCTGAGAGCTGGCGTGTAGCTACAGTTGTACCAATTCCGAAACCAGGGAAAGATCATGCAGAACCTACAAACTATCGTCCGATAGCTTTGACAAGTTGTTTGTGTAAAACATAGGAGAGAATGATAAACAAGAGATTAGTCTGGTACTTAGAGTCCAACAACCTCATTTCAGAATATCAATCGGGTTTTCGTTCGGAACGCAGTACCAATGACAATTTAATAAGACTAGAAACATTTATACGAGATGCTTTTATTAACAAAGAACACGTAGTAGCTGTCTTTTTCGACTTGGAGAAAGCATATGATACAACATGGCGTTATGGTATATTGAAAGATCTCCATAACATTGGCTTTAGAGGAAAACTTCCCAGTTTTATTGAAAGCTTTTTAGGGGAGCGCATGTTTCAGGTGCGTGTGGGGTCTACCCTGTCAGATTTCTATGATCAAGAACAGGGTGTCCCACAGGGTAGTATTCTTTCAACTACGCTATTTAACATCAAAATAAACAATATTGTACAATGTTTGGACGACAAAACTGATTGTTCCTTGTATGTTGACGATTTCTGTATATGTTACCGTTAAAAAAATATGAAAACAATTGAACGAAAGTTGCAACAAAATTTAAAACGAATAGAAAAATGGACTGTAAAAATGGTTTCAAGTTCTCCAAGTCGAAAACGCAGTGTGTTCATTTTTGTAAACTACGGAAGAAACACGAACATCCTTCCTTGTTTTTATACGGATCACAAATTCCTGTTGTTGAAGAAGCCAAATTTCTTGGGGTCATATTTGATCAAAAGTTATCTTTTATTCCCCATATTAAATATCTTAAAGCGAAATGCTTAAAAGCTTTGAATCTTTTGAAAGTTTTAGCCCATACAAGTTGGGGAGCAGATCGGTATACTTTATTACATCTTTACCGGTCTTTAATAAGATCTAAATTAGATTATGGCTCTGTTGTTTATGGTTCTGCCAGAAAGTCCTATTTAAAATCATTGGATACTATCCATCACCAAGGCCTTCGTCTGGCTATGGGAGCCTTTCGTACTTCTCCCGTATTAAGCTTTTATGTAGAAGCAGGTGAACCATCTTTAACTTCGCGCAGAGAGAAACTTTCTCTTCAGTATGCTATTAGAATTGCTGCTAATCCATCTAACCCGGCATCCAAAATTTCATTTCCACCTCAATTTATAGATAAGTATGAAACTAAACCCACAGCAATCAAACCTTTTGGATTACGAATTTTACCACTGCTAGAAAATTCAGGCATCGACCTTAAAAATATTCAAAAACATGAAACCGCCGAAGTTCCATCTTGGTGTATTAAACAACCTTCTATTCTACTTCTATTCTGTTCGACTTGCATGATGGCAAACAATCCGAATCAAATCCGATACTTCTCAAACAAAACTTCCAGGTACTGCAGTCACGTTACAATGAATACCAGCAAGTCTATACTGATGGTTCCAAAGAAGGAGATAAAGTTGGTTGTGCGTTTGTTTCTAAAGATACGCACAAAACCATGCGCCTTCCAGATGGTTCATCTATTTTTACAGCTGAAGCCAAAGCAATAGACCTAGCTTTAGATTTTATCAGTTCTTCAATAATTCAAAAAGCAGTTATATTTTCTGATTCACTTTCTGTGCTTAAGGCTTTAGACCATTCATCATCTAAAAATCCTCAAATTCAAAAATTGATCGAAAAACATCATGAAATTTCTAAAACACACCAAATCTTGTTTTGTTGGCTTCCGAGCCATATTGGCATTGTCGGCAATGAATATGCTGACAAGAAAGCAAAGGAATCGCTCAATCTTGATCCATTTTTTTTTAAAATTCCCTTTAATAATTTTAAACCATTTATCAACAGATACATCTTGTCGGAATGGCAAGGCGAATTGGACCGTGCAATAAATAACAAACTCCATGCCATTAAACCTGTCGTTAGTACAAAATGCTCTCCTCCACAGTTTTCCAGAAAAGAGGACGTAGTATTAACACGACTGCGCATCGGCCATACTAGAGTTACTCATTCTTATATTTTTAATGGTGATGATCAGCCTTCTTGTGTAGGTTGTGATCAGCCATTCACTGTGAAACATGTTTTAATTGACTGTGTTGACTTTTCACCCTCACGTATTTTATATCTCAAAGCTGACACTTTGCAACAACTGTTTCGAGATGTACCTGCTGATAATATTATTTTATTCTTAAAAGGAATTGGACTTTTTCATAAGATTTAACTGTTTCAGATTTTTATACATCATCATTCTGCCTTTTTTTTTTAATATCATCATAATTATTCATGCCGTTTAACCATTAACCGTTTGACGCTTATGACCCACAAAGAGGGTTGACGCGTCGTTAAACACGAAATCATCATCATCATCTGTTGCTTCTTGAAATTCATTTTCTTGTTGTTTACTTAGAATTGGTTGTTTCTTTTCATTAAGGTAAATCTTATAAGTTATATCCTTGATTTTTTTTTTTATTTTTTTCTTCATATTTCTTTGCTGCATTATCACCAACATAGGAAAAGTATTGTGGTTTGTAAATTTCTGGATAGTCAGACTTAACATAGATACCATAACTATTAACTGTTTGTTTTCTTATTGGAATAACATATGATTTATTTGGGTCAGGTTGAGAAGTAGATAAAGGGATATTATTTGACGGGCCTCCGTGGCCTAGTGGATAAGAGCGCTGACTCTTAGCCATTAGGTCTCTCACCGCCGTAGGTTCGAGCCTCGCTCGGGCCACGTGTGAGACGCCAGGTTCTGCAACGGAAGGTCAGGTGGTTTTTCTCCGGGTACTCCGGTTTTCGCCCACCTCTGAATAACGATCGGCTCGATATGAGTGAAATAATCTTGAAAGGGCCGTAAAACCCAAACCAAAAAAAAAAAAAAAAAAAAAAAGGATATTATTTGATTCAAAATCTGAATAGATAACAAAAGGTAGTCTATTTTTGAAATGATAGTTTTTAAATTTTAGAATATTATCTTTCCTTGGCATATTAACTTTACAATAGTCATGATTATTACATATATTTTTATGTTTTTCTAATGTTTCTAACCTTTGAAATTTTTGCATGCAATTTCTACATGTCTGTTGTTTATGTTTATTTTTATCATATAGAAAACTATCTAAATTTTTAATTAAACAGTAATGTGTATTTTCATTTTCTTCTATGTATAAAAGATCAATTACATTTTCACTTTCTACATTTGAAATATAAACTTGTTTATTTGTTTGATCTTCTAATGCAAATACATTTATAATTAGATTATTCTCTTTTTCTTCTTTTGAAATATCATTTATTGATACAGGATATTCAATACATTCATATTAATTTCATTCTCATAAGGTTTATATTTTGTTACTCTCTCCTTTTTTTTCATTTGCTGGAAATAATTTAGATAATATTGACCACAAGAAACATTTGTTATCTTTTGTGTTTTTAACATTGATAATATTACTTGATTTAAACTTTAAAGGTATATAAGATGAAGCTTTCTGATAATCATATTTATATGTCTTTACTTCTACACTTTTAATATTTCTAAAAACAAAACCAGAACCTCTTTCTTGATACTCATCAATCCATGCTTCAAATTTAACTTTTAGGTTATTATAAAATTCATCTACATTATTATTTGATTGAATAAATTCAACAGCATGAGAGTAATGACTTTCTATTATATCAAATGCTAATGGGGTATTAAATTCAGAAGTAATTATTATCTTCCCTTTAATGGGATATGATTGTATTATAATTTTATCGTTTAATTTATCAATATAATTAGTTATATTATCTTCTCTATGTTATCAATAATAGTTTCAGTAATAACATTTTTAAATACTTTGGATTTATTACTTGCCATTTTGTTAGAGACAATTTTAATTATGTTCTAACGTAATATTTAAAATAATCAGGATTGCGAGAAATAAAATCTTGATATGCTATTTTATATTTTTCTTTATTACTTTGATAATGTAATTTTTTTCGTTCTCTGTAACAATCTTTACATTTTCCTCTATGTCCATCTCTTTTGCAAATAATTTAAGAACTTAATTTGATGACATGAGTTACAAACTTTTCCTTCATTCATTTTTTAAGAAATCCATTTTAATTATATTAAAAATGGAGCATCCAAAAATATATTGTTTACGTTGTAAAAAGCATACTGAAAATGATTCAGTGAAACAAATAACAACAACTAATAATAGACAAGTGTTAAAAGGTAAATGTTCTGAGTGTGGATCTAAAAAAATTGATTTATATCCGATAGAGAAAAAATAACAAATAAATTAGTAGATGAATTACATCATAGAGTTATAAAAACTTTTCCTAAAAGACGTGTTTATGTTGATTCAATAGATCAAACATGGGCAGTTGATTTGATAGATATGCAACAATATTCAAAACAAAATAAACACTATAAATATTTATTAGCAGTTATAGATGATTTTAGTAAATATGTTTGGTTAATTCCTTTAAAAAATAAAACAGGAGTAACAGTAAGTGAAGCATTTAAAACATTATTTAAAGAATGAAAACCAATGTATATTTGGTCAGATAAAGGTTCTGAATTTAATAATCGACGAGTAAAAGCATTGTTAAAAGATAATAATATAAAGTTATATTCAACTGAGAATGAATAAAAATCTAGTGTAGTAGAACGCAGGATAGGAACAATGAAACAACATATGTATAAATATTTTACTGCAAATGAAACTACACAATATTATGATATATTAGATAAATTAGTTGAAAATTATAATAATACAGTACATTCTTCTATTAAAATGACACCTGTTGAAGCAAGTAAAGTAGAAAATGAATTAACAGTGTATAAAAGTTTATATCCAGAAAAAAGTGAAAAAAAACTAAAAAGGGTAAATTCAAAGTCGGAGACAGAGTAAGAATAACAAAAAAGAAAGGTAAATTTGAAAAGGGTTATACTACTCGCTGGAGTAGAGAAATATTTGTAGTTGAAAAATTTTAAATACAAATCCTGTTACTTATAAAATAAATGATTTAAAAGGCGAAGAAATCAAAGGTAGTTTCTACGAACAAGAATTACAAATTACTGAGTTTTAGATCTGTTTTCATTTTAATCTTTTTTCGAGATAGGAGAAAAGCATATTTTTTTTAGGAGGGAGAGAAGCTAAGAAGGTGGTCCATATTGTGTTTCTTCTGAGGAGAGGGGGTCTAGAGAGTAGGTATTTTTTTTTTTTTAAATATTTTTAATAAATAAAAAATGGCAGAAGGATTTGATTTTGAGAATCCTACATTTGACAGAGATGATTATGATGAACCGCATGCAGATGATGATGATGAATTTAATAGAACTATACAAAACCAAAGTGCTCATATTGAGGGTATCGGTGATGATGTTGATACAAGAACACGATTAATGCTAGAACTGAACCAAAATATAGTTAAAAAATATTACAAGTTTATAAAAGAAAAGTATGGGTTAGACCCTGTATATATATTGATGATACAAACTTTGAACTTGGTCCTGATAATAAATTGTTTGTTTGATTTGAGGTTTAACGTCCCCGTCAACACTGTAAAGGTCATTTTGGAGACGTTGCTTCCAATTTTGTGGGACTTTTACCCGACATTGAGATGAAATGACATCTCAAGCCTTGTCACCCAATGAAACCAATAGGGTTTATTACCATGGACGGTCCGCCTCGCACCGCGGTTCCTGGACAGGCTTAGATCCTCTAAGCAGTTTACCAGTACTAGTGTGCGGGCCGGATTCAGCTCTGCGTGGAAGCATCATGCAGCCCATATATTTCTTCAAGCCCCTACGGGCGGGGGCTATCCTGATAATAAAACACTATTTGTAAAGGTTGGAGATAAAGATATTCAAATTACTGCTAAAAAGGTGGTAGTGGTAATTTTATAAACTTGGGTTCTTTGGCGCGTGGAATAGGTAGTGGTGCAACATCAACAATTAGAGACCTTTTAAATTTACCTGATTATACAACCAGTAAATTATCACAACAAGCTGTATCTGCATTAGAAATGACTGATTTACCTAATGCAGCTGCAACTGCTGTGAAAGAATTAGAAACGTCATTAATTGATGAACAAGGGATACAAACAGATATGACAAAAAGAGAAATGGATGGTATTTTAAAAGCAATGACAAGTGTTAAAGAAGAGGTTGCAAATGAATTGGCTAAATTGAATGAAACAAATAAAGACTTAGCAAAAGAAAAAGGTAAATTAGAACAAGCCAAGGCAAACAAAGATGAATTTCAAAACGAGAGGATAAGTAGTCGAATAAGAGATTTGGAGTCTGAGAGAAGTGCAAGATTAGAAGTAATAAGTGTGAATAGAGATAAATTACATAGTCAGATAAATAGAATAAAGGAAACAATTAACAAGGTATTAAAAGAAGACACAACATTAGGCGAGAGAATAAGAACGTTATTCAGAGAACAAGGAATTACAATTGTTAGTGTTTTAACTGCTTTTGGAATGATTATTGGCGTTATTGTTGAGACAATTATTCCTACTGCTGGTGGTACACCTAAACCTCTACCAAAGGATGATGCAAAACACTGGATAAAAAACAATTAAGTAATCTTGGTAAACTTTTAGCCATTCTGACAGGAAAAGCAGCAGCAGCGCTACCGGGTATTATTGGTTCCATTGTGTCTTGGCTGTTGTCTACTACTGGAAAAGTGGTTAACTGGTTTGGCGAACATCTCTGGGCGTTGGTTGTCCTTGTTGTGGGGTTATTGTTTGCAGCTGCAAGAGAGTATATTAGTAAATCCCATAGATAGTGAGTGCAACAATACCTATTACTATACTTCCTACTATTAATGCTGTTTTGTTGTCTTCGTGTTGTATTGCTTCTTTTGTGGGTTGATTCTTTGTTTGAACAGGTTGATGTTTAACAGTTTGATGTTTAACAGGTTCTGGTAGAGATTTCTTTGTTGGTGTGCCTTGTATAGTTGCTGGTTGTGTAGTAGGTGCAACAGGTTTAACATTTACATTTCTATTGAAACCAAGCGAGCACTCCGATGTTGCAATTACAATTTTATTATTATATCCAGCGATAGTGCCAATTTGTAATATCATATCACTAGGAGACATATAGAGACCAAGTCCATATGTGTAATCGACTTGTACTTCTTGCGTATTTCAATACATTTTGATATTATGATATTTGAGTAGGCAAATCGATTGGACTGTTAATTGCATCTTGAACATTTGCTAAGAATTGTTTTTGAGCATCAAATCCTGTGCCTATTTTTAGTATTTCTACACGTGTTTGAGATTGTGCTCCTAATAGCGCCCATACAAGCATTCTAATACTTTCGTTAATTCGTTCAATACCTGTTTTTGTGAAGCCTTCTGATTTGTCTAATATAAACATTGTCCATGCCTCACTTATATCTAATGTATGTTCTATTTTGTCGTTTGTATTAAAAGTAGAAGTAAAACAAAGATCAGGAATTGATTCAATTAACTTACTCCATCCATAAAAGACACCAAAGGGAAAGAAATACAAACATTAAGCGACCAGACCATAATGGAAACCTAAACAAAGGAAGGCCATATGGACAGTTACTTTCCCACAAAATGGCCATATGGCCATCAAAATTAAAAGACACAAGTGATACACACAGTAAGTAACAAACAACAACATAAATAAATCGCCACAGAAGAGCCGCCTTGGAACGGTCAGTGGAAGATTTCCACTGGGGGGCTTAAATCGATTTTACGTGGCCACAATCCTCGCCCTTACTTCCGTTGCGATTTAGACAAATAATTTGTTCAGTCCGCATGAAGGCCTCCTAACTCACCAGTGCAACATCTCCGTGAACACAGAAATCAAAGAACCACAGAGGTGAGACAACGGTGAGGACTCGACAGCAAGAAACCACTGAAATGCTGGAGCAAAAGAAAACCAACAGTTAGACTCCGATGAGCCCGACCAGAGACAGAGCATCAGGCACCAACCAACATTATCTCTTTAATTTTCAATAAGCCTTTACGTTGGAGCCGTCATAGAATCAGAGGCCTGACCCACCGGCGTGCAATTAAAGAGGGAAGCAAAGTTGCCAACCGTGAATGGGTTACCTACCATGCATGCAGTCTGTCGTATAATATCCATGTTGTACCCAATCTTTTTATATCGAAGAATGATTTTACGAAATTGGGTGCTGAAGTCATTGCGGTTATATATTTTTCTGAATTTATATACTAAGTCACCATAAAATTCGGGTTCCGATAGACCTTGTTGCAGAAGAGATTTAAGTCCAATATTGAATTTTGAAATTAAATCAGAATGGCGTCTATAAAATTTTGAAAAGGCTTTACGTAGTTTATGGTACCGATAACCCTGAATAAGGAGTTTAGCCGTTAATAATTTATTACGAGTGTTGAAGTCAGTTACATGACTACACACTCTAGCAAATCGAATTAATTGCGAAATATAAACGCCATAGGATGGCGCACGAGGAACATCACCATCCAAAAAAGGAAAATTTACAATCTCAAAATCAAAGTCATCGCGTTTATCATAAATTTTGCACGAAACAAATCCATCTACAATAGATAGATGTAAATCCAAAAACGGGGCCTCGGTATCAGAAGAATTTGCTTTATTTAACTGAAGTTCTAGGGGGTAAATCTGACTGATCAAACCATCAAAATAGGTATTATCAATATTTAATAAATCATCTAAATATCTAGAAGTAGAGCTAAAAGCTTCAATAATTTCAGATTGGTTATCAATGGCAAGCGACAAAATGAAGTCTCTTTCATAACAATACAAGAACAGATCAGCCACAAGAGGTGCGCAATTGGTACCCATCGGAATACCCACAATTTGTCTAAATAACTTAGTACCGAATCTAATATAAATATTGTCAAGTAGAAAGGTGAGGGCATCACACACTTTCTGACATGACCAAAGTGTATAATTCTTATGCTCTTTAGAAGTGAAAAATGCATTTCTGACATTACATGCAAGATAGAGAGAATCTTCTCTGTGAAAAGCCCATTCAATTAAATCATTAAGCTTTTCTTTTATAAGATTATGAGGAAGTGTAGTGTAAAGAGTGGAAAAATCGTAGGTAGACAGACTAGAAGCACGAAACTGTCTAGATTTCAATTTATTTAAAACCTCGTTCGAATTTTTTATAGACCAAAATAGATTTCTTCCTGATCTTTCAAAGACTTTATCACAATATTTAATTACATGCGTTTTATTCAAACTTGGTACAATGCATCATTACAACATAATGCAGATTTAATTAGATATTGGATGACATTGACCTTTTTTTTCAAGGTCACAGCCCCCCCCCCACTTCGATGTTCGTATCTGTATTTTCCACTTGGTTTCAAGTATTGTGTGTATTCTCCGAGACCATGACATTTAGAACTACTTTGCAATTTTTGACGCCAATCTATATTAGGTGAAACATTGATTTCATTGCATAACTTTTGGTAGGTTGCTTTGTCGTATGGGTTTTTGTAATAACAGAATGATGCATCTGTCGGTAAAGGTGTTTTAAGTTCTTTCAAAATACGAGCAATACAATAATACACATGAAATATATATACTGTTTTAGTTAGTCCTGAAGTGTTTTGCAGATGGTCTTGATAACTTACTCCGCATCCTGCAGTGGCACACCAAACAGCAAAATTCAATTGGCACTGCCACCAGTCAAATGATGAATGAAGCCATGTATTCCAAGGTTCATTGGTGTGTAATGTTGGATTTTGATAGTTTTGAAATAAGTTTGCAAACGTTACTGGAAAATTGTAATCTTTGTTAACATAAATTGTTTGTTTTACTAGTTCAATATTCTTTTTGGTATATTTAGTATTATATGATGCATTTGGATTGTACTTGAATTCTTTAGGTATCATTTTTTATTTATTAAAAATGTATCATACAATTTCTAATATTAATAAGACAATAAACTTGCAACAATATATAGATAACAAATGTGGTATTAAGAGAATTGGATTGAAGAGTTTTACTTATACTATAGGTTGGTATAATTTGATTGACGAATATATCCAAAAAGGAACAGATAGGCCAATACGTTTAGCTTCAGGATTTTACAGTTTTCAACAAATAGCAGATATATTTCAAAGTAATAAAATTACATTATCTGTAAATGAAACAAATGGCATAGTGCTTTTAGTATCGCCCGTTGATTTTAAAATAAGCAAAAGATTAAAGAAAATGTTAGGCCTCGGAAATAAAAGACCATTAAACGCAAATCAAACATATGAGGGAGAAATACCGTTAAATTTGGCACCTTATAAACAACTATATGTTCATCTTGAGCAGATAAATAATGCTTACAATTTCTTTGATGGTGCTTCTAGTAATATCCTTGGTGTTGTTTCTGTTGATAATAAATCGTTTGGTGATATTGTTCATACGCATTTTAGTAATCCAGAATACAAACAATTGGCACATGGTGATATTTCAGAATTAAGTATAAGCGTTTGTGATAACAATGGATTGCCAATTAATTGTGTGTTAGAAATTATATAATTATTATAAAAAAAATGAGTATATTCGGTGTTAAAAAGTATCCTGAACAGTATTAAACAGATACGAATAATTTGACTTTACGTGTTAATGATTTGCATAGAAGATTTACAGATTTAAATAGTAGATTACAAAACGTTCATACAAATGAAGACATTACAATAAGTGCTGAATCAAAAGGTCCTTTAACTAATGGTGAGGTGTTTTCATTTGGAAATGGAGGTAGAGAGCCAAAAGTTGGTTATGTTATGATGAGACGCGGTCATATTACAGGTATAAGCCTGTCGAGTGAAAGGTCACGTGGTGAAGTGCGAATTGGTGTGTTGGTGGATGGGGTGGTTATGGAAGGGTGTGAGATTACTTTGCTTACAGCATCAAGAAAACATGATAATTTTGATATACCATTTTTAGTTGAAGCTGGAAGTGTTATTAATTTTATTAGTCGGGTGACTAATGGAACTGCAGTTAATAGTGTTGCCTCGTTATTAATTGAATTTAAAATATATATATAAATGAAACAACCTACAGCGCCGAATTTATATCCAGGCTTGTCTAGTGAAGACAGACAAAATTATAGATAACAGAAGATATCAGAGATTGAGAAAACGTTAATTAATGAGAGCGATACTCGCAAAGCATTATATAAGAAATATAAACGTGGAATTAATATTACTGATAGTGTTGATACTGGTCTAATATCAACGGCTGTTATTTTTGCAGTTGTTGGTTTAACTGTTCCAATTATGTTGCCGTTGGAAATTTGCTGCTGTTGTGTGTGGAAGTTTTGGGGTTTGTGTTAAACTTGTTAGACGTAGATTACATGCAAAAAAAAAAAAAAAAAAAAAAAAAAAAAAATTATGAGATTAAAACTATTGCTGATAGTAAGTTAAATAGTATAAAAGACTTGATTTCTAAGGCTTTGAAAGATGGGCAGATATCTGAAAATGAATTTAAATTGATTTTAGATGAATTAGACAAATATAATAAACTGAAAGATAGCATACATTCAAAACAAACAGGATTAAGTGAAACAGAAAGAAAAAAACTTATTGAGGAAGGCAAGGCCCACGCTTAAGCCTAGGTAAAAAAATAGGAAATGCTTGATTTTATTGAATAAAGTTACAATAATTAATGATCCACCACCTATTTATAGGAAATGAACTTTCTCTCACATTTTCACGCATTTCCTAAGACAATACAAATATGCAGATTTTTACATGTTATAACCATTCTAATTCTTGGCAAATTTCTTTTATGATTTTACTGTTTTGTGTCAAATAACTAACTGGAACATCACATTGAAGTAGTTTAGTAAATTCTGAAACTAATTTAAACAAAATAACAAGTGACCTGCATTTGTGGAGTGTAAGTAATGTTGTGCTGTAGTAAATATTCATGTATCCGTTGTGATTTGGGAATGTTGCTTTTAATGACTTGGAGAAGCTGCCCTTGTTGTGATGCTATGAGGATTGACTTTCTATTGTTGCTGCTTTCTAATTTGTTTAAGTCTTTAAGATTTTGTACAATTATCTGTGCACTTGTGAGGTCGAGTTCCACAGTTCATTCATAGTGTCTATCTGTGGAAAATGCTGTTTGAAGACGTTGTTTAATATGATCCTTCTTTTTCTGTTTGCCTTGTTGGCCTTCTTGAGTCTTTTGTTGTTGAAGTGGCTGATTTGCTTAATATTCCGTCGTATTGTTGTAAAAAGGTTTCATTCCATTGGTTTATAGTTTCATCTTCTGTATATGTTGTGCGTAGATAGTTGGTGAGTATTTGTAAGTCCATTCGAAGTTGTTCTGCTTCTGTGCTGTCCCTGAAAATAAAATATAATCAACTATTAAAATATATGGTTTCACCGTTATTATACTTAACGGTGGTGGTGTAAAATTATTCTCTTAAGTACTGGTAAATTAATATACTGTGACACCGTTATAAAACTTAACGGTGGTTGTACAAATTGTGCTACTGGAATAATTTCCTAACTTCCGGGTATTAATATACTGTAGCACCGTTATGAAACTTAACGATGTAGACATATAATTATTCAAATATGTCCTAATATTAAAAAAAATACACTAAACTAATAAATGTAAAAATGGTACTAAAATTACAATATATATGTCAATATAATTACCTTCAAACAATGAAGGGGGTGGTCGGGTGGTGCGATGGTGCTGCGAAAACTTACAGTGCCGGGGCGTCCTACTAATTTGGATGAAGTAGGGCAAGGGCCTCTTGCGCTTGCAGTAGGTGCGGGTGGTGGTTGTTTGGACATTTTTTTACTCTCATCTATCATTTCTCTTTTCTTTCTCCCTCTCTCTGGGAGACGGCCCGATATAGACTGAAATACTGTCTCAAAGGGACGTTAAGCCTAAAAACAACCAACAAACAATGAATGGACACCAAATTCACGTAAATACGTTCGAAAAAGCAATTGCATTCTAAGCTTACCAGTAAATTGTATCTATAAACCAAATGTAACACATTTATTTGCTCTTATAGTTGAGAATTTCTCTCCATTAGCAATATAGAACACAAAATATTAAATAAAATGCAGTACTTACATGGTTTAGCTCTTGATTTGCCTTTTTTAGAAGTTAATTTAGCGTGTTGTTATAATTGCTGCTGTTAACAAGAGGCGACGTAAAAACGTCTTCTCACCACTGTTAATTCGAAACGAAAGACCGCACCAATCTGCTATATGTTTACAGGTAACTAATGAACATGTGATGACAACATCATCTATGCAACATGTAACTATTTCCAATGATCGAGATACCGCTTTGCTTTCTCTTCAACTCTTTTTGTATCTTTCCTGATACCAACCATATGCCCATTTACCTTACCCTTTTCTGTCTTTTTATCTCTAGAAGGCGGTGGCTTAACGGATCAATCGTGTAGGCATTTTGTTTATACGAGTATATCTCACGTGTATCTCTAACATCTGCGAGTTGGATAACCACTCCAGTATGGTGTTCCCTTGTAGGGCTCCACGGAGGGCGGAGAGCACTTGGGACGAAACTAGAATTTTTTTCTTATGGCTCCTGGAAAAAAACATAACCGCAAATCACCTAACCGCAAATCACCTAACCACAACGCACCTAAACGTAAAAAACAAGAAGATTCATCCGAATCGGATGAACACAGTCAACAATCCAGTCAGCAGTCAAGTCAACAATCTAGTCAGCAGTCTGCTGAACCAAATTTTGACAATGTTCCGCGTTTCTTGGTCGTTACGTCACTTGACGATACACGAACTGTATCTAGCCTTTCCCCCTTCGTCATCGAGAAAAGTATTCTCTCCATTGCCGGACACCCTAAGAGTATAAAACAACTCAAATCGGGTGATCTTCTCTTGGAAGTCGAGAAAAAACAGCAAGTGGTAAGCCTGCTAAACACCAACAAACTCTTTGATCTAAAAGTTAAAGTCGCTTTACATAACACGCTCAATTCATCTAAGGGAGTGATTCGCAGTCCAGAACTGCGTCCTTGCTCAGATGAAGAGATAGTCGATAACCTTAAGGATCAGGGAGTTGTTGGTGTTCGTAACATTCAAGTTCGTAGAAATGGTGTACTAAAACCAACAGCAACTTATGTGTTGACTTTTAATACACCAATTCTACCCAAGAAAATCAAAGTAGCATATATTTCCATTAACGTAGAGGTATACATCCCAAACCCTCTTAGATGTTACTCTTGTCAGGCTTTTGGCCATCACGAAAGCAGATGTCAGAGAAAAAAACTCTGTCCTAATTGTGGTGAAGAAAAGCATGTTGATAATCACCTCAACTGCAAAAATGAACCCAAATGCGTAAATTGTGATGGCAAACATGCTGTTTTCTCCCGAGACTGTCCGGCGTGGAAAAAAGAAAAAGAAATACTTACCGTCAAATACCAAAGGGGGATAACATTCCCAGAAGCGCGGAAGATTGTCGAAGAGCGATACATAACACCAACCACCAGTTTCGCCAGCATCACAAAGGGTGCTGGTGTAAAATGTACCAGCTCCGCAACACAGACTGCTGAATCATACATTGCTGAACTGAAAAAGTCTGGTGCATGGAGTAAATCCACTCCAGCACCACAAAGTTCAACCAATTTATCAAAAGGCGCAATCCAGGTTGCTTCGGATCGGTCGACAGCGACCGTACCGAAGCCAGCGCCGAATGTAAAAGAGAAACCCGACCCAGGTCGAACTAATAAGGGGTCGCAAGATCCGATAAAAAAACATCAATTGTCTCAAAGACAAACAGACAGACAACGTAAAATGGAAAGAGACAATATAAAATTTCAGAACAGATTCGGATCTTTGAGTGACAGTGATATGGAGTTGACTGAAACTCCATCATCACCAAGTGGCAATAACAGATCGAGGTCTGCCACACCACGAGCTGGTGGTAGCAGATCTATATCACCAATTGCACCTCCATAATAGTTTCTAGTCTTTAAATATCTCTCCTTAAAATGGATTTAAAACACAAAATAATACAATGGAATTGTCGAGGTCTTAAATCAAATTATAATGAACTCTTATTACTTATTTCGCTACTAACCCCATCGGTGTTTTGTTTGCAAGAAACTTTTTTAAAAACTGATGACAACATAGATGTCAGGGGTTTCAATACATACAACTATATTTATTCTGATGGTAACAAACCATCTGGTGGCAGCTCAATTTTTGTTAAATCATGTTTACCACAAAGAGAGATCAAATTAAAAACCGACCTTCAAGCTGCAGCAGTATCGGTTTCTCTGGATAAAGAAACTACAGTTTGTTCTCTATATATCCCACCCTCATTTTCTTTAAAGCCCGAACATCTTGACTCATTGCTGAGTCAACTTCCATCGCCATATCTTTTAGTTGGCGACTTCAATGGTCACAATATTCTATGGGGCTGTAAAGATGTCAATAACAGAGGAGCACTTGTCGAAGATTTTATTGCAAAGAACGATCTTTGCTTGATGAATGATAAATCTTATACTTACCTTCACCCTGCGACAGGTCATTTGTCTTCTTTAGATCTCTCTTTGTGTCACCCATCTCTCTTCTTGGACTATGACTGGTCTGTTCATGATGATCAGTGCGGAAGTGATCACTTTCCTGTTATAATAGAGAGCGTAAACGAACCAGATGAAGACTGTAACCAGAAATGGAAAATGAATAAAGCCGACTGGGAATTATTCCATAATTTATGTGAAGAAGAGTTATCAGTTGATCACTTAAATGAATCATCTGACATTGTTTCTGATTTCACAGATACACTTATTAACATATCAGAACAATGCATTCCAAAGACCTCCACAAATACTAAGAAAAGCAAGCCTTGGTTTAATAATGACTGTAAAGAAGCTATTAAAAAGCGTAAACAGGCTCTAAATAAGTTCTGCAAAAATCCCACTTCAGAAAAGCTCAACGACGTAAAAGTTTTTAGAGCTAAAGCTCGGCGAACAATCCGAGCTTCCAAACGAAAGTCATGGAGAGAATATGTCTCCAAATTGAACTATAAAACCCCCATTAAAAAGGTTTGGGATATGGTACGAAAAATTTCAGGAAAAACAAAGTCTTCTAGTTTTACACATTTAAATACTGAATTTGACACAATAGCTTCAACAAAAAAAGATATTTCAGATACTCTTGGTCACACATTTTTGAGAAATTCATCATCGCGTAATTATTCTGACACTTTTAGAAATTTCAAAAAGGACCAGGAGAAAAGAAAACTTAACTTCAAATCCCTTAATCACGAAGAATACAACACACCATTTAACTTATCCGAACTCGTTGAAGCCATTGAAAAATCACATGATACGGCAACCGGCCCCGATGAAATTCATTATCAGATGCTTAAGCATCTGCCAAAAAGTTCTCTTACAACACTTTTAGATATCTTTAATAATATTTGGGAAACGGGGGTCTGTCCTGAGAGTTGGCGTGTAGCTACAGTTGTACCAATTCCGAAACCAGGGAAAGATCATGCAGAACCTACAAATTATCGTCCGATAGCTTTGACAAGTTGTTTGTGTAAAACATTGGAGAGAATGATAAACAAGAGATTAGTCTGGTACTTAGAGTCCAACAACCTCATTTCAGAATATCAATCGGGCTTTCGTTCGGAACGTAGTACCAATGACAATTTAATAAGACTAGAAACATTTATACGAGATGCTTTTATTAACAAAGAACACGTAGTGGCTGTCTTTTTCGACTTGGAGAAAGCATATGATACAACATGGCGTTATGGAATATTGAAAGATCTACATAACATTGGCTTAAGAGGAAAACTTCCCAGTTTTATTGAAAGCTTTTTAGGGGAGCGCATGTTTCAGGTGCGTGTGGGGTCTACCCTGTCAGATTTCTATGATCAAGAACAGGGTGTCCCACAGGGTAGTATTCTTTCAACTACGCTATTTAACATCAAAATAAACAATATTGTACAATGTTTGGACGACAAAACTGATTGTTCATTGTATGTTGATGATTTTTGTATATGTTACCGTTCAAAAAATATGAAAACAATTGAACGAAAGTTACAACAAAATTTAAAAAGAATAGAAGAATGGACTGATAAAAATGGTTTCAAGTTCTCCAAGTCGAAAACGCAGTGTGTTCATTTTTGTAAACTACGGAAGAAACACGAACATCCTTCCCTGTTTTTATACGGATCACAAATTCCTGTTGTTGAAGAAGCCAAATTTCTTGGGGTCATATTTGATCAAAAGTTATCTTTTATTCCACATATTAAATATCTTAAAGCGAAATGCTTAAAAGCTTTGAATCTTTTGAAAGTTTTAGCTCATACAAGTTGGGGAGCAGATCGGTATACTTTATTACATCTTTACCGGTCTTTAATAAGATCTAAATTAGATTATGGGTCTGTTGTTTATGGTTCTGCCAGAAAGTCCTATTTAAAATCCTTGGATACTATCCATCACCAAGGCCTTCGTCTGGCCATGGGAGCCTTCCGTACTTCTCCCGTATTAAGCCTTTATGTAGAAGCAGGTGAACCATCTTTAACCTCGCGCAGAGAGAAACTTTCTCTTCAGTATGCTATCAGACTTGCTGCAAATCCATCTAACCCGGCATCCAAAATTTCATTTCGACCTCAATTTGTAGATAAGTATGAAACAAAACCCACAGCAATCAAACCTTTTGGATTACGTATTTTACCACTGCTGGAAAATTCAGGTATCGACCTTAAAAATATTCAAAAACATGAAACCGCCGAAGTTCCATCTTGGTGTATTAAACAACCTTCTATTCTGTTCGACTTACATGATGGAAAAAAATCCGAATCAAATCCAATACTTCTCAAACAAAACTTTCAGGTACTGCAGTCACGTTACAATGATTACCAGCAAGTCTATACTGATGGTTCCAAAGAAGGAGATAAAGTTGGCTGTGCGTATGTTTCTAAAGATACGCACAAAACCATGCGCCTTCCAGATGGTTCATCTATTTTTACAGCTGAAGCCAAAGCAATAGACCTAGCTTTAGATTTTATCAGTTCTTCAACAATTCAAAAAGCAATTATATTTTCGGATTCACTTTCTGTGCTTAAGGCTTTCGACCATTCATCATCTAAAAATCCTCAAATTCAAAAATTGATCGAAAAACATCATGAAATTTCTAAAACACACCAAATCTTGTTTTGTTGGCTTCCGAGCCATATTGGCATTGTCGGCAATGAATATGCTGACAAGAAAGCAAAGGAATCGCTCAATCTTGATCCATCTGTTTTTAAAATTCCTTTTAACAATTTTAAACCATATATCAACAGATACATCTTGTCGGAATGGCAAGGCGAATGGGACCGTGCAATAAATAACAAACTCCATGCCATTAAACCTGTCGTTAGTACAAAATGCTCTCCTCCACAGTTTTCCAGAAAAGAGGACGTAGTATTAACACGACTGCGCATCGGCCATACTAGAGTTACTCATTCTTATATTTTTAATGGTGATGATCAGCCTTCTTGTGTAGGTTGTGATCAGCCATTCACTGTGAAACATATCTTAATTGACTGTGTTGACTTTTCACCCTCACGTATTTTATATTTCAAAGCTGACACTTTGCAACAACTGTTTCGAGATGTACCTGTTGATAATATTATTTTATTCATAAAAGAAATTGGACTTTTTCATAAGATTTAACTGTTTCAGATTTTTATACATTATCATTCTGACTTTTTACTTTTAATATCATCATAATTGTTCGTGCCGGTTAACCATCAACCGATTGACGCTTATGACCCACAAAGAGGGTTGACGCGTCGTTAAACACGAAATCATCATCATCATTCCAATGATCGATTTAGTCTATTCAAAACTCATGTCCTATTGCCATCAATATGTCTTTAGAAATACACAGTCTTTGTAAATTAGATTCAATTCTTTAATTCAATTCAAATATTTAAAGTATTAAAGGCTTAAACTGTAAATTAGCATTTCAGAATATATACTTCAATAACTAAATATGGGGTTTCAATACGGGGTAACTGATCAGATCAATACATGATAAAATTCACAATTTTATTTTACCCACAAAATGGGTGGGGAGAAGAGTATTTTTTTTTCATTTTTATCATTTTTCGAGGGGCCCCTATAGCGGGTGTTTTTTTTGGTGGGGGAGAAGCTTAAAAATTTTTTTTTGGGTGGGGTCTATAGGTGGTCAATATTGTGTTTCGTCTGAAGAGAGGGGTCTAGAGAGTAGGTAAAAAAAGAATTTTAAAGTGCGGGAGAGGCGTAATATATATATATATATATATATATATATATATATATATATATATATATATATATATATATATATATATATATATATATATATATTATCTTTTTCGATGTGGGGGTCTGGAGAGTAGGTAAAAAAATTTTTTTAAAGGGGGTGCGCTAGAGTAGCCCAAACACCATACTACATTTCACTATTTCACTATCTAAGGGAGGGTTATTAAATTATACAAACAAAAGCAAGCTGGATTTATTATCTATCTCAAAAAAAAAAAAAAAAAAAAAAAAAAACTATGTAGACTATTATCTGATCGTACCTGTTTGGGAAACCCGTTTTATTTAAAACACACTTCAAAAAAGCATTTGTGCGATACAGTTTATAATCGATTTTCTCCAGTCGTCTGTCTGTGTAGCAGTCTACTGTGCATATAGGTATGGAATCAACCGGAAGAGAGGGAGCGACTATTATTTGTCATTTCTTTCGAATTTATATAAGATAGCTTATATGTTAATTAAGATATCTTATATGTTAATTAAGATATCTTATTTATCAAACGATTTTTTTGTTATTTTGGTTTGGGTTTTACGGCCCTTTCAAGATTATTTCACTCATATCGAACCGATCGTTAATCAGAGGTGGGCGAAAACCGGAGTACCCGGAGAAAAACCACCTGACCTTCCGTTGCAGAACTTGGCGTCTCACACGTGGCCCGAGCGAGCCTCGAACCTACGGCGGTGAGAGACCTAATGACTAAGAGTCAGCGCTCTTATCCACTAGGCCACGGAGGCCCGTATGTATATAAGATATCTTATATGTTTAATAAGATATCTTATATGCTATATAAGATATCTTATATGTTAAATAAGATATCTGATATACCAATTAAGATATCTTATATACCAATATAAATAAAGATATCATATAATTTATAAGATATCTGATATGTTATATAAGATATCTGATATGTTATATAAGATATATAATAAGATATCTAATAAGATGTCTGATGAGCTATATTAGATATCTAATTTAGTATATTAGATATCTTATATAGCATATAAGATATCTTATATGTTTTAGTTAAAAAGATCTTAATTGACAAATCAGATCTTATATGTTTTAGTAAATAAGATCTTAATTGACAAATCAGATACCTTATTTAACATATAAGATATCTTACATGTTATATAATATATCTTATTTAATATATAAGATATCTTATATATCATATAAGATATCTGAATTGCAGAATTAAATAGGATATAAGATATCTACTTATCTCATATAGGATATAAGATATCTACTTTAGAATATAAGATATCTTATTTGTTACATGAGATATCTTATATGCTATATAAGATATCTTATATAATAAATAAGAAATCTACATTCAATAAAAAATAGTAAAATGACTTGCCATAAGAATCATATATTTTGTTATATACATGGCCATTATAAAATAAAATCAACTGATCTAGACAGAAAGTGTTATAGTACATACCATTTTTGGTTCATTTACGAGTAAAGGTAGAACGTAAAATGCTGACAAAATAGTGAACACTTGGAGCGAAACCAGTACGATTCGGCCAGCAACCATATCTTTTGTTTTTTTCCACAAAAGGTCGCTTTGTCGTCTCGGAATAGTTTGGCGGAATTGACCGGGGTGCAGTGGAGTGGTCCTTAATGAAGAAAATGAAAAAGTTCAGAATTTAGCTGCTAGATTTGTAGCAAGCAATTACTGGTTTGAAACTGTGCTTATGATTGGAATAATAGTTCACTTAAGATGGGAGACTTTCAAGAAAAAGAGGAAAGACAGTATGCTTATACGTTTATACAAAAGTCTTAAGGGTGCTGCCAGTATTCCAACAGATAGCCTTTTTCCCTAGCTAGGCACTGTAGAAATCATTAATTTGCGTTTCAGACACTTACTGCAAGAACTGGCAATTTAAAAGAATCGTTAATATAGACAGGGACTATGTTGACACCTTTAACAAGCGAACCCTGACACATTTCCATGAAAAATAGAAGTGAAGGCAACGATCAGAAATCGATACAATTAACCCCAAAAAGTGTCTTTGGTACTTATCGCCTATGCGAGCAGCGAAGGTTCAGGCGAGCCTGCGCATCCGCGCAGTCTCGCCAGAACCTTCGCTGCTCGCTCATACAAGCAGTGAATCAAGAGGAACCTTCAGACAGAAAGCCATATAACTGGCTCCTCTGAATGGCTGGGCATGCGCAGTTAAAAGTTGTCATGACGGAATGCTCGAAGACACAAATTCGCTTGGCGGGGCTCATATATGGGTTAACCTACTTTTCTGTACATGGACTTAACATGTGACAAAATCAGTACACTTTACCGATTAATATCCAAGATGAGACTGCCGCAATTCCTCCCTTCAATAATTTACCTTTGCAGATTATGCATAGCTTTTAGTTTTATAACCACCCTTTGACAACTTCGTCAGAGAGTCGACTCTTTGCTCAGTGGTTAAAGCATTGGACTTTCACCCAAGCAGCACGGGTTTGAATCCCGTCAAAGGCGGGAACTTTTTTCCAGTTATGCCTCTTTCCTTTGTTACGGCTTTCACCTCATAAAACGGGGGCTTGTCCGGCAGCGGACTTTACTTCGCCGAAAGTGGCTTTGTGCCGAAATTGGCTTCGCGCCATCGTGTTCTGTAAGGTATATCAACGTTTTCCGATGTAAAATACAAGTGGAGGCAATGATCAGGAATCGATAATTCAACCCACAGCTCCCATCAGAGACACCAAAGGGAAAGAAACACAAACATGAAACAACGGACCTAATGGAAACATCAATAGCGGAAAGTCAAAAGGGCAATTACTTTCCCACAAAATAGCCAATAGGCTATCCAAAATAAAATAATATAATCGACACAAAGACAAACCATAACAAAAATAAACCGCGACAGAAGAACCGCCTTGGAACGGTCAGCGGAAACGAATTCAACTGGGGGGCTTAAATCGATTTTACGTGGCCACAATCGTCGACCTTACTTCCGTCGTGATTTAGACAAGTAAGCCTCCGAACTGCTGCGCATAAAGCCAGTAATACGCGAATTGTGTTATCTCGTGTTTTCAGCCTCATTAAATGCTTTTGCTGTGTAAACAGATGTTCCTTTTTGACTTCATCTTCCCAGTCATCAAAGTATCCTAGAACATGAGGCAAGTTGTCCAACCTTCTATTAGATAGACTTGAAATGACCCTTCTGTCAGAAAAAAAAAACAACAACTAGAACCGATGTATGTTCCAAGAACTCGACTGTGGAAAAACGTCGACCAGGGTCCTAAAGTGAAGTTTCGAAGGACTTCATGAGAAATAGCATGTCCTTGTTAAACACCTGTTTTGCAAATTTGCTTATCATTTTAGATGCACCCGTGAGTTCAGTGTGCTCTTTTGATAACTGCCCCTGTGTCCTTAGCCCCTGTTGAACATTAAATTCAAATGCCTCCTGGAAGTACTCCCAGACGATGCATTTACCTTAGTGAAAAAGGTAACAACCAGCCGCCGATTCTGACAATTAAATTATTCATAATTTTAACGTATTTGGGGTCTTGTGTTATGTATAGCCTTTGCTTACTGTCAGAAATGCTCGTAATAGTATTTTTTCTTTTCGGGGCTTTGAGTAAGCGATTTGTAGGTGCTCCATCAAATATTAAATATGTTCTATAAAAGGGTTATCCTTTGGAAGCAAGGAATACACCACAGAAGTGAAAAATATGGAGTGTACATGTTTTCTGGGCCAGACTAGCTAGTTTCGGCCAATTAGGCCTCATAAGTGACCCTCGGATGATGTAGGGCAGGGAGACGTTTTACCGCCGCCACCCATTCCTACATACCAGCTGTAGTGAAGTTAAACCAACTTTCATCGGGTGCATCAATGCAGTCAAACAGTTAGATAAATCTGATGACCCGTTTCAGGATTGGAACCATAGTAGGTAACTGGCCATCTTAAGCCAGAGAATCCGTGGAACATATACTGAAGACTTGCTCCCGCCCATCGGGGCTTGAAGAAATAGATGGCCTGCAGGATGCTTCCCCGCAGAGCTGAAACCGACTCACGCACGAGTACTGGTAAACCGCTTAGAGGATCTGAGCCTGCCCAGGCAAAGCGGTGTGCATATAAACCCTATTGTTTTCATTGGGCGGCAGGGATTGAAATGTCATTCCATCTCAATGTCGGGTAAGAGTCCCACAAAGTTGGAAGCAACGTCTCCAAAATGACCTTTACAGTGTTGACGGGGACGTTAAATCTTTAATAAAAATAAAAAACAATCATTTACCGGAGATATTATGTGGTTAATTCAACTTTTTACGGCCATTAGTTAGCATAGAAAAAAAGAAGTGAAGGCAATATCAGGAATCGATACAATCAACCAACAGCTCCCATCAGAGACACCAAAGGAAAAGAAGCACAAACATGAAACAAAAGACCTAATGGAAACATCAATAGCGGAAAGCCAAAAGGACAGTTACTTTCCCACAAAATGGCCAAAAGGCTATCCAAAGTAAAATAATATTAAGCATCACAGACACCCAAAGACAAACCATAACAAAAATAAACTGCGACAGAAGAACCGCCTTGGAACGGTCAGCGGAATCGAATTCCACTTGGGGGCTTTAATCGATTTTACGTGGCTACAATCCTCGCCCGGACTTCCGTCGCGATTTAGACAAATAATTTATTCAGTCTGCATGAAGGCCTCCTATTATACTGTTATTTGCCGTTCCCATATCACATGCACCCACGCATCTCCAGGAATCTATTTCGGACAATACTCATATCATCTTGCGTACTTATCTCGTCAAAGATTTATCCCAAATTATTGCTTGTCCGTCTGTCTGTCTCCCTCTTCATTTTATATTTACATATCTGCAATACAAGAAGGAATGGTTTTCTTAGATTTTCGAGAGTATCGGGCGAGCGAATGTATCAACTGAGACAATGCTTATAAATTCCGCATCACATCTTCTCCCCTTAGCATCTGGGTCTTTCCTAGAATTTCGAAGTTGTGATTTTATTAAAGCTTTGTGTTGATCAGAAGGTCTTTCTAAAAGTATATCAATTTTTTCTGCTTCTTGAGTACCATGCACGATATTTTCATCACTTTTGATGATGATGATAATGTTTTGTTGGCTTCCGAGCCATATCGGCAATGAATATGCTGACAAGAAAGCAAAGGAATCGCTCAATCTTGATCCGTCTGTTTTTAAAATTCCTTTTAATAATTTTAAACCATTTATCAACAGATACATCTTGTCGGAGTCGTTGGAACATAAAGCTCTCCTCCACATTTTTTTTCAGGAAAGAGGATGTAGTATTAACGCGACTGCGCATTGGCCATACTAGAGTAACCCATTCTTATATTTTTACTGTTGATGACTAGCCTCTTGTGTAGAATGCGAGCAGCCATTCACTGTGAAACCTATCTTAATTGACTGTGTTGACTTTTCACCCTCACGTAACTTATATTTCAAAGCTGAGACTTTGCAACAACTGTTTCAAGATGTACCTGTTGATAATATTATTTTATTCTTAAAAAAATGAACTTTTTCATAAGATTTAACTGTTTCAGATTTTTATATTCTGATTTTTGTTTTACTTTTAATATCCTCATAATTCTTCATGCCGTTTAACCATTAACCTTTTGACACTTATGACCCACAGCTAGGTTGACGCGTCGTTAAACACGAAATCATCATCATCATCTCCATATCAAATATCTTAAAGCGAAATCCCAAGGTATTAGACTTCCCGATTGCCGTGGCCCTGGGGGCTCAATTCCCACTAGGCACATTGTCGCTGTGGTCTCTGTGCCCACTGGGAAGAGCTAAAGGAAGTACCACCCGTTTGCCGTCCGGAAGAAGGGATCCTGGAGGTTGAGGGCTACCGTAGGTGGTGGTGCTTAAGGTACTCAACACGCCTCTTTGGCCTGGCTTTTCGGTGTAGACGGGTGGCCGTGCGTTTCGGCACGGTCAATCGGCTGGTTGCGCCAAGCCCTAGAGATACCTCTTTGCTTTCTTTTAGTATCTTTCCTGATACCAACCATATGCCCATTTACCTAACCCTTTTCTGTCTTTTTATCTCTAGAAGGCAGTGGCCAAACGGACCAAACGTGTAGGCATTTTGTTTATGCGAGTATATCTCACATGTATCTCTAAAACCTGTGAGTCGGATAACCACTCCATTATGGTGTTCCCTTGTAGGGCTTGAGGGCGGAGAGCACCTGGGGCGAAACAAGGATTCTCATGGCGAATATTAAAAAAACTAACCGCAACACAAAAAAACTTCAACGGAACGAAAGGTCAGATGACTCTAGTGATACGGTTCAACAGTCTGTCTTTCCAAAGCCTTCTAATTCTCTGCGTTTTCTGGTTATTACATCAATGGACGATTCACGCACTGTGTCAAGCTTGTCTCCTTTTTCATCGCGATAAGCGTCCAATCCATAGCTTGACATCCAAAGAGTATTAAAAAGCTTAGATCCGGTGATCTCCTAGCATGTTACAAAACTGCTCAGCACCAAAAAGTTATTTGATCTCAATGACAAGATCTCTTTAAACAACACACTTAATTTATCTAAGGGTGTCATTCGCAGCCCGGAACTACGTCCATGCAGCGAGCAAGAGATTCTTGACAATCTCAGAGATCAAAGTAGAAGTAAATCAAAGATCAGGAATCGATACAAATAACTTACTCCACCCATCAAAGACACCAAAGGGTAGGAAACACAAACATGAAGCGACCAGACCATATTATTGGTGTTCGTTACATCCAAGTTCGTAGAAGTGGTGTGCTTAAATCGACAAGCACTTATGTTTTGACATTTAACACACCAGTTCTACCACAGAAAATCAAAGTAGCATATCTTTCTGTCAACATAGAGGTATACATTCCAAACCATCTCAGATGTTACAACTGTCAGGTGTTTGGCCAATACGAAAGCAAATGTCAGAAAAAAATCCCTCTGTGCTAATTGTGGTGAGACAAACATGTCGATAACCATCAGCAATGTAAGAATGAGGCCAAATGCGTCAATTGTGGTGACCAACATGCTGTTTTTCTCGAGACTGTCCAGCTTGGAAAAAAAAAGAAAAAGAATTACTCACAGTTAAGTACCAACAATAGTTATCGTTTGCAGAAGCTCGGAAAATTGTTGAAGAGCGACATACAACATCAACCAACAATCGTTATCGTTTGCAGAAGCTCGGAAAATTGTTGAAGAGCGACATACAACATCAACCACCAGTTACGCCAGCATCAGAAATGGTGCTTGTGTAAAACTTACCAGCTCCGAAACAAAGACTGTTGAATCATGCATAGCTGAACTGAAAAAAACTGGTGCATGGAGTATACTCAATCCACTCCGGCACCAGAGAGTTCAACCAATTCATAAGATGGCGCAATCCAGGTTGCCCCGGATCGGTCGACAGCGACCTTACCGAAGCCAGCGCCGCATGTAAGAGAAACTCAACTCAGGTTGAACTACTTAGGGATCGGAAGATTCCAACAACAACACCAAAAACAACAAACATCTCAAATACAAACAGAAAGACAACGTAAAATGGAACGAGACAATATAAAATATCAGAACAGATTTTGGATGTTTGAGAGACAGTGATATGGAGTTCACTGAAACTCCATCACCTCGAAGTTGCAATAACAGATCGAGGTCAACAACACCACAAGGTGGTGGTAGCAGATCTATATTACCAATTGCAGCTCTAACATAGTTTCTAGTCTTATAAAATTCTCTCAAAAACGGATTTAAAACACAAAATAATACAATGGAATTTTCGAGTCTTACATCCCCCAGGTATTCGACTTCCTGCCTTGCCGTGGCCCTGGGGGCTCAATTCCTACTGGGCACATTGCTGCTGTGGTCTTTGCGCCCAGTGGGAAGAGCTAAAGGAAGTACCACCCGTTTGCCGTGGGTGGCGTCCCGTAACCCGGATGAAGTGGTCCTGGTGGTTGAGGGTTATCTGGAGTTGAATGCTTCAGGTTCCCAACACACTTCTTTGGCCTGTATTTTTGTTAGACGGGCAGTCGTGCTGTCCGGCACGGTCAATCGGCTTGTCGTGGCAAGCCCTAGAAATAACCTTTTACTTTCTCTTCCTTGTCTTTTGTATCAACCTGAATACATACCGTTTGCTCATAAAGTCTTTTCTCAACCTTTTCATTTCTAGAAGGCAGCGGCTAAACGGACCAATCGTGCAGCTTTTGCTCGCGGGAGTATATCTGTGTATCTCCTAACACTTGTGGTAGGACATCCACCCACTAAAAGTGTTCCCTTGTTGGGCTCCGGGGTTGGCGGAGAGCACGGAGGACGAAATTTACAATTTTTAATCATGGCAAAAGACAAAAAAAGAAAAAGAAGAAATACTAAGCGAGACACATCTGACTTCGAATTATCGGATAACGGCATCAATAAAACTCAAACCACTACAGAACCTTCTTCTCAACATTTTCCGCGCTTTTTGATTATTGAATGTACAGACCCAAACCAGGATATAACATCTTTATCACCGTTCGTCATCCAAAAGGTGATACAAGGTCTAGCTGGTGAACCAGAAAATATCCAAAAGTTAAGTAGATGTAACCAGTTGCTCGATGAAGTGATCAAAAAGTCCCATGCAGAGAATCTTCTTCGTACATCGACCATTCACAACTTAAAGGTACGAGTGTACCCACATAACTCGCTCAACACCTCAAAAGGGGTAATTCGTTGCCCTGAGTTGAGGGGTTGTAGCGAGGAAGAGATACTCGAGGGCACTACGTCCCAAGGAGTAACTGCGATTAGACTGTTTAAAATCAAACGTGATGGTCAGCTAAAAGATACTAACACCTTTGTTTTCACTTTTAATACTCCAGTTGTACCCAAAATAGTTAAGGTCGCCTATTTTAGAGTCAATTTTGACATATACTACTCAAAGTTTGATAGGGATCATTTTTTATATACCAAATTTTGCACTGAAAATTTAAAATTTCTTGACAGAATTTGTACTCGGTATATTGGTAAATACCTTAAACAGAAACTCATGTGCAGTTCAGTACTCATAAAAGTGCACACTTCTCACACTTCGCAAATGAATTCATGCACCCCCAAAATCTTGCGTAGCACTGCTTTCCAACAGACCAATCAAACTTGTCAGTGTCCCTTTACCAAGCGTAAAATGGACTTCATTTGAGTTTGTGAAACACTAAAATGCCTAGAGGACAACCAAGAAACCGTTTGAGCCCCGAAGAAATGAATCGGGGCGTCGGAATGTTGGAATCTGGCGTCTCTCAACGTCGTGTTGCTGGGATTCTGAATGTGTCTCAGAGCGCGGTTTCCCGAATGTGGAGTCGGCATCTTACCCATGGAAATCCTTCACACAGACACGGCGGGGTCGAGAAAGGGCTACAACTCAACGTCAGGGCCGTTTCTTGTTGATTCAGTCTCGACGTCAACGGTTCCTGAACGCTACGCGTTTGCATAACGAGCTTAGGAACGGAACTGGAGTACGAATTTCTACACAAACTGTCAGAAACGGGCTCCACGAGTTTGGACTTAATGCCATGAGACCTGCTGTACGTGTTCCGTTGACGAGACAGCACGTGCTAGACCGGTTGGACTTTGCCAGAACTCACGTCAGGTGGACGGTTCGTGACTTGACGCCAGTACTGTTAACTGAGGAGTCCAGATTCTGTCTAAACTTCACTTATAAACGTCAATTAGTGTGGCGAATGTCTAAAGAGCGATTCGATGACTTGGATGTGGCAGAGCATGATCGCTATGGAAAGGGGTCAGTCATGGTTTGGGCTGGGATAAGCGTGAACGGTAACACTGACTTTACGTCGTTGAAAACGGAACGTTAATGGCAGTGAGGTACTGTAATGACATTCTTGATGAGTTTGTGAGACCATATGCAGATGCTATCGGCCTGGACTTTATTCTGATGGACGATAATGCCCGTCCCAACCGTACCAACGTCACTGATTCCTATGTGGAACGTGAGACAATCGTTCGTATGGACTGGCCTACTCGGTCACCGGACTTAAATCCGATTGAGCGTGCGCAGGACATGCTTCAGCGTGCTGTTTCAGCCCGACCAGTGCATCCGGGGACTTTACAGGAGCTCAAAGATGCATTGGTTGTTGAATGAAAGCTGATTCAACAAAACCGGATACAGACTCGGATTACGAGCATGCACAGGCGATGTCGTACTGTAATTGATGCCCGTGGACGCCATACACGTTATTAGGCACGTTTGTCTAAACAAATTTGGAAATTTGTGAAAATTCAGTTGTCCAAATCCCTTCGTGTTACGGCAAATTTTGGGGGTGCCAGGACGGTTGCTGTTGTCTCGCTTGAATGCAGTACCAGTTGACAAAATTAATCACTAGGTTTTGTGAAGGATACGTGTTCTATCATTATGTATCAAATTTGGTTTCAGCTGTTTAGTTCATCCAAAAATTATTTTACATTAAAAAAGTGATCCCTATCAAACTTTGAGTAGTATATATATACAAAACCCGTTACGTTGTCATAATTGTCAAAAATACGGACACCACGAGGACAGATGTTCAAAAGACCCAGTCTATCCTCGATGCGGTGAAGTAACTGGTCACCATGAACAGGATTGCAGTGCAGAACCAAAATGTATAAATTGCGGAGAAAACCATCACGCTAATTCAAAGCACTGTCAAATTTGGCATAATGAAAAGGAAATCCTACGAGTTAAGTTCACATGCAACATATTTTTTGTCGAAGCACGGCAAATCGTTGAGACCCCAACACCTACACCCGGAGTAAACTATGCTAGTATCGCCCAGTCGCCTGTGAAAAGGGTACCTGTCGTTGATGCTTCCACTCAAACGGATCCGATTCCTGTACTCGAACCTTTGGACAAATTGAAAGTCAAAACAAACCTGAAGATCAAACGAACAATACCAAAATTCAAACACAATCATAGCCAACAGAAACCAGAAAAAAACTGATAAATTGTTGAAAAACGCAACTTTGGAAATAATTAAAAAAGATCTAAAAAAAAAACAATCATCACAAATCACATCTGACAGACAGCGGAAATTCTTGCCGAATTCTGCTTGGACCTAACTTTCTAACTATTTCCCTACATTCTTTATGGTCATTAAATTCAAATTCTTTTCTAATATCTGTTTCACTTACCTTTGCAAAACTAAAGTCTCCTTGGTGTCTTACCAGCCAGTCAATAATGGTCTGCGCTTTCGCGTCACAGTCCATTGGAGATTTGTGGTCACCTTTTAGGAGGGCTTTTCATCGTTTTTTGTTTGTTTGTTTTTTGTTTTTTTTCGTACCAGGCGTCTTGCGTCCCGTCGTTTGTCGAACGTCTGTGTTGGTTGCTGAGGTTGACGGCTGTTGGCCATCGTCGACTATTCGTATCTGAGCCCCCGTCATCGTCTGTCACGTCAGTCTCTTGATTGTTCGCTGTTACCTGTTGAGTTCTTTGGCTATTGTCTTTAAGAGATAGAAAATTGTTTGGTAAAGATTGTCTGTCGCGAGTCTGATAATACTTCTGCATCCGTTAATGCAATTCATACATTTCGACGGATGTTTCAGTTGAGTACACCTTATAGTTCTTGTCTCTTGTCACAGTCGAGTGGCATAAAAATTCGGCAATTGAATCTGTTGTCTCCTTACCGCATTTTTGGACGGATGTCTCGTAAGAGTCTCGGGCCTGTCCATTGTTAATTATTGTGCAGTTGTATTCAGTCTGAAGACAAACCGGTGCTTCGGATGCCTTCGTGAAAGGATTCCCGTCGGACTGCAAAAAGAATGCCTTGCTGTTTGGACATGCCTTTTTTACAAGTGCAGGCCTGACAAATTTGGCATATCTTTCAAAAAAGTCTAACCAAAAGCCAGCTAAAACTACCCTCTCCGTAAATGCTTCTGAGGTTTTGTGATCCCTCGAATTAATACATACAGTCGTTTGCCCTACGGAGTTTAAAATGCGATTGTTTTGTAATGCGAACTCAACAAGCTCCTTAGTAAGTCCGAGGGCGCAGGATGGCCGATTACCTAGTCCCAAACGAATAATCGAAACTAGGTACCGGTTATCTTTCGCCACCTTGTCTCTGTTCAGGGTCTGCTCCTCTGCAGTGGTCAGCAGGACGTCAACGTCATGTTTGTATTCTAGATAAACAGGAACTCGCTTGCAATCCTTAGTCATGAGTCTTTGATGCCTTTTTTCTCAAACCTAATAAAATGTTTCAAAGACGTATAATAATTACAAATAGTGCTGTAACTTACCTTTTGTGCTGTGAGTTCCCGAGTTACTCTGTGAAAATTTTTGTCACTGATTATCTGATGGTTATAGTTACATTGTCCATTTGACATCCTATACAGTAGCCTCTTCATATTGCCAATATTGTTCTCTTTTATAGCCTTGCTTTTGCCCCAAATCTCATAATAGGCGTCTCCCAGCCCTAAACCATAGTGTAGATTATATTTTCTTGTCCTTTGGGATCTTTGATTCCATTGTGGAATTACGAAATTATCTGAGGGTCACTGATGATGCCTAATTGACCGAAACTAGCTAGTCTGGCCCAGAAAACATGTACACTCTATATTGTTCACTTCTGTGGTGTATTCCTTGCTTCCAAAGGATAACCCTTTTATAGAACATATTTAACTTCACTACAGCTGGTGTGTGGGAATGTGTGGCGGCGGTAAAACGTCTCCCTGCCCTACATCATAATAGGCTTTAAAGTCTTCAAATACTTTGTCATTCCAGAATGATTTGGGAATTTATACCAGCCCATTTTTTTAGAACACTTTTCGGACCAGTATTCCAGTTATATTCTCTTACGAAACCCTCTTCATCATAGTCCACGACCACGTCAACAACATCGTCAACGGCTTCTGTAAAGTTGTCGTCATTGTCGTAATTCTCAGTGTCACTGTCATCGTTATCACTGTCATCTTCTGGGACATTTTCTGTCATGGGTAAATCCAACGTGCGTCTGGTTGTTTCAGTTTTCGATTTTTTGGCTTTGCTTGTTTTATTTGCGGATGCCTTATCCTTCCTCGATTGAACCTGGGTGGATTCCTCATCTGAGTCAATCAACTTCGCTTACCTTTTGGTGATTTAAACAATGGCACAGATTGTCCCAGGTCATCAAAATCTGCTACATCGGTTATATCGCCGAAACCATCATTCCCTGGCCGGTTAGTTGAACTTGGACCAGCAATTTGGAAATCACAAATTGTTACCTGTTCTCACCGCTCTGTCTCAGGCATAGCTTCATGGCGTCGAAGTTGATTTTCGTCCCGTTTTCTCTCCTCTTCCTCGACTTCTGTTTTAAAGTCTCTCTATGTCCGAGTATTGTAAACGGGGATTCGTTGACATATATCATCAAATCTCTCAGGAACTGGGTTGTGTCCAAAGGGACGCAACAATTCGGCTACTTCATAATACGTAAATGTACCCTTGTCTTGCAGTTCCCACAAACAATAGAAATAACTGCCATGCATATTTGCCAATGCTGCGTTGAAAGCATCCCTGCTCGCGGCACCTACCTTCTTTAAGTCCTCGACGCTAACATTCTGATTCCTAGCGGGGCATAGTGCAATCCCATTTGGTTAGGCAAGTCATGCATAAAGTCATGCCTGCTTTTTAGCTCGCCTGTACGAAGTACATGGAGAGCTATTGTTTGGTCTTCGTGTCAGCAAGGTCGGATAGTTTTAAATATTGTCTAACTTTGAAGGCTGGAGATTTCACTGGGGAAGCCATTTCTACAAGGAAAGAAAAAAAAACATTTGTTAATCTTAAAGTCTGGTACAGTCACATGTTGCTAAGCATACACAGGCTTCAGTGTCAGAGTTCCAGAACTCTGGTACAGAGGCAAATACCGATAAGCGTAAAAAGGCTTCAGTGACAAAGCTCCAGAAAGTATGCCACATATTCACATACTGATAAGCATACACAGGCTTCAGTGCCAGAGTTCCAGAAAGGCTGGTACAGAGGCAAATACTAATAAGCGTAAAAAGGCTTCAGTGACAAAGCTCCAGAAAGTATGCAACCTATTCACATACTGATAAGCATAAACAGTCTTCAGTGCCAAAGATTCAGGTAAACTGCATCACAAGCACATACTGATAAGCATAAACAGGCTTCAGTGCCAAACATTCAGGTAAACTGCATCACAAGCACATACTGATAAGCATAAACAGGCTTCAGTGCCAAACATTCAGGTAATCTGCATCAAAAGCACAAACTGAAAAGCATAAGCAAACTTCAGTACCAAATGTTCAGGTAGTCTGCATCACAAGCACATACTGATAAGCATAAACAGGCTTCAGTGCCAAAGGTTCAGGTAATCTGTATCATAAGCACATACTGATAAGCATAAACAGGCTTCAGTGCCAAATATTCAGGTAATCTGCATCATAAGCACATACTGATAAGCATAAACAGGCATCAGTACCAACGGTTCAGGTAATCTGCATCATAAGCACATACTGATAAGCATAAACAGGCTTCAGTGCCAAATATTCAAGTAAACTGCATCATGAGCACATACTGATAAGCATAAACAGACTTCAGTACCAAAGGTTCAGGTAGTCTGCATCACAAGCACAAACTGATAAGCATAAACAGTCTGACCCAGAAAACATGAACACTCCATATTTTTTAGTTATATGATGTATTCCTTGTTTCCAAAGGATAGCACTTTTATAGAACATATTCCCCCAGGTATTAGACTTCCTGCCTTGTCGTGGCCCTGGGGGCTCAATTCCCACTGGGCACGTTGCTGCTGTGGTCAATGTGCCCACTGGGAAGAGCTAAAGGAAGTACCACCCGTTTGCCGTGGGTGGCGTCCTGTAAGCCGGAAGAAGGGATCCTGGAGGTTGAGGGTTACCTGAGGTGGCGGTGCTTCAGGTGCCCAACACGCCTCTTTGGCCTGGCTTTTCGGTGTAGACGGGTGGCCGTGCGGTCCGGCACGGTCAATCGGCTGGTCACGCCGAGCCCTAGAGATACCGCTTTGCTTTCTCTTCAACTCTTTTTGTATCTTTCCTGATACCAACCATATGCCCATTTACCTTGCCCTTTTCTGTCTTTTTATCTCTAGAAGGCGGTGGCTTAACGGATCAATCGTGTAGGCATTTTGTTTATACGAGTATATCTCACGTGTATCTCTAACATCTGCGAGTTGGATAACAACTCCAGTATGGTGTTCCCTTGTAGGGCTCCACGGAGGGCGGAGAGCACTTGGGACGAAACTAGAATTTTTTTCTTATGGCTCCTGGAAAAAAACATAACCGCAAATCACCTAACCGCAAATCACCTAACCACAACGCACCTAAACGTAAAAAACAAGAAGATTCATCCGAATCGGATGAACACAGTCAACAATCCAGTCAGCAGTCAAGTCAACAATCTAGTCAGCAGTCTGCTGAACCAAATTTTGACAATGTTCCGCGTTTCTTGGTCGTTACGTCGCTTGACGATACACGAACTGTATCTAGCCTTTCCCCCTTCGTCATCGAGAAAAGTATTCTCTCCATTGCCGGACACCCTAAGAGTATAAAACAACTCAAATCGGGTGATCTTCTCTTGGAAGTCGAGAAAAAACAGCAAGTCGTAAGCCTGCTAAACACCAACAAACTCTTTGATCTAAAAGTTAAAGTCGCTTTACATAACACGCTCAATTCGTCTAAGGGAGTGATTCGCAGTCCAGAACTGCGTCCTTGTTCAGATGAAGAGATAGTCAATAACCTTAAGGATCAGGGAGTTGTTGGTGTTCGTAACATTCAAGTTCGTAGAAATGGTGTACTAAAACCAACAGCAACTTATGTGTTGACTTTTAATACACCAATTCTACCCAAGAAAATCAAAGTAGCATATCTTTCCATTAACGTAGAGGTATACATCCCAAACCCTCTTAGATGTTACTCTTGTCAGGCTTTTGGCCATCACGAAAGCAGATGTCAGAGAAAAAAACTCTGTCCTAATTGTGGTGAAGAAAAGCATGTTGATAATCACCTCAACTGCAAAAATGAACCCAAATGCGTAAATTGTGATGGCAAACATGCTGTTTTCTCCCGAGACTGTCCGGCATGGAAAAAAGAAAAAGAAATACTCACTGTCAAGTACCAAAGGGGGATAACATTCCCAGAAGCGCGGAAGATTGTCGAAGAGCGATACATAACACCAACCACCAGTTTCGCCAGCATCACAAAGGGTGCTGGTGTAAAATGTACCAGCTCCGCAACACAGACTGCTGAATCATACATTGCTGAACTGAAAAAGTCTGGTGCATGGAGTAAATCCACTCCAGCACCACAAAGTTCAACCAATTTATCAAAAGGCGCAATCCAGGTTGCTTCGGATCGGTCGACAGCGACCGTACCGAAGCCAGCGCCGAATGTAAAAGAGAAACCCGACTCAGGTCGAACTAATAAGGGGTCGCAAGATCCGATCAAAAAACATCAATTGTCTCAAAGACAAACAGACAGACAACGTAAAATGGAAAGAGACAATATAAAATTTCAGAACAGATTCGGATCTTTGAGTGACAGTGATATGGAGTTGACTGAAACTCCATCATCACCAAGTGGCAATAACAGATCGAGGTCTGCCACACCACGAGCTGGTGGTAGCAGATCTATATCACCAATTGCACCTCCATAATAGTTTCTAGTCTTTAAATATCTCTCCTTAAAATGGATTTAAAACACAAAATAATACAATGGAATTGTCGAGGTCTTAAATCGAATTATAATGAACTCTTATTACTTATTTCGCTACTAACCCCATCGGTGTTTTGTTTGCAAGAAACTTTTTTAAAAACTGATGACAACATAGATGTCAGGGGTTTCAATACATACAACTATATCTATTCTGATGGTAACAAACCATCTGGTGGCAGCTCAATTTTTGTTAAATCATGTTTACCACAAAGAGAGATCAAATTAAAAACAGACCTACAAGCTGTAGCAGTATCGGTTTCTCTGGATAAAGAAACTACAATTTGCTCTTTATATATTCCACCCTCATTTTCTTTAAAGCCCGAACATCTTGACTCATTGCTGAGTCAGCTTCCATCCCCATATCTTTTAGTTGGCGACTTCAATGGTCACAATATTCTATGGGGCTGTAAAGATATCAATAACAGAGGAGCACTTGTTGAAGATTTTATTGCAAAGAGCGATCTTTGCTTGATGAATGATAAATCTTATACTTACCTTCACCCAGCGACAGGTCATTTATCTTCTTTAGATCTCTCTTTGTGTCACCCATCTCTCTTCTTGGACTATGACTGGTCTGTTCATGATGATCAGTGCGGAAGTGATCACTTCCCTGTTATAATTGAGAGCGTAAACGAACCAGATGAAGACTGTAACCAGAAGTGGAAAATGAATAAAGCCGACTGGGAATTATTCCATAATTTATGTGAAGAAGAGTTAACAGTTGATTACTTAAATGAATCATCCGACATTGTTTCTGATTTCACAGATACACTTATTAATATATCAGAACAATGCATTCCAAAGACCTCCACAAATACTAAGAAAAGCAAGCCTTGGTTTAATAATGACTGTAAAGAAGCTATTAAAAGCGTAAACAGGCTCTAAATAAGTTCTGCAAAAGTCCCACTTCAGAAAAGCTAAACGACGTAAAAGTTTTTAGAGCTAAAGCTCGGCGAACAATCCGAGCTTCAAAACGAAAGTCATGGAGAGAATATGTCTCCAAATTGAACTACAAAACCCCAATTAAAAAGGTTTGGGATATGGTACGAAAAATTTCAGGAAAAACAAAGTCCTCTAGTTTTACACATTTAAATACTGAATTTGACACAATAGCTTCAACAAAAAAAGATATTTCAGATACTCTTGGTCACACATTCTTGAGAAATTCATCATCGCGTAATTATTCTGACACTTTTAGAAATTTCAAAAAGAACCAAGAGAAAAGAAATCTTAACTTCAAATCCCTTAATCACGAAGAATACAACACACCTTTTAACTTATCCGAACTCGTTGAAGCCATTGAAAAATCACATGATACGGCAACCGGCCCCGATGAAATTCATTATCAGATGCTTAAGCATCTGCCAAAAAGTTCTCTTACAACACTTTTAGATATCTTTAATAATATTTGGGAAACGGGGGTCTGTCCTGAGAGTTGGCGTGTAGCTACAGTTGTACCAATTCCGAAACCAGGGAAAGATCATGCAGAACCTACAAATTATCGTCCGATAGCTTTGACAAGTTGTTTGTGTAAAACATTGGAGAGAATGATAAACAAGAGATTAGTCTGGTACTTAGAGTCCAACAACCTCATTTCAGAATATCAATCGGGTTTTCGTTCGGAACGTAGTACCAATGACAATTTAATAAGACTAGAAACATTTATACGAGATGCTTTTATTAACAAAGACCACGTAGTGGCTGTCTTTTTCGACTTGGAGAAAGCATATGATACAACATGGCGTTATGGAATATTGAAAGATCTACATAACATTGGCTTAAGAGGAAAACTTCCCAGTTTTATTAAAAGCTTTTTAGGGGAGCGCATGTTTCAGGTGCGTGTGGGGTCTACCCTGTCAGATTTCTATGATCAAGAACAGGGTGTCCCACAGGGTAGTATTCTTTCAACTACGCTATTTAACATCAAAATAAACAATATTGTACAATGTTTGGACGACAAAACTGATTGTTCATTGTATGTTGATGATTTTTGTATATGTTACCGTTCAAAAAATATGAAAACAATTGAACGAAAGTTACAACAAAATTTAAAAAGAATAGAAGAATGGACTGATAAAAATGGTTTCAAGTTCTCCAAGTCGAAAACGCAGTGTGTTCATTTTTGTAAACTACGGAAGAAACACGAACATCCTTCCCTGTTTTTATACGGATCACAAATTCCTGTTGTTGATGAAGCCAAATTTCTTGGGGTCATATTTGATCAAAAGTTATCTTTTATTCCCCATATTAAATATCTTAAAGCGAAATGCTTAAAAGCTTTGAATCTTTTGAAAGTTTTAGCTCATACAAGTTGGGGAGCAGATCGGTATACTTTATTACATCTTTACCGGTCTTTAATAAGATCTAAATTAGATTATGGGTCTGTTGTTTATGGTTCTGCCAGAAAGTCCTATTTGAAATCCTTGGATACTATCCATCACCAAGGCCTTCGTCTGGCCATGGGAGCCTTCCGTACTTCTCCCGTATTAAGCCTTTATGTAGAAGCAGGTGAACCATCTTTAACCTCGCGCAGAGAGAAACTTTCTCTTCAGTATGCTATCAGACTTGCTGCAAATCCATCTAACCCGGCATCCAAAATTTCATTTCCACCTCAATTTGTAGATAAGTATGAAACAAAACCCACAGCAATCAAACCTTTTGGATTACGTATTTTACCACTGCTGGAAAATTCAGGTATCGACCTTAAAAATATTCAAAAACATGAAACCGCCGAAGTTCCATCTTGGTGTATTGAACAACCTTCTATTCTGTTCGACTTACATGATGGAAAAAAATCCGAATCAAATCCAATACTTCTCAAACAAAACTTTCAGGTACTGCAATCACGTTACAATGAATACCAGCAAGTCTATACTGATGGTTCCAAAGAAGGAGATAAAGTTGGCTGTTCGTATGTTTCTAAAGATACGCACAAAACCATGCGCCTTCCAGATGGTTCATCTATTTTTACAGCTGAAGCCAAAGCAATAGATCTAGCTTTAGATTTTATCAGTTCTTCAACAATTCAAAAAGCAATTATATTTTCTGATTCACTTTCTGTGCTTAAGGCTTTAGACCATTCATCATCTAAAAATCCTCAAATTCAAAAATTGATCGAAAAACATCATGAAATTTCTAAAACACACCAAATCTTGTTTTGTTGGCTTCCGAGCCATATTGGCATTGTCGGCAATGAATATGCTGACAAGAAAGCAAAGGAATCGCTCAATCTTGATCCATCTGTTTTTAAAATTCCTTTTAATAATTTTAAACCATTTATCAACCGATACATCTTGTCGGAATGGCAAGGCGAATGGGACCGTGCAATAAATAACAAACTCCATGCCATTAAACCTGTCGTTAGTACAAAATGCTCTCCTCCACAGTTTTCAAGAAAAGAGGACGTAGTATTAACACGACTGCGCATCGGCCATACCAGAGTTACTCATTCTTATATTTTTAATGGTGATGATCAACCTTCTTGTGTAGGTTGTGATCAGCCATTCACTGTGAAACATATCTTAATTGACTGTGTTGACTTTTCACCCTCACGTATTTTATATTTCAAAGCTGACACTTTACAACAACTGTTTCGAGATGTACCTGTTGATAATATTATTTTATTCTTAAAAGAAATTGGACTTTTTCATAAGATTTAACTGTTTCAGATTTTTATACATTATCATTCTGACTTTTTACTTTTAATATCATCATAATTATTCATGCCGTTTAACCATTAACCGTTTGACGCTTATGGCCCACAAAGAGGGTTGACGCGTCGTTAAACACGAAATCATCATCATCATCATCATTATAGAACATATTCAGTGCCAAATATTCAGGTAATCTGCATCAGACACATATACTGATAAGCATCAATAGGCTAAAGTAACAATGATCCAGGTCATCAGCATCACAAGCACATACTGATAACACAAGCACATACTGGTAACCATAAACAAGCTCCAGGGCCAAAGATTCAGGTAATCTGCATCATATTACAATGTCGGTGCTCGTAAGATCCATCTCTATGAGGATACATTGTTATTAAGACACAAGTATAGAAATAAAAGTTAAAGAAATATTGCTTACCTTCAAACTAAGTAATCCAAGACAATATGTAATCCTAAATGCACGTAATCCTAAATACACAAATAAACACAATATAAATCCTCGCTGAAAGAATAAATCACAATCAAATGCAAATAAAACACAAGTAAGACACAGGAACACAATAAAACACTATATGATAATAGTATTTAAGAGCAGTTGATAACAATTTTGAGCAATAAAATCGCAAAATTTGTACCATCTCTGGAGTTAAAGGTGTTAAGTTGTACTCAATGACAGGAATAGATAAAGATCTAGCCTCAGGTGACATTACTCAGCTTCCCCTGCTCAATCAAGTGACAAGGATCTCGTCTCAGTTGACACAACTCAATAATTAGCACTTCTCAGGTGTGACCACTGATGTCCTTACCGCATTTTTGGACGTATGTCTCGTATGAGTCTCGGGCCTGTCCATTGTTAATTATTGTGCAGTTGTATTCAGTCTGAAGACAAACCGGTGCTTCGGTTGCCTTCGTGAAAGGATTCCCGTCGGACTGCAAAAAGAATGCCTTGCTGTTTGTAAATGTCTTTTTACAAGTGCAGGCCTGACAAATTTGACATATCTTTCAAAATAGTCTAACCAAAAGCCAGCTAAAACTACCCTCGCCGTAAATGCCTCTGAGGTTTTGTGATCCCTCGAATTAATACATACAGTCGTTTGCCCTACGGAGTTTAAAATGCGATTGTTTTGTAATGCGAACTCAACAAGCTCCTTGGTAAGTCCGAGGGCGCAGGATGGCCGATTACCTAGTCCCAAACGAATAATCGGAACCAGGTACCGGTTCACTTTCGCCACCTGGTCTCTGTTCAGGGTCTGCTTCTCTGCAGTGGTCAGCAGGACGTCAACGTCGTGTTTTGCCTTGCTACGAAGAACCTCGGTACATTCAAATGGTGTAGGACCTCGTTTTTTTACCAGTTTTTAGCTAACCAGAGCCTAAGGCTCCGGGGGAGCTTATACGATAGGCAGTTGTCCGTCGGCGTCTGCGTCTGCGTCAACACTTTCAAACGACATCTCCTCTGAAGCCACTGGGCCGATTGGCCAAAATTTTATCTGTAGCATTCTTAGGTTGGGGTATTGAAAGTTTGTGTTTTTTATGAAAATCGGCTCATTAGTTTTGTTGCTATGGCAACTTAGAGTTTTATATACTTATAATGAGAAAAAATGAAAAAAATGGCATTTACTGCCAAGCCTCTGCAGATAGTTTGACAAAACTTTCATAGAAATGTTCCTTAGGCAATCTACTATTTGCCATATGATTTTAGGCCTACTGCTCATTTCTATTGGTTGCCATTGAAACCAAAATAAAAAAAAAAAAAAGAACAAAATACTTCAAAAATCATCTCCTCAGAAACCGAATGCTCTATTAGGCTGAGAGTTTTTGGAAATATTCACCATATTTGCCTTTACAGGTTTTGTGTTTTTTTTTTTTTTTTTATAAAATTTTGCTCTTTAGTTTGGTTGCTATGGCAACTTAGATTTTCCATAGACTTATAATGGGGAAAATTGAAAAATGGCATTTGCTGCCAAGTTATTGCAGATATTTTGACAAAACTTTTATATAAATGCTCCTTGAGTAAATTTTTTCTCAGCCATATGCTTTAATGCCAACTTGGGGGTTCCCCAGGTTAAGCCGGGGCCATGCCCCACCCCCTCCACTTCATAAAAAGCCATATAACTCGGAAACCATCCAGATGCCCGCCCCAAAACCATATATATCCTTGTTCCTTATGATAAGATGCGTTCAGTGACACCAACCTGGGGGTCCCCCGGTACGTGTGGCGGTCATGCCCCACCCCCTCCATTCCATAAAAGGCCCAATATCTTGGACACCTTACAGATCCCCACCCCTAAACCATATATATATCTTTGTTCCTTATACAAATATACATTCACCAGCTTGGGGTCTCCCGGGGTGCGCCTGGGCCCTGCCCACCCCTTCTTCACAAAAGGCCATATATCTCAGAAACAATTAAGATCCCCCCCCCCCAAAAAAACATATATATTCTTGTTCCTTATGATAAGACGCATTCAGTGACATCAACCTGGGGGTCCCCCGGGTTGTGCCGGGGTCATGCCCTACCCCCTCCATTTCATAAAAGGCCCAATATCTTGGAAACCTTACAGATCCCCACCCCTAAACCCTATATATTCTTGCGCTTTATGTAGACTCATTCATTGACACCAATTTTGGGGGTCTTCCTGGGTGCGCCGGGGCCATTCCCCACCCCTCCACTTCACAAAAGGCCATCTATCTCAGAAACCATTCAGATGCCCGCCCCCAAACCTTATATATTCTTGTTTCTTATGATATGACACATTCATTGACACTAACCTGGGGGTCTCCCAGGATGTGCCGGATTCGTGCCCCATCCCTTCATTTCATTAAAGACCAAATATCTTAGAAACCTTACAGATCCCCACCTCTGACCATATATATTGCTGTTCCTTATGATAAGACACATTCATTGACGTCAACCTGGAGGTCTCCCGGGTCAAGCCGAGGCCTTGCCCCACCTCTCCACTTCATTAAATGCTATATATCTCAGAAAATGTTCAGAGGCCCACCCCTAAACCATATATAATTATCTTCTCTGTGATATTAGACACATTCAAATAACACTAGCTTGGGAGTAATTCGGACTGCCTGGGTCATACACCACTGCTTTACTTCATTAAAAGCCGTGTATCTCAGAAATCATTCAGATCCCTACCCATAAACTAATAATGTTCTTGTTCCTTATGATAAGACTCATTCAGTCACACCAACCTAGGGGTCACTTTGTGCTAGGGCAATGTGCCCCGCCCCTCCACTTTAAAAGGCCATATATTTCCGAAAGTTTTCAAATCGCCATCCCATAATCATATATGTTCTTGTTTCTTATCAATAGCACACCCACTTGGGGGGTCGCAGGGGCCATTCCGCTCCTCTCCACGTCATAGAAGGGCCTCATATATCAGAAACCATTCAGATTCCCACCCATAAACCATATATATTCATGGTCCTTATAGGGACAACAATCTTGGACTTTCCCGGGATCAACAGGACATGCCCCAACCCCTCCACCGCTTAAGAGGTCTTATAATTCCTGTATACAGATACCCACTGCTACACCATATATATTCTTATTCCGTATGATAAGACGCATTTAGTTATACCAACCAGGGCTCCGTTGGGTCCATGCCCTTCACCCTCTACTTAATAAAAGGCCTAATGTTTTAGATACCGAGTCCAGATGGATGCTCATTTGGATGTAAGGGGTTCATTTGGGAGACTTTATAATTGGTAGATTAAAATGATATTTTGTTAAAATACATGGCTGTCATTGGACAGTGCCCACCTGAGCTCTGGTGTGCATAGTGGCCCATGGGCCTCTTGTTTATCTTTTTTCTCGTCAGCAGAATGTGACATTAAGCTGTGCCCAATGTCTTTGATCTCCTCTAGCTCGTATTCTAGATAAGCAGCAACTCGCTTGCCCTCATCAGTCATGAGTCTTTGATGCCTTTTTTTATCAAACCTAATGAAATGTTTTAAAGACGTATAATAATAAAAAATAGTGCTGTAACTTACCTATTGTGCTGTGAGTTCCCGAGTTACTCTGTGAAAATTTTTGTCACTGATTATCTGATGGTTATAGTTACATTGTCCATTTGACATCCTATACAGTAGCCTCTTCATATTGCCAATATTGTTCTCTTTTATAGCCTTTCTTTTGCCCCGAAGCTCATAATAGGCGTCTCCCAGCCCTAAACCATAGTGTCGATTATATTTTCTTGTCCTTTGGGATCTTTGATTCCATTGTGGAATTACGAAATTATCTGAGGGTCAGTGATGATGCCTAATTGGCCGAAACTAGCTAGTCTGGCCCAGAAAACATGTACACTCTATATTGTTCACTTCTGTGGTGTATTCCTTGCTTCCAACGGATAACCCCTTTATAAAACATATTTAAAGTAGAAGTAAAACAAAGATCAGGAATCGATACAATTAACTTACTCCGCCCATCAAAGACACCAAAGGAAAAGAAACACAAACATTAAGCAACCAGACCATAATGGAAACCTAGACAAAGGAAGGCCATAAGGACAGTCACTTTCCCACAAAATGGCCATATGGCCATCCAAAATAAAAAGACACAAGTGATACACACAGTAACAACAACAACATAAATAAACCGCCACAGAAGAACCGCCTTGGAACGGTCAGTGTAAAGATTTCCACTGGGGGGCTTAAATCGATTTTACGTGGCCACAATCCTCGCCCTAACTTCTGTCGCGATTTAGACAAATAATTTGTTCAGTCCGCATGAAGGCCTTCTAACTCATCAGTGCAACATCTCCGTGAACACAAATAATCAAAGAACCACAGAGGTGAGACAACGGTGAGGACTCGACAGCAAGAAACCACTGAAATGCTGGAGCAAAAGAAAACCAACAGTTAGACTCCGATGGGCCCGACCAGAGACAGAGCATCAGGCACCAACAAACAATACCTTGAATTAGATCTCTAATTCTCAATAAGCCTTTACGTTGGAACCGTCATAGAATCTGAGGCCTGACCCACCGGCATGCAATTAAAGAGGGAAGCAAAGTTGCAAACCGTGATTGGGTTAACTACCATGCATGCAGTCTGTCGTATAACATCCATGTTGTACCCAATCTTTTTATATCGAAGAATGATTTTACGAAATTGGGTGCTGATGTCATCGGTTATATATTTTTCTGAATTTATATTCTAAGTCACCATAAAATCGGGTTCCGATTGACCTTGTTGCAGAAGAGATTTAAGTCCAATATTGAATTTTGAAATTAAATCAGCATGGCGTCTATAAAATTTTGAAAAGGCTTTGCGTAGTTTATGGTACCGATAACCCTGATTTAGAAGTTAAGCCGTTAATAATGTATTACGAGTGTTGAAGTCAGTTACATGACTACACACTCTAGCAAATCGAATTAACTGCGAAATATAAACGCCATAGGATGGCGCACGAGGAACATCACCATCCAAAAAAAGGAAATTTACAATCTCAAAATCACAGTCATCGCGTTTATCATAAATTTTGCACGAAACAAACCCATCTACAATATATAGATGTAAATCCAAAAACGGGGCCTCGGTATCAGAAGAATTTGCTTTATTTAACTGAAGTTCTGGGGGGTAAATCTGACTGATCAAACCATCGAAATAGGTATTATCAATATTTAATAAATCATCTAAATATCTAAAAGTGGAGCTAAAAGCTTCAATAACTTCACTACAGCTGGTGTGTGGGAATGTGTGGCGGCGGTAAAACGTCTCCCTGCCCTACATCGTAGTGTAGATTATATTTTCTTGTCCTTTGGGATCTTTGATTCCATTGTGGAATTATGAAAATATCTTAGTGTCACTGATGAGGCCTAATTGGCCGAAACTAGCTAGTCTGGCCCAGAAAACATGTACACTCCATATTGTTCACTTCTGTGGTGTATTCCTTGCTTCCAAAGGATAACCCTTTTATAGAACATATTTAAATATGTTCTATAAAAGGGTTATCATTTGGAAGCACCGAATACACCACAGAACCGGAAAATATGTTGTGTACATGTTTTCTGGGCCAGACTAGCTAGCTCGGCCAATTAGGCCTCGTCAGTGACCCTCAAATATTTTCAAAATTCCACAATGGAATCAATGATCCCAAAGGACAAAAAATATAAACTACACTATGATGTAGGACAGGGAGTCGTTTTACGGCCGCCACACATTCCCAGACACCAGCTGTGCCGTCAAATATGTTCTATAAAAGGGTTATCCTTTGGAGGCACCGAATACACCACAGAACCGGAAAATATGTTGTGTGCATGTTTGTTTGGCCAGACTAGCTGGTTTCGGCCATTTAGGCCTCGTCAGTGACCCTAAAATATTTTCAAAATTCCACAATGGAATCAATGATCCCAAAGGACAAGAAAATATGAACTACACTATGATGTTAAGTAAAGTCTTCATAAACTCTGTCATTCCAGAATGATTTGGGAATTTTGTACCAGCCCATTTTTCGGAGAACACTTTTCGGACCAGTTTTCCAGTTATATTCTCTAACGAAACCCTCTTCGTCATAGTCCACGTCAACAACATCGTCAACGGCTTCTGTCAAGTTGTCGTCATTGTTAGAGTCACTGTCATCGTCATCACTGTCATCTTCTGGGACATTTTCTGTCGTGGGAAAATTCAACGTCCGTCTGGTTGTTTCAGTTTTCGATTTTTTGGCTTTTGTTGGTCCTTTTGCGGGTGCCTTATCTTTCCTCGATTGAACCTGGGTGGATTCCTCATCTGAGTCAATCATAATCCTAAATGCACGTAATCCTAAATACACAAATAAATACAATAAAAAATCCTCGCTGAAATGATGATGATGATGATTTCGTGTTTAACGTCGCGTTAACCCTCTTTGTGGGTCATAAGCGTCAAACGGCATGAATAATTATGATGATATTAAAAGTAAAAAGTCAGAATGATAATGTATAAAAATCTGAAACAGTTAAATCTTATGAAAAAGTCCAATTGCTTTTAAGAATAAAATCCTCGCTGAAAGAAATAAATCACAATTAAATGCAAATAAAACGTAAGACACAGAAACACAATAAAACACTATTGGATAATAGTATTTAAGAGCAGTTGAAAACAATTATGAGCAATATGAGCAATAAAATCGCAAATAGTTGATAACAGCCAAGGGAGAAGTTGTATGTTACATTGAGAGAACAAAACAAATGCGATTTTGTCATAAAATTCGCTAGTATTTGAACCATCTCTGGAGTAAAAGGTGTTATGTTGTACTCAATGACAGGAAGAGATAAAGATCTCGCCCCAGGTGACATTACTCAACTTCCCCTGCTCAATCAAGTGACAAGGATCTCGTCTCAGTTGACACTATTCAATAATTAGCACTACTCAGGTGTGACCACTGATGCGAATCAATGTGCAGAAAGCATGACAGAATGAAATTTGTTTAAAAATATGGCTAAAAAGTAACAATAAACAAATAAATATGTAGATAAAAAATTTGTTGATAAACATTTTCGAATAAATTGAGTAAAAAGCACGTTGACATCCCTAGCCAGTGGGAGACAATTTTTCTTAAGGGTTCTGCAGCTGATCGTGGTCTACTTTTGCTTTGAATATATAGGGTTATCTGTCTTCAACATAAGGAATTAAAACCCATAAGCCCTACTCATCCCATATATCCAATATAATATTTTCTAAGTATATACGGTCGGGCAGAATGGGTCATTTTTCACGAAATCCTGAGGCGATTAAAAAAAGTACCCACAATCTATGTTTTTGTGTGAAAAATGACCAAATCTGACAGACAGTATATGAGATGAGCAGGGCCTATGGCTTTTGATTCCTTATGTTGAAAAAAGATAAACCTTCAAATTCAAAGCAAAAGTAGACCAGGATCAGCTGCAGAAAAAAAATTGGAGGGGGTAATTGGAATGAAATTTTAGTATTTCATGAAAAATGACCACATCTGACAGACCGTATATACTTAGAAAACTTTATATTGGACATATGAACTGAGTAGGGCCTATGGCTTTTAATTCCTTATGATGACGAAAGATAACCCTTTATATTCAAAGCAAAAGTAGACCAGAATCAGCTGCAGAAAAAAAAATTGTAAGAGGGTAATTGGAGTGAAATTTTAGTATTTCGTGAAAAATGCCCAAATTTGACAGACAGTATATACTTAGGAAATGTTATATTGGACATTTGAGATGAGAAGGACCTATGGCTTTTAATTTTTTATGTTGGAGAAAGATAACCCTTTATATTCAATGCAAAAGTAGACCAGAATCAGCTGCAGAAAAAAATTGTAAGAAGGTGATTGGAATGAAATTTTAGTATTTCGTGAAAAATGCCCAAATTTGACAGACAGTATATACTTAGGAAATGTTATATTGGACATTTGAGATGAGAAGGACCTATGGCTTTTAATTCCTTATGTTTGAGAAAGATATCCCTTTATATTCAATGCAAAAGTAGACCAGAATCAGCTGCAGAAAAAAAATGGAGGGAGGGGGGGGGGTAATTGGAATGAAATTTTAGTATTTCGTGAAAAATGCCCAACTCTGACAGATAGTATTTACTTAGGAAATGTTATATTCGACATTTGAGATGAGAAGGACCTATGGCTTTTAACTCCTTATGTTGAAGAAAGATAACACTTTATATTCAAAGCAAAAGTAGACCAGAATCAGCTGCAGAAAAAAAAATTGGAGTGGGGTGGGGGGTGGTAATTGGAATGAAATTTTAGCATTTCGTGAAAAATGCCCAAATCTGACAGACGGTATATACTTTGGACATATGAGATGAGTAGGGCCTATGGCTTTTAATTCCTTATCTTGAAGAAAGATAACCCTTTATATTCAAAGCAAAAGCAGAAGAGGATCAGCTGCAGGTTAAAAAATGGAGGGGGTAATTGGAATGAAATTTTAGTATTTCGTGACAAATCAGCATTCCTGACAGACCGTATATACTTAGAAAATGTTATATTTGACAAATGAGATGAGCAGGGCCTATGGCTTTTGATTCCTTGTGTTGAAAAAGATAACCATTTATATTCAAAGCAAAAGTAGGCCAGGATCAGCTGCAGGAAAAAAATTGGAGGGGGGTAATTGGAATGAAATTTTAGTATTTCGTGACAAATCAGCATTCCTGACAGAACAGCCACCAGTTTTGTTTTTGCCTCACCAGAAATAAGGCAAACTCACCTAGTCTTTCTAACACTTTTAGGTGGCTTTCAATGCATTTAGGTAATAGCTTAGATCTATACAAATAATGTCTATATGATTTGGTGAAGATATACATAACGGTTTCTTAGCAAACCGGGGTGAAAGGGTGAAAATCCCACGGGATTTTTGAAAATCCCGCGGGATTAAAATCCAATAAAAATATCAGGGATTTTTCTCCCACGGGAGAATTTCAAAATTTTAAATCTTGCTTTTAACTATCAAAATTGACCTACTTAACATTAAAATAGATGCACAAAAAATATGGCTGCTCCAGCTCTAATTTCAATTTCTCCCGCGGGATTTTTCTCCCTATTTTTCCTATTTTAAAAAAAACCCTCGGGATTTTTATCCCATGGTATTTTATCCCATAATCGAAAATGGGATTTTTCTCCCGTGGGATTTCACTAATTTCCAATAAATCTGCTTTGTTTGGACAAAGCTATAATAATTTTGTCCATTTATGTATACAACATGCATAATTTATTAGTTTAAAGTAACTAATATTGGCTCCATTGAAATTAACTCCCGCGGGATTTTTATCCCATTTCAGAGCACAGGATTTAAATCCTGTGGGATTATTTTATTTCTTTCAAAACTAGATAGCATACAGGCCGCAGCCCTCAGAATCGTTTCTGGGGCATACAGGGGAGCTGTGGTTTGATTGGTTGATGGACGGAATTGGGTGTGTCTTAAATGACTGTTCAGCAAGATAAGGGTTAATATTTCCAATTGCTCCTTAGCCTCAGGCCCTTTATTGTGTGTCGACTCTTATTTACTTTCTATATTAATAAAAAAAAAAGTACCAATTGATCAATTGATATTTCATAGAATAGGCTCACCCTCATAAGTAAGGCATAATGGAAAATTAGCATGGTCTTGCTGACACTGCAGTCAAGGTCACTGCCCCGGACTTTCATTTCGTTTCGGTAAGTCGGAGGACTGGGATTCTTTTCTGCCGAATCTCATGACACACTGAACGGGTCTTTGTACCAAATGACTAGAACACTTACGCTTCCTCTTGTCATTGCTGAGCAACAATTGTAAAATAAAATAACAATTTCTGCATCCACATCAAGTTCTGTTATTGTTTTCGCAACGTGTCAGTGTTGGTCAGAGTAAGCGCCCTTGCCTGTACTATTATCACGTCTCACGTGCTAACTTCCCCAACGGTGCCCACTGCAAGCACAGCCTCTTAGTGTGACTTTACTCAGTAGTGGTTGTTAAACATTTGGGGTGATTAAATATCAATATGTATAGATTTTAACGTTTCTATGTTTAAATATCTAAATTTTAGGATAAATGAAAGCTAAAATAAACAAACTAAACATTAGGTCTAATTAAATACCAACGTATACAGGTTTCAACGTTTCAATATTTAAATATCTAAATGCTAGGATCGTCAAATGTACAAATCTTTCAAACACTTAATCACTAACTAAATAATCCACTTAATATGCAACGCATATATTAAGGCATTTGCGGTGATGTCATCACATTTGAATCAACACGGCAAATGTTGATGTATGTCGAAGTAATCATGCTCTATCTCTTCTTCTTCTTCTTCTTCTTCTTCTTCTTCTTCTCGAATAAGTGTCATTCTACATTATTTTTGTATTACATTCATTAGTTCAATCTATATAATTAACATATATGTATATGTCTACAACACCAATAAAGGAGAGGATAAATATAGGCTGTGCCTACATCCAATCCTTTGACATTTTTATGTATATTTGTAGTACAGATGTATGTATATGTCATAAAATTTTGAATAAATAAATACAGGGGAACGCGGAACCTTGACCTGGAGATTGAATGCAACGTCATGCCCCTGCACCTGCGGAGGGATGAACTGCCGCTCAAGTACTGGACCCGCTCAAGCAGTCTTAGGGAAAGGCTCCCCATAAACCAAATGATCGCCGACACGCCCAATCATGTTAAAAGAGATAGGTTAAGAGGAAATATCCCCTATATTATCAAAGTCCAGGACCCAATTAAAAACCATGACCTCGAACAGGTCAACACAGCAGAATAAACATATCCGGAAGTTTTTAATTTAAGAAGCCTACGCGCAAAAACAACACTAACGGGTGTCATAAAGAAAACTGAAACAACACAGAAAAAATGCAATGAGATAGCAGAATCACACATCAGTGAAAACTATAAGCAAGCGCTTAAAATTTTCACTGATGGAAGCAAAGATGCTGACAAAAAAAGAAACTGGGTGCGTTTTCACAATACCAGAATTAAATTTCGACCAAAAATTCAAACTTAACAAGCACCTCAGTCTAATCTGCAGTACTTATAGCCATACAGAAAGCTTTGGAATGGATACAGGAAGAAAAACCCGATAGTGTTGTTATACTAACGGACTCATTAAGCTCAGTACAAAGCATAAACTCTGGAAACAGCACTACAAGACCGGATATACTGCAGGACATTCATATCCCAATACACAAAATACTAAAACATGGCATCACCCTGAACATAGATTGGATCCCCTCCCACTGACACGCTGGCCAAAGAAGCTCTGACCCGGGGGAAGGAACTCTTGACTACCTCCCCACCCCAGAAGAAGTATACACAATCATTAAGGCCAGCATCAAAAAGGAATGGGCGCGCATATGGCAGGGACAACACGGATTCAGACACTCGATCTGCCAGCACTTGACCCCGAAAATAGTTCAATACAGCGACAGCCGAAAGCTCGATCGCATATATACACGACTAAGACTTGGGGTCAACGGACTAAATGCACACAACATCTTCTATAACGCGGCCGATCCATTATGCGGGGTGGAGAGTGTTCAACACTACCTCGCAGAGTGCCCCGCACACGGCCCCGCTAGAAGGGAACTAAAGGAAGAACTGACAGCACTAGGATACCAAGGTGAGATAAACGCTATTTCTTTGCTCAATCTAATGTCACAGGAAATGAGGGACGCGGTTTTCAATTTCTTTGAGAAAACAAACTACCTGGACAAAATATAGGGGAAAGCTAAGGGCGCAGACTAAATTTATTGCACTGTTACGAGAGAAACACCCCGTACGAGGTTACACACAAACATGCCTGAAACCAAAACCGTTACAGACCCGATTTCAGAAACAATAAATGATTTAACCGCACCTGAGACGCTACCAACCAAACAGGAGCGTAGTGATCAAAGGGCGGCCGTCTCACGGCGAAAAGGGGAACAAAGTCAACGGTAGGCACTGTGGTTTGCGGCCTCGGCTTTGCACTTAGGAGTATCTAACGGTGAAAGCGATCCCTGGATCACTGAGAAGACCATAACAGAACAGGGCATGGACCCACCACAAGGAAAATCCATAGACCCGACCCACCCTCCAAAGGGGTGTGGCAAGCGAGAGGTTAAGACGAGGTGTAGCGTTGTGGTTGCGGCCCACTGGCTTTGCACTTATGAGCTGCACCAAAATCCTAGCTGGTCGGGAGCCACCCTGCCCGAAATAGGATCACACGAGAACACGCCGGAACTGGGCATGGATCCACCACAAGGAAAATCCGGCCTCTTTGGAGCGCGTGAGGCAAACGGGAAATCAGGACGAGATGTAACGCTGGGGTTTGCGGTCTTAGGACTTTAGCACTGAGCAGCGTTGCGTCAAAATCCTGGCTGATCGAGAGCCACACAACTCAAAGGAGAACGGCACACCAACACACTAGCAAACAAAAGGCTCTCCTTCAGGAATGCACAAAGATTAATGGGACAGAGATAAGAAACAATAGGCCTTATCACATCTCTTTGTTTTTCTTTTTTTCGCTTTCGAATAAAGGATGTACATTATAAGGTTACCCAAACGGAATGATCTGGGGGCCACAAAAGGACCCTTTTATAAACACCTGACTTGCAGAAAAATCACAGGAAGGCTCTCTCTAAGCACACATGGTATTGCTTCTGTCCCTCTCTTGACAAATGAATACGGTCCCTATAATAGTGCCTGTGGAGGCGGCCATCGCTGTCCCAACTTCGCCTTCGGAAAATATGAAACGCTGTCCCACAAGTCAACATCATAGCTCGCCACGCGCATACCACCATGGCCGAAAAAACGAACCTCGCAGGTACATCAAACAGCCCTCGGTACTGCCCTTGTCGTTTAACATAAGGATCACCAAAAACCAGCAAATCGCGCCATGACCGTAATTAATACGGACGGTCATGACGACCATATATACTACTCAAAGTTTGATAGGATCACTTTTCTAATGCAAAATAATTTTTGGATGAATTAATCAGCTGAATCCAAATTTGATACATAATGATAGAAAACGTATCCTTCACAAAACCTAGTGATTAATTTTGTCAACTGGTACTGCATTCAAGCGTGACAACAGCAAACGTCTTGGTACCCCAAAAATTTGCCGTAACACGAAGGGATTTGGACAACTGATTTTTCACATTTCCAAATTTGTATAGACAAACGTGCTTAATAACGTGTATGGCGTACAAGGGCATCAATTACAGTACGACATCGCTTGCGCATGCTCGTAATCCGAGTCTGTATCCGGTTTTGTGAAATCAGCTTTCATTCAGCAACCAATGCATCTTTGAGCTCCTGTAAAGTCCTCGGATGCACAGGTAGGGCTGAAACAGCACTCTGTAGCATGTCCCGCGCGTGCTCAATCGGATTTAAGTGCGGTGACCGAGCAGGCCAGTCCATACGAACGATTGTCTCACGTTCCAGGTAGGAATCAGTGACGTTGGCAGGGTTGGGACGGGCATTATCATCCATCAGAATAAAGTCAGGGCCGATAGCATCTGCATATGGTCTCACAAACTCATCAAGAATCTCATTACAGTACCTCACTGCCATTAACGTTCCGTTTTCAACGACGTACAAGTCAGGTTTACCGTTCACGCTTATCCCATCCCAAACCATGACTGACCCCTTTCCATAGCGATCATGCTCTGCCACATTCAAGTCATCGAATCGCTGTTTAGACATTCGCCACACTAATTGACGTTATAAGTGAAGACTAGACAGAATCTGGACCCCTCAGTAAACAGTACTGGCGTCAAGTCACGAACCGTCCACCTGACGTGAGTTCTGACAAAGTCTAACCGGTCTAGCACGTGCTGTCTCGTCAACGGGACACGTACAGCAGGCCTCATGGCATTAAGTCCGAACTCGTGGAGTCCGTTTCTGACAGTTTGTGTAGAAATTCGTACTCCAGTTCCGTTCATAAGCTCGTTATGCAAACGCGTAGCGTTCAGGAACCGTTGACGTCGAAACTGAATCAACAAGAAACGGCCCTGACGTTGAGTTGTAGCCCTTTCTCGACCCCGCCGTGGCTGTGTGAAGGATTTCCGTGGGTAAGATGCCGACTCCACATTCGTGAAACCACGCTCTGAGACACATTCAGAATCCCAGCAACACGACGTTGAGAGACGCAAGATTCCAACATTCCGACGCAACGATTCATTTCTTCGGGGCTCAGACGGTTTCTTAATTGTCCCCCTAGGCATTTTAGTGTTTCACAAATCAAATGAAGTCCTTTTTACGCTTGGTAAAGGAACACTGACAAGTTTGAGTGGTCTGTTGGAAAGCAGTGCTACGCAAGATTTTGGGGGTGCATGAATTCATTTGCGAATTGTGATAAGTGTACACTTTTATGAGTACTGAACTGCACACGAGTTTCTGCTTAAGATATTTATCAATATACCGAGTACAAATTTTGTCAAGAACTTATAAATTTTCTGTGCAAAATTTGGTACATAAAAAGTGATCCCTATCAAACTTTGAGTAGTATATTTATACAGATATGGGAAATAAACTTACTAACTAGGGCATGACTTAGCGCGACCCTGAAGGATGGCATCAACACACAACCACCCACGCAAAACTAAAACAACATACATCCACCCACGCAATGCTCAATTAGGTAGATAAAGCGATAGTTGTAGAATAGTTGTAGAGTAGGAATCCCGTAGAGAGGATAGTATAGGAAAAGAGAGATAAAAAACCTGGAGATAGAAGAAGAAGAAGAGGTTTTTTCCCAAAAAGCGATTTCAAACATTGTTAACTGTAAATATGACACATAAAAACAAGATCGCTCGCAAATGCGCAGGCGGACGCTTGTATGCGACCTATATATATGAATTTGTACTAACTACATTGCTAACGAGATCGGCACACGATATCTCGGGCCCTCAAACGACTAGGTAGGAATACAATCCCTCCTATGGTGCTTTCCTTCACGTAGGATGCGATAATGACATGTAAACATGGCGACTCAGAATGACCCACTTACGGTCCCACAGAATATGACATCCCACGTGGAGGAGGGCACCACATTTTCTTAACTTTAACAAAAAATGCAGAAAAGGGGATTGACCTACTTCCACATCCTCCGCGATAGAGGTCACCCACAAACTAAAATAAACACGAACTTTGGCCCGAGACGGCGGAGGCCGTCACACTACTATATGTTATATGTACAGAATAAACAGAAATCACAAAATATAATCTACAAGCACAACCTTGCAGGTACAAAAACTGTCCTACCCAGCAATAGAGAGCGGGTGGGCTTGCCCCAAAACGGACAACACCATCTTTAAAGCACAAGAAAAACAAACACGACAGGTCCGTGGCGGGGCGAGCACATCCGCCCGCATATATACTCAATAAGCTGGGGGCACAGACCAAATAATGTAAAAATGTACATACGTTACAAAAAATATGCAAAAATCAAACAAAAACAAAAATAAAAAAACAAAAATACCAATATCAAAATTGATACAAAAAGCGTAGACGACATCCATAGACATGGTGCGTGCGTGAGGGTGTAGATGCGGCTGCAAATAAGCACCACAAAATGGCTAAAAAACTTTGTCTCGAATCCCCTGATTGAATATAAAGTGCATAACACGTAACATGGAAACGTGTATAGCAATCTTTAGAAACGTCTTCCAAATCGCAATGAAATTTTCAAACAAAATTAACTGCTACACGATCCCCTTAATGATAAGTTCAAACTCGGAGCCTACCCTGTTACACAAAACAACCCACACCCCTTTGCGGCAAACCGCAAAAACCCAAGGCACAGCACTGCTATAACTTAAACGCAGTGCAATCACGTAGCCAAACCTTTAGAATGAAGTTCCAAATTACTACAACTAAACTATGTTGCACAAAAACAAAGGCTCACTTTGGAACTGTGCAACATATCCACAGCCCTTGAAATATGAAGCACGCCTAGCCCAGAAACTCCTACATTTAAAGATGCCCTTTAGCGATAGGACACATGCACTCCTGAAGCAAACAGGAAGACAAAATATAAGCCCCACCGAGACCTGGAAAGGGGTACCACCGAACGGCTACGGTGTAGTGCCAGCATGGATTCGTTCCCTGGGACCCCACCAGCTGACGACCCGCGACACGGGGAAACTGGAAAACAACAACAACAATTTATTTCTTTCATTTTCTTTTTTGGCTGTTAACCCATTTTGTACCAGAAACCCCAAAACGGGTACCCTGGCAAACAGTGCAGACCCAGATCAGACGCCGCAAAATGTGGCGTCTGATCAGGGCCTACATGTGTTGTGAAAAGTTAAGATATTTTTAAAGTAAGTTTTAAAGAAAACACAGCCTGACACCCCTTAATTTTGGAATGGACTCCTGGTATATATAAGGAGGAAGATTCCATTTGGTACAAAAAAGGTTAAAAGAACAATGTAAGAAAATCAGACTTCAGGTCCTTCTTTCCAGTTAGTGGATTGGCCTTTCTCACCTTTTAGGGTAAATTATGACTTTCTTTGTCCGCATCAGGTCAACACCCCATCTGAACACTTCTTTAATAATAGAAGCCTATAAGATGCAGAAACTTCTGTAGCCATCGAAAGCTTTGAACAGACTGAGTGAGCTAAAATGGCTGATTAGAGGGGTTTTTTTTTTATTTGCCATTACTGTAAAAATCCTAAAAATTCATACACAGCCAGGCATTTCTGTAATATTCTCCTAAAATTTTAACAAATTTGTTTCATGATCCAGCAGGGGGTCCAAAAGGAACAGATAGAATGGCAAATAGTGTTGACACTGATCAGACTGCTTCAGGAGCAGTCTGATCTGGGTCTGCACCTATCTGTACCAATACTTAGGATTATTATGGTACAAGGTTTTCTTTCAGAGTTGCTAAATAATGTAATAGATTTTATTGCATATTGCTATATGATCAGCCTTAGCAATGTGCTTTATGGACAGCCTTGATACAAAGCAGCTTCATCACATTACAATAATATACATCCATGTCCTAAAACTTCATTTTATATCACACTCCAATGAATATTATTTTGTATTTTTTTGGTCTCTATAGTAAAAACATAATTATGTTGTGGGTGCTCTAGTACTGCCTCATCAATTTAGTTCTAATGAGTACCCACAATCTATGTTTTTGAGCAAAAAGAAGGATAATAAATTAAACCCTAATTTACAGAACCCTGGTTTTCTTTACGAGGTAGGGTTTAGAGGGGTGTCCATTACACAGGCTTGTTGACCTGATGCGAACAAAGAAAGTCAGAGTTTATCATAAAAATTCTAAGAATTAGGACACATTGAGGACTTACTGTAGTTCTCCTTAAAATTTAAAAAAAAAACAAGATGTGTTTGTGAAACACGAACATGTCCCCGGGCATGGTCATTTTTTATTCAAAGTTGCTCACAGTTCAAGATTTTTGTTTGTGTGGGAAGCCCTTGACACAAGAAACTTACATGCTAAATATGAAAGCTCTATCTTAAACGGTTCAAAAGTTATAAACAATAATATTTTTCTTTAAAGTAGGTGAAGGTCACAGGTCACAAAAATTTGCATGAATATAAAGCTCTTGTCACAAGGAACCTACATGGCAAATATTAAGGCTCTATCTTAAACGGTTGAAAAGTTATGAACAATTTTATTTTTTCTTTTAAGTAAGTCAAAGGTCAAGGTCCAAACATTTTGCATAAATGAAAAGCTCTAATCACAGGGAACCTACATGCCAAATATGAAAGCTCTATCCCAAACGATTCGGAAGTTATGACCAAAAATGTTATTTTTTAAGTACGTCAAAGGTCAAGGTCAAAGGTCAAAAATTTTGCATGAATGTAAAGCGTTTGTCACAAGAAACCTACATGCTAAATATGAAGGCTGTATCTCAAACGGTTTAAAAGTTATGACAAATGTTAACTTTTTCTTTTATGTAGGTCAAAGGTCAAAATTTTTTGTGTGAATGTAAAGCTCTTGTCACAAGGAACCGACATGCAAAATATGAAGGCTCTATCTCGAACTGTTCAAACGATATGACCAAAATGTTATTTTTTTATTTTAAGAAGGTCAAGGTCACATGTCAAAAAATTTTGCATGAATGTAAAGCTTTTGTCACAAGGAACATACATGCTAAATATGAAGGCTGTATCTCAAACGGTTCTAAAGTTATGACAAATGTTAACTTTTTCATGTAGGTCAAAGGGTCAAGGTCACATGTCAAAATTTTTGTGTGAATGTAAAGCTCTTGTCACAAGGAACCTACATGCAAAATTTGAAGGCTCTATCTCAAACCGTTCAAAAGATATGACCAAAATGTTATTTTTTTATTTTAAGAAGGTCAAGGTCACAGGTCAAAATTTTTTGCATGAATGTAAAGCTTTTGTCACAAGGAACATACATGCTAAAGATGAAGGCTGTATCTCGAGTGGTTCAAAAGTTATGACCAATGTTATATTTTCCTTTTAAGTAGGTCAAGGTCACACGTCAAATTTTTGCATGAATGTGAAGGTCTTGTCACAAGGAACCTTCAGGCCAAATATGAAAGCTCTTATCTCAAACGGTTCAAAAGTTATGGCCAACGTTAAAGTTGTCCACGTACAAACCAACAAACAAACAAACAGACAGGGCAAAAACAATATGTCCCCGCTATCGCTACCGGGGACATAAAAATGTTTAACAATCCAGCAAGGAGTCAAAGACTTAGTGCCGTTCGAATGGCAAACAGTTTGAATTCAGCAAGGAGTCAAAGAAGTGCAGCTCAAATGGCAAACAGTGTAGACCATGATCAAACTGAAGGAGCAGTTTGATCTGGGTCCACACTGTTTGCCGAGCCTGTCTGTCCCAATACTTATGATCAGTACAGTATCCATGCTTGTTATAGACACCTCTGAAGACACATTCTCACTAGATGTGATATTTTTGTTTGTCTGTATATGCTGTTGTGAAAATAAATATATGTGCATTAACTGACAAATCTTTGTTGTTTTTCACAGTTGAGATATCAAATCAAATTATGATAGACCTGGTGTTCAACCCTTATTAAGTCATGTCTATCAGGTCTGTAAACCTTTGTTCCGTATAGGCTTATACAGTTGATAATTTCAGAACACTTTCTTACACCCTTATCTGCAGTGGCTGAGTCTGAACAGTTTTGTTTGAGTTTAGATTTTGCATCCCAGTCAATTCAATTAAGGTCACTTTGGAAACAATGCTTCTGATTGTGTGCGACTTTTTCCCTGTCATTGAGATGAAATGGCATGTTAATCATTGTTGTTAGAATTCCAACACATTTATTTACTATGTTGAGGGTACATTTTGGAATTGCCTAATCGAGTTGATCCAGAGAGTATCAACAACCTATTTTAGTGGAGAAATATAAACAAATAATCCTGAAATCATGCACATGCCCTTAAAACTGCATACAACACAATTTAGCCTGGTTAACCGGCCCCGATAGCTCAGTTGGTAGGGTGTCCGCTCCGGGGAACGGGAGGTCACGGGTTCGATCCCGGGCCGCGACATACCAAAGTCGTTAAAAATGGTACTAGCTGCTCCTCGCTTGGCACTCAAATTTACGGGGTAGAGCTAGGACTGGTCGACCCAGTGTCAGGATAATGTGACTGGGTGTGGTATCATGTAATGTGTCTGGGACATGATACTTCAGTGAGGCAGCACTATAAAAGTGAGCATTGAGCTCCCTGTCGCAACCAGACACCGTCGTGATATGACTGAAAAATTGTTGAAGGCGACGTTAAACCAGAATTCACACACACACACACACACACACACACACACACACACACATTTAGCCTGGTTAATAAAGTACGATACAAAAATACAATGTACTTTGCATTTTCATTCCAAAAGAAGTTGCAAATGTTCATGTGTTTAAGGTTTACCCTTATCCCATTGTTGATGACTACCTCTGCCTTTGCAAACAGTGTAGATCCAGATCAGATGGCTTCTCATCAGGATTCAAACTGTTTGACATTTGGTTTGTGAATTTACAGGAATACATTACATCAAGTAATCTGATTGGAACAGAGTCAGAAATGGGTGTGGCTAAACTGAATATTCAGCAGGATAAGGGTTAACACTATGCTCAGTATGTACTGTACTGAAGAATAGCAGATGATCCCGTCTACCACAGGAACTAGAGCCATTACAGTCATGATCAGGGCCCCATTGAAGCAAACATTTTGCAGGGCCGTAATAAAAACTGTTCCCTTTAGGAGGCTGCGGTTTCCACACGCCGGGTCAGCAAGATCCCTTGTTACAATTTTAAAAACTTTCCTGTAGCTATTTGCTCGCTTTCCCTGATTCGAAAAGGGCATGCAGTTTTCAGTTCCTGGCGAAAGAATATGCAGGCTTAAGTATCAACATTGGAGAAAGTGTAGTTAGATATTCTGACCAGCTCATTATGACCTAAATAGTGTTAACTGGGACATGAAACTCCAAACAAGCCCTTTAGCGGGTAAATGATTTTGTAGCTTGTTTATAATGATTCTTTGGTTTGCATATATTTTCTCATTATGACAACACGACTGTGCAAAATACATGTAATGCATTTTTAATAGCTTGTCATAATTGTGCGTAATTTAATTCTTGAATAAAAAAGCTGTATATATTGCATGAAGTTATTAGTGGCCAGAATCCAAAGACTTAAAGACACATTTTTTTCTCTATATAAAAGGGGTGGCCTGTTACATAATCTCCAATAATCAAGTCCTTCGGACCATAGTGCACATCAAAGGCTTATCTTATCTAAGTGATTATGAGGTGATTATGAGCAGAGACTCTCTGAGAGATATGTTTAAAAGGGGGCTCTATAAGGGGAACTTGTGTGATGGTATATTTTTTACTGAGATTGTTTCCAACAAAATGTTGTTATAAATTAATTCTTTTTTTTTTTTTTTATTTTATCTTTTTTAAAAAGTAAAGAAAAACTCTGACAGTCATTGTTTCATTGATTCAAATCTGAAAAGAAGTAAACTTAATGAATTTATGAATTCAAGTTGTGTTTATTCGTTTCATTTTAGGTTTAACAACCCGGACAAAACTGTATAGGTCATTTTGGAGATGTTGCTTTCAATTTTGGGGGGACTTTTACCCGACAATGAGATGAAATGACATCTCAAGCAAGCCCTGTCACCCATTAAACCAATAGGGTTTATAAGCATGACTTGCACCGCGATTTAATCATTCAATGATTTTGTTTGATTTGAGATTTAACGTCCCCGTCAACACTGTATAGGTCTTTTTGGAGACGTTGCTTCCAATTTTGTGGGACTCTTACCCCACATTGAGATGAAATGACTTCTCAAGCCCTGTCGCCCAATGAAACCAATAGGGTTTACAAGCATGGACGGTCCAACATGCACCGCTTTACCTGGGAAGGCTTAGATCCTCTAAGAGGTTTACCAGTACTCGTGTGCGGTAGGTTTCAGCTCTGCGTGGAAGCATCATGCAGCCCATTTATTTCTTCAAGCCCCAATGGGCGGGGGCCAAAATCATCCAATAAACAATTTATTTAATTGGGGTTTGGAGGGTATACATTATTTTCCTTATTTCTACTCAAAAACATATATTGTCCTCGTTAGAATCCCCTCGCAGAGGCATTTTTTACGAGTATTCACAATGTAAAAATATTGTATAGTAAAACTGGGGTTAAGAGGGGATACATTATTTTTTTTTATTTCTACTCAAAAACATAAGTTGTGGGTTCTCATTAGAAGCGCCTCCCCGAGGCGGTTTTAAACAGGTACCCAAATATATGTTTGAGCCGAAATATTAAAGATATCAGGACTTTTATCATTTTTTGATCGTAAAATTTAACCAAGATATTTCAAAAGGCATGTTTTTAGTAATGATTATCAATAATGGTGACTAAAAATAAAATAATAATAATAATAATAAAAAAACAAAAAACAGAATACATTCCATTAATATCAAAACCAGGACATAGTTATCAAACAAGTAAATAACCAGTGCTTCAGCTGAAGTGCACGACCCGCCGGATGCTTTTAGCTTTATGAGTGTTACCACATATGGGTATGGCGGCCATTTTGGTCATGTGACCTGGACATAAAACGGTTCCCCCAATAAATGCGCCTTATCGTAAGGAGCAAAAATATATCTTATACTTTAGTACTGTATTCTGAATCGTTTGCAGGATAAAATCCAACACAAAAGCATATGTGTCAAAGTTTGACCTAGGCACAAAGAATGTCAAGGTCAACCCAGGGTCACCATTTTAGCAATTTATGATGGGCCTACGTTCCAGATGCTATTTATCAAGTTTCGTTGAAATCTGCACAGTGGTTCTGGAGAAGACTATTTTTGAAGGGTTTTTACCAAATATTGCTTGGCGGCCATTTTGGTCATGTGACCTGGACCCCATGAGGAAATTTTGGTTTCCCCCATCCCGTAGAGGCTCCATATGAAATTTGACTTCAATCGGTCCAACGATTTCCGAGGAGAAGCAGTTCGAAAATTTTCACATTTTTCGCCTCGGCGAGGCTGTACTAAATGGAATGTAATATTTCGCAAGTTCATTGATAAGATCTCATTGATATTTATCAGTATGCCAAAAATTGTTTAAATATTCCAAGCGGTTAAGTCAATATCACCAATTTTCACAAACAGGTTACGGACGGACAGATAGACAGACCATATATGGCTTGGCGGCCATTTTGGTCATGTGTCCTGGACCCCATGAGCAATTTTTGGTTTCCCCCATCCCATAGAGGCTCCATATGAAATTTGATTTCAATCGACCCAACGGTTTCCGAGGAGAAGCAGTTCGAATTTTCACATATTTCGCCTCGGCGAAGCTATACTAAATGGAATGTAATATTTCGCAAGTTCATTGGTTAGATCTCATTGATATCTATCAGTATGCCAAAAATTGTTTAAATATTCCAAGTGGTTCAGTCACTATCACCAATTTTCACAAACGGGTTACGGACGGACAGACAGACAAACCATATATGGCTTGGCGGCCATTTTGGTCATGTGACCTTGACCACATGAGCAAATTTTGGTTTCCCCCATCCCATAGAGGCTCCATATGAAATTTGACTTCAACCGGCTCAACGGTTTCCGAGGAGAAGCAGTTCAAAAAATGTTCGAAAATTTTCACATTTTTCGCCTCGGCGAGGCTATACTAAATGGAATGTAATATTTCGTAAGTTCATTGGTTAGATCTCATTGATATCTATCAGTATGCCAAAAATTGTTTAAATATTCCAAGCGGTTAAGTCACAATCACCAATTTTCACAAACGGGTTACGGACGGACCCAAAGAAAGTCAAGGTCAACCCAGGGTCACCATTTTAGCAATTTATGATAGGCCTACATCCCAGATGCTATTTATCAAGTTTCGTGGAAATCTGCCCAGTGGTTCTGGAGAAGACTATTTTTGAAGGGTTTTTACCATATATGGCTTGGCGGCTATTTTGGTCATGTGACCTGGACCCCATGAGCAAATTTTGGTTTCCCTATCCCATAGAGGCTCCATATGAAATTGGACTTCAATCGGCCCAACGGTTTCCGAGGAGAAGCAGTTCGAAAATTTTCACATTTTTCGCCTCGGCGAGGCTATACTAAATGGAATGTAATATTTCGCAAGTTCATTGGTTAGATCTCATTGATATCTATCAGTATGCCAAAATTGTTTAAATATTCCAAGCGGTTAAGTCACTATCACCAATTTTCACTTACGGGTTACGGACGGACAGACAGACAAACCATATATGGCTTGGCGGCCATTTTGGTCATGTGACCTTGACCCCATGAGCAAATTTTGGTTTCCCCCATCCCATAGAGGCTCCATATGAAATTTGACTTCAATCGGCCCAACGGTTTCCGAGGAGAAGCAGTTCAAAAATGTTCGAAAATTTTCACATTTTTTGCCTCGGCGAGGCTATACTAAATGGAATGTAATATTTCGTAAGTTCATTGGTTAGATCTCATTGATATCTATCGGTATGCCAAAAATTGTTTAAATATTCCAAGCGGTTAAGTCACTATCACCAATTTTCACAAACGGGTTACGGACGGACAGACAGAATGACAGACTGACAGAATGACAGAATGACACGGTGATTTTAGGGCACTCTTAGAAAAAACCGACTTCAGTCGGTTGCTTTTTCTGCGGGTCGTGCAATTAGATGTGAATTGCCTCTAGGTAACTGTTTACCCTCTCTTGGTCCCCTACCTGTATGACACTCAGAATACCCCAAAAGTATCTTATCTCAAAACTGATTTCTTCAATAACTGGTCATTAGGGTGTTATGCAATCAAAAAATGTGTCTTTAAGAGCATTTAGGTTAAAGTTATCAGATGATTTTATTTGTTTGAATGGAGTTTTAACATCCCCATCGACTCTATATAAGTAATGTTGGAGATGCTTTCTTTGTTTTGCCTGACATTGAGATGACACAGCTTAAATACTTAAAATCAAAACAAACTGTAAAGATTTTGAAGAAAAATTAAAATTCAGATCCTTTTTTTCAATAAAATCTATACATTTTAAAGTCCATCTTTACACCACGTAATCTCCAGACCAGGCTATAATAACACATCTTATAAAGATGATGTGGGATGTAATGATAGCATTATGAAATAGTTGTCAGCAAATTGTTCCTCATAGGGATATCAAAGGTGCCTTCAACCTTGCATTCTTTGACACTACAGATCTGGACAATTTTATATCCCCCAATATCAGGACAATAATTCCATAACTGGTTATGCCCATCAAACATGATACATAAACATAAGAGAACAGAATTCACAAGCTCAATTTTACTGAGTTTCTTCAAACATTCAATACCGTAACGATCCTAAGTATTGGGACAGACAGGCCTAAGCAAATAATGCAGACATAGATCAGACTGCTACTGCAGTCTTGTTCAGGGTCCACATTGTTTGCCATTCTGCCTACATTTTTTAACATCTTGCTGGATAGTGAAATTTAATTTGTTATAAGTTTAGGAGAATTGACCCATTTCAGACTGGAAACCCCATAAAGGGGTACACTGGCCAACAGCGTAGGCCCAGATCAGACGCCGCAGAACACGGCGTCTGATCAGGGCCTCCACTGTTTGCAAAAATTCAGCCATTTTCCGAATAAATTTTGAAGAAAACACAACCTGACACCCCTTAATTTTGAAATATAAACCAGCTATATATAAGGAGGAAGATTCCATTTGGTAAACAAAGTGTTAAAGCAAGTCCTCAAGGTATCCTAATATTTAGGATTTTAATGGAATATTCTTCAAGGCTGCATATTTCATCCAGTGCTGGCTTTCAGTTGTTTTCCATTTTCAAAATAACCAGAATCGATTCAATATATGTATCATAATCTTTACACAGCACAAAAACTTATGAGGTGTTGGAATAACTGAAGCTTGTAGAGTCACTATCTTCCTGGAGATTCTGTACAACTGAATAGATGAGGCATATGACATGCACCAAGATTTAATTCTAAAGCAATAACCTTAACATGCAGCAGCAATAATCTGAAATGGAAAACAAGGCAGTTTTACTCTTACATGCTTTACACCTGTAGAAATACAGAGATTTCTCAGTGAAATAAAAATCGATATTGTCACTCTTTCAAGCAGTGAAATTACGATTTTAAATTTTCACACTTTGTGAATTTGATGTATCATTGAAAAGAAACCCATACATTTTCATAGCTCGTGAGACAGGTCAAATGGAGGCATCAGGCAAGAAACGCCTACCTTAGGACTTATAGGCGTCCCCCACCGAGCCAACATCAGCAAACATGGCCCACACTCCACGGAAATCCCTGGCATCAGGAAGGAGATGTCCATAGTAGCGAGACTTGCAAAATTTAAAATATATCAAAAAGTGGCAACCAATATTATACAAAGTTAACAGACTTTCGGAGGAGTCTTTAAACCGAGGTCCCGTCTCCGTTTGACCTTAGCTGTTGGTGGGACGTAAAACTCAAACACTCACTCACTCATACCAAGTTAACACCTAAATTGATGCGAAATTACCATGAAATTTTTTTTTACCCATGCTGACGGCTGACTCCTTAAAATTACTTTAATAATTACAGTTTAAAGCATACAAGAAACAGAACATTTTATTTTTTCAGTGTAAGATCAATTTTTATTTCACTCATGAACACCAAAACAAGTATTTCACTCATGGCTTTGCCACTCTTGCAAATACTTATTTTTGGTGTTCATTCAGCTGACACTTTAAAATTACTTTAATAATCACAGTTTATTTAAAGCATATAAGAAACAGAACATTTGATTTTTTCAGTGTAAGATCAGTTTTCATTCCACTCATGAAGGCCAAAAGAAATGTTTTCACTCGTTGATACCCAATCTTGAAAATACTTCTATTTGTGTTCATTTGGTGAAATATAAATCGATCTTACACTGAAACAATCAAATAGCCCCTATATCTGCCCCAGGTACAGGAATGGAGGATTGCTATATTTTTTTCAGATCTACTTCAAACTTTTTTGAAGGGTTCTCATAAGAACTCCCTCATAAATATAAACTGGGTTGTCACGTGACCCAAAGCTATAAGAACAAAAGCTCATCAGTGCTGATGTTCACACGTGACTATCACAGGAAGTCAACATAACAGTTATCTCTAGAAAACAGCTGTGCTATTCTTGTTGTTGTGACATCAGAGTGCTGTGTAAAAGAAAGATTGTCATACACTGACTCGTAATATGTGCTCGATTTTGGCAAACAATTTAGGCCCAGATATGATGCCACAGATCATGGTGTCTGATCAGGGTCTATTTTTTACCTTTTTTACCTAGCCACTGCCCATCTGGGCTTGAAGAAATGGATTAGCTGCATGATGCTTCCACGCAGAGCTGAAACCAGAGCTGATGATGATGATTTCGTGTTTAACGACGCGTCAACCCTCTTTCTGGGTCATAAGCGTCAAACGGTTAATGGTTAAACGGCATGAACAATTATGAGGATGTTAAACGTAAAACGGCAGAATGATAATGTATAAAAATCTGGAACAGTTGTTTTTATGAAAAAGTCCTGTTTCTTTTAAGAATAAAATAATATTGTCAACAGTTACATCTTGAAACAGTTGTTGCAAAGTGTCAGCCTTGAAATATAAGTTACGTGAGGGTGAAAAGTCAACACAGTCAATTTAGATGTGTTTCACAGTGAATGGCTGATCACAACCTACACAAGAAGGCTGATCATCACCATTAAAAATATAAGAATGAGTGACTCTTAGTATGGCCAATGCGCAGTCGTGTTAATACTACATCCTCTTTCCTGGAAACCCCCAGGTATTAGTCTTCCTGCCTTGCCGTGGCCCTGGGGGCTCAATTCCCACTGGGCAGATTGCCGCTGTGGTCTCTTTGCCCACTGGGAAGAGCTAAAGGAAGTACCACCCGTTTGCCGTGGGTGGCGTCCTGTAAGCCGGAAGAAGGGATCCTGGAGGTTGAGGGTTACCTGAGGTGGCGGTGCTTCAGTTACCCAACACGCCTCTTTGGCCTGGCTTTTCGGTGTAGACGGGTGGCCGTGCGGTCCGGCACGGTCAATCGGCTGGTCACGCCGAGCCCTAGAGATACCGCTTTGCTTTCTCTTCAACTCTTTTTGAATCTTTCCTGATACCAACCATACGCCCATTTACCTTACCCTTTTCTGTCTTTTTATCTCTAGAAGGCGGTGGCTAAACGGATCAATCGTGTAGGCATTATGTTTATACGAGTATATCTCACGTGTATCTCTAACACCTGCGAGTTGGATAACCACTCCATTATGGTGTTCCCTTGTAGGGCTCCACGGAGGGCGGAGAGCACTTGGGACGAAACTGGGATTTTTTTTATTATGGGTAATGGAAAAAAAACATAACCGCAACCACGCACTTAACCGCAACGCACCTAAACGTAAAAAAGACGAGGATTCATCCGAATCGGATGTACACAGTCAAAAATCCAGTCAGCAGTCTGCTGAACCAAACTTTGACAATGTTCCGCGTTTCTTGGTCGTCACGTCGCTTGACGATACACGAACTGTGTCAAGCCTTTCTCCCTTTGTTATCGAGAAAAGTATTGTCGCCATAGCCGAACATCCAAAGAGTATCATATCACTCAAATCAGGTGACCTTCTCTTGGAACTCGAGAGAAAACAGCAAGTTGTAAGCCTGCTCGCCACCAAAAAGCTCTTTGATCTTTCAGTAAAAATATCTCTTCACAACACACTAAACTCATCTAAAGGAGTGATTCGCAGTCCAGAACTGCGTCCTTGTTCAGACGAAGAGATCATTGATAACATGAAGGATCAGGTAGTAATTGGTGTTCGTAACATCAAAGTCCGTAGAAATGGTGTACTAAAACCAACAGCAACTTATGTGTTGACTTTTAATACACCAATTCTACCCAAGAAAATCAAAGTAGAATATCTTTCCATTAACGTAGAGGTTTACATCCCAAACCCTCTTAGATGTTACTCTTGTCAGGCTTTTGGCCATCACGAAAGCAGATGTCAGAGAAAAAAAATTCTGTCCTAATTGTGGTGAAGTAAAGCATGTTGATAATCACCTCAACTGCAAAAATGAACCCAAATGCGTAAATTGTGATGGCAAACATGCTGTTTTCTCCCGAGACTGTCCGGCGAGGAAAAAAGAAAAAGAAATACTCACCGTCAAATACCAAAGGGGGATAACATTACCAGAAGCGCGGAAAATTGTCGAAGAGCGATACATAACATCAACTTCCATCGCCATATCTTTTAGTTGGCGACTTCAATGGTCACATGATGATGATGATGATTTCGTGTTTAACGACGCGTCAACCCTCTTTGTGGGTCATAAGCGTCAAACGGTTAATGGTTAAACGGCAAGAATAATTATGATGATATTAAAAGTAAAAAGTCAGAATGATAATATATAAAAATCTGAAACAGTTAAATCTTATGAAAAAGTCCAATTTCTTTTAAGAATAAAATAATATTATCAACAGGTACATCTCGAAACAGTTGTTGCAAAGTGTCAGCTTTGAAATATAAAATACGTGAGGGTGAAAAGTCAACACAGTCAATTAAGATATGTTTCACAGTGAATGGCTGATCACAACCTACACAAGAAGGCTGATCATCACCATTAAAAATATAAGAATGAGTAGCTCTAGTATGGCCGATGCGCAGTCGTGTTAATACTACGTCCTCTTTTCTGGAAAACTGTGGAGGAGAGCATTTTGTACTAACGACAGGTTTAATGGCCTGGAGTTTGTTATTTATTGCACGGTCCCATTCGCCTTGCCATTCCGACAAGATGTATCTGTTGATAAATGGTTTAAAATTATTAAAAGGAATTTTAAAAACAGATGGATCAAGATTGAGCGATTCCTTTGCTTTCTTGTCAGCACATTCATTGCCGACAATGCCAATATGGCTCGGAAGCCAACAAAACAAGATTTGGTGTGTTTTAGAAATTTCATGATGCCTTTCGATCAATTTTTGAATTTGAGAATTTTTAGATGACGAATGGTCTAAAGCCTTAAGCACAGAAAGTGAATCAGAAAATATAATTGCTTTTTGAATTGTTGAAGAACTGATAAAATCTAAAGCTAGGTCTATTGCTTTGGCTTCAGCTGTAAAAATAGATGAACCATCTGGAAGGCGCATGGTTTTGTGCGTATCTTTAGAAACATACGCACAACCAACTTTATCTCCTTCTTTGGAACCATCAGTATAGACTTGCTGGTAATCATTGTAACGTGACTGCAGTACCTGAAAGTTTTGTTTGAGAAGTATTGGATTTGATTCGGATTTTTTGCCATCATGTAAGTCGAACAGAATAGAAGGTTTTTTAATACACCAAGATGGAACTTCGGCCGTTTCATGTTTTTGAATATTTTTAAGGTCGATACCTGAATTTTCTAGCAGTGGTAAAATACGTAATCCAAAAGGTTTGATTGCTGTGGGTTTTGTTTCATACTTATCTACAAATTGAGGTGGAAATGAAATTTTGGATGCCGGGTTAGATGGATTTGCAGCAAGTCTAATAGCATACTGAAGAGAAAGTTTCTCTCTGCGCGAGGTTAAAGATGGTTCACCTGCTTCTACATAAAGGCTTAATACGGGAGAAGTACGGAAGGCTCCCATGGCCAGACGAAGGCCTTGGTGATGGATAGTATCCAAGGATTTTAAATAGGACTTTCTGGCAGAACCATAAACAACAGACCCATAATCTAATTTAGATCTTATTAAAGACCGGTAAAGATGTAATAAAGTATACCGATCTGCTCCCCAACTTGTATGAGCTAAAACTTTCAAAAGATTCAAAGCTTTTAAGCATTTCGCTTTAAGATATTTAATATGGGGAATAAAAGATAACTTTTGATCAAATATGACCCCAAGAAATTTGGCTTCTTCAACAACAGGAATTTGTGATCCGTATAAAAACAGGGAAGGATGTTCGTGTTTCTTCCGTAGTTTACAAAAATGAACACACTGCGTTTTCGACTTGGAGAACTTGAAACCATTTTTATCAGTCCATTCTTCTATTCTTTTTAAATTTTGTTGTAACTTTCGTTCAATTGTTTTCATATTTTTTGAACGGTAACATATACAAAAATCATCAACATACAATGAACAATCAGTTTTGTCGTCCAAACATTGTACAATATTGTTTATTTTGATGTTAAATAGCGTAGTTGAAAGAATACTACCCTGTGGGACACCCTGTTCTTGATCGTAGAAATCTGACACGGTAGACCCCACACGCACCTGAAACATGCGCTCCCCTAAAAAGCTTTCAATAAAACTGGGAAGTTTTCCTCTTAAGCCAATGTTATGTAGATCTTTCAATATTCCATAACGCCATGTTGTATCATATGCTTTCTCCAAGTCGAAAAAGACAGCTACTACGTGTTCTTTGTTAATAAAAGCATCTCGTATAAATGTTTCTAGTCTTATTAAATTGTCATTGGTACTACGTTCCGAACGAAAGCCCGATTGATATTCTGAAATGAGGTTGTTGGACTCTAAGTACCAGACTAATCTCTTGTTTATCATTCTCTCCAATGTTTTACACAAACAACTTGTCAAAGCTATCGGACGATAATTTGTAGGTTCTGCATGATCTTTCCCTGGTTTCGGAATTGGTACAACTGTAGCTACACGCCAGCTCTCAGGACAGACCCCAGTTTCCCAAATATTATTAAAGATATCTAAAAGTGTTGTAAGAGAACTTTTTGGCAGATGCTTAAGCATCTGATAATGAATTTCATCGGGGCCGGTTGCCGTATCATGTGATTTTTCAATGGCTTCAACGAGTTCGGATAAGTTAAAAGGTTTGTTGTATTCTTCGTGATTAAGGGATTTAAAGTTTAGATTTCTTTTCTCTTGGTCCTTTTTGAAATTTCTAAAAGTGTCAGAATAATTACGTGATGATGAATTTCTCAAGAATGTGTGCCCAAGAGTATCTGAAATATCTTTTTTTGTTGAAGCTATTGTGTCAAATTCAGTATTTAAATGTGTAAAACTAGAAGACTTTGTTTTTCCTGAAATTTTTCGTACCATATCCCAAACCTTTTTAATGGGGGTTTTATAGTTCAATTTGGAGACATATTCTCTCCATGACTTTCGTTTGGAAGCTCGGATTGTTCGCCGAGCTTTAGCTCTAAAAACTTTTACGTCGTTGAGCTTTTCTGAAGTGGGATTTTTGCAGAACTTATTTAGAGCCTGTTTACGCTTTTTAATAGCTTCTTTACAGTCATTATTAAACCAAGGCTTGCTTTTCTTAGTATTTGTGGAGGTCTTTGGAATGCATTGTTCTGATATGTTAATAAGTGTATCTGTGAAATCAGAAACAATGTCGGATGATTCATTAAAATGATCAATTGATAACTCTTCTTCACATAAATTATAGAATAATTCCCAGTCGGCTTTATTCATTTTCCATTTCTGGTTACAGTCCTCATCTGGTTCGTTTACACTCTCAATTATAACAGGGAAGTGATCACTTCCGCACTGATCATCATGAACAGACCAGTCGTAGTCCAAGAAGAGAGATGGGTGGCACAAAGAGAGATCTAAAGAAGACAAATGACCTGTCGCAGGGTGAAGGTAAGTATAAGATTTATCATTCATCAGGCAAAGATCGCTCTTTGCAATAAAATCTTCGACAAGTGCTCCTCTGTTATTGATATCTTTACAGCCCCATAGAATATTGTGACCATTGAAGTCGCCAACTAAAAGATATGGCGATGGAAGTTGACTCAGCAATGTGTCAAGCTGTTCGGGCTTTAAAGAAAATGAGGGAGGGATATATAGAGAGCAAATTGTAGTTTCTTTATCCAGAGAAACTGACACTGCCACAGCTTGTAGGTCTGTTTTTAATTTGATCTCTCTTTGTGGTAAACTTGATTTCACAAAAATTGAACTGCCACCAGATGGTTTGTTACCATCAGAATAGATATAGTTGTATGTATTGAAACCCCTGACATCAATGTTGTCATCAGTTTTTAAAAAAGTTTCTTGCAAACAAAAAACCGATGGGTTTAATAACGAAATAAGTAATAACAGTTCGTTATAATTTGATTTAAGACCTCGACAATTCCATTGTATTATTTTGTGTTTTAAATCCATTTTATGAAGAGATTAAGACTAGAAACTATATTGGAGCTGCAATTGGTGATATAGATCTGCTACCACCAGCTCGTGGTGTTGCAGACCTCGATCTGTTATTGCTACTTGGTGATGATGGAGCTTCAAACTCCATATCACTGTCACTCAAAGATCCGAATCTGTTCTGAAATTTTATATTGTCTCTTTCCATTTTACGTTGTCTGTCTGTTAGTTTTAGAGACAATTGCTTTTTCGGATCTTCCGATCCCTTATTAGTTCGACCTGGGTCGAGTTTCTCTTTTACATGCGGCGCTGGCTTCGGTACGGTCGCTGTCGACCGATCCGCAGCAACCTGGATTGCGCCATTTGATAAATTGGTTGAACTTTGTGGTGCTGGAGTGGATTTGCTCCATGCACCGGATTTCTTTAATTCAGTTATGCATGATTCAACAGTCTGTGTTGCGGAGCTTGAAACTTGTTTACCAGCACCCTTTGTGATGCTGGCGTAACTGGTGGTTGGTGTTGTGTATCGCTCGTCAACAATTTTCCGCGCTTCTGGGAATGTTATCCCCCTTTGGTATTTGACAGTAAGTATTTCTTTTTCTTTTTTCCATGCCGGACAATCTCGAGAGAAAACAGCATGCTTGCCACCACAATTTACACATTTGGCCTCATTCTTACAGTTTTGATGGTTATCGACATGTTTTTCTTCACCACAATTTGGACAGAGTTTTTTCTTCTGACATCTGCTTTCGTGGTGGCCAAAAACCTGACACGAGTAACATCTGAGAGGGTTTGGTATATATACATCCACGTTAACTGAAAGATATGCTACTTTTATTTTCTTGGGCAGAACTGGTGTATTAAAAGTCAACACGTAGGTACCCGTTGGCTTCAATACACCACCTCTACGAACTTGGATGTTACGTACACCAATGACGCCTTCCGATCTCAAGTTCTCAACTATCTCTGCATCACTGCAAGGACGGAGCTCTGGGCTGCGGATAACACCTTTACACGAATTAAGTGTATTATGCAGAGATACTTTGACCTTGAGATCGAAGAGCTTTGTGGTACCAAGCAGGCTTTTCACCTGCTGCTCTCTCTCGACTTCTAATAAAAGGTCACCTGACTTAAGCGTTTTTATGCTTTTGGGATGTCCGGCAATGGACATGATGCTCTTTTCTATCACGAATGGGGATAGACTTGACACAGTGCGTGTATCTTCACATGAAGACATTACCAAGAAGCGTGGAAAATTAAGTTGCTTTGGTGCTGCAGACTGCTGGCTTGACTGTTGACTAGACTTCTGACTGGGTTCATCCGTTTCGGATGATTCCTCATCTTTTTTACGTTTGGATGCGTTGCGGTTATGTTTTTTTCCATTAGGCATAAGGAAAAAATTATAGTTTCGTCCCAAGTGCTCTCCGCCCTCCGTGGAGCCCTACAAGGGAACACCATAATGGAGTGGTTATCCAACTCGCAGGTGTTAGAGATACACGTGAGATATACTCGCATAAACAAAATGCCTACACGATTGATCCGTTTTGCCACCGCCTTCTAGAGATAAAAAGACAGAAAAGGGTAAGGTAAATGGGCATATGGTTGGTATCAGGAAAGATACAAAAAGAGTTGAAGAGAAAGCAAAGCGGTATCTCTAGGGCTCGGCGTGACCAGCCGATTGACCGTGCCGGACCGCACGGCCACCCGTCTACACCGAAAAGCCAGGCCAAAGAGGCGTGTTGGGTACCTGAAGCACCGCCACCTCAGGTAACCCTCAACCTCCAGGATCCCTTCTTCCGGCTTACAGGACGCCACCCACGGCAAACGGGTGGTACTTCCTTTAGCTCTTCCCAGTGGGCACAAAGACCACAGCGGCAATGTGCCCAGTAGGAATTGAGCCCCCAGGGCCACGGCAAGGCAGGAAGTCTAATACCTGGGGGTTCAATGGTCACAATATTCTTTAGGGCTTTAAAGATATCAATAACAGAGAAGCACTTGTCGAAGATTTTATTGCAAAGAGCGATCTTTGCTTGATGAATGATAAATCTTATACTTACCTTCACCCTGCGACAGGTCATTTGTCTTCTTTAGATCTCTCTTTGTGTCACCCATCTCTCTTCTTGGACTATGACTGGTCTGTTCATGATGATCAGTGCGGAAGTGATCACTTCCCTGTTATAATTTGAGAGCGTAAACGAACCAGATGAAGACTGTAACCAGAAATGGAAAATGAATAAAGCCGACTGGGAATTATTCCATAATTTATGTGAAGAAGAGTTATCAGTTGATCACTTAAATGAATCATCTGACATTGTTTCTGATTTCACAGATACACTTATTAATATATCAGAACAATGCATTCCAAAGAGCTCCACAAATACTAAGAAAAGCAAGCCTTGGTTTAATAATGACTGTTAAGAAGCTATTAAAAAGCGTAAACAGGCTCTAAATAAGTTCTGCAAAAGTCCCACTACAGAAAAGCTAAACGACGTGAAAGTTTTTAGAGCTAAAGCTCGGCGAACAATCCGAGCTTCAAAACGAAAGTCATGGAGAGAATATGTCTTCAAATTGAACTACAAAACCCCCATTAAAAAGGTTTGGGATATGGTACGAAAAATTTCAGGAAAAACAAAGTCCTCTAGTTTTACACATTTAAATACTGAATTTGACACAATAGCTTCAACAAAAAAAGATATTTCAGATACTCTTGGGAGCACATTCTTGAGAAATTCATCATCGCGTAATTATTCTGACACTTTTAGAAATTTCAAAAAGGACCAGGAGAAAAGAAAACTTAACTTCAAATCCCTTAATCACGAAGAATACAACACACCTTTTAACTTATCCGAACTTGTTGAAGCCATTGAAAAATCACATGATACGGCAACCGGCCCCGATGAAATTCATTATCAGATGCTTAAGCATCTGCCAAAAAGTTCTCTTACAACACTTTAAGATATCTTTAATAATATTTGGGAAACGGGGGTCTGTCCTGAGAGCTGGCGTGTAGCTACAGTTGTACCAATTCCGAAACCAGGGAAAGATCATGCATAGCCTACAAATTATCGTCCGATAGCTTTGACAAGTTGTATGTGTAAAACATTGGAGAGAATGATAATCAAGAGATTAGTCTGGTACTTAGAGTCCAACAACCTCATTTCAGAAATTCAATCGGGTTTTCGTTCGGAACGAGTACCAATGACAATTTAATAAGACTAGAAACATTTATACGAGATGCTTTTATTAACAAAGAACACGTAGTAGCTGTCTTTTTCGACTTGGAGAAAGCATATTATACAGCATGGCGTTATAGTATATTGAAAGATCTCCATAACATTGACTTAAGAGGAAAACTTCCCAGTTTTATTGAAAGCTTTTTAGGGGAGCGCATGTTTCAAGTGCGTGTGGGGTCTACCGTGTCAGATTTCTATGATCAAGAACAGGGTGTCCCACAGGGTAGTATTCTTTCAACTACGCTATTTAACATCAAAATAAACAATATTGTACAATGTTTGGACGACAAAACTAATTGTTCCTTGTCTGTTGACGATTTCTGTATATGTTACCGTTCAAAAAATATGAAAACAATTGAACGAAAGTTGCAACAAAATTTAAAACGAATAGAAGAATGGACTGATAAAAATGGTTTCAAGTTCTCCAAGTCGAAAGCGCAGTGTGTTCATTTTTGTAAGCTACGGAAGAAACACGAACATCCTTCCTGTTTCTATACAGATCACAAATTCCTGTTGTTGAAGAAGCCAAATTTCTTGGGGTCATATTTGATCAAAAGTTATCTTTTATTCCCCATATTAAATATCATAAAGCGAAATGCTTAAAAGCTTTGAATCTTTTGAAAGTTTTAGCCCATACAAGTTGATGAGCAGATCGGTATACTTTATTACATCTTTACCGGTCTTTAATAAGATCTAAATTAGATTATGGGTCTGTTGTTTATGGTTCTGCCAGAAAGTCCTATTTAAAATCATTGAATACTATCTATCACCAAGGCCTTCGTCTGGCTATGGGAGCCTTTCGTACTTCTCCCGTATTAAGCCTTTATGTGAAGCAGGGGAACCATCTTTAACTTCGCGCAGAGAGAAACTTTCTCTTCAGTATGCTATTAGACTTGCTGCTAATCCATCTAACCCGGCATCCAAAATTTCATTTCCACCTCAATTTGTGGATAAGTATGAAACTAAACCCGCAGCAATCAAACCTTTTGGATTACGTATTTTACCACTGCTAGAAAATTCAGGTATCGACCTTAAAAATATTCAAAAACATGAAACGGCGGAAGTTCCATCTTGGTGTATTAAAAAACCTTCTATTCTGTTTGACTTACATGATGATAAAAAATCCGAATCAAATCCAATGCTACTCAAACAAAACTTTCAGGTATTGCAGTCACGTTATGATGATTACCAGCAAGTCTATACTGATGGTTCCAAAGAAGGAGAAAAAATTGGTTGTGCGTATGTTTCTCAAGATACGCACCAAACCTTGCGCCTTCCAGATGGTTCATCTATTTTTACAGCTGAAGCCAAAGCAATAGACCTAGCTTTAGATTTTATCAGTTCTTCATCATTTCAAAAAGCAATTATATTTTCTGATTCACTTTCTGTGCTTAAGGCTTTAGACCATTCATCATCTAAAAATCCTCAAATTCAAAAATTGATCGAAAAATATCATGAAATTTCTGAAACACACCAAATCTTGTTTTGTTGGCTTCCGAGCCATATTGGCATTGTCGGCAATGAATATGCTGACAAGAAAGCGAAGGAATCGCTCAATCTTGATCCGTCTGTTTTTAAAATTCCTTTTAATAATTTTAAACCATTTATCAATAGCTACATCTTGTGGGAATGGCAAGGCGAATGGGACCGTGCAATAAATAACAAATTCCCTGCCATTAAACCTGTCGTTGGAACTAAATGTTCTCCTCCACAGTTTTCCAGGAAATAAGATGTAGTATTAACACGACTGCGCATTGGCCATACTAGAGTTACTCATTCTTTTATTTTAAATGGTGATGAACAGCCTTCCTGTGTAGGCTGTGATTAGCCATTCACTGTGAAACATATTTTAATTGAATGTGTAGACTTTTCACAGTCCCGTAACTTATACTTCAAAGCTGACACTTTGCAACAATTGTTTCAAGATGTACCTTTTGAAAACATTATTTTATTCTTAAAAGAAATTGGACTTTTTCATAAAATTTAACTGTTTAAGATTTTTATACATATCAAACTAACTTTTTTTATTTTTAATATCCTCATAATTCTATTGCCGTTAACCATTAACCGTTTGACGCTTATGACCCACAAAGAGGGTTGACGCGTCGTTAAACACGAAATCATCATCTTTCCTGGAAAAATGTGGAGGAGAGCATTTTGTTCCAACGACAGGTTTAATGGCATGGAGTTTTTTTTTATTTCACGGTCCCATTCGCCTTGCCATTCCGACAAGATGTATCTGTTGATAAATGGTTTAAAATTAGGGTTTAACATACCTATGTAATATGCTACTATAGTTCATGGCTAAAGGAATGGCATTTATCAAATGATAATTTGTGATATGTTTCTTATTTCTGCTCCAAATATAGCTTTCGGGTGCCGAACAGCCTCAATGAGGCACTTCTACCGAGTACCCACATGATATATATTTAAGCAGAAATAAGAACAATAATGTATAACCCTGCAAACCCCACCTTTCCCTACATAAAGTGGGAGTTTCCGAAGTGGTTACAACACGGACTTGTTGATGTGATTGTTATACTACATACATGTATATAGAGGATCTCACATGAGTGTTCATGTATTATTGAATTTATTAAACAATTTGAGGAAAAAGGATAAAAACGAGGCTTTGCCGAGCATTTTATCCTTTTTCCTCAACCAGTTTAATAAATTCAATAATACATGAGCACGAATGCAAGATTCTTTTTATCATACGGCATTTAAAACGCATTTTGTTCACGATTGTTTACAAAAATTTCAATATTCCGCCATTAGTAAACGCGACGTCGTTAGGGACGTCGTACAAATAACGTTACGGGACGTATCTAGCTAATTTGCATATTTAATCGACTAGTGGATTATCGAAAATATTACATGACGTTATTACATTCTCAGACGCGACGTCATATGATAAATGCGTATTTAAACTTGGTTTGTCTTTCAATGATAAGACTGCACATAAGACTACAAGCAGTTAGATCTGGACACACCTGCACATTGATTCGTATATCGTAATTTGAAGGGACCGATAGATCGTTTGAGTATAGTATGTACCCCATTATCATTTTTCAATTAACGTTGTAAGGTTAGCTAATACAAATATTAAATATAAACTGGAGAGATTCTTCTTATTTCACGCCCTGGGACATGAATTGGTTAAATGGAATGGATCGGTCAAATGGGGATTAATATTACCATATCTTCTTTTTCAAACAAGCAGCAATATTTTAACGTTCATAAAAAAACTGTCACAGTGAGAGTCACAGTTATCAACTGTTCGATCATTAATGTTTTATTGTCAAATAACGTTTAAAGTTTTGACCAGTTTCAACAAAAGCGATTCTTTGCTTAACTATCGTGTACAAAGAAGTTACCTTAAGGCCTACGAAGGTGTTAGTGCAACCTACCCAGGCCTAAGGAAGTCCTGCGTAGTTTTTTTGTTTTGATGCTAACGTCTACGGTAAACAGCTATGGTCATGTCGGGACGGTACGTAGGTGTTAAATAAATTTTGACTAGGCACTAGGACGCTTCCATAAACACCACTGCAGCGAAGGGTCTCAAATTTCACATGAACCATTGGTAGATGTCTGGCTTTCAGATTTAATCATGTGCCCCGGGTTGGCCATCCAAGATGGCCGCTATTACTAAAAAGAGAAAGACAACTAAACTGACTTCTCCGGAACCGCATGGTACAACTGACTCAAACCGGGCTGCGTAGCGCAGTCGGCAGTGCGTCTGACTCAAGAGCCAGAAGTTGCGGGTTCGATACCCGGTCTGACCACATACTTCCATGGAGACACCCCCTCCTTCCGCTGTTTCAAGAAGGACAGTTGTCAGGTGATGGCAAAAGTATGTGCACTTAACCGCGTCATGCGCTTAGAAGGTCTAAGGGGCTGCCCAGAAATAGTGTGGTTAGGTTACATGACCGTCCCGAAATGACCATAGCTGTTTACCGTGGACGTAAAGCAACGAAACAAACAATGCAAAACAAAAACAATTGACTCAAAATTGGACGGAGGTATCCTTGGAATCTTGGTTCTCAAGGTAATTCAAATCGCCTAAATGTGTAGTGAAAGTAGGTCACAGTGACCTATTTGTATTTACGAAGTTGGTCGGCAACATTTTCGATTGACTTCTCCTCTTAAACCATAGGGCCAATTATAACCAATTTCTTATGCAGCATCAAGGCAAAGTGGCAACGAAACCTTGTAAAAAATGGTCGCGGTCCATAATTTAAGATTGCCATCAGGGCAGATAACCCTGTTTAAGCGTAACAAATCTTTTTCAGAACCTCTGTAGCGATTTGTCTCAAATTTTATATGCACCATTGCTAGATGTCTTGCTTTCAAATTTGTACATGTGACCTTGGTCGGCCATTCAAGATGGCTGCTTTTGTTAAAAATAGGAAAACAACTTTCCTCTTCTCCAAAACCGCTTGGTACAACTGACTAAAAATCGGTATAAAACATCATTGTGACCTTTGTTCTCTAGATTGTTCATATCGTCTAATTCTGTAATGAAATTAAATCACAGTGACCTAGTTTGTATTTACGAAGTGTATTTTATTCAAACAATAGCTGTTCAAAACTTGACGACCGGATTTGACCAGACTTCACCGGAAGCATCCTGGCATATACCTTTCTCAGGGATATTCAATTGATTCCGTTCTGATGCAAAAGTATGTCACAATGGCTGCCATTTCGAAATAATTTTATATAGTACTCTCGTGAAAGGATGTAAGGAATTTGATCAAACTTGGTCAGAATGAACCTTATTTGGACCAGTCTCGGTTTAAGGCCAATGGCTCCACTCCAAAGCATAATTATGTCAAAATGGCCGCCATCTTGAAAAACTTAAAATAGCTTTTTCCCATGAACGCATACATAGAATTTCATCAAACTATCATGATTCATTTTTGAGTTAAGATGCCTCCATGCGGATCAATTTGTTATTGTTATTGTGTATGACACTACATCGGAATTGAGGGCGAGGGTCGAAATTTCGTTAACTCCGTGTTGAAGCCCCCAGCAGTCTTGCTGCTGACCGTCCCAAGGCGGTCGTTCCTTTGCAGTTTCACATACGTTGCTAAGACGTCATGTGTCCGCTAGGAGAATTTCTCTGTACAGCTAATTTAGAAATTTATGGTTTTACCATGAAGAAATTAGCAGACACGTTTTCTTTAATTCTTTCTTCCTTTTTTTCTTTGTTGGGGTAGTTGGGTGAGGCAAAGGTGATGTGTATCTTGTGCCACTGGAGAGTTCAACTGATATTGACTTACAGTTGGGCAAGGCTTGCTGTCCTTGCAGCAGGTAACGGTAGAGAGGGGGAATGTTGTTATTCCTTCTGTTTCTACACTTCCGTTTATTTCCCCCTTTCTCCTCTGTCCCTCACTTTTATCTCCTTTACTATCTCTTCTATCTCGTTTCTCCCTTTCTCTTGGAGAAGACAAAATGACTCACAAGGGTTAACCTGTCGTTAACCTCAAAACAATCGATGAATAATTTTTTTTCTTCGTCGAGTTTTTAACCCTCTGGGACCTTGTCAACAAAATATCTAGATAACTGCTTGATCTACGACGGACATTATTATCATAATAATTATTCCTCATAAATCAACTGTCCTTAGTACTTTCAGTACTTTGATTTTTTTTTATTTGAGGTTTAACTTCCCCGTCAACACTGTAAAGGTCATTTTGGAGACGTTGCTTCTAATTTTGTGGGACTTTTACCCGACATTGAGATGAAATGACATCTCAAGCCCTGTCGCCCAATGCAACCAATAGGGTTTATAAGCACGGACGGTCCGACTCGTGCGCACCGCTTTGCCTGGACAGGCTTAGATCCTCTAAGCGGTCTACCTGTACTCGTGTGCGGGTCGGATTCAGCTCTGCGTGGAAGCATCATACAGCCCATGTATTTCTTCAAGCTCCGATTTTAGATTGGGGCTTTTCCTGAGTAACCTTTACTTACGAATTTGGTCAGAAGCGTCCTGATATGGGCCAATCTCAGATTTATAGAAATCATTCCGCTCCAGTGCATAAGTAGGTCAAAATGGCTGATATCGAGAAAGTTCAAACAACTTTGCATGAACTGTTGACTGGAATTTGGTCAAACATGGTTATTAGCATCCTGACATCAATCTTTCTCATACTTGTTCAAATATTTCTGCTCCAATACATATGCAGGTCATAATGGCTGACATGATGGAGTTTTTCAAATGCGTTATTCTCATGGATTTCGATTAAACTCGGTCAGACATATCCTGAGTTCATTGGCCATTTTCAAATTTGTCCACCTGGTTCTGCTATAATATATAAATAGGTCACAATGGCCAAATGTGGAACTTGTGCTCAGGGGAGCGATACAGGACCATCATGGTCCTTTTTTGTTGTGTGTGTGTGTTTTGTTGCGTTTTTTGCCTTATGCAATGGATTGTTTCCATACGCATTTGATAGGTCATCCATCGTAAGCTGAACTAAAGGTCGTTTCAGGTTCATTTTGTAAAGAAACCGGAAGTCCGTCCTAAAGTTTTGCAATGTGATACTTAATTTTCAAAAATGTTACCTCCCGTGTTTTAGATTTCATCGAAGTAGCTAACCCAATAAAATAGTTTGCTACTTAGTTTATTGTATACCGGCACATACATGTACAATGTTAAATGACAATGAAGAAAGACTGCAAATTAACATTAGACCATAAAGGGGAAATTTATTAGGCAAGTTATTGAGATAAAATTACCAAAAAAAAAAACAAAAAAAAACATCCATTAAAAGATAGGACGGACTTTCTGTCTTCTTGTAATTAAAGAAATATCACCGGCAAGAAACAGCTGAAACGACATTTAGATGCGTATTTAATGCTGATTGGCAAATGCTTTTTACAGCTGCATGCCGATTTTCAAGAATCATAGACGCAACCACTTGGCCAAACGTAGAGAGCAATAGCCTCGGCACAGCAAACGCTTCAGAAAATTAAAGCTGTTCTAAACTTTAGGGGTTGGACAAAATCATTCGTCATTTTGTAACGTCGCCATTTCCTTATATTTTTCTTCGGAAATTCCTGTTTTTAGCTCACCTGTCACGTAGTGACAAGGTGAGCCTTTGTGATTACTTTTTGTCCGTCGTGCGTGCGTCCGTCCGTGCGTGCGTCCGTCCGTAAACAATTTCAAATAAGTATATCTCTAATACCCCATGGGCCGTCTTGATCAAATTTCATGAGAAGCAAAAGGTAGGGGGAAAGGCTGCATAAGGTTTTTGGGCAGATCAGATTGGAATTCTGGTTGCCATGGCAACAAATAGCTCCCATAGACTTACAATGGGAAAAAATTAAAATATTTTCTTCTCTAAAACTACTAGGCCCAGAGCTTAGATATTTAGCTTGTAACAATGTCAAGTGGTCACCTACATAAATTCTGCCAATCATGTCCCTGGGATCCAAATTGGCCACACCCCGGGGCCCCTTAACTCCTATAGACTCATAATGGAAAAAAAGCTTCAAAAATCTTCTTCTCTGAAACCACAGGGCCCAGAGCTTAGATATTTAGCGTGTAGCAACGGCAAGTGGTCACCTACATAATTCCTGCCGATCATGGCCCTGGGTTCCAAATGGGCCACGCCCCCGGGCCCCTTCGCTCCTATAGACTCATAATGGAAAAAAAGCTTCAAAAATCTTCTTCTCTGAAACCACAGGATCCAGAGCTTAGGTATTTAGCATGTAGCATCGGCAATTGGTCACCTACATAATTCCTGCCAATCATGCCCCTGGGGTCCAAATGGGCCACGCCCCGGGGCCCCTTTACTCCCATAGACTCATAATCGAAAAAAGCTTCAAAAATCTTCTTCTCTGAAACCACATGGCCCAAAGCTTAGATATTTAACATGTAGCAATGGCAAGTGGTCGCCTACATAATTCCTGCCAATCATGCCCCTTGGGTCCAAACAGGCCACGCCCCTGGGCCCCTTAGCTCCTATAGACTCATAATGGAAAAAGAAAACTTCAAAAATCTTCTACTCTGAAACCACAGGGCACAGAGCTTAGACATTTAGCATGTAGCAACGGCAATTGGTCACCTACATAATTCCTGCCAATCATGCCCCTGGGTTCTAAATGGGCCACGCCCCGGGGCCCCTTTGCTCCCATAGACTCATAATGGAAAAAAGCTTAAAATATCTTCTTCTCTGAAACCACAAGACCCAGAGCATAGATATTTAGCATGTAGCAATGGCAAGTGGTCGCCTACGTTATTCCTGCCAATCATACCCCTGGGTTACAAACGGGCTACGCCCCGGGCCCCTTAGCTCCTATAGACTCATATTGGAAAAAAGCATCGAAAATCTTCTCTGAAACCACAGGGCCCAGAGCTTAGATATTTAGCATGTAGGAATGGCAAGTAGTCACCTACATTACTCCTGCCAATCATGCCCCTGGGGTCCAAATGGGCCACGCCCTGGGGCCACTTAGCTCCCATAGACTCATATTGGAAGCAAGCTTAAAAAAATTTCCTCTCTGAAACCACAGGGCCCAGAGCTCATATATTTAGCATGTGGCAATGACAAGTGGTCACCTACATAAATCCTGCCAATCATGCCCCTGGGGTCCAAATGGGCCACACCCTGGGACCCCATTAGCTCCCATAGACTCATAATGGAAAAAAGCTTAAAAAATCTTCTTCTCTGAAACCACAGGGCCCAGAGCTTAGATATTTAGCATGTAGCAACGGCAAGTGGTCATCTACATATTTCCTGATAGTCATGCCCCTGGGGTCCAAATGGGCCAAGCCCCAGGGCCCCTTAGTTCCCATAGACTCATAATGGAAAAAAGCTTCAAAAATCTTCTTCTTAGAAACTGTGAAGCACATAACTTAGATATTTAGTATCTAGCAACATAAAAAAGCCAGCTACATAAATCCTGCTAACCCTGCCCCTGGGGTCAAAATTGGCCACGCCCGAGCTCATCAGCTCCAATAGACTTATAATGGAAAAAAAAAACTTAAAAAATCTTCTTCTATGAAACCATAAGACCTAGAGTTTAGATTTTTAGTATGTAGCAATGTCAGGTGGCCACCTACATAAATCCTGTCAATTATGCCCCTGGGATCCAAATTGGCCACCCCCAGGGCTCTTTAGCTTCCATAGACTTACAATTGGAAAAACTTCAAAAATCTTCTCCTCTGAAACCAAAGGGCCCTTACAATGAAAAAAACAACAAAAACACACACACACACACACAAAAAAAAAAAACAACTTAAAATGGGGAAAAAATCTTCAAAAATCTTCTTCTCTTAAACCATAAGTCCCAGAGCTTAGGTATTTAGCTTGTAGCAATGTCAAGTGGTTGCCTACATGAATCCTGCCAATCATGCCCCTGGGGTCCAAATTGGCCAAATCCTGTGGCCCCTTAACTCCAACAAACTTATAATGAAAAAAAAGCTTCAAACATCTTTGAAACCATGAATTACAGACATTAGATATTTAGTATATAGCAACACAAAATGGTCGCCTGCATAAATCCTGCCAACCATGCCCTTTGGGTCAAAATTGGCCAAGCCCCAGGGCTCATTAGCTCCTATAGACTTATACTGGAAAAAAACTTCAAAAAATCTTCTTCTCCAAAACCATAAGGCACAGATTTTGTTTGATTTGAGGTTTTACATCCCCGTCAACACTGTATAGGTCATTTTGGAGATGCCTCTTACAATTGTGTGGGACTTTTACCCGACATTGAGGTTAAATTACATCTCAAGCCCTGTCGTCCAATGAAACCAATAGGGTTTATAAGCATGGCACCGCTTTGCCTGAGCTTTGATATTTAGTATGTAGCAATGTCAAGTGGTCTCCTACACCAATGATTTTCTGGTACACAGGTGAGCGTATATAGGGCCATTGGGCTTTGAATGAAATGAAAATGTCGACAAAATAATTTAATTGCATAAAATTGCACGGGCAAAAAATTGAAATAGTTCATTTTTATACGAAGTCCTATGTACAAAGTTATGTGTGCTAAAGCAATAGGGACTACACGTCAAACTCATCGGTAACAGGGGATTTCTTTTTATGTCCCCGGTAGCGATAGCTGGGACATTGTTTTTGCCCTGTCTGTTTGTTTGTTTGTTTGTTTGTTTGTACGTGGACAACTTTAACGTTGGCCATAACTTTTGAACCGTTTGAGATAGAGCTTTCATATTTGGCCTGAAGGTTCATTGTGACAAGACCTTCACATTCATGCAAAACAATTTGACCTTGACCTTTGACCTTCTTAAAAGAAAAAAATAACATTTGTCATAACTTATGAACCACTTAGATACAGCCTTCATATTTAGCATGTATGTTCCTTGTGACAAAAGCTTTACGTCCATGCAAAAAATTTTGATCTGTGACCTTGACCTTTGACCTACTTAAAATAAAAAATAACATTTTGGTCATAACTTTTGAACGGTTTGAGATAGAGCCTTCATATTTTTCATGTAGGTTCCTTTTGACAAGAGCTTTACATTCACACAAAAAATTTTGACCTGTGACCTTCACAAAAGAAAAAGTTAATATTGACCTTTGGCATTCAGATATGAAAATCATAACGTAATTCCCTTAGAAACCACTAAGCCATTTGTGACCAAATTTCTTTAAATACTTTAAGGAACAAAAATGATGATGATGGTTTCGTGTTTAACGACGCGTCAACTCTCTTTGTGGGTCATAAGCGTCAAACGGTTAATGGTTAAACGACATGAAGAATTATGAGGATAATAAAAGTAAAAAGTCAGAATGATAATGTATAAAAATCTGAAACAGTTAAATCTAATGAAAAAGTCCAATGTGTTTTAAGAATAAAATAATATTATCAAAAGGTACATCTTGAAACAGTTGTTGCAAAGTGTCAGATTTGAAATATAAGTTACGTGAGGGTGCACGGTCAATTAAGATATGTTCCAAAGAAGCGTTTTTCAATATTTTTTTTTTTCAGATTTGTTGTCTTGTATTGGTTGTGGTGGTGGATTTTGAATTTTGGCAGTGTTGGCTTGATCTTCAGTTTTGGTTTTAGGTTTTAATTTTTAGCTCACCAGAGCCGAAGATTCCGGGGGAGCTTATAGGATAGGCAGTTGTATGTCGTCTGCGTCTGCGTCGTATGTCCGTCGTCAACACTTTCAAACAATTTCTCCTCTGAAACCACTGGGCCGATAGGGCCCAAATTTTATCTGTAGCATCCTTGGGCGGGGGGATGTAAAGTTTGTGTTTTTCATGAAAATCGGCTCATTAGTTTGGTTGCTATGGCAGCTTAGAGTTCCCATAGACTTATAATGGAGAAAATTGAAAAATGGCATTTGCTGCCAAGCCTCTGCAGATATTTTGACAAAACTTTCATAGAAATGTTCCTTAGACAATCTACTCTCTGCCAAATGAATTTAGGGCTTCTGCTCATTTAGAGTGGTTGTCATGGAAACCAAAATGAAAAAAAAAAATAGAAAAAAAAAATACTTAAAAAATCATCTCCTCAGAAACCGTATGCTCTATGAGGCTGAGAGTTTATGGAAATATTCACCATATTTGCCTTTACAGGTTTTGTGGGTTTTTTTTATGAAATTCGGCTCTTTAGTTGCTATGGCAACTTAGATTTTTCATAGACGTATAATGGGGAAAATTGAAAAATGGAATTAACTGCCAAGCCTTTGCAGATATTTTGACAAAATTTTCATACAAACGTTCCTTGAGTAAACTTTTCTCAGCCATATGCTTTTATGTCAACCTGTGTGTCCCGTAGGTTGTGCCACGGCCATGCCCCGCCCCATCCACTTCATAAAATGCCTTATATGGGGACATGCCCCAACCCCCTCCACTTCATTAAATTCCATTTATCTCAGATTCCTTGAGAAATGTTATCAGCAGTTTTAGTATCAGGAAGGTGTCCTGATTTATCTCAGAAACCTTACAGATCTCCACCCCTATATATAAACCATATATATTCTTGTTCCTTATGATAAGACACATTTATCTCACAAACCTTACGGATCCCACCCCTAAACCATATATATTCTTGTTCCTTATGATAACCCACATTAAGTGACACCAATCTTGGGGTTCCCCCGGATGTGCCGGGGACATGCCCCAACCCCCTCCAATTCATTAAATTCCATTTATCTCAGATTCCTTGAGAAATGTTATCAGCAGTTTTAGTATCAGGAAGGTGTCCTGATTTATCTCAGAAACCTTACAGATCCCCACCCCTAAACCATATATATTCTTGTTCCTTATGATAAGACACATTAAGTGACACCAACCTGGGGGTTCCCCCGGATGTGCCGGGGACATGCCCCAACCCCCTCCACTTCATTAAATTCCATTTATCTCAGAAACCATTCAGATCCCCACCCCTCAACCGTATATATTCTTGTTTTTATGATAAGACGCACTCAATGACAGCAACCTGGGGGTCCCTCGGGATGAGCCTGGGCCATGCCCCACCCCCTCCATTTCATAAACGGCCCAATATCCCAGAAACCCTACAGATCCCCACCCCTATACCATATATATTCTCGTTCCTTACGATAATTCGCATTCAGTGACACCAACCTGGTGGACATCCAGGATGTGCCGGGGCCATGCCCAACCCCCTCCACTACATAAAAGGCCAAATATTCCAGAAACCTTACAAATCCCCACCCTAAACCATATATATTCTTGTTCCTTATGATAAGATGCATTAAGTGACACCACCTTAGGGGTTCCCCAAAATGTGCCGGGGACATGCCCCACCCCATCCACTTCATAAAATGCCATTTATCACAGAAACCATTCAGATCCCCACCCCATAACCATATATATTCTTGTTCCTTATGATAAGACGCACTCAGTGACACCAACCTGGGGACGCCCGGGATGTGCCGGGGCCATGCCCCATCCCCTCTTCTTCATAAAAGGCCAAATATTCCAGAAACATTCCAGATCTCCACCCCTAAACCATATATATTCTTGTTCCTTATGATAAGACGCACTCAGTGACACCAACCTGGGGACGCCCGGGATGTGCCGGGGCCATGCCCCATACCCTCCACTTCATAAAAGGCCAAATATTCCAGAAACATTCCAGATCCCAACCCCTAAACCATATATATTCTTGTTCCTTATGATAAGACACATTCAGTGACACCAACCTAGGAGTCACCTAGGGCATGCCCGGGCCATGCTCCACCCCTCACTTCACAAAAGACCATATATCTGAGAAACTGTTCAGAGCCCTACCCCTAAACCAATGTTACCATATTATATTCTTGTTCCTTATGATAAGACGCAATCAGTGGCACCAGCATGGGGGACTTCCGGGGTGCCACGCTATCAGTGACACCAGCATGGGGTACTCCCGGGCTGCCACCAGCCATGTCCCACCCCTTTACTTCATTTAAAGCCATATATCTCAGAAACTGTTCAGATCCCCACCCCTTAACCATATATATTCTTCTTCCTTATGATAAGTCCCCACTTCATAATAGGCCATATATCTCAGAAACCATTCAAATCCCGACCCCATAATCACATATAGTCTTGTTCATTGTTATTAGACAAATTCAGTCACCCCCCATCTTGGGGGGTCCGCAGGGGTCATTTCTCTCCCATCCACTTCATAAAAGGGCCTCATATCTCAGAAACCGTTCAGCATTCAGTGACAGCAATCTTGGGCTTTTCTGGGATCCACCATACCCCAATCCCTCCACTGCTTAAAAAGCCTTACATCTCAGGAGCCATACATATCCCCACCGCTAAGCCATAATGTCTCTGTTCCTTTTGATAATTATTCAAAGTTTTTTAGGTGAGCGTGTATTTCAAGTGCCTGTTGGATCTACCCTGTCAGATCTCTATGAACAAGAGCAGGGTGTCCCACAAGGTAGTATTCTCTCAACTACGCTACTTAACATCAAAATAAATAACATTGTACAATGTTTGGACGACAAAACAGACTGTTCATTATATGTTGATGATTTTTGTATATGTTACCGTTCCAATAACTTTTTCTCAACAAACATACTCGTAGCTGGTTCTCGGTGCTCGTAAATAATAATTATTAAAGCACTTACATCACTGGCGACTCAGACTTTCATTTATCCCTTAAATTTTGACGCCGCGATTTGCCAATGGTCCAGTACACAACCCGCGCTCTCATCACGAAAACACGCCTATATAATTTTGACCCCCTGGAACCCCAAATTTATATAATTATTTTGGTTTTCTTGGCAAACAGTGTAGATCCGGATCTGACGCCGCGATTTTCCAAATGATGCAGTACACAACACGCGCACTGACGTCACAGGGAGCTATAACAAGAGGCCCATGGGCCATTATGCTCACCAGAGCTCAGGGAGCACTGCCCACTGGCAGCCATGTATTTTAATTAACCATGGAATCCTTGCGCCCAAAGACGCTACAAATAAAATTTGGAGTCAATTAGCCTAGTGGCTTCAGAGGTGTCTTGAAAGTGTTGTTGCAAGACAACAGATGACAATTAACAACCATATGTGGCAACAAATTAGCCTTAAAATCATATGGCATATAAAGCATTGTTTAAGGAACATTTCTTTGAATGTTTTTAAAATATCTTGAACGGTGTAAAAGTCTGTTTTCAACTTTCCCCATTATAAGTCTATGGAAACTCTTAACTTCCCAAAGAAACCAAACTAAAGAACCAAATTGCATAAAAAACATACACACACAAAAACTGTAAAGGCAAATATGATGAATATTCCCATAAAGCCTCAGCCTCATAGAGCATATGGGTAATGAGGAGATGATTGTTTTATTTTTTTCTATTTTTGCTTTTTTAATTTTGGTTTCCAATGGCAACCAATAAAATGAGCATTAGGCCTAAAATCATATGGCAGACACAAGATTGCCGAAAAATTTTTTCTATGAAAGTTGTGCCAAAATATATACTAAGGCTTGGCAGTAAATGCAAATGTTCAATTTTTTCCATTACCATTATATAGAAACTCTAATATGCCATAGCAACCAAACTAAAGAGCCGAATTTCATTAAAAACAAACTATAAAACCTGTTCAGACATTATGGTGAATATATCCATAAAGTCTCAGCCTCATAGAGCAGATTGTTTTTCGAGAAGATGATTTTAAGTTTGTTTTTATTTTATTTTGAGTCAAATTTTGGTTTCCATGGCAAAGTGACCAGTTGGCCTGAAATAATACGGCACATAGGTGATTGCTTAAAAATATTTCTAGCAATTTCATAAAAAACACAAAACCTAAAAAGGAAATTATTGTGAATATTTCCATAAAGACTCAGCCTCATAGATCGTACTGTTTCTGAGGAGATGATTTTAAAGTGTTTTTTTTTTTCTTCTATTTTTGTTTTGTCATTTTGGTTTCCATGGCAACCGGTAAAAATGAGCAATATGCCTAAAATCATATGGGAGATGGTAGATTACTTAAGGAACATTTCTATTTCAATTTACCTTAGCAACCAAACTAATGAGTTGAATTTCATAAAAAACATAAACTTTCAATCCCCCAGCAAAAAGGATGCTACAGATAAAATTTGGGCCGAAACGGCCCAGTGGCTTCAGAGTAGATCATGTTTGAAAGTGTTGACGCAGACGACGACGGACAACTGCCTATCCTATAAGCTCCCCTGGTGGGCTAAAAAAAACGGTACCCGTATTCGCACATGGTCAGCGATAGCCAAGTGAACTATAGTATGCAGTTAGTGACTTTGGGTTGCTTATCTGGTCGATTGATAGAAATTGACCCCAAAATAACACGACTACCAGGAACACAATTCGCATAGGATAGGATTCAATTACCACTCCACGTCCAGTTTCCTCAACTATGCAATCGTGTATACAATACAGCGGATTTGTTTTTTTTTTTCTGTCATTGAATATATCGAGGATCTTACATGAGTGTTCATGTATTATTGAATTTATTAAACAAGTTGAGGAAAAGGGATGAAATGCGAGGCTTGCCGAGCATTTTATCCCTTTTCCTCAACGAGTTTAATAAATTCAATAATACATGAGCACGAATGCAAGATTCTGTTTATCATATAACATTTAAAACGCATTTTATTTACGATTGTTTACAAAAAAATATCAATATTCCGCCATTAGTAAACGCGACGACGTTAAGGACGCCGTACATGTAACGTTACGGGACGTATCTAGCTAATTTGCATATTTAATCCACTAGTGGATTGTCGAAAATATTACATGGCGTTATTACACTCTCAGACGCGACGATATTATAATATATAAAGAACTAAATGAAATCTAACAGCTATACTTTAAGAGCCGCGCAAATGCCTTTGGTTTGTACCCATGAGGTGCAATACAAAATAGCATTCCTGAGCCCCTGTCGTACACAACAAAAGTCAAGCCGGGCGCGTTCAAAGGCCAAGATGGGCAAACTATGGTGAATCGAATAGGGCAGTGGCTGCTTATTTCGGTCCATGATGTCTTTAGCTCATTCAACTTCAATGGTCAACTTGGAGAGAGCAAAGTCCCCTGTTTTTGGCTGTGGTCTTTGTGTGAGTTACACTACACGTAGGCTAATAACAATGAAATGCCTCTACACATAGTATTCATTCGGTTGTAAGGGGACCGGATACACCTTCAGGGGAGGCAATTCCTGCAAAAGTGTCTTTGTCTTCCATGTCAATAGGGGTCTACTCTTAAAGGAAAACATTTGGTCCTGAGGCGCAAATGTCTTCCTTTAAGAGTATACCCCTTTTCCATTGGGACTGAGCCCATATAAGAGGAAACCGTAAGTCCCGAAAGTTGTCTCCCTTTAAAAAAATGACGGACAATGCATTACGAAAACACGCCTATACAAATACATTGCCAATTTTTCGGCCAAAAAATAGAAATTTTAAGATGAAAAATTGTGATATTTTTCTTATTTCTGCTCAAAACATAGATTGTGGGGACTCGATGGAACCGCCTCGACGAGACGGTTCTATCGAGTGCCCACAATCTATGTTTTTGAGCGGAAATAAGAAAAATAATGTATACCCCCTTAAACCCCAGTTTTACTATATAACCCCCAGGTATTAGACTTCCTGCCTTGCCGTGGCCCTGGGGGCTCAATTCCCACTGGGCACATTGCCGCTGTGGTCTTTGTGCCCACTGGGAAGAGCTAAAGGAAGTACCACCCGTTTGCCGTGGGTGGCGTCCTGTAAGCCGGAAGAAGGGATCCTGGAGGTTGAGGGTTACCTGAGGTGGCGGTGCTTCAGGTTCCCAACACGCCTCTTTGGCCTGGCTTTTCGGTGTAGACGGGTGGCCGTGCGGTCCGGCACGGTCAATCGGCTGGTCACGCCGAGCCCTAGAGATACCACTTTGCTTTCTCTTCAACTCTTTTTGTATCTTTCCTGATACCAACCATATGCCCATTTACCTTACCCTTTTCTGTCTTTTTATCTCTAGAAGGCGGTGGCAAAACGGATCAATCGTGTAGGCATTTTGTTTATGCGAGTATATCTCACGTGTATCTCTAACACCTGCGAGTTGGATAACCACTCCATTATGGTGTTCCCTTGTAGGGCTCCACGGAGGGCGGAGAGCACTTGGGACGAAACTAGAATTTTTTCCTTATGCCTCATGGAAAAAAAAATAACCGCAACGCATCTAAACACAACGCACCTAAACGTAAAAAACAAGACGATTCATCCGAATCGGATGAACACAGTCAACAAGCCAGTCAGCAGTCAAGTCAACAAACCAGTCAGCAGTCCGCTGAACCAAATTTCGACAATGTTCCGCGCTTCTTGGTTGTCTCGTCGCTTGACGATACACGAAGTGTATCCAGCCTTTCTCCTTTCGTAATTGAGAAATGTATCAACTCCATAGCCGGACACCCTAAGAGTATCAAAAAGCTCAAATCAGGTGACCTTCTCTTGGAAGTCGAGAAAAAACAGCAAGTTGTAAGTCTGCTAAGCACCAATAAACTCTTTGATCTTCAGGTTAAAGTCTCTCTCCACAACACGTTAAATTCGTCTAAGGGAGTGATTCGCAGTCCAGAACTGCGCCCTTGTACAGATGAAGAGATCGTCGATAACTTGAAAGATCAGGGAGTTGTTGGTGTTCGTAACATCAAAGTCCGTAGAAGTGGTGTACTAAAACCAACAGCAACTTATGTGTTGACTTTTAATACACCAGTTCTACCCAAGAAAATCAAAGTAGCATATCTTTCCATTAACGTAGAGGTATACATCCCAAACCCTCTTAGATGTTACTCTTGTCAGGCTTTTGGCCATCATGAAAGCAGATGTCAGAGAAAAAAACTCTGTCCTAATTGTGGTGAAGAAAAGCATGTTGATAATCACCTCAACTGCAAAAATGAACCCAAATGCGTAAATTGTGATGGCAAACATGCTGTTTTCTCTCGAGACTGTCCGGCATGGAAAAAAGAAAAAGAAATACTAACCGTCAAATACCAAAGGGGGATAACATTCCCAGAAGCGCGAAAAATTGTCGATGAGCGATATATAACACCAACCACCAGTTTCGCCAGCATCACAAAGGGTACTGGTGTAAAATGTACCAGCTCCGCGACACAGACTGCTGAATCATATATAGCTGAACTGAAAAAATCTGGTGCATGGAGTAAACCCACTCCAGCACCGCAAAGTTCAACCAACTTATCAAATGGCGCAATCCAGATTGCTTCGGATCGGTCGACAGCGACCGTACCGAAGCCAGCGCCACACGTAAAAGAGAAACTCGACTCAGGTCGAACTAATAAGGGATCGGAAGATCCGACCAAAAAACATCAATTGTCTCAAAAACATACAGACAGACAACGTAAAATGGAAAGAGACAATATTAGATTTCAGAACAGATTCGGATCTTTGAGTGACAGTGATATGGAGTTCGCTGAAACTCCATCATCACCAAATGGCAATAACAGATCGAGGTCAGCAACACCACGAGCTGGTGGTAGCAGATCTATATCACCAATTGCAGCTCCAATATAGCTTCTAGTCTTAATCTCTTCATAAAATGGATTTAAAACACAAAATAATACAATGGAATTGTCGAGGTCTTAAACCAAATTATAATGAACTCTTATTACTTATTTCGTTATTAAACCCATCGGTTTTTTGTTTACAAGAAACTTTTTTAAAAACTGATGACAACATTGATGTCAGGGGTTTCAATACATACAACTATATCTATTCTGATGGTAGCAAACCATCTGGTGGCAGTTCAATTCTTGTTAAATCATGTTTACCACAAAGAGAGATCAAATTAAAAACAGACCTACAAGCTGTAGCAGTATCGGTTTCTCTGGATAAAGAAACTACAATTTGCTCTTTATATATTCCACCCTCATTTTCGTTAAAGCCCGAACATCTTGACTCATTGCTGAGTCAACTTCCATCGCCATATCTTTTAGTTGGCGACTTCAATGGTCACAATATTCTATGGGGCTGTAAAGATATCAATAACAGAGGAGCACTTGTCGAAGATTTTATTGCAAAGAGCGATCTTTGCTTGATGAATGATAAATCTTATACTTACCTTCACCCAGCGACAGGTCATTTGTCTTCTTTGGATCTCTCTTTGTGTCACCCATCTCTCTTCTTGGACTATGACTGGTCTGTTCATGATGATCAGTGCGGAAGTGATCACTTCCCTGTTATAATTGAGAGTGTAAACGAACCAGATGAGGACTGTAACCAGAAATGGAAAATGAATAAAGCCGACTGGGAATTATTCCATAATTTATGTGAAGAAGAGTTATCAATTGATCATTTTAATGAATCATCCGACATTGTTTCTGATTTCACAGATACACTTATTAACATATCAGAACAATGCATTCCAAAGACCTCCACAAATACTAAGAAAAGCAAGCCTTGGTTTAATAATGACTGTAAAGAAGCTATTAAAAAGCGTAAACAGGCTCTAAATAAGTTCTGCAAAAATCCCACTTCAGAAAAGCTCAACGACGTAAAAGTTTTTAGAGCTAAAGCTCGGCGAACAATCCGAGCTTCCAAACGAAAGTCATGGAGAGAATATGTCTCCAAATTGAACTATAAAACCCCCATTAAAAAGGTTTGGGATATGGTACGAAAAATTTCAGGAAAAACAAAGTCTTCTAGTTTTACACATTTAAATACTGAATTTGACACAATAGCTTCAACAAAAAAAGATATTTCAGATACTCTTGGGCACACATTCTTGAGAAATTCATCATCGCGTAATTATTCTGACACTTTTAGAAATTTCAAAAAGGACCAAGAGAAAAGAAATCTAAACTTTAAATCACTTAATCACGAAGAATACAACAAACCTTTTAACTTATCCGAACTCGTTGAAGCCATTGAAAAATCACATGATACGGCAACCGGCCCCGATGAAATTCATTATCAGATGCTTAAGCATCTGCCAAAAAGTTCTCTTACAACACTTTTAGATATCTTTAATAATATTTGGGAAACGGGGGTCTGTCCTGAGAGCTGGCGTGTAGCTACAGTTGTACCAATTCCGAAACCAGGGAAAGATCATGCAGAACCTACAAATTATCGTCCGATAGCTTTGACAAGTTGTTTGTGTAAAACATTGGAGAGAATGATAAACAAGAGATTAGTCTGGTACTTAGAGTCCAACAACCTCATTTCAGAATATCAATCGGGCTTTCGTTCGGAACGTAGTACCAATGACAATTTAATAAGACTAGAAACATTTATACGAGATGCTTTTATTAACAAAGAACACGTAGTAGCTGTCTTTTTCGACTTGGAGAAAGCATATGATACAACATGGCGATATGGAATATTGAAAGATCTACATAACATTGGCTTAAGAGGAAAACTTCCCAGTTTTATTGAAAGCTTTTTAGGGGAGCGCATGTTTCAGGTGCGTGTGGGGTCTACCCTGTCAGATTTCTATGATCAAGAACAGGGTGTCCCACAGGGTAGTATTCTTTCAACTACGCTATTTAACATCAAAATAAACAATATTGTACAATGTTTGGACGACAAAACTGATTGTTCATTGTATGTTGATGATTTTTGTATATGTTACCGTTCAAAAAATATGAAAACAATTGAACGAAAGTTACAACAAAATTTAAAAAGAATAGAAGAATGGACTGATAAAAATGGTTTCAAGTTCTCCAAGTCGAAAACGCAGTGTGTTCATTTTTGTAAACTACGGAAGAAACACGAACATCCTTCCCTGTTTTTATACGGATCACAAATTCCTGTTGTTGAAGAAGCCAAATTTCTTGGGGTCATATTTGATCAAAAGTTATCTTTTATTCCCCATATTAAATATCTAAAAGCGAAATGCTTAAAAGCTTTGAATCTTTTGAAAGTTTTAGCTCATACAAGTTGGGGAGCAGATCGGTATACTTTATTACATCTTTACCGGTCTTTAATAAGATCTAAATTAGATTATGGGTCTGTTGTTTATGGTTCTGCCAGAAAGTCCTATTTAAAATCCTTGGATACTATCCATCACCAAGGCCTTCGTCTGGCCATGGGAGCCTTCCGTACTTCTCCCGTATTAAGCCTTTATGTAGAAGCAGGTGAACCATCTTTAACCTCGCGCAGAGAGAAACTTTCTCTTCAGTATGCTATTAGACTTGCTGCAAATCCATCTAACCCGGCATCCAAAATTTCATTTCGACCTCAATTTGTAGATAGGTATGAAACTAAACCCACAGCAATTAAACCTTTTGGATTACGTATTTTACCACTGCTGGAAAATTCAGGTATCGACCTTAAAAATATTCAAAAACATGAAACCGCCGAAGTTCCATCTTGGTGTATTAAACAACCTTCTATTCTGTTCGACTTACATGATGGCAAAAAATCCGAATCAAATCCGATACTTCTCAAACAAAACTTTCAGGTACTGCAATCACGTTACGATGATTACCAGCAAGTCTATACTGATGGTTCCAAAGAAGAAGATAAAGTTGGTTGTGCGTATGTTTCTAAAGATACGCACAAAACCATGCGCCTTCCAGATGGTTCATCTATTTTTACAGCTGAAGCCAAAGCAATAGACCTAGCTTTAGATTTTATCAGTTCTTCAACAATTCAAAAAGCAATTATATTTTCTGATTCACTTTCTGTGCTTAAGGCTTTAGACCATTCATCATCTAAAAATCCTCAAATTCAAAAATTGATCGAAAAACATCATGAAATTTCTAAAACACACCAAATCTTGTTTTGTTGGCTTCCGAGCCATATTGGCATTGTCGGCAATGAATATGCTGACAAGAAAGCAAAGGAATCGCTCAATCTTGATCCATCTGTTTTTAAAATTCCCTTTAATAATTTTAAACCATTTATCAACAGATACATCTTGTCGGAATGGCAAGGCGAATGGGACCGTGCAATAAATAACAAACTCCATGACATTAAACCTGTCGTTAGTACAAAATGCTCTCCTCCACAGTTTTCCAGAAAAGAGGACGTAGTATTAACACGACTGCGCATCGGCCATACTAGAGTTACTCATTCTTATATTTTTAATGGTGATGATCAGCCTTCTTGTGTAGGTTGTGATCAGCCATTCACTGTGAAACATATCTTAATTGACTGTGTTGACTTTTCACCCTCACGTATTTTATATTTCAAAGCTGACACTTTGCAACAACTGTTTCGAGATGTACCTGTTGATAACATTATTTTATTCTTAAAAGAAATTGGACTTTTTCATAAGAGTTAACTGTTTCAGATTTTTATACTTTATCATTCTGACTTGTTACTTTTAATATCGTCATAATTATTCATGCCGTTTAACCATTAACCGACTGACGCTTATGACCCACAAAGAGGGTTGACGCGTCGTTAAACACGAAATCATCATCATCATTTACTATATAAAAGTGGGGTTCGAGGGGTCAAATTATATAGGCGTGTTTTCGTGATGGTGCTAGGTGTTCCCATTCGCCTTTAAAGCATATTTAGAACGTTTCATTTTTTTTTTCGTTTATGTGTGTGTTTTCACGCACAATGTCCTATAGTGTCTATAAAAACTTTTGAACGGTCCAAAAGGTGATCTTAATAAAGGAGTATAACGGTATCTCAAATTTTAATCAAAATGTCTTTTTTGAGATATCTTAGATACATTTAACTTGATCTTCACCTTGGTTATCCTAACATAAACAAGAGGGATTATCATCACAGAAACATATGAGTTTGCATTTTATCATTTATTTCTTTCACACGATTCGGCCCCCGCCCATAGGGGCTTGAAGAAATATATGGGCTGCATGATGCTTCCACGCAGAGCTGAATCCGGCCCGCACACTAGTACTGGTAAACCGCTTAGAGGATCTAAGCCTGTCCAGAAACTGCGGTGCGAGGCGGACCGTCCATGCTAATAAACCCTATTGGTTTCATTGGGCGACAGGGCTTGAGATGTCATTTCATCTCAATGTCGGGTAAAAGTCCCACAAAATTGGAAGCAACGTCTCCAAAATGACCTTTACAGTGTTGACGGGGACGTTAAACCTCAAATCAAACAAACAAACTTTCACACGAATAAAACATCTTAATAAAGCTGTGCAGCCTTATATGTTTGTAATTATCCCATTGTGTACAGTAACTAGCAAATAGTGCAGGCCAGACCAGATGCCGCGTCAGAGCCGGGCCTACATTGTTAGCAAGAAGTTAAGCCATATTTCAAATACAATTTTGAAGAAATCATAACCTGACACCCTTAAGGGGAATAGATACACCTTCAGGAGAGGCAACTCCCTCAAAGGTATTTTTTCTCGCCTGTCAAAAGGGGTCAACTCTTCAAGGAAAGTATTTGCTACTGAGGAGCAAACTATTTTATTTAAGAGGACCCCTTTTTTCGTTATATAGTAAAACAGGGGTTTACAGAGATAAACCTTATTTTTCATACTTCTGATGAGGCGGTTCTAACGTGTACCAAAATAGGTGTTTTCTGTGTGTACCGTAAAGGCAAATTCTTTATACATCACGCAAATACGCCTTTACAATTCTGAACCCCTTGACTGAACACCATATTTATGTAGTAAAACTGGGGTTTACAGGGATAGACCTTATTTTTAGCTCGGCTGTTTTCAAAGAAAACGACGAGGTATTGTCATATCTCTGGCGTCGTCTGCGTCGTCGTACAAATACTATATCTCTGTAATTATTGAACATATTTACTTGAAACTCGGACTAGTTTTTCATTATGAAAAGGGGCTGCAGCCGAGCGTTGGCACCCGCATGCGGTGCTCTTGTTCTAATTTCTGATGAGGCAGTTCTCACGTGAACTCAAAAACTATATTTTGAGCATAAAAAAGAAAAATATCACAACTTTTCATTGAAAACTTTCTTTTTTTTCTCTTCGGCGGTAAAATTAACAATGCATTTGAATAGGCGTGTTCGCATTTGGTAGGAAAATCTACAATATACGATGAAATCGAAGATATGGGCCCCGTCAAGCGATTTTGGTACTTATCGCCTATGCGAGCAGCGAAGGTTCAGGCGAGCCTGCGCATCCGCGCAGTCTCGCCAGAACCTTCGCTGCTCGCTCCCACAAGCAGTGAATCAAGAGGAATCTTCAAACAGGAAGCCATATCCATGGTCCCTCTCAATGGCTGGGCATGAGCAGTTAGAATTTGTCATGACGGAATGCTCGAAGACACAAATTCGCTTGGCGGGGCTCATATATTACCTTGATTAAACGTTGCAGTAATGTTGAAACAACATTGTCAATGTGAAACTGTCAATGTTGTTTCAACATTGATTCAACGTTGAAAGACCGACTGGGTGCCTTGTAATGATGTCTACTCTTATGGCGTTTCTGATGAGTGCAAACAACATTTCTTTTCGCGACAAAATGCGGAAAAAACTCCTCGACAGCATCCCCAATTATTTTTCTTGAGATGTAGGATGAATTATATAATGTCTGCAAAATTAGTTCGCAGCAGTCTTTTTAAGGAGTCATTTGTGTTTGTTTGACTTTATTTTTCAGCATCTGGAGCAATGAGTATACGTTTCAACGGATAGGAATGTGGAAGTGGCGTTTGCTGATTTTAATACATAGAAATAAAAATACAGTCTTACTGTATTTACAGGAAACCCCTATAGTAAACTATTGGTACTCAATGTTGTTCAAACCTCAATGTTTGCATTGACTCACGTGACGTCACATGATCTTCAGTGACGTCAAAATAAACCATGGTTCTCTTCAGTATGACTGGACGATGGTGACGTTTTTTTTTTTTTTTTTTTTTGTTTTTTTTGTTTGGGTTTTACGGCCCTTTCAAGATTATTTCACTCATATCGAGCCGATCGTCATTCAGAGGTGGGCGAAAACCGGAGTACCTGGAGAAAAACCACCTGACCTTCCGTTGCAGAACTTGGCGTCTCACACGTGGCCCGAGCGAGGCTCGAACCTACGGCGGTGAGAGACCTAATGACTAAGAGTCAGCGCTCTTATCCAGTAGGCCACGGAGGCCCGTACGATGGTGACGTTATGACCTCAACGAAACTCATGCGCAGTTTAAAGGAAAACTGTATGCAATTGCCTTTTTGTTTAAATTAGCCCTCAAACCAGAATTTTTCGATTCAAAATGGATAGAAAATAATATAATAATATTAAAATAAGTAAAAGAATGTAATTGATTTTATACATGTACTACGCAGTGAAATCAATGCATATCTAAAACAAATAAAAGTAATATTTTCGAAGCGTTCCTGAAAATAGTTTGAAAAATAACATGACTCACAATAGAAAGCGGGACTACCTTTTTGGTTTGTTTTCGTAAACTAATAATAATAAATTTTCCTCAATAAATACCACTTTTTCATTGAAAATGTTGAAAACCTATTTTATCGTGTTGAAAACACCAGAAAGTTTCACGAATGCGAAGCATGTTTCTCATATTAGGCTGTTTAATTTGGTATCATTAGGAAAACATGTCCGTGTGAACTAATGGCGTCCAACATGGTGTCAGAAGTGATAATTTTTAGGTAAAAAATGATAACATCTTTCTTATTTCTGCTTTCAACATAGATTGTGGGTACTCGTTAGAACCGCCTCAAGCTTTCAACATAGATTGTGGGTGCTCGTTAGAACCGCCTCAATGAGGCGGTTCTAACGAGTACCCACAATCTATGTTGAAAGCAGAAATAAGGCGGATAATGTATACCCCACTAAACCCCAGTTTTCTCTATACTATGGTGGGGTTTAGGTGGGTGTTCATTTCACGGACTTGTTAACGTGATTTAAAGTCAAAGTCACGTATAAAATAAAAAGAAAATTTACTCCTTTTTTCGATAAATACCAAAAATATTTCATCTCGTATGTTGCTTTCACACTCGTGAAATTCTGAGGTTTTCAAAACACTCGGTGAAATATTTTTGATATTCATCTCAACAAAAGTAAATATCCTCTATTTATTTAACATTCATTGAAGTATAATTAACATCGGACCACGAGCAACTTAAGTTAACCCCGAATCAACGTCATAAATTGCAACCATTTCTTAAATAAATTTCACATAACGTGAACAAGTCCGTGCAACAAAGACCCTCCTAAACCCCACTTCATATAGAGAAAACTGGGGTTTACGGGGGTAAACATTATTTTCCTTATTTCTGCTCTAAGAAATAGGTTGTGGGTACTCGTTAGAACCGCCTCAATGAGGCGGTTCTAACGAGCACCCAAAGCCTTTGTTTGGAGTATAAATAAGAAAAATAGCACGGATTTTCATCAGAAAAATTGCCATTTTGGAGATGTGAAAAAATGCAGTATGTCGCACGGGTGTGTTATCGTAATGAAATCTCATATAGCCATATTCTTATTGCCACTTTTTCTCTCAGAAATCAGATTTATTGTTTTGTTTGTTTGTATCGAGTTTAATGACACGTCCAACACAACCCAGGTCATATCGAGCTGGTAAGTTTACATTAACACGCATTTTGAGGTGGGGTTGGGGTGAGAACAGGCTTATACACTCAGCCCTCTTTATACCGACAGTTTTAATGGAACGAATCCTTAGCTAAAGTTTATACGGATTAATGGTAATATTCAAGAATATTGTAATTATTTAATACTCAAAAAAGCAAATGTTGTGGATATTTGTTAACACAACATTTGTTGCCTGGAGTAATTAAGCGAGAAAGTCCTTTTTACTCCTTATTGGGGTTCTTTATAACGGCTAAATCCTTATAACGGCACCCATCACGTTAACAAGTCCGTGAAATGAAGACCCCCCCCCCCTAAACCCCACTATATATATAGAAAACTGGGGTTTGCGGGGGTATACATTATTTTTTTTTATTTCTGCTCCAAGACATATGTTGTGGGTACTCGTTAGAACCGCCTCAATGAGGCGGTTCTAACGAGCACCCACATCCTATGTTTTGAGCATTTATAAGAAAAATATGAAGGATTTTCATCAGAAAAGTAGCCATTTTGGAGATGTGAAAAATGCCCTATGTCGTACGGGCGAGTTATCGTAATGATGTTGGGGAACAAGTACTGTCGTTATAACGCGGATCCTCTGTACATAAGCTGTTAACCAGTGCAGTGCATGCTTCATGGACCAATGCACGGGAGAGAATGATTGCAGAGAAGAATCATGGCACATCTGGTCTAAAATATGATGCCTCACTATCAGGTATCGAACCCGATTCATCCTTCTCACCAGGCAGACGCACATCCGATAACATAACGAAAACACGCCTATACAGTTGCATTTTAACTTTACCGCTGAAAATTAAAAAAAAAAAGATGAAAAATTGTAATATTTTTCTTATTTTTGCTCAAAATATAGATTTTGGGTACTCGTTTTAACCGCCTCGTCGAGGCGGTTCTAACGAGTACCCACAAGCTATATTCTAGAGCAGAAATAAAAAATAAGGTTTAACCCTGTAAACCTCAGTAAGTGGGGTTCAAGGGGGTCAAACTTTTATTGCTGTGTTTTCGTGATGATGCTACCGGCCTCCCAGATAAGCAATATATATATATAGAACATTGTCACGAAATAGTTGAAGTTATAATTCAAGGTGCGACACCCCATGACGCATATAGCAAAAGTTGGGTGACATTTTATACATATGTTTTGTACAAGTTGACGTGTTTCAAAAGAAGCCAAGTGAGCTTCAAAATTACATACAATGGAAAAAAGCACAATCTGCATTTGATCGCATGCCGCTGTCGTGTCTTAAATGCCTTAATTGCGTTATCTTATAGACATTGTGACTTATCATATAGCCTATAAATAGACATTGTTGCAATGGCTAAGCCCCAATCTGTGACACCCGATATTTCTTCGTGCCCTCTGGTCATGTGACAATTGTTTCTAAGGTTAAATTTTCCATATAATACTAAGTTTCCAAAATAAGATTCCCTATACGACACCGCTTTCTAAACATCACGAAAACACACACATAATATGAAATTAGGCACTGCCTAGTCACGGGCATGGTTATTGCTATGTCCATTTAAACAATTAATCAACACTATGGTCAGGGATTTTCAATTTAAAATTAACAACAAAAAATCTCTACAAAATCATTTGTACAAAAAAATTAATAAAGTAGATGGGGATTGAACAACACTCTGAAACAATTAAACAGATTGGTTGCAAACTCATGGGACTCTTAATCTCTATATTATATTTAATGCCTGGCTTAAAGGTACTAAAATATCGCCCCCACCCCATCCCACCACCAAAACAGTACAATTCAGAATATCACTTTGAGCTATCAAATTTATTAAACATTAAAGGACTTTATCATATGACGTCGCGTCTGAGAGTGTAATAACGTCATGTATTATTTTCGATAATCCACTAGTGGATTAAATATGCAAATTAGCTAGATACGTCCCGTAGCGTTACCTGTACGACGTCCTTAATGACGTCGCGTTTACTAACGGCGGAATGTTGACATTTTTGTGAACAATCGTGAATAAATTACGCTTTTAATGTCATATGATAAATAGAATCTTGCATTCGTGCTCATGTATTATTAAATTTATTAAACTCGTTGAGAAAAAGGGATAAAATGCTCGGCAAAGCCTCGCATTTTATCCCTTTTCCTCAACTCGTTTAATAAATTCAATAATACATGAGCATTCATGTAAGATCCTCTTTATAACTGTGATAAAAATGAATTGATGTAAAAACAACAACAACAACAACAAAACAACAACACGAAACAGTCCCAATTATGCTATATCTTGCCAACATAAGTTCATACTCCAAATTTTATTTATGAAAATCAATTGTTTCCTTCTCAAGATATATGGCAAAACTGATGCACATCACGTGAACAAGTCCGTGAAATAAACACACCTTAAACCCCACTAGTAGTATATGCAATGTAGATTCTGGCACAGAATTTAATTCAAACGCTCCATTCAGCAAATAAAGCCTCCCTACCCCCCCAAAACATCTACCACCAAGACAAGCTCCATTTAGGAGAGCGCATTCCCCCCAGTCTACCAGGACTTCGTGCTACCTTTGCGGCTGACGAATATAGTGCACATGATCGCAACTCGGCCCGACATACCCAGCAGCACGATTTTCGCCACGGTGGAAAGAATAGAGGCGGATACCGACAGGCTCGTGGAGAAAAAGTGGAAGGAGTAGAGAGCATTTTTCCCCCAATCTACCAGGAGTTCGTGCTACCTTTACGGCAGCGACAGCGATTGTCTATCGGATGGACCGGTAGTGCAGACAAACGCACACTACCCAGGTAGATCGAAATTTCAAATTAGACAATAGGTAGTGCAAAGCATCGAATATACCATCGATAGTGTGGACATATCGTATACTACCATAGAAAAATGGAAGTTGTAGAACAAATTTTTCGAGAGATGGGGCTCTTTTCCGAGAAATCTGTGGCAACCCATCTTCTCCTGGAAAACGCATTCGAGACCAACCTTGTTCCAGACATCTCGGAGGTGGACTACCTGGAGGGGCACTCGGGCAGGACGCGGCTGCGACCCCTCGAAGGCCTCCCAACCTTCGTGCACGATGTGTACGTGTACGGATACCTTCGTAGGGAGGATTGCATGTCCAGGGACGGAAGAGCCTCGTGTACGACCGGGGAAGGTGGGTCGGCGCAGGTGGTCGTAGCCTCTATTTCTTGGAGCATTTGGGAAGCTGTGGACGGCGAGAAGCACATGCAGACGAATATAGTGCACACGATCGCAACTCGGTCCGACGCACACAGCAGCACGATTTTGGCCACGGTGGAAAGAATAGAGGCGGATACCGACATGCTCGTGGAGAAAAAGTGGAAAGAATTGCATTGGGAGGACCCATTCGCTATCTTCGTGGCGAAGGTGGGTGTTTCCGAGGTGGAGATAGACAGCCTGCAGGCAAGGCTTCCAAAGCTCCAGAAACTGCTTCTGGGGAAATGCTACGGCCTCTATTCGATCGACTACACCCAGGATTTCTCCGGGACGCTGGACCGGCAATCTCTCGTGGCCCACCTTGAAAAACTCGGATATAGGATACAAGAAGATCCCAACGGCGCGCTCGCGAATAGGGATGCTCCGACGGTTCTGGACAACACCAAGTCCGTGGGAACAATGTCTGCAACTGGATAGGAACGGGCGCGAGCGGGTACACTGTTCGAACCAAGCTCTACAACAAGGTCGTCTCCATCTTCGAGGCCGGGGAGGTTCGGGAGCACATGGGGGGGGCATCCCGCCGACTATGCGGACTGTCCGAACGAGCATCTGCGGAGGACATCCTTGCACCCGGATGTGCCAGAAAGAGGATGCACAAGGATGCAGGTCTCCCTCTATGCGTGCAGAGGCAGTGATCTTTCCACGGACACGGCAAAAGAGGTGGTTGAGGAGGCGCTTGGCGTCGTGTCTCCGGAGGATGAAGATCTGTTTGTCGTACAGTCGCCATCTAGGTTGTGGACAAACTTGGCCGACAGCCTGGATAGATGCCTGGTCCTAGCCGACAGACCCCAAGGGACAATCGTCGTGGCCTGGTTTGCGCACACCGGGACTTGCAGGGTGCCGGCATGCGGATACGCCCCACGCCACAAACCGCAAACAACGATGGCAGCTTGGAGAGGGATGTGGAAAGGGCCGCGGCTGACTTTGGATTCCGGGATTGCCCGATATTTTGGGCGGATATACTGGAAAGCAGGCAAGGTGCGCGGGAGGACGGCAAGGATTCTATGTGGAGGGAAAAGAAGACCCATCGGATCGGTGTGGAGACCTCGCAGTTCCAGATGGTGGAAATGCCTGAGATAGCCAACGGACGCCGAATCTCCACGTTCTCTACGCGAGACAGAGGGAGCTTTTGGGTCTGTTGCAAGCCACCAACATAGAGAAGTGGAGGAGGGAGGCGGAAAAACGGCTTCAAGAAGAAAAAGAAAGAAACATGCGGTACAGGCGAGAAGAGCTAGAACAGATATCCAAGCTTGCCACCGAACATCGGGAGTACATGGCTGCTTCGAGAAAAACCGAGGAGAAGGTAGTGGAGATCTTCCATGCAGACCAGCAGGATCTCTAGCCTCCGACCGGATAGGTGGATCGTACTAGGGTTTCGGGAGCAGCACCTGGATACACGAAAGCCTAGGGTCGTGCTGGCGAACGATTCGACTCCTAGGATAGCGGTGTGGGCCACAGAGGGCCTGGCTAGGATCTTATCCAACTGCAAAGAATTCTTCGAGAAACGGGTGGACGACGGCCGCTACAAAACCAGATACTGGATGCCAGCGCTGGAGCACAACGCCCTGATGCGGGGCCTGGAGATAGAAGTGCAGCCAAGTAAGAAGCAAGAAGTTCTTTGGTAGGGGAGGGATGGCGGTTTGCTGGAATCCGATCCAAGTATTGCATGCCCCTGGGAATCTCCGCGTACAGACTCTCCAGAGGTTGGCAGAGTCGGAAGCGGAACTTGTAGAAAAGGCTTCGAGTGTGCGACGGGTGGAGATCGCCCCCAAATCTACAGATCTGTGGAAAGCCGTAGATATGCTCCCAGGAGAATATCTCTGCAAACGGTTCTGCTCGCAGATGTTTCGGGGAGCCCCCAGAATGCTGCTAAATGTGGTTCCCCTAGACAAGGTGGGAGAGCCGACGGCGGATGTGGAATACCCATCGTACGGATACTTTCTCGAGAAGGAGATTTTGTTTGTTTGTTTGTTTTGGTGTTTTACGGCCCAGTCAACACTATTCAGGTCATTTTTGAGCCGGTCAGTTTACCTATCAACACTTTCCTGGGCAGGCTTATACGTAAGCTGTTAACCAGTACAGTGCACATTCTTTCGCAAGAAACTGACAACTGCCCTTCTTGAATCAGCGGAAGGGAGAGAATGACCGTAGAAAAGATTTCATGATCAATCTCCACGAAAGAATGTTGCCGACCCCGGCGGGAGTCGAACCCGCGTCCTCCTGATCACCAGTCAGACGCGCATCCGACTGAACCACTGAGGCCGGCCATCGAGAAGGAGATAGAGCACCTTGATGCGGATCCCCGTTCTCTTCAGGTTTGGGGTAGAAAAGACGACGTCTACAAAGAGGAAGGACAGGATGGTCTCCATAGCCTCCACACCAGCCGTCTAGCGTACAACCCATCCAAGATCTGTTCAGAATACGGGAGCCCCACAAATGGCCACAACGTACAAACCCCCATGTTCCCGCCCAGACATTTCTTCCGCCATTTCGGGCGAGATCTCCCCCGAAATCTTCCCAACACACTTCTCCCTCGTCCATATCCTATCTTCTCCCTCGGGACCCCAACCCAGTTCCAACGCCCATTCGCGGGAAGCCTCCCGGATCTCTTCTAGATCTCTCCACTCGATCTGTCCCCTTTCCATGTAATACTTCTTGTGTTCTCCAAACCCCTGGAACCTAGGGCAACATCCTCTTTTCTGCACGAGCTCCTGCGCAGATATATACACGATACACATGTTCTCGTCCAAATGTTCCTAGCCAAAGCTTGGCAAAGCAAATTGGCAACACAGAGGCTCCGATGGGTGCCTCGAGGCTATGCTGTCGCCCGCAAAATAGCGCCGCCTAGTCGAGCAACCCCCTGGCTCCCACCAGCGATCTTCTCCCCAGCTCCAGGCTTCGACTTTGTGGGTCTTTGGGCACCAGCTCACGCCAGCTCCAGCTTCAACTTGGTAGGTACTTGGGATCTTCGGACAAACAGCGGAGCCCCATCCTCTGCAGGTTTGGTGCAGAAAAACAACGCCTACAAAGAGGAAGGACAGGACGTTCTCCATAGCTTCCACACTGGCCGTCTAGCATACAATCCCTCCAAGATCTGTGCAGAATACGTTTTTTTTTTTTTGTCCTGCATGGGCAGGGGTTTGTGCCGGCGGGCGGCCTATTCCATGTAGGAGGGATGCCCGACCGGCGGTGGCTTTTATGGTAGTTGTTCCGTAGGAACGAGAACAACGGCCGGTGGGTTGGTGTTCGGCGGCTTCTGCGCGTGTGGCGGAGCCATGGGCGTACAATGGTTCCTGGTCTTTGCAACCACCGCCCAGACGACCGCCTCGGCAATGGAGATGTATACCCATCCTCGGGACGTATCCACCATTTGCTCTATTTTCTCGAGGACTGTCCGGGTATCTTGTTGGGCCTCCTCTGTTTTTTTTTCCTCTATCTCTTCTAGGAAGGCATCGAGATCTTCGTCTTCTTCTTTGTCTTCCCCCTGCTTCAGAGCAGCCGATACCTCCACCAACAGGCCTGTGGCCCGTTCTGTGCGGGACTCGAGTCGGCCCAGGCTGTTGTGCAGCAGTGTGTAGAAGTCTTCGACAGTCGGACCCGCGGTCGCATGCAGTTGTTGCCGTTCCTCCGAAATAGAAACGGCATTTTCCTAGGGAACAACGGGACCACTAGCAGTTTGCTGTTGCTTTGCAACGGGAAATGCGGAGGCAGGCTCGTCTCGCCATATGTTGTAGAGCCTCGTGGACCCGATGCCAAAGCACTTCTTTGCCTTGGCTGCCGACTGCTTGCCACGCAGAGAGCGGATTTCCTGGATCTCGTCTTGGGATAGTTTCCGTTTGGAAGGCATTGTTTTTTCCCAAACCTCCAAGTTTTATAGATGGGAAACCCAGGAAAGTGTTTGGCTTTCCAGGGAAGCAGCGACTTTGTCCAATACTTCCCAATCTCTCTAGGTGGGAAATCCTGGGAAGTTGTCTGCGAGTGCTGTCTATTTGCTGGCGAATCCTTGGCAATGCCTGTCATTGCTAGGCACCTATTGGCATTATTTGGCACCTATTGGCATTGTTTGGCACCTATTGGCATTGCCAAGGATTCGCCAGCAAATAGACAACACTTGCCTGGTTTCCAGTATATCCGCCCGAAACATCGGGCACTCCCGGAATCCAAATTCTGCCGCGGCCCACTCCCAGCTGCCATACTTGTCCACGGTTTGTGGCGTAGGGCGTATCCGCATGCCGGCCGACCCGACAGTCCCGGTGTGCGCATACCAGGCACGACGATTGTCCCTTGGGGTCTGTAGCCTAGGACCAGGCATCTATCCAGGCTGCCGGCCAAGTTTGTCCACAACCTAGATGGCGGCTGTATGACAAACAGATCTTCTTCCTCCGGAGACACGACGCCAAGCGCCTCCTCGACCATCTCTTTTGCCGTGTCCGTGGAAAGATCCCTGCCCCTGCACGCATAGAGGGAGACCTCGATCCTTGTACATCCTTTCTTGCACATCTGGGTGCAAGAATGTCCTCCGCAGGTGCTCGTTCGGGCAGTCCACATAGTCGGCGAGTTGGCACCCCCATGTGCTCCCGAACCTCCCCGGCCTCGAAATTGGAGACGACCTTGTTGTAGAGCTTGGTTCGAACCGTGTACCCGCTCGCGCCCGTTCCTATCCAGGTGCTGACATGGTTCCCCACGGACTTGGTGTTTTCCCGAACCGTCGGAGCATCCCTATTCCGAGTTTTTCCAGGGGGGGGGGGGGGGGGGGGGCACGAGAGATTGCCGGTCCAGCGTCCCGGAGAAATCGATGGTGTAGTCGATCGAATAGAAGTCGTAGCCTTTACCCAGAAGCAGTTTCTGGAGCTCTAGAAGCCTTGCCTGCAGGCTGTCTATCTCCACTTCGGAAACATCAACGCTAAGGTAGCACGAACTCCTGGTAGATTGGGGGAAAAATGCTCTCCTCCTTCCACTTTTTCTCCACGAGCCTGCCGGTACCCGCCTCTATTCTTTCCACCGTGGCGAAAATCGTGCTGCTGTGTGCGTCGGACCGAGTTGCGATCGTGTGCACTGTATCCGTCTGCCGCAAAGGTAGCACGAACTCCTGGTAGAGTGGGGGAAAATGCGCTCTCCTAAATGGAACTTGTCTTGTTGGTAGATGTTTGGGGGTAGGGAGGCTTTATTTGCTGAATGGAGCGTCTGAATAAAATTCTGTGCCAGAACCTATATTGTATATCCTACTCCACTTTATATTGAGAAAACTTCGGTTGGTGGGGGCTTGAAGAAATACATGGGCTGCATGATGCTTCCACGCAGAGCTACGAGTGATCGTACACGAGTGCTGTAACGGCTTCGACTATCTAAGCCTGCCCAGGCAAAGCGGTGCGAGTCGGGCCGCCCATGCTTATAAACCCTATTTGTTTCATTGGGCGACAGGGCTTGAGATGTCATTTCATCTGAATGTGAATGTTGGGTAATAGTCCCACAATATTGGAAGCAACGTCTCCAAAATGACCACAGATTAAACAATCAAATTCATGGTTGACAGAAGTTTTCATTGGAAAAAAGTAAATAAACATCACGAAAACACTCCTAAATAATTTGTACCCCCTTGAACCCCACTTTTATAAAAAAAAAAAACTTGGGTTTACAGGGATAACCCTTATTTTAATATCACAAGTTTTACCTGAAATTTTTTTTCGGCGATAAAGGTTACACTGTATTTGTATAGGCGTATTTTCGTAATGAATTTTGTATTAATGATAGCTCGCAAGCATGCATGAATTCACCAAGGCATAATTGTTAGATAAAGTTTGTGTCTCAGGACAAAATTTTGAGATCTTACATAAAGAAACGGATAATGTATCAAGGTAATCAAGTAAAGCATGGTCAGGAAAAGACAGAAAGACTTTGGAGTTTTAATACTCCCCCTCCCCCCCCCCCCCAACCCCCCCCCCCCCCCCCCCCCCCGACAAACACACACCACCTTCAAACAACAGCACAGCCATTCTGTTGATAAATTCGATGCGTAGATTTGTTTGTTTCATTTGAGGTTTAACGTCTCCGTCAACACTGTAAAAGGTAATTTTGGAGACGTTGCTTCCAATTTCGTGGGACTTTTACCCGACGTTGAGCTGAAATAACAGCTCAAGCCCTGTCGCCCAATGAAACCAATTGGGTTTGAAAGCATGTGCGTTCCGACTCGCACCGCTTTGACTGGACATGCTTAGATCCTCTAATAGGTTTACCAGTACTCGTGTGTGGGTCGGATTTAGCTCTGCGTGGAAGCATCGCGCAGCCCATATATTTCTTCGAGCCCCGATGGGCGGGGCCGTCGATGCGTAGAGCCACATAGTTTATAACTGTCAAAATCACACAGTTTGTGGATACACTCTGCGGCGGAGCCAACCAAGCACGCCTACCGATAACTCTCGTCCGAGACCGCGGTCGAAAAAAGAAATCAATGAGATGAGCTTCCGTTTTTGCAGAGGTGGAGCTAAAATTGCCAGGCAATGCTGCACGCTGTGGAACTGTTATATAACATATTATAATGTTATTAATCAAGAAATTTCATATTTCTCAGTTACAGGTCCGAGGTCTGCTGTATTGGCCCGAGGCCGAAGGCCGAGGCCAATACAGCAGACCTCGGACCTGTAACTTGGCCAATACGAAAATACTTGATTAATGACAGTTTTATTAATGGATACAATTAAAAACATGATTATTGATTTTTGACCTGGAGTTTATACGGATAACATCCAATCAATACAGGATAGTCAATTAATAATAGACTGTATTGACTGCTTATTCCACACCACACAACAAGGGATTAACAACTTGAGTATGCATTTTTCGAGATATTTCATCCCGAAAACATGCCTTTTTGAACCCCTAAAACCCCACATTTATATAGTAAAACCGGGGTTTATAGGGGTGTACATTATTTTTCTTATCACTGGTCAAAAACATTGATTGTGGCTACTCGTTAGAACCGCCTCGCCAAGGCGGTTCTAACGAGTACCCACAATCTATGTTCAGAGCAGAAATATGAAAATTATCGGAATTTTTCATCGGACAATTTTCTTTTTTTTATGTCCCCACTATTCGGAGAATGGTGGTGTTTAATTGATTGTTTTGTGTTTAACGGCACATCAACCCTTCTGGGTCATTCTGTGTCGTCTCACAGAGAGGGGGAGTTTTTGTTTGATTTGAGGTTTAGCGTCCCCGTCAACACTGTAAAGGTCATATTGGAGACGTTGCTTCCAATTTTGTGGGACTTTTACCCGACAATGAGATGAAATGACATCTCAAGCCCTGTCGCCCAATGAAACCAATAGGGTTTATTAGCATGGACGGTCCGCCTCGCACCGCGGTTCTTGGACAGGCTAAGATCCTCTAAGCGGTTTACCAGTACTAGTGTGCGGGCCGGATTCAGCTCTGCGTGGAAGCACCATGCAGCCCATATATTTCTTCAAGCCCCTATGGGCGGGGGCTTGGAGAGGGGGAGTAAAGAGATAAAAACGATAGTAGAGGAAATGAAAGTGAGGGCAGACGAGAAAGTGGAAAATGAATGGAAGTGTAGAAACAGAAGAAATAACAACATCCCCCCTCTACCCTTACCTGCTGCAAGGACAACTGTTAGCAAATATCAGATGGATGCCCCAGAGACGCAAGATACGCGTCACCTTTGCCTCAGCTAACCACCCCCTCCGAAGAATGGTCGACAGGGCATATAGTATTACCCCTGTTCGTCCGTCCCCGTCCGCGTCCGAGATGGTGTTTTAAAAAGATTTTTAATTGCGCTACCAGGTCCTTTGGAAACATTTCTAGTTATAACCTGAACACATTTTCGCGGCTGAATTTCAGCTCATACATCATGGTGAATCAATGAGACCTAAATTTCTTATTTAATTTTATTTTTTTTATTTTTTTTTTTAATATATTTTTTTTTATTTTTACTTTTTTTTCTTTTTTTTTTGGGGGGGGGGGGGGGTTCTAGGTCTCTAGATATTCAATAGCTGTTTTTTTGGTGTAAACAAAAAAAATAAATAAATAAATAAATAAAAATAAAAATAAAAACAACGCATTTTTGTCCGCGAACTAAGTTGCACAATACCTCATTTTAACCCATTTAGTACCAGAAACCCCAAAACGGGTACCCTGGCAAACAGTGCAGGCACAGATCAGACGCCGCAGAACGCGGTGTCTGATCAGGGCCTACACTATTTGCAAAACGTTCCGCCATTTTTCAAATAAATTTTGAAGAAAACACAACCTGACACCCCTAAATTTTGAAATGGACTCCTGCTATATATAAGGAGGAGGATTCCATTCGGTACTAAGAGGGTTGAACACTTTCTACATGTATAATACTGCTTACGTTTCAACTTCACACGTGGGACTTAATAAAGAGTTTGCCTTTTTCCACCGACTTGCAATTCTGCAAGTGTACGTGATAAGAAGTATAGTAGTCGCAGATAAGATTGACTAGGTGGAGCTATCGTTTGCACCTGCCTTAGGAAAAAGGTAAACCAAGTCACCCGATTGTGTGAATTCAACTGTAATACAAGCATAGCTACGACGTACTGTTGTCGGAGGATAAGTTGACAGTGACGTCAGCGAATGTTTATGTTATTGAGCATAGCCCAGGCGTCGGTAATATTCAATATAATGCGAGTTTGTTGTTTACGTGTTAGACATTCAACATGGCGCAGCGGAAAGACGGTGCACTAATAGCCCGTCAAATATTTTGTACTTTATACAGTCAAACCTGTTTAGTGGCCACCTCTATTAAGCAAGCAACCTGTCTTAAGCAAGCGGGCATTTTGATCCCAAAAAAGGCAAATGCATTAAAATTCACCTGTATTAAGCAAGCAGCTGTCTTAAGCAAGCACGATTTCATTATCCCTAAGGTGCTTGCTTAACACAGGTTGGACTGTAGTTGTAGGTTCGAGCCACACTATTACCTTTTTTGTTTTCTTTTTTTCCTTATTAAAATATTACATTATACTTTTTATTGTTAAAAAATATTACAATGCCCTTTTCTTCCGCTGAGATGAGTAATTCTGTTTTGTTTGATTTGAGGGTTAACCTCCCCGTCCATGGACGCGCCGACTCGCACCGCTTTGCATGGACAGGCTTAGATCCTCTAAGCGGTATACCAGTACTCATGTGCGGTCGGTTTCAGCTCTGCGTGGAAGCATCATGCAGCCCATCTATTTCTTCAAGCCACGATGGGCAGGCCATAACGGAAATACGCCTATACAAATGCATTGTAAATTTTACCGCCGAAAAATGAAAACATCTCAGGACAAGCCAACCAAGCAAGTTTAGCAGGTTCAATGCGGACAGGGCAGGCCATAACGGAAATACGCCTATACAAATACATTGTAAATTTTACCGCCGAAAAATGAAAATTTTGTTATAAAAATGTGGTATTTTTATTTCTGCTCGAACTATAGATTGTAGGTACACGTTAGAACCGCCTCATCGAGGCGGTTCTAACGAGTACCAACAATCTATATTTTAGAACAGAAATGAAGCGGTTCTAACGTGTACCCACAATCCATAATTTAGAGCAGAAATAAGAAAAAATAAGGTAGACCCCTATAAACCCCAGTTTTTCTACATAAAAGTGGGGTTCAAGGGGATCAGAAGTATATAGGCGAGTTTTCGTCATGCTATGTTCAGTGATCTGTGTCTACGCTACCCATAACCCGAGATCTCTGGCTGTAGTGACATTGTTAAAGCCGCATTATCAGAAAATAAAAAGGCTTTTAGAACGTCAGAGAAGGCTCGGATTACGCTACACACGCAAGTCATTTTGAGGGTTTTGGCGTGTTGAAACATTAAAAAAAAAAAAAAAAAAATACGAAAGTACGCAAATGTTATAAACACTGACGTCCGTTCTTGCTATAAAAAGACTTCCCACGATTGCGAATTTCAATACACAATTGTTGCGCCACAAGGAAACAACACCTAGCTACTTTTTTCTAGTTTGAGAATGAAGACGGCAATTGGCTTGTGCGTTTTGGTACTTGCATTCAGCATGGTTTTCGGTGAGCAGTTTAAACATTTATATATTTTATTTTATCCGAGACACATAGGCTAAATATTACCATCACGAAACCACGCCTACATAATTGTGACCCCCTCGAACCCCACTTTTATATAGTAAAACTGGGGTTTTCAGGGGTTTTGATAATTTTACATATTTCGGATCTAAAACATAGGTTGTGGGTACTCGATAGAACCGCCTCATTAAGGCGGTTCTATCGAGCACCCACAACTTATGTTTTAAGTAATAATAAGGAATATATCACACTTTTTCATCCTAAAATTTACTTTTTTTCGGCGTTTAAAATTTACGATGTATTTGTATAGGCGTGATTTCGAAATGAAAGTCATTTTAAAACATATTACGAAGGTCATTAAGATAACACACCCGTGCGACATAGTGTACTTTTTAAACATCTCCAAAATGGCTACTTTTCCGGTATTTTTTCTTATTTATACTGCAAACGTAGGTTGTTGGTGCTCGTTAGAACCGCCGCATTGAGGCGGTTCTAACGAGTACCCACAACCTATGTCTTGGAGCATTAATAAGAAAAATAATGAACACTCCCGTAAACCCGGGTTTTCTCCATATAAAGTGGGGTTTAGAGGGGTGTTCATTCCACGGAGTCCATCACGAAAACACGCCTATATAAATTTGACCCCTTTAAACCCCACTTTTATATAGTAAAACTTGGGTTTGCAGGGGTATACACTACTTATTTTTATTTCTGCTAAAAAGATAAATTGTGGGTATTCGTTAGAATCGCCTCGTCGAGGCGGTTCTAACGAGTATCCACAATTTATGTTTTGAGCAGAAATAAGAATAATATCGGAATTTTTCATCTGTAAATTTTCCTTTTTTTTGTGCTAAAATTTAAAATGTATTTCTATAGGCATGTTTTCATAATGTGTTAACTTAATGATAACAAATTCATTGCAAATAACGGATTAGAACGAACGCTTAGAGCTTATTTTTTCCGTGAGAAGATTTTGTTTTTATTCTCACATATGATTACGTCTCTGCCGGTTCGGTAGCCCAGTCGGATGCGCGTCTGACTGGTGATCGGGAGGACGCGGGTTCGATACCTGCCGGGGTCGGCAATATTCTTTCGTGGATATTGATCATGAAATCTTTTTACGGTCAGAATCCTTCCGCGGATTCAGTAAGGGCAATTGTCAGTTTCTGGCGAAAAAATGTGCACTGTACTGGTAATACCTTTGGAGACAAAGAACATATAAAGGAACGAAATTCGGAGACTCAGTTTTATTGAGTCTCTTATGAGCCTGCCCAGACAAAGTGTGGATAGGTTGGAAAAGTGTGGACAGGTAAACTGATCGGCTAAAATGACCTACATAGTGTTGAATGGGCCGTTTAACTCCAATACATACAAAACAATGATTACGTCTCTTATCGCATCGGTCTCGAGCCTCGTCCCACATGTGAGGCACCAAGTTCTGCAATGGAAGATCAGGTGGTTTTGCTTAAGGCATCACGAAAACACGCCTATATAATTTTGACCCCCTCGAACCCCACTTTTATATAGTAAAACTGGGGTTTGCAGGGGTAAACCTTATTTTTCTTATTTCTGCTCTAAGATATAGAGTGTGGGTACTCGTTACAACCGCCTCGATAAGGCGGTTCTAACGAGTACCCACAATCTATATCTTAGAGCAGAAATAAGAAAAATATCACAATTTTTCATCTGAAAATTTTCATTTTTTCGCAATGAAATTGTATAGGCGTGTTTTCGTAATGGAAGTCCTGATTTCGCCGACCTATGATTGACCGAACGGTTCGATACACGTGAAGTATAGTCATAATGACCAAACTTCATCAAATGTGTGAAACGCTATTTGCGTTTTAAAAACCTCCGACTGTAGATTGAGCAAGAGGGGTCTAAGAAAAACAGCTCTGTTGGTGGTACCTTAGCTCTGGCTTTCCACTGAGCAGTTTTCTACTTGGCTTCATTGGCCACTTTGCTCGGCCATGTGCAATTTGTTTTCATATTGTAGTCCTTAAGAAAGGTTTTATGGGTATCCGTGTGTCAACAAAACTTGGCAGAAATAATCTTTGGGTGGTCCGCTCTCAAAGTTAAATAATTCAATTGCTTGCAGAACTCTGGTTACAATGGCAACAAAGAGGGAAAAATAAGAGATATTTGGTATGAATCTTTTTCTAGTGGACCTCTACCAAGATTGTTCAAATTATAGCCCCCGGGCCGAAAATGGCACCGGGGCGAGGCCTACTTGGTTTACATAGAGTCATATAGGGAAAACCTTTAAAAATCGTCTTGTCTGAAAAATGTTGGTGTTCGAACATTCTCCACTGGCATCATTTGCTGAGATCCCTGCCTTAATTACATGATTACCATGTATTCTTTTTTCCTGCAAGTCTAGAGTGTATGCAATGTACACTAGTAATGGACAAATATGGCCAATCGCAGTCATCACGTAAATAAGTGCGAGAAATGAACACCCCACCCCCAAACCCCACTTCATCTATAGAAAACTGGGGTTTATGGGGGTATTCATTATTTTTCTACTTTATGCTCCAAGACGTAGGTTGTGGGTACTCGTTAGAACCGCCTCAATGGCGGTTCTAACAAGGCATCATTCGGCTACACATGTAGGATTATTTATTTTTTTTTTTTTTTGTATTTCTGGCCGTGGATTTTTAGTAATGCCGACGCCCGCCATATTGTGATGACACTACCATGATGTTAAGTGACGGCGGAGCATATGAGGTCGTATTCAACCAGTGCATATCAAACACGTGAGAATATTCGATTGGAACCCTGTCGCTGGGTAAGAACATTGGGGTTAGAAAGAAATTCTTTCCTAGACTAAAATCACGGATTTCCTTATCTGGGGAGCAAGGATATATGAATCTTGCATGGACGTGAGGGGTGTATGGAAACATCCGTCCCGAGGGTCACTGTCCGGCATCACGAGTTTTGAAACTGATATTTAGAGAATACCAGGTTCGTGTCTTTTGATATCAAGTTTATCAGGCAAGGCTTCGAGAAGGCTTGCAGAATCGCGAGGCTTGCCGAGCGATTCTACATGCGTTCTCGGAGCCGAGCCTGATAAACTTGATATCAAATGACACGGATCTGGTATTCTATTTATCAGTTTATCCCCTTGTACACTCTTAAATTAGCAATTTACGATCAGTTATGGATGGTCCTCAGTGCGTCCTAGCATTCTGGCGCCCGATATATTTAGTATCAGCTGACCATATTTTTCCTATGATATTTTGTTTCAAGTAATGTTTCCATTTTTCCAGTAATAATAACATTTTTGTCATTTGCCAATAGTCCGGTTCATTCATAAAATTTGCAATGTGTATTTGACGTAATAAGGCTCACTTGACCTGAGATAGCATATCTTTATCAGGTCAATGCGTTACAATGCAATATATATAGGGGGTAACTGATAAGTAAGAAATCCATGTACTGGTAATTTATACAAAAGTATCAGCCCAATTCCTATTGCTGTGAGATCAGTGTTACGCAAGAGGCTTGTCTATGGAAACCGGACTTGAAATCATGTATTGGGTTTGGCAAGCAGTGTGGACCAATTTCACATCACGAAAACACGCCTATATTATTTTGACCCTCTGGAACCCCACTTTTATGTAGTAAAACTGGGGTTTACAGGGGGTAAACCTTATTTTTCTTATTTCTCTAGTTATTTGATTTGAGGTTTAACGTCCCCGTCAACACTGTAAAGGTCATTTTGGACACGTTGCTTCCAATTTTGTGGGACTTTTACCCAACATTGAGATGAAATGACATCTCAAGCCCTGTCGCCCAATGAAACCAATAGGGTTTATTAGCATGGACGGTCCGCCTCGCACCGCGGTTCCCTGACAGGCTTAGATCCTCTAAACGGTTTACCAGTACTAGTGTGCGGGCCAGAATCAGCTCTGCGTGGAAGCATCATGCAGCCCATATATTTCTTCAAGCCCTTATTTCTCTAAAATATAGAATGTGGGTACTCGTTAGAACCGCCTCGACGAGGCGGTTCTAACATGTGCCCGCAACCTATATTTTGAGCAGAAGTAAGAAAAATATCACAATTTTTCCTCTAAAAAGTTTTATTTTTCGGCGATAAAGGTAACAACGTATTTGTATAGGCGTGTTTTCGTAATAAGACGCCGTGTGCTGAACGCGGCGTCTAATCAGAGTGTACACTGTTTGATTTAAGTACGGAAAATTAATGATCAAACTGAACAGCCGCCAAATTTTCCGTTTAGTACGACTTGCCCAGCTCAGAAACAATCGATCTTCCAGTGCTTACCGATGAATTTATGCATCACTTTGGCACTGTTACTTTTTATGTTTTTTTCGGGGGAACTAGAGAGCATTGTGCTCAGAAATAATTGTTTGTATTTGCATTGCAGTCTATTTGTTATATGAGGGCTGGTTGATATGTTGTGAGCCTCATATTGAAGGATTTGAATTTTGTCGGACATGCTGTATTATTTTTCAACCTAATCCCTTCAGTATCTACACACTTTTACCAGCGGTGTTTAAGGGCTTCAATGCCACTTTTATAGAACTCCTTTTCTTGGCTGTTCAGAAAGTCATCCACTGCATATATGTCGTCATCATCGGACTGAAAGTGGGAGCCTGAAATAGCCGTTTTCAGATTTGGAAATAGATGAAAGTCTGATGGAGAGAGATCATGTTATAAGGCAGATAAGCCACAATCGTGAATGGCAGCCATACCAAAGACGGACTTGTGAACAGGAGTATTATACTAATGGAACATCACACCCGCGGCGCTTAAACCTAATATTTTCCCGTTACTGCGTCAGATGTGAAGCATAGTGTGTGCAACTGATTGTTGGTCCCTTTTGGAGATAATATATTAGCAGAATACCATCTGCATCCCAGAAAACCGAGACCATAACCTTCCCAGCTGATGGAACAGTCTTTGCCTTCTTTGGTGGGAGTGAGCCAAGGTGCTTCCATAATTTCGATTCTGGGGGTAAAATGATGGACCGATGTTTCATCCATAGTGACAAATCTCTGAAGAAACCTCACAAAGGTTAAGATTAGCACCCGATAATGCGCACCTGGTGTGCTTCTGATCAATTGTCAGAGGTCTTAGTACCCATTGGGCCGAAAGCTTTCTCATTGCGAGATCCTCTGTCAGAATGGAATCTCTTTCCTGTCTTATGCCAACTCTACTGGCTATATATCTTTCTGTGACCCGTCTTTCAGTCATAACAATATCATGGACTTTATTGACCGTTTCTGGGGTTGCAACACGGACTGACCTTCCAGGACGGGGATCATCCGCAAGGCTCTGTCTGCCGCGCTGAAATTCCGCCACCCACCTTTACACGGTAGTATATGAAGGGACATCTTTCCCTAGTTTTGCTATCATATCATTATGGTTATCCTTTTTATGCAACTATTGGATTTCACCGATTTTGTCCATTGTGCTTGTCTTGTTTACTTAAGATTGCTACCTCGTCGATATAAACTGACGTCCTTGGGTACACGGTCCTATATAGTCAGAGAATAGTAGGACTTGATGCGTACCTCCTTGAACACGAGGCTCATAATATATCAATTGAGCCAGCGCATGACAAAACCTACAATAAGACATGTGCGCCCAACGAAGACTCAGATCAGCATGCGCATCCGCGCAGACTGATCAGAGTCTTCGTTTCGTTGTGCGCTCTAAGGCTATCTAAGGGCCCAATGCTCCTTCATGCAGCAAGAGAAGTCTCTGGTTAGACTATATGGGTGCGCAGGTTGATCTGAGCCTTCGGTGGGCGCACATGTCTAATTGTAGGTTTTGTCCTGCGCTGGCTCAATTAGTCCTCGTACACCGACCAAAGTGCGTGTTTACTGTGTTGGACAATAATAATGAAATGGGCAATAGTAGTACACCATAAGCATCCGATTTGGCATTTATTGTTATACCCCCGGCATACGAAGTATGCAATGGGGGTATATAGTTTTTGTCTTTTCCGTCTGTCTGTCTGTCTGTCTGTCTGTGTGTCCGTAAACAATTATTTTGTGTCAAAGATATCTCAGGAACTGCTTCACATAGAAACTTGAAATTTTGCACACATGATCAGTATGACTACTTGTATTGTGGGAAAGAAAATAAGGGCCAAGGGGTCAGGCCTTTTAGAGTTATTTCCCTTTGTAGTTCTTGCTGTTTAATAGTCTATATTTTTATTTTGTGTCAAAGATTTCTCAATAACTACTGTACATAGAAACTTGAAATTTTGCAAACATGATCAGTATGACTAGTTGTATTGTGGAAAAGAAAATAAGGGCCAAGGGGTCAGGCCTTTTACAGTTATTTCCCTTTGTAGTTCTTGCTGTTTAATAGTGTATATTTTTATTATTTTGTGTCAAAGATTTCTCAATAACTACTGTACATAGAGACTTAAAATTTGGTAGCAACAACCAGTATGACTACTTGTTTCAGCTGAGCTGATGGCACTGGCCGGGGGTATACGTGCCCCACTGGGCACTTTTGTCTAGTCTTAAAAATCCAAAATGTTTGGACACCTTGAGAACTTGCTGTATTTTTGCAAAAATGTTAACACATTACGATAACACACCCATGCGACATAGTGCATTTTTCACACCTCCAAAATGGCTACTTTTCTGATGAAAATCCGTGATATTTTTCTTATTATTACTGCAAACATAGGTTCTGGGTACTAGTTAGAACCGCCTCATCGGGGCGGTTCTAATGAGTATCCACAACCTACATCTTGGAGCAGAAATGAGACAAATAATGTATACCCCCTTAGATCGCAGTTTTCTCTATATAAGTGGGGTTTATGGGGTCTTCATCTCACGGACTTGTTCACGTGATGAAATTTGCATCACCATTCCTGTCACAACCGTGCGATATAGGGCATTTTTCACGTCTCCAAAATGGATACGTTCCTGATTATTTTTCTTATTTATACTGCAAACATAAATTGTGGGTGCTCGTTAGAACCGCCTCATTAAGGCGGTTCTAACGAGTATCCACAACCTATGTCTTGGAGCAGAAATAAGAAAAATTAATGTATACCCCCCTGAACCCCCATTTTTTCGCTATGTCAAGTGGGGTTTGGGGGTGTTCATTTCACGGACTTGATCACGTGATGGCAATCCAGCAAGAAGTCCAAAAAGTACAGACGAAATGACAAACAGTGTCGCCATGATCAGACTGCTCCTTCAGCAGGAGCAGTCTGATCTGGGTCTGCACTGTTTTCTTAGGCCCATATGTCCCAATATTTAAGATCAACACGGTACCGAAAAAGGTGTATCTTTTCTCATGAAAAAGCTTTTTGTTTTTCATAACCAACAGGGCAATGGTGTCCACCAGATTGTAAGCTCAGTGATGCCATCCAAACCGGCGATATGAAACAGGGGAGATTCGAAACAAAAGCTGTGGCGAAGGAGAGTCCAGTAAAAAAGGATGAAAAACAGGTAACAGCAGTTATCGAGTAGGCCACCAACAAAGACTCAGGTTAGCCTGTGCACACGCGCTGTCCCCACTTGCGACATTGGGACACCCTCTTTTTGTTTGTTTGAGGTTTAACGTCCCCGTCAACACTGTATAGGTCATTTTGGAGACATTGCTTCCTATTTTGTGGGACTTTTACCCGACATTGGGATGAAATGACATCTCAAGCCATGTCGCCCAATGAAACCAATAGGGTTTATAAGCATGGACGGTCCAACTTGCACCGCTTTGCCTGGGCAGGCTTAGATCCTCTAAGCGGCTAACCAGTAATCGTGTGCGGTCGGGTTCAGCTCTGCGTTGAAGCATCATGCAGCCCATCTATTTCTCCGAGCCCCGATAGGCGGTGGCCTTTATAGCTATACATTGAGGGTAGTTATCGAATAGGCCACCAGCAAAGACAAAGACTCAGTCTAACCAGAGCTTTTGTCACTCGCGAGGGTGTAAATTAAGGATACATTGGGACACTCTCATGCCATCTTCGTAATCCAAGGGTACTGAGTCTACTGCGTCCCTTTGCTTGCGAAGATGAACTTCGAGCAAGTAGTAGTCTGGCTAGCATTATAAGTTGATTTAGTGGAATGGGAACACCTGGCAGATTTTTCCGCCATTTTTCAAAGGGAGACAACTTTCGGTACTTCCTGTCTGCTTTGCCGTAAGCCCTGTCCCACGGAAAAAGGGGTCTACTCTTAAAGGAAAGAATTTCTCCTGAGGAGCAAATTCTTCCCTTTAAGAGTTGACGCCTATTGACATGGGAGACAAATATACTTCTGCAGGAGTTGCCTCCCCTGAAGGTGTTCCCATTCCCCTTAATTGCGTTTGTTTGAATTGTTTGAATTGTCCCCGTCATCACTACTTAGGTCATTTTGGGGACGTTTCCAATTTTGAGGGACATTCGCCTGACAATGAGATGAAATGACATCTTGAGCCCTATCGCCCAAACAAACCAATAGGGACAGTCCGACTTGCACCACTTTGCATGGGCAGGCTTAAACCTTCTAAGCGGATTACCAGTACTCATGTTCGGTCGGTTGCAGCTCTCGGCATGGAAGAACATAGCAATCCAATCTATTTCTCCAAGCCCTAGAGTAGCCCCCGCCCAGTGGGGCTTGAAGAAATAGATGGGCTGCATGATGCTTCCACGCAGAGCTGAAACCGACCCGTGCACGAACACTGGTAAACCGCTTAGAGGATCAAAGCCTGCCCAGGCAATGCGGTGCGAGTCGGCGGTCCATGCTTGTAAACCCTATTGGTTTCATTGGGCGGCAGGGCTTGAGATGTCATTTCATCTCAATGTCGGGTAAAAGTCCCACAAAATTGGAAGCAACGTCTCCAAAATGACCTTTACAGTGTTGACGGGGACGTTAAACTCCAAATAAAACGAACAAAAAACAAGCCCTAGATTATAAAAAAAGTCTTCAAGTATTTAACCCTTATCTTGCTGTTCACGACAACCCCTATCTTTGCAAACAGTGTAGATCCAGATCAGATGGCTTCTGAAGAAGCCATCTGATCAGGATCTGCACTGTTTGGCATTCAGTTTATGAATTTGTAGCAATAAATTACATCAAATAATTTGATTGGTTGATAGACAGAAATGGGTGTGGCTTAAATGAATATTCAGCAAGATAAGAGTTAAGGGTAATGGATACACCTGGTGAATATTTCCGCCATTTTTCAAAGGAGACAATTTTCGGGACTTCCTGTTCGCTTTTCGTTTTATGAAATGTAAAAGCTGCTCTTATTTTTTTTCAGCAAAAATAACACTATATTAGATATTGTACAAACGAATTTGTTAAATTAACGAGCCTTGGCCGAGACTACATGATAGTCAAAACTAATTTGTTTTAGTACGATTGCGATGAAAGCTTTAAGCTTATTGAATCGCTCTCGAACACTCATTCCGGTTGTTTTCTCGCGCGCGCGAGAGAGAGGCAGTGGCTTTTACACCACTGCTACCCATTTACACCTGGGTGGAGTGGGGCAGTGCCATTACGTGTCTTGCCCAAGGACACACCTCGATACCGGTGGCGGATTCGAACGCACAACCTCTCGATCATGAGTCGAACGCGCTAACCACTGCGCTATCGAGGCTGATGTTAACACCGCTCTAAGCCCCACTGTATATAGGAAGAGCTGGGGTTTACGGGGTAAACATTATTTTTCTTATTCATCACGAAAACACGCCTATATCAATTTGACCCCCTTGATATAGTAAAACTGGGGTTTACAGGGGTGAACCTTATTTTTTTTCTTATTTCTGCTCTAAAATATAGATTATGGGTACTCGTTAGAACCGCCCCGATCTAACGAGCACCCTCAACCTATGTTTTAAGCATTTATAAGAAATAAATCAAGAATTTTCATCAGACAAGTAGCCTTTTTGTAGATGTGAAAAATGCACTATGTCGCACGGGTGAGTTATCAAAATGCTTTTATTTTGCAAATGTATGTTGTGTGTACTCATTAGAATAGCCTCGATGAGCTTATTCTAATAATGAGTACACACAACATACATTTCTATTATAGAGCACCGAAAAGATATCCCACAATAATCTCCATTATGCCTCCTGGTACGGCACTAATCGTAACTTCCATTGCTCGAACTACCGCTGTCTCGAACAAATGTTCATGGTCCCAAAGTGGATCGAGCAATCGAAGTTCGACTTAGGTTGTGGGTACTCGATAGAACGGCCTAAATGCTGTTCCGCTCTTTGTAGAAAAACAGCGTGTAAATGTTTTTTTCAGCTTTAAAAGTTTGCCCTATATGCATTTTTTTTTTGCCCAGCGAGGAGGGGCAAGGAATGTAAATGTAAAAAATAAACTTATTTTTTTCTGCGTTTCATGAAAGTATGAACGACAGCGGATCGCTAGCGTTTATTTACTTTGCACGCGACCCACTGCGTTCATAGATTCATGAACCGTAGAAAAATAAAAATTATTTCTTAAATTTACCGCCGCAAATTTTTGACGTAATCCACACTGACGTGTTACTAAACTCCGTTCAGAAAATCTGAATCATCGTTTTTTTTTCGTGTATCGCTTTTAATACTCATTTTAGCCCATATATCACAATGGGAAAGTTGTAGACATCACCCTCCGCCGATTTCTCCAGCAAGTCGTATGCCTCTGCGACGGTCAGGAAAGGCTGTGATTATTTGGAGAAAATTGCAAAACAAAGAAATGAGACCACAGACTAAGTCTATTTGATGATGATTGTCAGGTAAAATAATAAATATTCAAATCCATGTGATGTACTTTATAAATAGATATGCAATTACGACACACCTTACATTCGAATGGCTAGATAGAAGCTCATTAGGAACGGGGGGCCACTAGCGCGATGTGCTGTCAACAGTGGTCAAAATGAACTATACCGATATCAGATGTGGTGTCACAGCTAATGATTTTCCATGAAGTGATCGTGCAAATAAAATATAGACGCCCTTGTAATTTACAAGAGCAGTAACCACTTCTATATATGGTTTAAAAGGGTGTGTCGAACCTGTCAGAATGTCTTCGTCTGTGAAAGAAAATTAGGATTTTGCAATTTTCTCCAAATAATCACAGCCTTTCCTGGCTGCCGCAGAGGCATACGACTTGCTTGAGACATCGGCGGAGGGTGAGGTCTACAACTTTCCCATAGTGATATATGAGCTAAAACGAGTATTAAAAGCGAGAAACGAAATATTCGATGATTCAGATTTTCTGAACGGAGTTTAGAATGAAGTTTCACTTTATCTATTACAGAGACTGGTACAATGACTGCGTTTCAACAGATAGGACAACTCTGAACCACATATCATTGGCTACACTGAGCTGATTGAATACATAGAAATAAAGTCCAGAGCTTATATCTATATTCTTATTGTTTGTTTGTATTGGAGTTTAACGGCTCAGTCAACACTATTTAAGGTCATTTTTGAGCCGGTCAGTTTACCAATCCACACTTTTCCTGGGCAGGCTTATACGTAAGCGGTTAACCAGTTTTGTTTGTTTGTTTGATTTGAGGTTTAACGTCCCCGCCAACACTGTATAAGTCATTTTGGAGACGTTGCTTCCATTTTTGTGGGACTTTTACCCGACATTGAGATGAAATGACATCTCAAGCCCTGTCGCCCAATGAAACCAATAGGGTTTATTAGCATGGACGGTCCACCTCGCACCGCGGTTCCTGGACAGGCTTAGATCCTCTAAGCGGTTTACCAGTAATAGTGTGCGGGTCGGATTCAGCTCTGCGTGGAAGCATCATGCAGCCCATATATTTCTTCAAGCCCCTATGGGCGGGGGCCAACGGTTAACCAGTACAGTGTGCATTACTGATAACTGCCTTTCTTGTTTATTCTTATTGACGGTTACATTGTCTTCAAGAAAGTTTGTTTCGACCCGCACACGAGTACTGGTAAACCCTTAGAGGATCTAAGCCTACCAAGGCAAAGCGGTGCGAGTCGGACCGCCCATGCTTATAAACCCTACTGGTTTCATTGGCTTGAGATGTCAGTTCATCTCAATGTCGGGTAAGAGTCCTACAAAATTGGAAGCAACGTCCATGTTTGCTTGTTTTGATATTAATTACGAAAAAACGCCTATACAAATACATAGTGACCTTTATCGCCGAAAAAAATGAAAAATTTAAGATGAAAAATTGTTGCATTTTTCTTATTCCTGCTCAAAATATAGATTGTGGGTACTCGTTAGAACCGCCTCAATGAGGCGGTTCTAACGAGTACCCCAATCTATACTTGAGAGCAGAAATAAGACGAATAAGGTTTACCCCTGAAAGCCCCAGTTTTACTGTATAAAAGTGAGGTTCAAGTGGGTCGAAATTATATAAGGGTCTAGTTGTTTCGTGTTTGTGTTTCTTTCCCTTTGATGTCTCTGATGGGAGCTGGTGGTTAATTGTATCGATTCCTGATCATTGCCTTCAAAAGTGATTAACTAGTACAGTGCACGTTCATTCATCAGAACTTCAAGAATCAGTGAAAGGGAGTTTTGTTTGTTTGATTTGAGGTTTAACGTCCCCGTCAACACTGTAAATGTCATTTTGGAGACGTTGCTTCCAATTTCGTGGGACTTTTACCCGACATTGGGATGAAATGACATCTCAAGCCATGTCGCCCAATGTAGCCAATAGGGTTTAATAGCATGGACGGTTGGCCTCGCACCGCGGTTCCTGGACGGGCTTAGATCCTCTAAGCGGTTTACCAGTACTAGTGTGCGGGCCAGATTCAGCTCTGCGTGGAAGCATCATGCAGCCCATATATTTCTTCAAGCCCCTATGGGCGGTGGCCGAGTGACAGGGAGAGAATGGGTGTATAAAATAGGACCAATCTCGACGACAGCTTGTTGTTGATCCGGCAGTATCCTATTGCCAGACGCTCATCCGATAATGCTTGTTTGATTTGAGGTTTTACATCCCCGTCAACATTGTATAGGTCATTCTGGAGTCGTTGCTTCCTACTTTGTGGGGCTTTTTACCGACACTGAGATGAAATGACTTCTCAAGCCCTGCCGCCCAATGACACCAATAGGGTTTATAAGCATGAGCGGTCCAACTCGCACCGCTTTGCCTGGGCAGGCTTAGATCCTCTAAGCTGTTTACCAGTACTCGTGTGCGGTCGGTTTCAGCTCTGCGAGAGTGAGTGTTTGAGTTTTACGTCCCATCAACAGCTAAGGTCATACGGAGACGGGACCTCGGTTTAAAGACTCATCCGAAAGTCTGGAGAAGCCCGGGATCGATCCTGCGACCCCTGATTGACAAGGCGAGTAGCGTAACCACTGTACTACTGAGGCTTCAAATTCAGCGCTGCGTGGAAGCATCATGCAGCCCATCAATTTCTTCAAGCCCCGATGGATGAGGGCCTGCTCATCCGATAAAGCTGCCAGATAAAGGCATGATTTGTTTCAAAACAATGAGACACAACACGACAAAATCTTGGGGTGGATCGGAGAGGCGAACGTATCATGTATCTTAAGCCACTGTATGCTAGTGAACTCTCCCATTGCTATATGTTATTGCTATATGTTGGACAAGTCCATTTGTCATATAAGGGGTGTCAGGCCTATATTGACGGGAAATTCTGTTAGCAAATAGTGTAGACCCTAATCAGACACCGCAGCGTCTGATCTGGGCCTGCACTGTTTGCAAAGATAATCCTTAATGGGTTTCCCGCATTCAATGGATTGAGTCACTGGGGCTTCCAACTCATACTGGCTTACAGCTTGTCAAGGCCTAGATCAAAGTAGCTGGTAAGGGTAGAGGGTGATTGTTTTTAAGGCGAATGGGTACACTTGGCAGATTTTCCAACGGAGACACATTTCGGGACTTCCTGTTCACTTTCCTATAGGCTCCTGAGGAGCATATTCTTTCCTTTAAGAGAATATTCATTTTTCCGTTGGACAATATATAGAAAAACAAACAGGAAGTCCCGAAAGTTATTTCTTGCACGCCAGACAAGGAAATCCGTGATTTTACCCTGGGATAGAAATTTATGTTCTGACCCTGGTGTTCCGACCCCAAATCGAATATAATCGCGTGTTTGATAAATGCGCTGGTTGATTACAACCTCATACGCGGCGTCGTCATGCGTGACGTCACTAAACATTCCTGTTGTGTCATCACAAAATGGCGGACGTCGGTAACCGAAGTGACAGCAGCATTAAAAATTTTGCAATAGAAATGGAAGGTATGCAAGAAAAAGAATCCTGTATGGGTGTGAGGGGTGGATAGTTGTGCAAGCCTCGTGATGCCGGACAGTGACCCTCGGGACGGATTTTTCAATCCACCCCTCACACCCATATAAGATTCTTATACTCACTTTGAAGACAAAAGCGGAAATAATGTGCTAGGTGTTCGCATTCACCTTGATGTAGGCCTTTGCGTGTGCCGAGTGTCATGACCAATAGTAAGGCTGGCTAATCGGAGCTGAAAAGATACTCGATTATCAGTCATGCCATTGCGATCGTTAATCGATTAGTAATCGCTAAGGTTTTTGTCACAATTTTACCCGTCTGGCTTTCTGTCTGAGCATGACTCTTACCATATGTTGCACTTTACCATATGTATATTTGATCAGACAGGCCTGAGCAAACAGTGTAGACCCAGATGAGACGCCGCAGAATGCGGCGTCTCTTCAGGGTCTGCACTGTTTGCTACTCATCCAGCTATTTTAGGCATAACTTTGGGTAGTAAATTGTACCTATCAAGTTATCGATTAAAAGCAAATCAGAAATGATAATCATTTTTGTGGAATTCATCGATCGATTAATCGATTATACGATTAATCGTGTCAGCCTTAACCAATAGCGTAGGCGGTGCTCTTTACATGATCAAAGCTGCTTTGATCTGATTTGGCGTTTAAAGGCACAGTAAATACTATTTAGGTCATTTTAAGACGGTATGTTTCCTAATACGACCACACTTTTGTGGGGAAGGCTTGTACCTAAGCGGTTTGCTAGTGCACATTCTTTCGCCAGAAATGGACAACCGCCCTTCTTGAAGAGATTTCATAAACGCCACCATCACGTGAACATGTCCGTGAGATGAACACCCCCTTAAACCTCACTTTATATGGAGAAAATTGGGTTTACGGGGGTAAAAATTATTTTTCTTATTTCTGCTCCAAGACATAGGTTGTGGGGACTCGTTTACACCCCCTCAATAAGGCGGTCCAAACAAGCACTCCCAACCTATGTTTGCAGTAAAAGTAAGAAAACTATCACACATTTTCATGAAAAAAAATAACTGTTTTTGAGATATGAAAGAATGCTCTGTCACACGGATGTGTTATCGCAATTGATACGGCGACAAGTACATTCTATGCCACAATGCAAAATAGAAGTGAAGGTTTGTTTGTTTGATTTGATGTTTAACGTCCCCCTCAACACTGTAGTGATCTGGAATCGATACAATTAACCCACAGGTCCCATCAGAGACACCAAGGGAAAGAAACACAAACATGAAACAACAAACCCTAATGGAAACATCACAAGCGGAACGCGAAAAGGACATTTACTTTCCCACAAAATGGCCAGTTGGCTATGCAAAATAAAATAATAGAAGCGATACACACACTAAGAGACAAACCATAACAAACCATAACAAAAATGAACCACGACAGTAGAACCGCCTTGGAACGGTCAGTGAAATGAATTCCACTGGGGGAGTCAAATGAATTCCGCTGGGGGGGCTAAAGGCCACAATCCTCGCCCTTACTTCCGTGGCGATTTAGATAAATAATTTGTTCAGTCCGCATGAAGGCCTCCTAAGTTGTCTCCTTCACAATAGAACAGAATAAAAGTTTCAGCGTTTCAGTTTGAATAGTTCCTGAGACAGCTTTTATGAACAGTTCGAAATTGGGCTTATATGAACAGACAACAGAATATACTCGTCACAGTGCCTTTTCATAAACAGTAAGCCACGATTCTAAAAGACAATCATCACATAAACTCGCCTATATAACGTTGAACCCCTTGAACCCCACCTTAAAAAAGAAAAGCAGGGGTTTACAGGGGTAAACTTTATTTTTCTTCTTTCTGCTCTAAAATATAGATTGTGGGTACTCGTTAGAACCGCCTCATTGAGGCGGTTCTAACGTGAACCCTCAATCTATATTTTAAGCAGAAATTGAAAAAAATATCACCAATATTCATCTTAATTTTTTTCGGCGGTTAAGTTTACAATGTATTTGTATAGGCATGTTTTCGTATTGTGGACGTTTTCTACTAAATACCCTTAATACCAGTTGCCCCATATATCATAAAATCAAAGCAATGACAGCATTTGTTGTCGATGGGCTGGAAAGATGATCATGAACGGTGGCATAAACTGTTAACATTTCGTTTAACCCCTAAAGCAATCAGTGTATACCCTGAACAGGCACCCGTAAATTCATGTACTGCAAGCAAACTGTTTAGATTGATCTTGGTCTACACTGGTTGCCAAATCCAATCCATATTCTCCCAAAAGCAGTCATCTGACCTCACATCGATAACAATACTGCAGCTATTTTCTATAAAGAGCCGTTAGCTGTATTTCCAACAAATCAGTGGTAGTCACTTGGATTTGAGCAGTTAAAACCTTATTCTATTTCTAACTATGTGCTTTGTTTATAAACAATCGACACAACTAATTACTGCAGTTTTTCACACCTTGTTTCTCACTTGGAACGGCGCCTGAGAATTCTTTGACGATCTTTTTTAAACTTGGAACGACGCCTGAGAATTCTTTGACGATCTTTTTTAAACTTGGCAAATACTCAGAGAAAAGAAAGATGGAATAAAACAACAAATAAACCCCCTGACAGATATAACTAAATCATTGACCACATGCGTATGAAAACTCTTAACCATCGCTGTTAAAACAAGATTTCGCCGAAGGCTTTGTCGTGCCCGTGTGACCATGAAATCTAGGTCGAGGTCAAACATGGATGCCTGCATAAAAGTTGTTACTCCAAGATGCAAGCTTGTACAAAATAACATTAATGAACCTCTTCTATTTCTCGAAAAATGGACTCTTACACAGGGTGGAAGTTAGGGTGGTCGCGTTATATTACAAAGTCAGTGATCAATCAAATGTGGGTCAAGGTGAGCTATAGATGCTTGCATTGAATTGTCATGCCTGGATGCAAGTTTGTAATATATCAAGAATAAAGCTCTTATATGTCTCTATAAATGGACTCTTACATTACAGTGAAAGTCAGGATTGTAGCAATAATTCACAACGTCAGTGAATCACGAAATATAGGACAAGGTCAGATATAGATGCTTACAATGAAGTTGAAATCATTAGATGCAGGCTCGTACCAAGTATAATTATGAAAGCTCTTACAGTTCTCTGAAAATGGACTCTTACATCAGGGTGAAAGTTAGAGTGATCGCAATAATTCTCAAAGTCAGTGAACCATGAAATATAGGTCAAGGTCAGATTTGGATGTTTGCATTGAAGTTGCAATAACTAGATGCTAGCTTGTACCAAGTATCATAAATAAAGCTCTTATAGTTCTCTAGAAATGGACTCTTACGTTAGGGTGGAAGTTGGGGAGGTCGCAAAATGGACTCTTACATCAGGTTGAAAGTTAGAGTGATCGCAATAATTCTCAAAGTCAGTGAACCATGAAATATAGGTCAAGGTCGGATATGGATGCTTGCATTGAAGTGGCAATACCTAGATGCAAGCTTGTACAAAGTATCATTAATAAAGCTCTTATAGTTCTCTAGAAATGGACTCTTACATCAGGGTGAAAGATGTCGACGGCTTGACGAACGAACGGAAAACCGGACTCCTATATCACGCCATGCTTAAGCAGGCGCGACAAACTTAACGAAAATTCAAGACCGGTGACATTGTTATTTTGCACCTTTTATGGGCGGACGAACAGATGGCCGGATGCCGAACAGATGGCAGGACGACGAACAGATGGTCGGACGACGGACAATGGCCGACCACAATAGCTACCACGGAGCCTTCGGCTCAGGTGAGCTAAAATCATTAAAAAAATACTTTGTCTTCAATAAATCAAACAACACCTGGTGTGTGTGTGTGATTTCGGGTTTAACGTCGCTTTCAATAATTTTTCAGTCATATCACGACGGTGTCTGGTTGCGACAGGGAGCTCAATGCTCACTTTTATAGTGCTGCCTCACTGAAGTATCATGTCCCAGACACATTACATGATACCACACCCAGTCACATTATCCTGACACTGGGTCGACTGGTCCTAGCTCTACCCCGTAAATCTGAGTGCCAAGCGAGGAGCAGCAAGTACCATTTTTTACGACTTTGGTATGCTGCGGCCCGGGATCGAACCCGTGACCTCCCGTTCCCCGGAGCGGACACTCTACCAACTGAGCTATCGGGGCCGGTAAACAACACCTGGTAATGACCAAATTACGTGGAAATGACAATTACCTGTCAACTGACAATAACCGAAATACGACAAAATCTCGTAGCTATCGCCATTTGACTGGATAGTCGTTTAAACGTGTTTTGCACCTTTTTATGGGCGGACGAACAGATGGCCAGACGACGGACAGTGACCGACCGCAATAGCTCCCCCGGAGCCTTCGGCTCAGGTGAGCTAAAATTAAAAAACAAAACAAAAAAAAAACAACAACAACACCAACAACAGCAAACACGAGTTGTCAGAAGACAACATAGCTCGCCTTTTGGGGCCTAAGTTGGATGGGGGCAAGATATCAAAATGAATTTTTTATTCTGTAGAACAGCCAAACAGACTGCAGCAATTAAAACAGAACCAGATGATACCACTAAGAACCACTGAAGAAGAGATTTTGTTTAAAGTGTATTTTACGGAGCCCGGAAAGGGACATGATTTTTTTTATTTTATAAGTTGTGCGCACAAGAAAATATCTTGTGGGGACAAGATATTATCATGTGCGGACAACATATTATCTTGTGCGGACAAGATATTATCTTGTGCGGACAAGATAATATCTTGTCGGCACAACATAATATCTTGTCCACACAAGATATTATCTTGCGCGGACAACATATTATGTTGTGCAGACAAGATAATAATATCTTGTCGGCACAACATAATATCTTGTCCACAAAAGATATTATCTTGTGCGGACAACATATTATCTTGTGCAGACAAGATATTATCTTGTCCACACAAGATATTAAGTTGTGCGAACAAGATATTATCTTGTCCGCACAAAATAATATCTTGTCTGCAAAACATAGATCTTGTGCGCACAAGATATTATCTTGTCAGCACAAGATAATATCCGCACAACTTCCAAAGATCTATGTTGTGCAAACAAGATAATATATGGTGCGAACAAGATAATATCTTGTGCGCACACGAAATTATGTTGTGCGAACAAGATCATATCTTGTTCGCACAAGATAATATCTTGTCCGCACAAGATAATATGTTGTGCGAACAAGATAATATCTTGTCCGCTCAAGATATTATCTTGTTCGCACAACATAATAAAAATAAAAAATCATGTCCCTTCCCGGGTTCTGTAGTTTTTATTAGAAAAAAACAACAACAAAAAACAATTCCAATTTTGCCGGTTTTGCGAAACGAAAAGCCATTTTTGTCGCGCCTCTTTTAGCACGGCGCGATATAGGCGCCCGGTTTTCCGTCCGTTCGTTTGTCCGTTCGTCAAGGCGTCAACATTTGCGACCACCCTAGCGTTCACCCTAATGGTCAAGTTTATTTCTCAAGAACTATGAGAGCTTCATTAATGATACTTGGTACAAACTTGTGTCTGGGAATGACAACTTACATGCGAGCATCCATATTTGACCTTGACCTACATTTCATGGTTCACTGACTTTGAAAATATTGCGACCACCCTAGCGTTCACCCTAATGGTCAAGTTTATTTCTCAAGAACTATTTCAGCTTCATTAATGATACTTCATACAAACTTGTCTGGGGATGGCAACTTACATGCAAGCATCCATATTTCACCTTCACCTACATTTCATGGTTCACTGACTTTGTTAAATATTGCGACCACCCTAGCGTTCACCCTAATGGTCAAGTTTATTTCTCAAGAACTATAAGAGCTTCTTTAATGATATTTGGTACAAACTTGAATCTGTGGATGGCAACTTCAATGCAAGCATCCATATTTGACCTTCACCTAAATTTCATGGTTCACTGACTTTGTAAAATATTGCGACCACCCTAGCGTTCACCCTACTGGTCAAGTTAATTTCTCAAGAACCATAAGAGATTCATTAATGATACTTGGTACAATCGTATATCTCTGGATTGCAACTTAAATGCAAGCATCCATATTTGACATTGACCTACATTTCATGGTTCACTGACTTTGTAAAATAATGCCACCACCCTAGCGTTCACCCTAATGGTTAAGTTCATTTCTCAAGAATTATTTGAACTTCATTAGTGATACTTAGTACAAGCCTTTTATGCAAGCATCTATGTTTGATCTTGGCCTAGATGTCATGGTTCGGTGACTTTGCGCCCCCCCCCCCCCCCCACAGGCGCGACATAGCCTTCGGCGGAATTCTTGTCTTATGTAAAAGAGCTAAACAGACTGCAGTTTGACGCTTACGCCCCACAAAGAGGGTTGACGCGTCGTTAGATTAGAATAAACATATTTTATTGCATAAACATACAAAGGGATTGGACACAAGTTATGACAACATAAGATAGTCCTTTCCCTAAACATAACAACAAATCATTTCAATGGTACAATGGTGGATGCAATTTAACATGCGATTTATACCGGCTCAGGTTTAATACACACGTGCAAGAATGCAAGCACGTCTCATGCATGCGCACGCACGCACACAGTGCGTGCACGCACGCACGCACACACACATTAATACATCATTTCACACATGAAACCTCACCCGTTGTGGTAGCGCTGTTCTTGAAATCATTAAGATGCATGTATTTGGGCCAGCAAACGCGTCGTTTAACACGAAATCATCATCATAAACAGACTGCAGCAAATAAAAGAGAAACAAAAAGTACAGCCTGTGATGCAAAAGTCACAGTGACCCTGAAGAAGAAATTTTGTTGAAGGTGCTTTTATTAGAAAACCAAACAATTCCAATTTTGCAGGTTTTGCCAAAGAATTTGTTTGTTTGATTTGAGGTTTAACGTCCCCGTCAACACTGTCAAGGTCATTTTGGAGACGTTGCTTTCAATTTTGTGGGACTTTTACCCGACATTGAGATGAAATGACATCTCAAGCCCTGTCGCCCAATAAAACCAATAGTGTTTATTAGCATGGACGGTCCACCTCTCACCGCGGTTCCTGGACAGCCTTAGATCCTCTAAGCGGTTTACCAGTACTAGTGTGCGGGCCGGATTCAGCTCTGCGTGGAAGCATCATGCAGCCCATATATTTCTTCAAGCCCCTATGGGCGGGGGCGGTTTGCCAAAGAAAAGCCATTTTCTAATAATAATAATAATAATAATCGACCTTATTTATAGAGGGTAACATATTTAGTAAACTAGTACTAATCTTCCATGTGGCCCTCTTTACCTGGGTAGAAACCAGTACTAGGCAATGTGAACAAAGTCTCTTGCTCAAGGAAACAACACTTGCCACTCGTGGGGTTCTCATGTAAAAGAGCTAAACAGAATGCAGCAAATAAGTACAGTCTGTGATGCAAAAGCCCTAGTAACCCTTCGCCTAGGACCCTGAAGGTCGAACTTGCTTGAGATATTATCAAATACAACATTTGTGTTACTTAAAAGTACATAAATAAATGCGATGATATTTTTTTTCTAATTTTTGCAACAGTGACCTTGACCTTGAGGCAGGATCCTGAAATTCGAATTCGAGATATTATCATATGCAACACTTGTGTAAAGTTATATTAAAATCCATAAATAAATGTAGGCGCTAGAGCGATGACAAAGTTTATACTAAAAATAGCCACAGTGGCAGTGACCTTGAGTCCCGGACCCTGAAAGTCCACCTCGCTCGAGATATCATCATACCCAACACGTGTGTGAAGTTATATATTAAAATTCATCAACAAATGCAGGGGCTAGAGCGATGACAACGGTTTTCTAAAAATAGCCACAGTGACCTTGACCTTCAGCCCCGGACCATTACGATTACACATCCGCGCGACATAGTGCATTTTTCACACCTCCAAAATGGCTACTTTTCTGATGAAAATCCGTGATATTTTTATTTATACTCCAATCATAGGTTGTGGGTGCTCGTTAGAACCGCCTTATTGCGGCGGTTTCGTTAGAACCGCCTTATTGCGGCGGTTCTAACGAGTACCCACAACCTATGTCCTGGAGCAGAAATAAGAAAAATATGGCATACCCCCTTAAACCCCAGTTTTCTCTATATAAAGTGGGGTTTAAGGGGGTGTTCATTTCACGGACTTGTTCACGTGATGCCTGAAAGAGGAACTCACTCGAGATATCATTATACCCAACATTTGTGTGAAGTTATATTAAAACTACCAATACATTACGCAAACACGCCTATACAAATACATTGCCACCTTTATCGCCGAAAAAATGAACATTTCAAGATGAAAAAGTGTGATATTTTTCTTACTTCTGCTCAAAATATAGATTATGGGCACTCGTTAGAACCGCCTCATCGAGGCGGTTATAACTAGTACCCACAATCTATATTTTAGAGCAGACATAAGTAAATAAGGTATAACCCCGAACATCCCAGTTTTACTATATAAAAGCGGGGTTCAAGGGGGTCAAAAATATATAGGCGTGTTTTCGTGATGAAATGAAAACACTAGAACAATGACAATGTTTTTCTAAAAATAGCCAGTGACCTTGACCTTGAGCCCCAGACCCTGAAAGCTGAAATCACTCGAGATATCATCAGACCCGACAATTGTGTGAAATTAAATTAAAATCCATCAGTACATGTAAGCGCTTTGTTTGTTTGATTTCAGGTTTAACGTCCGCGTCAACAATGATGCGGTCATTTTTGAGACGTTGCTTCCAATTTAGTGGGACTTTTACCCGACACTGATATGAAATGAAGTCTCAAGCCCTGTCGCCCAATGGAACCAATAGTGTTTGTAAGCATGGACTTGCAACGCTTTGCCTGGTCAAGCTTAGATCCTCTAAGCGATTTACCAGTACTCGTGTGCGGTCGGTTTCAGCTCTGCGTGGAAGCATCATGTAGCCCATCTATTTCTTCAAACCCCGATTGGCAGGGGCCGACATGTAAGCGCTAGAGCGATGACATATTTATACCCCCGCAAACGAAGTTTGAAGGGGGTATATAGGAGTCAGCTTGTCGTCTGTCGTCGTCGGTCCGTTACAAAAAACTTTAACATTGCTCATAACTTCCTTATTCTTTGACCGATTTCTTTAATATTCACACACCACACACCTTGCCACTAGTACTTAAGTTTGATATACACAAACCTGACCTTGACCTTTACGTTGACCTTCCTCAAGGTCAAATACTTGTAAAAATTTGTCTGACAACGCATGCGGGGGTATAATTGGCGCCCGTTAGGCGGCAGCTCTAGTTTTTTTTAAAAATAGCCACCGTGACATTGAGCCTCGGACCCTAATAGTTGATCTCGCTTGAGATATCATCATACCCAACATTTGTGTGAAGTTATATTAAAATCCATTAGTACATGTAAGCGCAAGAGCGATGACAAATTTTTTTTTTAAAAATAGAAACAGTGCCCTTGACCTTGAGCCTCGGACCCTAAAAGTTGAACTTGCATTATACCCAACCTTTCCGTGAAGTTATTTTAAAATCCAGCAATACATGTAAACGCTAGAGCGATGACAAGATTTTCTAAAAATAGCCAGTGACCTTGACCTTGAGCCCCGGATCCTGAAAGTCAAAGTCACACGAGATATCATCATACCCAACATTTGTGTGAAGTTATAGTAAAATTCATTAAATATTGAAGACACTAGAGCGATGACAAAGTTTTTCTAAAAAAAGCTACACTGACCTTGACCTTCAGCCCCGTACCTTAACTTAAAGTCGAACTAGCTGTGTTTTAACGTCCCAGTCAACACAGTATAGGTCATTTTGGAGACGTTGCTTCCAATTTTTTTGGACTTCTTCCCGACACTGAGATGAAATCAAGCCCTGTCGTCCAATGAACCCATTAGGGTTTATAAGCATGGAGGGTCCGACTGGCACCGCGGTTCCTGGAAGGCTTAGCTTCTCTAAGCGGTTTACCAGTACTAGTGTGCGGACGGTTTCAGCTCTGCGAGGAAGCATCGTGCAGCCAATCTTTTTTTTAAGCCCCCGAACTCGCTGTGTTTTTAAAAAGAAACAAAACAAAAAAAACAAATTAATCCTCCAACGGGATTTGAACCCACAACCCTTTGATTCAGAGTCCTGAGCTCCATCCACTACACTACATAGAGTTTGCAGGTAAACTTTAACAGAGGGCAATAAGGGAGGTATTACAAAGCAAATAATTAACATCTAAAAAGGCCAATTTAAGCAAAAAAAAAAAAAAAAAAAAAAAAAAACATCTGTTAAATGAAGCACAATGTTAATGTTAAATATTTTTTTTTTTTTTTTTTACCAATTGTTAGTTATATGTTGTAAAACATCACATATAAGAGCTTGCAGGTACACTTTAACCAAATGCGGACGCCGACGCTGACAACGGACGCCCGGGGTATAGCAATAGCGACCCCTTTATTTTTGTAAGGCGAGCTAAAAACAAACCATTTCTCTTCAATAAATCAAACAGCACCTGGTAATGACCAAATGACGTGGAAATATTAATTACCTGTCAACTGGCAGCCAAAATACGTCAAAAAAGCTATCGCCATTTGACTGCCAACAGTCGTTTTAAGGTATTTTGGATTTTGCCAGCCGACAACAGCCTTCTTAACGTATTTTGGCTATTCCAAGCCGACTGGGAAAAACCATTTTAACGAATTTTGGCTATTGCATATCGATTTGACAGTCATTTTAACGTATTTGGCTGTTGCCAGTCAACTGGCAATAGATCTTTCCTTTTTTCGTGATTTTTTCCTTTGCAGATTTTCCTTCTGTTATGTTTAGACCTACCGGATCTGGCGGGTGTTATAGGTGAGCCTTATACTATCCCCATATTCTTAACCCTTTTTGTACCAAATTGAATATTCCTCCTTATATATGGCAGGAGTCCATTACAAAATGTAGAGGTGCCAGGTTGCATTTTCTGCAAAATTGATTTGGAAAATGGTAGGAATTTTTTGCAAATAGATTAAGCCCTGATCAGACGCCGCGTTCTGCGGCGCCTGATCTAGGCCTGAACTATTTGCCTACTACCCATTTTGGGGTTTCCGGTACAAGACATTGCTTTATTTTTTTGAGGGACTTTTACCTGATACGGAGATGAAATGACATCTCAAGTCATGTCGCTCAATGAATCCAATAGGGTTTATAAACAGGGACGGTTCGACTCGAACCGCCTTGCCTGGGCAGGCTTAGACCGTCTAAGCGGTTTACCAGCTCTTGTATGGTCGGTTTCAGCTCTGCGTGAAAGCATCAGTCAGTCCATCTATTTCTTCAAACTCCGATTGGCGGGGGCCGACCCTCCGTTTTAATGATGACCGACACAAGTCGTTCTTCAACATACTCATACCTGGAGACCCGACATCCCTAAAATTACACTTAAACTTAACATGTAACAACGGTGTTGTTTTGTGTTCTAGCGTGCGCTTTCATGTCAAACAAAATAACCAGATGATGATGATCATGATTTCGTGTTTAACCTCTTTTTTGGTCATAAGCGTCAAATGGTTAATGATCAAAAGGTATTCAGTATAATGAAAATGTTAAAAGTATAAATATTAGAATGATAATGAATAAAATCTGAAAAAATAAACAAAAAGTCAAATTTCTTTTAAAAAATTGTTTGGTTTGTTTGATGAGGTTTAACGTCCCGGTCAATATTATCCAAAGGTACATCTTGAAACAGTTGTTGCAAAGTGTCGACTTTATTTTGTTGGCAATTTGTGGGAAAGTAACTGTCTTTTTGGCTCTACGCTAGTGATGTTTCCATTAGGGTCTAGTTGTTTCATATTTGTGTTTCTTTCCCTTTGTTGTCACTCCTGGGAGTGTGGGTAAATTGTATCGATTCCTGATCATTGCCTTCACTTCTATTTTGAAGTACAAGTTACGAGACGGTGAAAAGTCAACAACGTCAATTAAGATACGTTGAACAGAGAAAAGCTGATCACAACCTACACACTCAGCACCGTTTAAAAGACAATAATGACTAACTCAATATTGCCAATGCGCAGTCGAGTTAATACTACTGAAGATTGAGAGTATTGGATGAGAGCACAGTAAATTTCCGCTGTTAAGACCACCTAAAATTAAGACTAATTCTGCTTTAAAAAGCTTATTCAGAAGGTTGCAGTTATTCTGTTTTCGTGTTTTCTGCATACAGTGTCCTCTTGTCACAGACCACCTTTAGGACTGTTCAAAAGTGGTCTTTAAGACCACTTTTGAACAGTTTCAAAAGTGGTCTTTAAGACCACTTTTGAACAGTCCCAAAGTCGGTCTTAATATATGAATTTTACTGTATTGCGTTCCGACGTCAGGTTTAATGGCCCGGAGTTTAATTGTTTTAGTATCTATTGCACCTTCCCTTTCGCTTTGATATTCAGACAAAATGTATATGGTGATAAATAGTTTAAAATGATTAAAAGGAATCTTGGAAACATGCGTATCTAGATTGAGTGATTCCTTTACTTTCTTAGAAGCCTCCGTGGTGTAGTGGTTACGCTACTCGCCTTGTAAACCAGGGATCGCAGGATCGATCCCGGGCTTCTCCAGACTTTCGGATGAGTCTTTAAACCGAGGTCCCGTCTCCGAATGACCTAAGCTTTCTTGTCAGTATACGCATTGCCGACAATGCCAATATGGCTCGGAAGCCAACAAAATAAGATTCGATGTGTTTCAGGAATGTGGTGATATTTTTCGATTAAATTGTGAAATAGAGGATGTTTAGATGATGAATTGTCTAAAGCCTTAAGCATAGAAAGTGAAACAGATGGTACTGCTTTTTGAATATTTGAAGTACTCTATTGTTTTGGCTTCAGCTGTAAAAATAGTTAAACCAGCTGGAAGGCGCAAGGTTTGTCGCCTATCTTTAGAAACGTATGCACAACAACTGTATCTCCTTCTACTTGATGATGATGTTTTTGAGTGTAACGACGCGACAACCCTCTTTGTGGGTCATAAGCGTCAATCGGTTAATAATAAAAAACTATGTAGAATTATGAGGATATTCAAAGTTAAAAAAGACAGAATGATAATGTATAAAAATCTGAAACAAAATTAAATCTTATGAAAAAGTCCAATTTCTTTTAAGAATGAAATAATATTATAAACAGGTACATCTTGAAACAGTTGTTGCAAAGTGTCAGCTTTGAAGTATAAGCTACGGGACTGTGAAACGTCTACACATTCAATTAAGATATGTTTAACGGTGAATTGCTGATCACTTCCGACACAAGAAGGCTGATCATCACCATTAAAAATATAAGAATGAGTAATTCTAGTATGGCCAATGCGCAGTCGCGTTAAAACTACATCCTCTTTCCTGGAAATCTGTGGAGCAGAGCATTTTGTTCCAACGACAGGTTTAATGGCATGCAGTTTGTTATTGATTTCACGGTCCCATTCGCCTTGCCATTCCGACAAGATGTATCTGTTGATGAATGTTTTAAAATAATTAAAAGGTATTTCAAAAACTGATGGATCAAGATTGAGCGATTCCTTTGCTTTCTTGTCAGCATATTCATTGCCGACAATGCCAATATGGCTCGGAAGCCAACAAAACAGGATTTGGTGCTTTTTAGAAATTTCATGATGCTTTTCGATCAGTTTTTGTATTTGAGGATTTTTAGATGATGAATGGTCTAAAGCCTTAAGCACAGAAAGTGAATCAGAAAATATAATTTCTTTTTGAAACGACGAAAAACTGATAAAATCTAAAGCTAGGTCTATTGCTTTGGCTTCAGCTGTAACAATTGATGAACCATCTGGAAGGCGCAAGGTTTGGTGCGTATCTTTAGAAACATACGCATAACAAACTTTTTCTCCTTCTTTGGAACCATCAGTATAGACTTGCTGGTAATCATCATAACGTGACTGCAGTATCTGAAAGTTTTGTTTGAGAAGTTTTGGATTTGATTCGGATTTTTTGCCATCATGTAAGTCGAACAGGATAGAAGGTTGTTTAATACACCAAGATGGAACTTCGGCGGTTTCAGGTTTTTGAATATTTTAACGTCGATACCTGTTTTTTCTAGCAGTGGAAAAATTCGTTATCCAAAAGGTTTGATTGCTGAGGGTTTAGTTTCATACTTATCTACAAATTCAGGTGGAAATAAAATTTTGGATGCCGGGTTAGATGGATTAGCAGCAAATAAAAATCTAAAATGAGTTCCTTTAAGAGCAATGAAAACATTCATAAGAAAGAAGATGGGTCATACTACGTAGTTTCGGCTAATAAAGCCTCATCAGTGACCCTGTAATGATCCGGCAACGAAAGCCAGAGGAAATGTACTGCAATTTTGCGAATTTCGAATATGCAGTCGATACAAGGACTGATATAAATAAAAATGGGGTCCAAATAATTAAAAACCTGTCTAGAATATGAGTCTAAACCAATAATTTATTTCTGATTTCTCAGAATATTTACGCTGATCTCAAAGGACCAAAAGTAAAATATAAACTGCACTATGGTTGATGTACGGGGAGACGTTTTACGGCCGCCACACGGCACAACACCAGCTGCAGTGAAGGCAAATAAAAATCTAAAATGAGTTCCTTTAAGAGCAATGAAAACATTCATAAGAAAGAAGATGGGTCATACTACGTAGTTTCGGCTAATAAAGCCTCATCAGTGATCCTGTAATGATCCGGCAACGAAAGCCAGAGGAAATGTACTGCAATTTTGCAAGTCTGATAGCATACTGAAGAGAAAGTTTCTCTCTGCGCGAAGTTAAAGATGGTTCACCTGCTTCTACATAAAGGCTTAATACGGGAGAAGTACGGAAGGTTCCCATAGCAAGACGAAGGCCTTGGTGATGGATAGTATCAAAGGATTTTAAATTAGACTTTCTGGCAGAACCATAAACAACAGACCCATAATCTAATTTAGATCTTATCAGAAACCGGTAAAGATGTAATAAAGATGTAATAAAGATGTAATAAAGTGTAACGATCTGCTCCCCAACTTGTATGAGCTAAAACTTTCAAAAGTTTCAAAGCTTTTAAGCATTTCGCTTTAAGATATTTAATATGGGGAATGAAAGATAACTTTTGATCAAATATGACCCCAAGATATTTGGCTTCTTCAACAACAGGAATTTGTGATCCGTATCAAAACAAGGAAGGGTGTTCGTGTTTCTTCCGTAGCTTACAAAAATGGACACACTGCGTTTTCGACTTGGAGAAACTTGAAACCATTTTTATCAGTCCATTCTTTTATTCGTTTTAAATTTTGTTGTAACTTTCGTTCAATTGTTTTCATATTTTTTTAACGGTAACATATACAAAAATCATCAACATATAATGTCGTCCAAACATTGTACAATATTATTTATTTTGATGTTAAATAGCGTAGTTGAGAGAATACTACCTTGTGGGACACCCTGCTCTTGTTCATAGGGATCTGACAGGGTAGATCCAACGCGCACTTGAAATACACGCTCACCTAAAAAAACTTGGCATAAAGCTGGGAAGTTTTCCCCTTAAGCCGAAGTTATGGAGATCTCTCATTATTCCATAACGCCATGTGGTATCATATGCTTTCTCCAAGTCGAAAAAGACGGCTACTACGTGTTCGTTGTTAATAAAAGCATTTCTTATAAATGTTTCTAGTCTTATTAAATTGTTGTTGGTACTACGTTCCGAACGAAAACCTGACTGATATCCTGAAATGAGGTTGTTGGACTACCAGACTAATCTCTTGTTTATCATTCTCTCCAATGTTTTACACAAACAACTTGTCAAAGCTATCGGTCGATAATTCGTAGTTTCTGCATGATCTTTCCCTGGTTTTGGAATTGGTACAACTGTAGCAAAACGCCAGCTCTCAGGACAGACCCCCGTTTCCCAAATAGTATTATAGATAGCTAAAAGTGTTTAAAGAGGTCTTTTTGGCAGATGCTTAAGCATCTGATAATGAATTTCATCGGGGCCGGTTGCCGTATCGTGTGATTTTTCAGTGGTTTCAACTAGTTCGGATAAGTTAAAAGGTTTGTTGTATTCTTCGTGATTGAGGGATTTGAAGTTAAGATTTCTTTTCTCTTAGTCCTTTTTGAAATTTCTGAAAGTGTCAGGATAATTTCGCGGTGATGAATAACTCAAGAATGTGCTACCAAGTGTAACTGAAATATCTTTATTAGTTGATGTCTTTGTGTCAAAACCAGTATTTTAATGTGTAAACTAGGGGACTTGGTTTTTCCTGAAATTTTTCTTACCATATCCCAAACCTTTTTAATGGGGGTTTTGTAGTTCAATTTGGAGACATATTCTCTCCATGACTTCCGTTTGGAAGCTTGGATTGTTCGCCAAGCTTAAACTCTAAAAAAATTTACGTCGTTTAGCTTTTCTGAAGTGGGACTTTTGCAGAACTTATTTAGAGCCTGTTTGCACTTTTGAATAGCTTCTTTACAGTCATTATTAAACCAAGGCTTGCTTACTTAGTATCCGTGGAGGAATGCATTGTTATGATATATTAATAAGTGTATCTGTGAAATCAGAAACAATGTCACATGATTCATTTAAGTGATCAACTGATAACTCTTCTTCACATAAATTATGGAATAATTCCCAGTCGGCTTGGTGTCTTTTACGGATGGAGTAAGTTAATTGTATCAATTCCTGATCTTTGTTTTACTTCTACTTTTTTATTCATTTTCTATTTCTGGTTACAGTCCTCATCTGGTTCGTTTACGCTCTCAATTATAACAGGGATGTGATCACGTCCGCACTGATCATCATGAACAGACCAGTCATAGACCAAGAAGAGAGATGGGTGACACAAAGAGAGATCTAAAGAAGACAAATGACCTGTCGCAGGGTGAAGGTAAGTATAAGATTTATCATTCATCAAGCAAAGATCGCTCTTTGCAATAAAATCTTCAATAAGTCCTCCCTGTTATTGATATCTTTACAGCCCCAAAGAATATTGTGAACATTCAAGTCGCCAACTAAAAGATATGGCGATGGAAGTTGTCTCAGCAATGAGTCAAGATGTTCGGGCTTTAAAGAAAATGAGGGTGGGATATATAGAGAGCAAATTGTAGTTTCTTTATCTAGAGAAACCGATACTGCTACAGCTTGTAGGTCTGTTTTTAATTTGATCTCTCTTTGTGGTAAACACGATTTAACCAAAATTGAACTGCCACCAGATGGTTTGTTACCATCAGAATAGATATAGTTGTATGTTTTGAAACCCCTGACATCAATGTTGTCATCAGTTTTTAAAAAAAGTTTCTTGCAAACAAAAATCCGATGGGTTTAATAACGAAATAAGTAATAAGAGTTCATTATAATTTGATTTAAGACCTCGACAATTCCATTGTATTATTTTGTGTTTTAAATCCATTTTTTGTAGAGATTAAGACTAGAAACTATTTTGGAGCTGCAATTGGTGATATAGATCTGCTCCCACCACCTCGTGGTGTTGCTGACCTCGATCTGTTATTGCCACTTGCTGATAATGGAGTTTCAGTGAACACCATATCACTGTCACTCAAAGATCCGAATATGTTCTGAAATTTTATATTGTCTCTTTTCATTTTACGTTGTCTGTTTGTTTGTTTTTGAGACAATTGTTTTTTCGGATCTTCCGATCATTATTAGTTCGACCCGAGTCGAGTTTCTCTTTTGCATGCGGCGCTGGCTTCGGTACGGTCGCTGACGATCTATCCGAAGTAACCTGGATTTCGCCGTTCGATAAATTGGTTGAACTTTGTGGTGCTGGGGTAGATTTACTCCAGGCACCAGCTTTTTTCAGTTCAGATATGCATGATCCAACAGTCTGTGTTGCGGAGCTGGTACGTTTTACACCAGCACCCTTTGTGATTTTTGCCGCGCTTCTGGGAATGTTACCCCCCTTTGGTATTTGACAGTGAGTATTTCTTTTTTTTCCACGCCGGACAGTCTCGGGAGAAAACAGCATGTTTGTCATCACAATTTACACATTTGGGTTCATTTTTGCAGTTGAGGTGATTATCAACATGCTTTTCTTCACCACAATTAGGGTGGAGTTTTTTTCTCTGACATTTGCTTTCGTGACGGCCAAAAATCTGACAAGAGTAACATCTAAGAGGATTTGGGATGAAAACCTCTACGTTAATGGAAAGATATGCTACTTTGATTTTCTTGGGTAGAATTGGTGTATTAAAAGTCAACACATAAGTAGATGTTGATTTAGTACACCATTTCTACGGACGTTGATGTTACGGACACCAATTACGCCTTGATCCTTCAGGTTATCAATGATCTCTTCGTCTCTTCATGGACGCAGTTCTGGACTGGAATCACTCCCTTCGATGAGTTTAGTGTGTTGTGAAGAGATATTTTTTTCTGAAAGATCAAAGATCTTTTTGGTGGCGAGCAGGCTTACAACTTGCCGTTTTCTCTCGAGTTCCAGGAGAAGGTCATCTGATTTGAGTGTTTTAATACTCTTTGGGTGTCCGGCTATGGCGATAATACTTTTCTCGGTAACAAAGGGAGAAAGGCTTGATACAGTTCGTGTATCGTCAAGCGACGTGACGACCAAGAAACGCGGAACACTGTCCAAATTTGGTTCAGCAGACTGCTGACTAGATTGTGGCTTGACTGCTGGCTGGATTTTTGACTGTGTTCATCAGATTCGGATGAATCATCGTCTTTTTTACGTTTAGGTGCGTTGCGGTTAGGTGCGCTGCGGTTATGTTTTTTCCATTTGCCATAAAGAGAAATCCTAGTTTCGTCCCAAGTGCTCTCCGCCCTCCGTGGAGCCCTACAAGGCAACACCATAATGGAGTGGTTATCAAACTCGCAGGTGTTAGAGATACACGTGAGATATACTACCCCCAGGGCCAATGCAAGGCAGGAAGTCTAATACCTGTGGGGGGGGGGGGGGGGCTGAGCTAACGAAGCCGGCATCTGAGAAGTTAAAGCGTCCGTCTAGTCATTTTGTGTTATTTGGCCGGTGTATGTTACATCTATTTGTTGTTTTATAAAACAATTTGACAGAAAGTAACTAGATGTATTTTGTATTGTCCTATAGGGCGGTTTTGCCATTTGGGCACTAAGTATTCGTTAAGTTTCTGTGGAATGTGTTCATGTTTGTTATGTCACATAACAAATAGTTTGTGTATAAATTAAGAGAAATATAGGACATTATCATGGTCGATCATGAATTTGGCAGTTTTCGCAAGTTCTAAAAAATTGTTGTCAGTGATAGATGTTTCTATCCAGTGGCTCAATTTTTTATTTTATTGGAGGGAGGAATGTGACAGATTTCATTTGCATGTCATGTGTTTTGGTATTACCGGCAAGCGTGGGCAGGTGAAATGGAATAAGTTCATTGTGCATCTTTGTCGAAATCATGTTCCGAGCGAATTTCATTCCCGGACATTGCTTAAGTTTTTTTATTGTGCTCACATTTTCCTCCTCAGGTGGATATTTTAACTATTACTGGCTTGATTCGCGCTAAGCCAGAAGTTTCATCTGGCAGGAATAGTGAAAAAAAATCTTGGTTTATTTCTCATTTTTCTCGCTCGTCTGGTATAGCCTTGGTCTTTGCGTCATTGGTGATTCCGGAGGTGTTGGGCGAGGTCCGCAATCGCCTCGGAGTATTTGGATTGATTCCCTTCAATACCACCACTGTCCACTATTTTGGTTCATTTATTTATTGTCAGTGATAGATGTTTGTATTTGGATTGATTCCCTTTAATACCACCACTGTCCACTATTCCGGTTCATTAATTTTTGGGGATGATGCCACGTCAGAAAAACTGTAAATATCATATGAACTATGCTAAATTTATTTCCTTATAAATAAATATTCACCCTTTAGCAAGGTATTTATTAGGGCGGTGAATATCATATAGACATATGTATTTTATGATGTAAAATAGAAGTGAAGGCGATGACCAGAAATCGATGAATTAACCCACAGCTCTCATCAGAGACACAAACATGAAACCACAGACCCTAATGGAAACAGCGGAAAGCCAAAAGGAGAATACTTTCCCACAAAATGGCCAACTGGGTATCCAAAACAAAATAATATAAGCGACACAAACACTCAAAGACAAACCATAAAAAAAATAAACCATAAAAAAAATAAACCGCGACAGAAGAACCGCATTGGAACGGTCAGTGAAATAAACTTCACTCGGGGTGGGGAATCGATTTTACGTGGCCACAATCCTCGCCCTTACTTCCGTCGCGATTTAGATAAATAATTTTTGAGTCCGCTTGAAGGACTCATTACTCATCAGTGCAACACCTCCGTGAACACAAAACTCAAACAACCACAGAGATTACGGTGAGGACTCGACAGCAAGAAAGACCCCCGCCCATTGGGACTTGAAGAAATAAATGGGCTGCAGGGTGCTTCAATGCATAGCTGAATCTGACCGCACACGAGTACTGGTAAACCGCTTAGAGGATCTAAGCCTGTTCAGGCAAAGAGGTGCGAGTCGGAACGCCTGAGCTTGTAAACCCTATTGGTTTCTTTGGGCGAAAGGGCTTGAGATATCATTTCATCTCAATGTCGGGTAAAAGTTCCACAAAGTTGAAAGCAACGTCTCCACAATGACCTATATAGTGTTCACGGGGACGTTAAACATCAAATCAAACAAATCGACAGCAAGAAACCACTGAAAAGCTGGAGCAAAAGAAAACCAACAGTAAGACTCCTATGGGCCCGAATTTACATTTCCCGATATTTGGGCTCCGCCCATCGGGGCTTGAAGAAATAGATGGGCTGCATGATGCTTCAAGTAGAGCTAAAACCGACCACACACGAGTACTGTGTACAGTTCAGTACAGTACGTCCATGCTTATACACATGTGAGACGCCAAGTTCTGCAACGGAAGGTCAGGTGGCATTTCTCCGGGTACTCCGGTTTACGTCCACCTCTGATTAACGATCGGCTAAATTATATTTCCGCAGGGAAAATATCAAATAGTCTATGAATTAAAAAACACTCTTTTTCAAATTTTCGGCCCTTGGCGTTCTTCAGGAATCTATTAATTCATCGAACAACTAAGTGACATCCATCTTGTGATGCTGACAGGAAGAAAGTAATGATGATCTGTCGTAGCCAGGGACGTCGTCGTGTCACTTCCTTAAAGATGCAGACAAGTTGGCGTAACGTCAGAAGACATGACGTCATCTCCCACCAAAACTCGGGAAAGCACCATCACCGGCAGCCCACAGCATCACAAGATAATATTTTTTTTCTAGTTTATATTTTTTGTATTTAATTTTGTTCATTTATTTATCTGTTTATTTATTCATTTATTCTGTTATTTATTTATTTATTTACCTGAATGTTTTCTATAATTCAAGTTCATAACATGGTTGAGTTTGCCTGGTCCTCTTGTGATGCTGTGAACTGCTGGTGATGGTGCTTTCCCGAGTTTTGGTGGGAGATGACGTCATGTCTTCTGACGTTACACCAACTTGTCTGCATCTTTAAGGAAGTGACACGACGTCGTCCCTGGCTACGGAAGATCATCATTACTTTCTGCCTGTCAGCATCACAAGATGGGTGTCACTTAGTTGTTCGATGAATTAATAGATTCCTGAAGAAGGCCAAGGGCGGAAATTTGAAAAAGAGTGGTTTTTAATTCATAGAAAATCTTTTAGCCATCAGAATCAGAATTGTTACTGGTGGTACGTCAAATGACATTCATACACCAGGAGCTGTGATATGTGAAGTTAGTCCCTAGCTCTAATCAAAGAGGTAAACATAGCTACACGATTCTCAGCCCCTTCAGCCGTCAAAATAATCGAATTGGGAAGGGCATTCCAATCTCTAATGGTTCGGGGGAAGAAAGAATCTTTATAAACGTCAGTTCTTGCAGTAAGGTTCTGAAAGGCCAATGAATGGCGCTTTCTTCAGTGCCTAGCTTGGGGAACTGTTGGTATTCTGGCAGCGCCCATTAGACCTTTGTATAAGAGTATGAGCCTACTGTCTCTCCTCCTTTTCTTGAGAGGCCCATCTTATTTTTCCTGGAATTCCAGTCATGCTCCCAGTTTCAAAGCAGTAATTGCTTGTAACAAATCCCGAAATTTTTCAATTTCTTCATTAAGGACCACTGCACTTTGGTCTCAGCTGCATATACCATATTCCAAGATTGGGGCAAACAAGACCCTTATATGCTATCTCCTTCACATTCTGAGGACACTGATGAAGATTTCGTCTCAGGAAACCTAGTGTTCTATCCGCCTTAGTACACATGTTGCCAATGTGTGTATTCCATCTCTAATCGTGTGTGACTGTAACACCAAGGTATTTAATGGAATTCACATTTTCGAGGACCGTTCCCTCTAAAGTGTATGACGCCTCAATGTTATTTGTTCTCTTCCTAGGTATCTGCATAGATCTTTTTTCCGCAGGGAAAATATCAAATAGTCTATGAATTAAAAACCACTCTTTTTCAAATTTTCGGCCCTTGGCGTTCTTCAGGAATCTATTAATTCATCGAACAACTAAGTGACATCCATCTTGTGATGCTGACAGGAAGAAAGTAATGATGATCTGTCGTAGCCAGGGACGTCGTCGTGCCCTATTTTCGTGCCCAATATCTAATCTATCTATATCCTTCTGAAGTTTCATTGAGTCCTCTACATCTCTAATTTCCCGATAAAAGGCCTCCGCCTATCGGGGCTTGAGAATAAATGGACTGCATGATGCTTCCACGCAGAGTTGAAACCGACCGCACACGAGTACTGGTAAACTGCTTAGAGGATCTAGGCCTGCCCAGACAAAGCAGTGCGAGTCGGCCCGTCCATGCTTATAACCCCTATTGGTTTCATTGGGCAACAGGGCTTGAGAAGTCATTTCATCTCGAGTTCGGATAAAAGTCCCACAAAATGGGAAGTAACGTCTTCAAGATTACCTATAGTGTCAATGGGGACGTTAAACCTTAAATCAAATAATTTTGCGATAGCAAACACAGTCGTTTACGAACGTCTTATTTCTGAGTCCATGTCAGTGGAAATATTATTAATGTACAGGGAGAACTTCTGTAGCAAAAGAAATAATATATCCATCTGAGAGTCTCCCCCATCCAATTCCATAAGAAAATAATTTGGATTTACGTTGTTCATGAGGTTGGTGTCAAAAGCCTTCTCGAAGTCCAGAATAAATTTGTCCATCTGCACCCGCCCCCCTTGTCCAAGATTTTTGCCCCAGTTATTAATAGCCGTGCTCAACTGAGTTTCACAACTATGTCTTTTTCTAAGTGCATGTTGTTTGTGACAAAAGATTATGTTCATCCAAGTGGACCATGATGTTTGAACAGACTATGTGTTCAAGCAATTTACATAGAACAAAGGTCAGTGACATCGGTCGATAATTACGAACAAGAGCCCCGTCTCCTTTTTCAAAAGTGGGCAAATGTTCGCTTGGCATTTCACCTGTATCGAGAGATTGTTGGAAAATATTAGCAAAAACCGAACCTGACTCATTTGCTAGTTCCTTCAGGACTCTAGGATGAAGCTCATCAGGTCCTAAAGCTTAAGACGGGCTCACGCCTTTAAGTTACTTGATCACTCCCGCCGATTACACCGCAATATTTTCCAAGAAAGTGGCCGATCCCCTGCTAGCATTCTACATAAATCTACAGCGGGCCGTTAGCGGCCCGTCAGCTACCCTGACGGGCCGCTAACGGCCCGCTGTAGATTTATGTAGAATGCTTACTGGGTCATTAATAAACCCCCATTTTCTTTGTCAAACGGTGGAAGGGCGAGACAGCAAGGCTGTGCTGTTAAAGAGTTCGAACCTCTGGACTTGCCCAACGGCTCTTTTTTGCCGCGTTTTTTGGCAATATTTTTTTTTTATTATGATGATGATGATTTCGTGTTTAACGACGCGTCAACCCTCTTTGTGGGTCATAAGCGTCAAACGGTTAATGGTTAAACGGCATGAATAATTATGATGATATTAAAAGTAAAAAGTCAGAATGATGATGTATAAAAATCTGAAACAGTTAAATCTTATGAAAAAGTCCAATTTCTTTTAAGAATAAAATAATATTATCAACAGGTACATCTCGAAACAGTTGTTGCAAAGTGTCAGCTTTGAAATATAAAATACGTGAGGGTGAAAAGTCAACACAGTCAATTAACATATGTTTCACAGTGAATGGCTGATCACAACCTACACAAGAAGGCTGATCATCACCATTAAAAATATAAGAATGAGTAACTCTAGTATGGCCGATGCGCAGTCGTGTTAATACTACGTCCTCTTTTCTGGAAAACTGTGGAGGAGAGCATTTTGTACTAACGACAGGTTTAATGGCATGGAGTTTGTTATTTATTGCACGGTCCCATTCGTCTTGCCATTCCGACAAGATGTATCTGTTGATAAATGGTTTAAAATTATTAAAGGGAATTTTAAAAACAGATGGATCAAGATTGAGCGATTCCTTTGCTTTCTTGTCAGCATATTCATTGCCGACAATGCCAATATGGCTCGGAAGCCAACAAAACAAGATTTGGTGTGTTTTAGAAATTTCATGATGTTTTTCGATCAATTTTTGAATTTGAGGATTTTTAGATGATGAATGGTCTAAAGCCTTAAGCACAGAAAAGTGAATCAGAAAATATAATTGCTTTTTGAATTATTGAAGAACTGATAAAATCTAAAGCTAGGTCTATTGCTTTGGCTTCAGCTGTAAAAATAGATGAACCATCTGGAAGGCGCATGGTTTTGTGCGTATCTTTAGAAACAAACGCACAACCAACTTTATCTCCTTCTTTGGAACCATCAGTATAGACTTGCTGGTATTCATTGTAACGTGACTGCAGTACATGGAAGTTTTGTTTGAGAAGTATCGGATTTGATTCGGATTTTTTTGCCATCATGCAAGTCGAACAGAATAGAAGGTTGTTTAATACACCAAGATGGAACTTCGGCGGTTTCATGTTTTTGAATATTTTTAAGGTCGATGCCTGAATTTTCTAGCAGTGGTAAAATTCGTAATTCAAAAGGTTTGATTGCTGTGGGTTTAGTTTCATACTTATCTATAAATTGAGGTGGAAATGAAATTTTGGATGCCGGGTTAGATGGATTAGCAGCAATTCTAATAGCATACTGAAGAGAAAGTTTCTCTCTGCGCGAAGTTAAAGATGGTTCACCTGCTTCTACATAAAGGCTTAATACGGGAGAAGTACGAAAGGCTCCCATAGCCAGACGAAGGCCTTGGTGATGAATAGTATCCAATGATTTTAAATAGGACTTTCTGGCAGAACCATAAACAACAGACCCATAATCTAATTTAGATCTTATTAAAGACCGGTAAAGATGTAATAAAGTATACCGATCTGCTCCCCAACTTGTATGGGCTAAAACTTTCAAATGATTCAAAGCTTTTAAGCATTTCGCTTTAAGATATTTAATATGGGGAATAAAAGATAACTTTTGATCAAATATGACCCCAAGAAATTTGGCTTCTTCAACAACAGGAATTTGTGATCCGTATAAAAACAAGGAAGGATGTTCGTGTTTCTTCCGTAGTTTACAAAAATGAACACACTGCGTTTTCGACTTGGAGAACTTGAAACCATTTTTATCAGTCCATTCTTCTATTCGTTTTAAATTTTGTTGCAACTTTCGTTCAATTGTTTTCATATGTTTTGAACGGTAACATATACAGAAATCGTCAACATACAAGGAACAATCAGTTTTGTCGTCCAAACATTGTACAATATTGTTTATTTTGATGTTAAATAGTGTAGTTGAAAGAATACTACCCTGTGGGACACCCTGTTCTTGATCACAGAAATCTGATAGGGTAGACCCCACACGCACCTGAAACATGCGCTCCCCTAAAAAGCTTTCAATAAAACTGGGAAGTTTTCCTCTTAAGCCAATGTTATGGAGATCTTTCAATATACCATAACGCCATGTTGTATCATATGCTTTCTCCAAGTCGAAAAAGACAGCTACTACGTGTTCTTTGTTAATAAAAGCATCTCGTATAAATGTTTCTAGTCTTATTAAATTGTCATTGGTACTGCGTTCCGAACGAAAACCCGATTGATATTCTGAAATGAGGTTGTTGGACTCTAAGTACCAGACTAATCTCTTGTTTATCATTCTCTCCAATGTTTTACACAAACAACTTGTCAAAGCTATCGGACGATAATTTGTAGGTTCTGCATGATCTTTCCCTGGTTTCGGAATTGGTACAACTGTAGCTACACGCCAGCTCTCAGGACAGGCCCCCGTTTCCCAAATATTATTAAAGATATCTAAAAGTGTTGTAAGAGAACTTTTTGGCAGATGCTTAAGCATCTGATAATGAATTTCATTGGGGCCGGTTGCCGTATTATGTGATTTTTCAATGGCTTCAACTAGTTCGGATAAGTTAAAAGGTGTGTTGTATTCTTCGTGATTAAGGGATTTGAAGTTAAGTTTTATTTTCTCCTGGTCCTTTTTGAAATTTCTAAAAATGTCAGAATAATTACGCGATGATGAATTTCTCAAGAATGTGTGCCCAAGAGTATCTGAAATATCTTTTTTTGTTGAAGCTATTGTGTCAAATTCAGTATTTAAATGTGTAAAACTAGAAGACTTTGTTTTTCCTGAAATTTTTCGTACCATATCCCAAACCTTTTTAATGGGGGTTTTATAGTTCAATTTGGAGACATATTCTCTCCATGACTTTCGTTTGGAAGCTCGGATTGTTCGCCGAGCTTTAGCTCTAAAAACTTTTACGTCGTTGAGCTTTTCTGAAGTGGGATTTTTGCAGAACTTATTTAGAGCCTGTTTGCGTTTTCTGATAGCTTCTTTACAGTCATTATTAAACCAAGGCTTGCTTCTCTTAGTATTTGTGGAGGTCTTTGGTATGCATTGTTCTGATATATTAATAAGCGATTCTGTGAAATCAGAAACAAAGTCAGATGATTCATTAAAATGATCAATTGATAACTCTTCTTCACATAAATTATGGAATAATTCCCAGTCGGCTTTATTCATTTTCCATTTCTGTTTGCAGTCCTCATCTGGTTCGTTTACGCTCTCAATTATAACAGGGAAGTGATCACTTCCGCACTGATCGTCATAGACAGACCAGTCATAGTCTAAGAAGAGAGATGGGTGACACAAAGAGAGATCTAAAGAAGACAAATGACCTGTTGCAGGGTGAAGGTAAGTATAAGATTTATCATTCATCAAGCAAAGATCATTTCCTGTAATAAAATCTTCAATAAGTACTCCTCTGTTGTTGTTATCTTTACAACCCCATAGAATGTTGTGACCATTGAAGTCGCCAACTAAAATATATGGCGATGGAAGTTGATCCAGCAATGATTCAAGATGTTTAGGCTTTAAAGAAAATGAGGGTGGTATATATAGAGAGCAAATTGTAGTTTCTTTATCTAGAGAAACCGACACCGCTACAGCCTGCAGGTCCGTTTTTAATTTGATCTCTCTTTGCGGCAAACATGCTTTAACAATAATTGAACTGCCACCAGATGGTTTGTTACCATCAGAATGGATATAGTTATATGTTTTGAAACCTCTGACATCAATGGTGTCATCAGTTTTTATAAAAGTTTCTTGCAAACAAAAAACCGATGGGTTTAATAAAGAAATTAGTAATAAGAGTTCATTATAATTTGATTTAAGACCTCGACAATTCCATTGTATTATTTTATGTTTTAAATCCATTTTATGGAGAGATATTTATTAGACTAGAAACTAATGTGGAGGTGCAATTGGTGATATCGCTCTATTATTACCACTTCGTGGTGTTATTGACCTAGATCTGTTATTCCCACTTCGTGCTGATGGAGTTTCAGTTAACTCCATATCGCTGTCACTCAAAGATCCGAATCTTTTCTGATACTTTATACTGTCTCTTTCCATTTTACGTTGTCTGTCTGTTTGTTTTTGAGATGTTTGTTGTTTTTGTTGTTGTTTTTTTAAATCGTTTTTCATCATTTGTAAAGTAGCGTGTTTTAATATTTTGTCTGATTTTTTTGTCTGGTATTGGCTGTGGTGGTGGTGCTTGAATGTTGGCATTGTTGGTTGCATTGTTGGTTTGATCTGCAGTTTTGCTTTTTGTTTTTAATTTTTGTAAAGGTTCGAGACCAGGAATCGGATCAGTTTGAGTTACAGCATCTTCAACAGGTACCTTAACAGGTGACTTTGCGACGCTGGCATAGCTTACTCCGGGAATAGGGGTAGGGGACTCAACTATTTTCCGCGCTTCAGGGAACGAGATGTTTCTTTTGAATTTAACTGTGAGTATTTCTTTTTCTTTGTGCCACACGTGGCATTCTTTAGAGTTGGCGCTGTGTTTTTCCCCACAGTTAACACAGTGGGGTTCGTTTTTACACGTTTGTTCCGTGTGATTTGCAGGCTCGCCACAATTTGCACAGAGTGGATCCTTTGTACATCGATTTTCGTGATGTCCATACTTCTGGCAATTGTGGCAGCGTAACGGATTTGGAATGTAGATTTCCACGTCAACTCTAAAGTATGCCACTTTGATGTTTTGGGGCAATACTGGTGTGTTAAATGTAAATACGAACGTGTTGGTATTTTTTTTATTAATTTTGATCATCACATCCAGCGAGAAAGTTGTCGAGACGAAGCTCCGCTAATTTCTCGTAAAGGAGACAGCTGCCAGAAGTGTATATTTTTGCTCTAATCAGATGGACTTTTAACTATTTCTGAATGTTTCGATAAAAACTTCGTTTGTTTTGTTTGTTTGTTTGATTTGAGGTTTAACGTCCCCTTCAACACTGTAAAGGTCATTTTGGAGACGTTGCTTCCAATTTTGTGGGACTTTTACCCGACATTGAGATGAAATGACATCTCAAGCCCTGTCGCCCAATGAAACCAATAGGTTTATACGCATGGACGGTCCGCCTCGCACCGCGGTTCCTGGACAGGCTTAGATCCTCTAAGCGGTTTACCAGTACTAGTGTGCGGGCCGGATTCGGCTCTGCGTGGAAGCATCATGCAGCCCATATATTTCTTCAAGCCCTTATGGGCGGGGGCTTATAAAAACTTCGTCCAATTCTGTCAGTCGTAATATCGAAATGTAAACAAATGACTGGTCGGCAGCTATATATGGATAAATCCCGTGCAGCCAGTGAAGCGTTCAACTGAAGGAACGTTGTACAAATAGTACATGAACCCAGATAGGTCACCATGCATCCCCCGTCAGGAACCTCTGAGAGTGGTTTCAGTTTGTTCAGGGGACAATACTGGTTAGGATACGAGATGTTAACATTCAATATTTCATGGTGGTGTCGGCCATTTTGGATGGTTTCCAAAATGCCACCAAAAATTGAGAAAATTCATGGATGGGCTCTTCTGGCCGACGCTGATCTTATTTCTCACATGTTTTGCATTAAATTTTGATATTTATGAACATAAATTACATTTTTTAAATGTTTTATGCAAAAATATACCCCTTTGGATGAGTTAAGATCATTTTGCAAATGCTGCGAGTTAATTTGGGCATGACACTTTGTGTATAAATTCCTTAAGTATTGCTTTCAAGATGGCTGCCAGACTGGAACAAGTATTCACCACATTCGTCGAAATTTCAATGCATACCACGATTGATTTATATGCATTACGAAAACACGCCTATACAAATACACGGTAAATTACAAGGGGGTTAAAATTAAATAGCCGTTTTTTCGTGGTTTGAAAAGGGATTTTCTGATAAGATATGCACCATCTGTTCATGCATTGTAAACTGTTTGGCGTAAACCTACCCGCATGCTTATACATAATAGCGTCAAATCACCGATACGCTACCGTAGTATCAAAACCTTACTGATAGGAACTTTGTGCTGCCCAGGATGTTCAACTCATAGCTTCTTGTATGACTTGTTTGATTGTCTCGATGTTTACACTCTCACATATTCAGAAGTAATATTGGAAGCCACACTTAAGGAATTTATACACAAAGTGTCATGCCCAAAGTAACTCACAACATATGCAAAATGATCTGATTTGAGTTCTATTTGGCGAGAAACAATGAAAACTGTTAAAACTTTGGTGAGAAAAAAAATATTTCAAGATGGCTGCCATCATGAATGAACCATCAAAGGGGTATATGTTTGCATAAAACATTTAAAATTTATTTTATCTTGTCCCCTGAACAAAATGAAACCAATCACAGAGGTTTCGGAGGGGGTGCATGGTAACCTATCTGGGTCCATGTACTAAAATCATAAGCGTGCAGACTGTCGAAAAACATGAAAGTAGAAGCGAGTGCAATACGTGGTTTTAGTCGGCAAGTCATTTGTAAATACTATACAGATCAGACGCTTTTGATCTATATTGTTAAATTGTTGAAATACTACACCAGTCACTGCGACTTTCTGTTTTACTCATGAATTTGCACAGTGTTTGTTTGTTTGTAAAGGAGTTTAATGGCCAAGTCAACACTGTTTTATGCCATTTTTCAGCCGCTCAGTTTACCTAACCAGACTTGTCCTGGCTAGGCTTAACCAGTACAGTGCAAAATCTTTCGCCAGAACTGACAACTACCGAAATGGCTGAACCTTTTGCAAACAGTGTAGGTCCTGATCTGGGCCTACTCTGTTTGCCAATTACCCGTTTTGGGGTTTCCGGTACAAAAATGAGTTAACAGCTAGTAGACCTCTACCTGTAAAAACAGAAATTAATACCCTTCCAGGAAGTGTTTTAATCTTTACTGTATTTGTTACACAGACATGCACAAGATTTCTAGGAGCAAGTTACATGATGGTGAAGAAATGTCCCGTCAGAGACCAGACCCTCAAGACTATTGGATTTGTAAATCCAAAGCTGAAAGAATGGTGCCTGCCTGTTAATTATGGTAAGTCAACCTTAACGACGGCGAATACGAGGTCGTGATCAACTAGTGCATTTATCAAGCACGCGATTATATATGGCGTGATCAACTAGTGCATTTATCAAACACGCGATTATATTCGATTTTGGGTCGGAGCACCAGGGTCAGAACATAAATTTCTATCCCAGGGTAAAATCACGGATTTGCCTGCCGGTGTGCAAGAAATAGAAGGTCTGCTATTGAAGATGTGTGAGAAATGAATCAATGTGGGAGACCACTCAAGCTGAAAGGATCTGCTTCTCTTGTATTTGGACCTTTCTCAAACAAACAGTGTAGCAAGTCAACCAATCAGAGATTGATTTTGTTATAAAAAAAGTTTAACACTTATCATGCTGAATAATTAATTTAGCCACACCCATTTCTGAGAATAAACAAATAAGATTACTTGATGTAATTTATTCCTTCAATTCACAAACCCAATGACAAGCAGTGCAGATCCTGATCAGATGGCTTCTGATCTGGATCTACACTGTTTGCAAAGATAGGGGTTGTTGTGAACCTTGAACAGCAGGATAAGGGTTAATATGTTTCCTTTTTCAGTTCTCGAGTTAGCTCGACGTTTTGATCTGCACATTAGCCATCAGGAGAACCTGGCAGAAGAGTACCAGGACTATCAGCTGTCACCCACAGTTCAACCCTGAGGAGACACGAATAGATACTTACTAGTTTGACATGGGTCGTTTAAAGCTGTCATCAGGAAATCTGAGATTTAACAGGTTGTCTTCATTAGCTCTTGCAGCACTATCTCTGCCACACAGTAACGCCGATCCTGGACGATGTTTCAATATGCTTAGGAAGATTCAGACAGATCAGAGAAGAAGTCTGGGACTTAACTCCATTAATTCTTTATTAAGAATTAAATTCAACATGGACTGTGAGTGCTTTGCATACAATCCTAGACAGGGTGTTTTGAGAAAGGCATAAACTGCCTGCACTGATTACCGGAAGGAGAACTAAATAGTGTCTGATTCAAGAGAACTGTCATCACGTGAACAAGTCCATGAAATGAAGACCCCCTAAACCCCACTTTATATAGAGAAAACTGGGGTTTACGGAGGTATACATTGTTTTGCTTGTTTCTGCTTCAATACATAGGTTGTGGGTACTCGTTCGCCTCATTTAGGCGGTTCTATCGAGCACCAACAACCTATGCTTGAAGTATAAATAAGAAAAATATTACAGATTTTCATCAGGAAAGTAGCAATTTTGAAGATGTGAGAAAATGCACTATGTCGCACGGGTGTGTTTTCGTAATGTGTGGTTTGGGTCTGTTCAGTAGTTGCAGTGAAATCCAACTCTGGATAAGGAGAAGGACTGAGGATCATTTTGGGATAATTTTTCTTACCAAGTATCTCTGCACTAAAACATAAGTTGTGGGTGCTTAAAAATCAGGTGACTTGAGAACTCACCTCAATGTGGCATACCAGATGTTTCCAACAAAAAAGGAAAAGCATCCTTTGATTGTCCTTGCTACTTCGCCTTATAAATATTGCATTTGTGAGAACACATGGACACAGAAATGTTTATTGTGCTGTTAAAAGATTGTGTTTTTTATTGCTGTTAAAAGTGTTAGAATTATCTCTATGACTGCCTGCTCTAACTGCATGAAGGATGAAGGGGAATGCTGCAAATAGTGCTTGAAGTTATTGTTTTGTTTTTTTTTTGGGGGGGGGGGTTGGGTTTTACGGCCCTTTCAAGATTATTTCACTCATATCGAGCCGATCGTTAATCAGAGGTGGGCGAAAACCGGAGTACCCGGAGAAAAACCACCTGACCTTCCGCTGCAGAACTTGGCGTCTCACATGTGGCCCGAGCATTTTGGAGACGTTGCTTCCAATTTTGTGTGACTTTTACCCGACAATGAAATGAAATGACATCTCAAGCCTTGTCGCCCAATGAACCCAATGGGGTTTATAAGGATGGGCGGTCAGACTCTCACAGCTTTGCCTGGGGCTTAGATCCTCTAAGCAGTTTACCAGTACTCGTGTGCAGTCGGTTTCAGCACTGCGTGGAAGCATCGTGCAGCCCAACTATTTCTTAAAGCCCCCATGGGCGGGGCGGTTGTTTCAGTATAAAGAACAAGTGAAATGATCTGGAAATGGCTGTTATCCCAAAATAACCATGCACTCCTCATCACCATACTTCATTTATAATAACACTTTTAAAATGCAACAATGAAAGAAACAAAAATAACACATTGCTCTGGCATGAGATTGAGGCAAATGTCCCTTTCTGAAATAAGCACTGGGGAGGGGGGGGGGGGGGGGTGGTGGGCAAATGTCCATATGCAAAATAAGCACTGGGGGAAGATGTCCATCTCATAAATCAGCTCCTGGGGGGGGGAGCATATATCCGGGTTGCATTTTCAAGTGGGGGGAGGGGGAGGTGCGGGCAGGCAAATGTCTGAATGTAGGACAAAACACCCCCTGCTCATTTTGGCATAGGTGGACAAAACACCCCTCATGTTTTTTACAGGGTGGACATAACACCCCCTGCAACTTATGAAAGGGTGGACAAAAACCCCCTCGTAAGTTTTGCAAGTTGGACAAAATCCCCCCTATCATGTGGACAAAACCCCCTCAGACAGAATCCTCTGTGTTTATTATTGCTATAGAATTCTGGTCCATTTCTACCAGTGGATCGGGTTAATGACGGTATGCGGGCCTTGAAGGAAGTTAGTCCAGATGATATCCAAGGGCTTACAGACTACTTTGATGCTACCTACGTCTCTGGACACTACCGAGCTGTGGTTGGCGGTGATGGAAACATGCGGTTTCGTCGGACGGTTCCAAGGTTTCCACCCGAGACATGGAATGTACATGAAGCAACGATGACTGATCAACAGAGAACCAACAACATGTGTGAGTCCTGGAACAATGGCTTCAAACACCTGGTGGGATGTGGCAACCCCTCGCTGTGGACTGTTATTGACTGTTTGGGAAAGGATGCAGCTCTGGTAGAAACTGAAGTCTACAACAACCAACAGGGTCAGCCAGCTCCCAAGAGGACTAGGAAAGCTACTTTAGCTCACCAGAAGAGAATGGTGACTTTCTGCCAGCAGTTTGTGCGCGAGGAGAAGACTTTGGCACACGTACACCATGGGACAGCAGATTCGGTTGAATTAGACAGTGCTTATGTATACAGTGTACAGACAGTTTATGTATAGGAATCTAACACATTAAAACGTAAATGGCATTTGCTAATATCAAAATGTCCATATTTTCCAGGGAAAGTAAGGCCTGCAAGAGTCAGTTCTTTCCTTCCCTGAAAAATGTTATCTGCTCTATGAATTTTATGACGTTTTATATGTTGTATTGAGTGCTATAGATAATAATGTGCTACAGGTCTATTTTATTAATAATATAGTTTTCCTACATAAAAATGTGATGTGTGCTATTTATTTAATATAATAAAATATCAGTGTCATAAATTGGTGATTTAAAGAAGTGATGGGGTGTTCATTTCAATGACTTGTTAACCAGATGAACTTATTTCTGAAATTAATCAACTGTTTGCAATATTTGCATTCCTGTTTCATAATTTACCCTATTATTCTCTTTGATCATATTTAATTGAATTAAATGCTTTAATGTTCACTTAATTTCCAAATTAAGGACTGCACTTAATTATGTTTGATCACCCACAAACTGTTTAATAATACCTCAAGTGATAATGAGTTTAAATAACCCTTTTCTGCTTTTCAAATAAATCAATATGTTAATTAATGTCAGTAATTGTTAATTAAATGTACCATCATGCAAACTGCAAACTTGAATTTGGCAGTAAATATCAGAATTGGATGTAAAGATACTAAAACTTCAGCCACTCTAACATTTCAGAAGCTGAAAAAGTTGCTGTAATTATTTCAGAATTAATTTTACATCCCAATACAGAGTTCAAAAACAGCAAAGTTTCTTTGTCTGCACTTAGGTTATTACCATAGGCTTGATCTGTTACATGTATGCTTTCTATTGATGTACATTTGTTCATTGCTAAATAAAATATAGAAAATATTCATCGTTTCATTGAACCCAATTTATGAAATTGGACAAAAAGTACTGGTTTTTGAAGAAATACCAGCATAGAATATAAAGAAACTTAAAGATGCATTGATGAAGGGATATTATCATTATTCAATTTCTTCAAAAATCAGAGACTTGAAGTCCAAAATAAGAAATATATGATTATGACAGGCTGTTACAAAGCTTTTGGATACAGTTCAGAAGGAACCTAAAATTGTGCAGATTATACAGAAAATTATGCAGACCTTTTGGATTAAACATGGTACAAAGAAAAAACAGATATTGGATAGGTTATAATAAAACTGACCAAGTATTGATGGCTGTTTTTCTATATAATCTATACATTTGTGAAAGTTTTGATTTTTCATGTCATGTGTTTTGATGTGACTGGCAAAGATGTGCAGGTGAAATGGATTAAGTTCATCTGTGCATCTTTGTCGAAATTATGTTCCGAGCGGATTTCTTTCCCAGACATTGTTAAGCAATTTTATTGTGTTCACATTTTCCTCTTTATGTGGCTATTTTACCTATTACTAGCTTAGTTTGGTTAAATACTTGAGTTTCTTTGTTTCCGCTAAGCAACAAGTTTCATATCGCAGGAATAGTGGATTATTTCTCATTTTTCTCGATCGTCTGGTACAGCCTTTTCCTTTGCCTCATTGGTGATTACGGAGATTGCCGATTGGGCCCATTCGGCGAGTTCCGGAATCGCCTCTGAGTATTTGGATTGTTTCCCTTTTATACGGCCACTGTCCACTATTCCGGTTCATCTATTTTGGGAAGGTTGCCACGTCAGAAAAACAGTAACTATCACAAGAACTATGTTAAATTTATTTTACTATGAATTAATATTCATCTTTTATCCAGATTTCATTCAAGAGGTGTATGTCATATAGACGTTGTTCTTTTGTGATGTTAACCTTTTGAAGAAAATCGTTTAGTCTGTAATAAACCCCTATTTTCTTTGTCGAGGGTGGGCAGATACATACAGCAAGGCTGTGGAGTTCGAACCTCTGGACTTGCCGAACGGCTAAGACCTAGGGTTTGCACTGGTTTGTAGGGAACCTAAGTCGGGGACCCTTTCGAACTAATAATCCAAAGGAAATGCTTGTCTAACAAGACAAATCTCTTTTCTTTTGGTTTGGAAGTTCGAATATATCGCTCTTCTGATAATGCATAAATCTGGCAATCTGCTAGAGCATTTTATCTTACTGTGGATCACTCGAAAGAATAATTCGATTATCACAGTATTTTCTGCTATCTTAACTGCATTTAGGAAGTCTTGGCAAACATCCTGTATCAGCGTATATTCACATTTCATGTGAATGGACATTTGTATGTTGACATTTCATGTGACTATGGACATTTCATGTGATTTTGGACATTTAATGTGATCCTCAACTTTTCAGGATCAGTGTGACTGAATTCTTGTCACAATGGTCTTGACATTTTGGGAGTGCTGACCATCTCTTGGTACATTGACATTTCAGTCTCATTGTGCTTGGCATTTCCAGTACAGTGGGACTGACATTTCAACGTGATTAGATTATTAACATTTGACCCAAACTTGTTGAGACATTTCATGACATTTTGGGCGTGGGAGGATTGACATTTCAATCACTGTCAAGATGTTTGCCGGGATCGATTCTTTTTTGAGCAGTTCAAAGCTAAAGTCATTATGAATAAATTTGCCATAAATCTACCTTTCGTGAAAATTTCATCTCTCACAATAAAACAATTAATCACCACTCGTTGTTCCTTTCACTGGCCTTGAGCGGCTGGCACACACACCCAGCATACGGACCTTAGGGGGCGTAACCGACCCCGCTGGGAGAGCTTGGCCACAGGCCGGTTGACTTGAAGGGTGAACCGACTTGTGACTGGGTGCTCAACTTAAAGGACTACAGGGCGAGGCTGAAATTGCTGTTGTCATCGTGTGGGTATCTTTTGTGGGCCGGCTGACGACAGTCAACCGTCTCAACATTTGATATCTTCTATATCGTGACCGGGCGCATTGGAGCCCGGGCACTACTTGGCCATTACAGCCAATTCGGTTACATTTTGGCGCTGCGAGTAGGGTGTTTGTGTGATTGAAACAGACGCTCAGGGTCAAGAAGTGAACTTTGCATACACCGCATTAAGATCTAAGGTGCATAGCCAGAACAACAGCGAGCGTTAAGCTTCGTTAAGCTACAGTTACAGAGTCAAGAAGTGAACTTTGCATTCACCGCATTAAGGTCTAAGCTACATAATCCAGAACAACCGCAAGCGTTACGTTTCGTTAAGCTACAGTTATAGAGTATAATATGTTACGAACACCATCCGAATTCTACCCTAGGATGATTAGCACGCCCAATCCAGGACTCCCAGCATATGTGAGCAGTACATTTAACCCTGTTTATGGGACAGGTCATGGTATGCCCCATACCCCATTTCAGTATCAATCCCCAATACCCTCAGCAGTTACGCAGGGATTGAGAGCTCCTAGTATAGACACTCAAAGAGGGGTAACTTTTACGAGCCCTAGCTCTAGTGTATCGGTTTGGAATCAGCAGTTAGATGAGTTTTTAAGCTCTTCAAGAAACAGGACCCATGTTTCTCAGACTCCCGTAAGGAATGAGGAAACCCAAACTTCCTTTTACCCGTATTATGTCAACCCTAAATGACTGTAAATAACAGCCCCACAATACAGTTTCCACCTACTTTAAGTTCAACAATAGCTGGCGGACTTCAATGTCCAACTGTTGATAGGCAAACCCCACATAACGCCATAGTTAGCCAAGAGGTGAGACCATTTACGGCATCCTGTACCCATTATTGTAAGAGAGATGATGTTGAAACCCCAACTTTCAATGGAAAGGATAAATGGGATACTTTTATTTCACTTTTTCAAAAAGTGGCTGATTACAAGAACTGGGACAGTACTGTAAGGTGCCAACGCCTTATGATAGCTTTGAGGGGGAGTGCTTTGGAATTTGTTGATACCCTTCAGTTACGGGTAACTAAGGACTATGACTTACTTAAGCAGGCCTTAGCCCAGAGATTTGGGATAGCATCTAATGAGGCATTGTATAGGGCAGACTTTGGGTAATTGTATTCTTATTCGAATACTATTTGAATACATTTTTGAGTATTCGTGAAGTATTCTGTATTCATGGATTTTTTAGAATAAAAGTATTTGTATTCGAATACATTTCAAAAGTCATGTATTCATGAATAGTTTCACGAATACATTATGAATACTTTTGCTCTTTACAGGAAAAAAATATGAAACAATGCATAAACGTTTTAATTGATTTGACTAAAGTCATTGACTGCTCATGAAGGAACTTCTGAAATTACTATTAGATGGTTTAATACAATACATAACAGAAATCCGAGAATATGAATTGATTTTTTGACTGCATTGGTGCAAATAAAAGCTTTTAAGATGATAAACATTTCATTATTATGAATATATTGCTTTTAAAGTGACTGACATTATAATTTGTTGACTGAGAGGTGTGAAAAACAGAAGAAAATAACATCTGTTTTCAATTAGATATTTTTTTTATTCAGAGACACTTCAATCACAAATAACTCTCTAGTCTGTTCTTACAAATGTATCCATTTGTTAATATATGATGTTTTAGACTGATTTGTGCTAATTGCATTAAATAATTTCTGCTACCCATTTATGTCCAGTGAACTTTTCAATTTGTATTATTAGACAGGTCCATTTCAATTTAAGAGGTGTCTGCTTACTTTTATTATTTTTGCAAAATTGTATGATCGTTATAAAATTAAAAAGTACTGTACACTTTGATCAGACACTATATTCTGTGACATATGACGTTAATCTACACTGCCAAGGTAACTTTTTAAGGGACTGTAGGCATTGATGTGTTAATCTGTGAAGTGACCTGTATGTCATATTCCAATAGATTGCCTCAGGATAGAGAGATAGGGGCAAGACATGGTGTTTTTACAACTGAGCCATATGCATGCCAAAGAAAAACCTTCAACTAACCCACATGTATGTAAGTCCAAATACTGGTAAATTTATGAGCTTTGTCTGATAAGAACATTCTCCCTGTTGATAACATATTAAAAATCATACAAAAAAAAATGCCTAAGTAGTAAAATGAAAGTGAAGGCAATCTGAAATCTGAAATCCCAAAATTAGAAATAGAAGGCAATAGGTAAACTGATTGTTTTATTATGTGCTTGCCACCTTTGACCCTTATTTAGTTTCAGCAGTGTATGAATTGATAAAACGAAAACATGGCTGCCTATATACAAATACATCGTAAATTTTATCGCCAAACATCAAAAATTTTAAGATGAAAAATTGTGATATTTTTCTTATTTCTGCTCAAAATATAGATTGTGGGTACTTGTTATGACCGCCTAATTTTAATCACAGACAAAATCCCCATCCCCGGACAAAATCTCCCCCACCATTTGTGAAGGTGGAAAAAATCCCCCACACCTCCACATGCACAATTACTAATTTTTGAAAATCAATTTGTATGTACATGTATAGTTTAAAAAACTGCAGATTCCAAATCATATTTGGAATATCATAGCTATATTGGTGCTTATGGAGAAATTATTGCAACAAGCAGCTACAACAGGTGACAAAATACAGGACAGTAAAATCATCAATATGACTAAATTCTAGCAATGAATAAGAACATTAAAAATGAAACAAAGTACTTCTTTAGTTATGGCAAGAGATTTAATTCATTGAACTGACTTAATAGCATAATAATGTGTATAAATTTACATCATGAAATTTATAAAGAAATGTGTTAAAAAGTCATCACAATATTCAAGCAGAATTTTCAAAAGTGATACAGTATCCTAATGAGGCAGTTCTAATGAGTACCCACAATCTGTATGTTAAGAGCTGAAATAAGAAAAATTGGGTTAACAGTAAACCCCAGTTTTACTGTATAAAAGTGGGGTTCAAGGGGGTCAGAATTATATAGGTGTTTACCCTATGTGATGTAATGTAATTCATCAATCATTAGCTTTGGATAAATGCTGCAGACACTACAAATGACCTGTGTCATACAAGATCCTGCACACCTTCATTGATTGTGTCTTAAATTGTTCTAGAGAAAACAAAGAGATGTGTATTTGTCTATGACCCAAACATTACTACAGTCCCCAGGTGTTTATGTTTTGTATAAGTCCTCCATTTTGATTGAAATGTATTCAAAAGTATTTGAATACATCTGCAAAGTATTTGTATTCTCATTCGAATACATTCATAAAAAATGTATTTTTATTTGTATTCTGTATTCGTGAAATGCAAAATATTTGTATTTGTATTCAAATACTTTTGAAAGTATTCGACCCCAGGCCTGGTATAGGGTTAAGTTTAGGGGGAGAAGGCGAAATGAGAATGAATCGCTTGACAAATACATTCAAGACCTACAGTACCTAGCCGAAAGAGCTTACCCAAATGAACGCGGTAGTATCTACCACAGATTAATTGTTGAGCAATTTATTGAAGGGATAGGTAATAGGGAATGCAAGAATTATTTACAGCTCAATCTGAATATGTGTAGGGAAACAGACAATAATCTAGTCCAAGAGGTTCTAAAATACGCACATAATTTTGAGTCTGTTATGGGTGGCCCTGATCGCGTGCGTAAGCCCTATGATGATCGCCCAACAAATATGAAACCCCATCAAAATGATATAACCCAGCAATACAGGCCAGTTAGAACAAATGACAACAACCAGAATGAAGGGAGAAGGGGGCCTTCAAAGACAATTTGTTTTAAATGCCGTAACGAGGGGCATATTGCTTCTAGGTGTCCCCTTAATCAAAAGCAAGGACATCAGGAAAACGGTCAAGGGTTACACTAGGGGCCGATAGCGTAGCCAATTGTTATAAGAGGCCATGTAAGGAGTCTATAGATCAACCCAATAACTTAATGGTAAGCAGTAGGACAAGTGACAATGATACAATACACACCAGAGACAATACTTTGAGTAGAAACTGTAGCAATCAAAGTGCTGAAGGTACTATGCAAAACAGTTCTACTGTAAATAAAATTCAAAACGAGAGCATGCCCAATGAAATATCACAAATTAGTCTTCAACATTTAGACAGTTACTGTAGCAATCAAAGTACTGAAAGTACTATGCAAAACAGTACCGCTGTTAATAAAGTTCAAGGAGCTAACTTAACAAATGAAGGGTCACAAATCGGACTTTGATTATTAATTTTGGCAGTGATATAAATAATCAAAGTACTCATGGTACTGTGACTGAACTTGAGCGTTTGTGCAGGGACTTTAGCAATCAAAATACTCAAAGTACTATGCATGAAGGTCCACATGTAGAAGATGCATATGCAAACAGTGATGGAAGTAGACAATTTTTAGAACCAGAAGTTTTAGAAATGGTGATAGATGAGCAGAAATGTGTTTCAAGTACTGTCAATCAAAGCTGGCATAATGCCGACAACTTGAAAAATAGGCACATAACAGCATCAAACACTGATATAAAGCAAGATACTAATAGCTCCACCATTAATGGTCCAATAAAGCAGGATAGTTTTAACTCTACCATGAACATAAGCCAAAATACTGGGGTGAAGCAAATCAAGCATGATTTTCATCAGACTGATACTGAAGAAACAACTCAGCAGTCTTCAACCATTAACAATGTTTCCAGTGCTTGTTGGTATTTTCATGCACAGATAGGAAACTTAGAAATGCCTTTGTTATTTGACACATGCTCACCTGTGAGCATAATATCAAAAGAGACTTATGATAAGATAACCTCAGAAAAGCCAGACTTCAGTCCTGTTCAAGTAAACTTGTCAACGGCTAGTGGATCTAAGTTAAATATTTTAGGTCAGGGTGTTTTCAGGTTAAAAACGGAAGTGAAAACTTATGACTGGAGGTTCTTAGTAGCTAATATTACAGGAACCATGGGCATAATTGGCCAAGACTTCATTGACACTCAAGGTAGAAGCTTAAAATGGAAAAATTTAACATGGCAAACTAAAGCAGGTGTTATTAAGTTATTTTAACTTAACTCCACTCAAGTAGCTAAGATTCTTGTAACTAAGCCAGTTAGTATTGCACCAGAATCAGAAATGTTTCTGGAAGCTCAAACAGATTATCCACTTTATCACGATCTAAACATCATAGAACCACACAGTGGAAATCAGAAACGGGGGTTATTGGTTGCCAGATGAATCAAAAGTGTCGGTATTGAACCTTACTGATAAAATTATTAAATTGAAGCCAGGCGAAATAGTAGGCAATGTTTGCCCTGTTGTACAAGATAACTTTGGCTCATCAGAACCACAAAATACTGGGACTGAAGAGTTACCTGATGACTTAAGGTCATTAGTAGAAGGGGTTTCTCCTGAGCTAAGTAAGGAAGAAAAACAGCAGTTTAGAAGCTACGTAGTATGGCCCATCTTCTTTCTTATGAAATTTTTCATTGCTCTTAAAGGAACTCAATTTTGATTTTTATTTGCGACCTAATTTTAGAATTCAAGGATATATTCATAGAACCCGATGGGGAATTATGTCACACCGACCAAGCTCACCATAAAATAGAGGTTGGAGATTCGAGACTCATTAAGATACCTCCTAGAAAATGCCCCTTGGCTAAAAGAGAAATAGTTGACGAGCAGTTAGATAAGATGTTAAAGCAGAAAGTTATTGAGCCCAGTGACAGTCCTTGGTCAGCACCAATTTGTCTGGTCAAGAAATCAGATGGAACATATAGGTTTGCAATAGACTTTCGGGGACTAAATTCGGTTAGCATCAAAGATGCTTATCCCCTGCCAAATATTCGAAAGATTTTCGACACATTAGCAGGCTCAAAATGGTACAATACCATCGATATGGCCAGTGGATATTGGCAGGTTCCCCTCCACCCTGATTCGAAAAAGTACACTGCATTTGCAACCCATAAAGGCTTATTTCAGTTTCTAGTCATGCCATTTGGACTCTCAAATGCAGGAGCCACGTTTGAACGTTTAATGGAGAGAGTACTGGGAAATTTACAGTGGCAGAAGTGTCTTCGTTACCTAGATGATGTCATTATTTATGGGCCAGACTTTAAAAGTACACTTGAAAATTTGAGGGCAGTATTTTTGAGGATAAGAACAGCAAAACTAAAACTCAAACCATCAAAGTGCCATTTTTTCCCAAAGCAAGTAGCATTTTTGGGCATATTGCTTCAGAGAAAGGCACAGAGTGTGACCCAGAAAAAATTTCTGCCATACAAGACTGGCCTCGTCCAACCAATGTTAAAGAAATCAACAGTTTCTTGTGTCTTGTAAATTTCTACAGGTCCTACATTCCCCAGTGCGCCTCTTTGGCTCACCCCATGAACCAACTTACCATGATGATGATGATGATTTCGTGTTTAACGACGCGTCAACCCTCTTTGTGGGTCATAAGCGTCAAACGGTTAATGGTTAAACAGCATGAATAATTATGATGATATTAACAGTAAAAAGTCAGAATGATAATGTATAAAAATCTGAAACAGTTAAATCTTATGAAAAAGTCCAATTTCTTTTAAGAATAAAATAATATTATCAACAGGTACATCTCGAAACAGTTGTTGCAAAGTGTCAGCTTTGAAATATAAAATACGTGAGGGTGAAAAGTCAACACAGTCAATTAAGATATGTTTCACAGTGAATGGCTGATCACAACCTACACAAGAAGGTTGATCGTCACCATTAAAAATATAAGAATGAGTAACTCTAGTATGGCCGATGCGCAGTCGTGTTAATACTACGTCCTCTTTTCTGGAAAACTGTGGAGGAGAGCATTTTGTACTAACGACAGGTTTAATGGCATGGAGTTTGTTATTTATTGCACGGTCCCATTCGCCTTGCCATTCCGACAAGATGTATCTGTTGATAAATGGTTTAAAATTATTAAAAGGAATTTTAAAAACAGATGGATCAAGATTGAGCGATTCCTTTGCTTTCTTGTCAGCATATTCATTGCCGACAATGCCAATATGGCTCGGAAGCCAACAAAACAAGATTTGGTGTGTTTTAGAAATTTCATGATGTTTTTCGATCAATTTTTGAATTTGAGGATTTTTAGATGATGAATGGTCTAAAGCCTTAAGCACAGAAAGTGAATCAGAAAATATAATTGCTTTTTGAATTGTTGAAGAACTGATAAAATCTAAAGCTACGTCTATTGCTTTGGCTTCAGCTGTAAAAATAGATGAACCATCTGGAAGGCGCATGGTTTTGTGCGTATCTTTAGAAATATACGCACAGCCAACTTTATCTCCTTCTTTGGAACCATCAGTATAGACTTGCTGGTAATCATTGTAACGTGACTGCAGTACCTGAAAGTTTTGTTTGAGAAGTATTGGATTTGATTCGGATTTTTTTCCATCATGTAAGTCGAAAAGAATAGAAGGTTGTTTAATACACCAAGATGGAACTTCGGCGGTTTCATGTTTTTGAATATTTTTAAGGTCGATACCTGAATTTTCCAGCAGTGGTAAAATACGTAATCCAAAAGGTTTGATTGCTGTGGGTTTTGTTTCATACTTATCTACAAATTGAGGTGGAAATGAAATTTTGGATGCCGGGTTAGATGGATTTGCAGCAAGTCTGATAGCATACTGAAGAGAAAGTTTCTCTCTGCGCGAGGTTAAAGATGGTTCACCTGCTTCTACATAAAGGCTTAATACGGGAGAAGTACGGAAGGCTCCCATGGCCAGACGAAGGCCTTGGTGATGGATAGTATCCAATGACTTTAAATAGGACTTTCTGGCAGAACCATAAACAACAGACCCATAATCTAATTTAGATCTTATTAAAGACCGGTAAAGATGTAATAAAGTATACCGATCTGCTCCCCAACTTGTATGAGCTAAAACTTTCAAAAGATTCAAAGCTTTTAAGCATTTCGCTTTAAGATATTTAATATGTGGAATAAAAGATAATTTTTGATCAAATATGACCCCAAGAAATTTGGCTTCTTCAACAACAGGAATTTGTGATCCGTATAAAAACAGGGAAGGATGTTCGTGTTTCTTCCGTAGTTTACAAAAATGAACACACTGCGTTTTCGACTTGGAGAACTTGAAACCATTTTTATCAGTCCATTCTTCTATTCTTTTTAAATTTTGTTGTAACTTTCGTTCAATTGTTTTCATATTTTTTGAACGGTAACATATACAAAAATCATCAACATACAATGAACAATCAGTTTTGTCGTCCAAACATTGTACAATATTGTTTATTTTGATGTTAAATAGCGTAGTTGAAAGAATACTACCCTGTGGGACACCCTGTTCTTGATCATAGAAATCTGACAGGGTAGACCCCACACGCACCTGAAACATGCGCTCCCCTAAAAAGCTTTCAATAAAACTGGGAAGTTTTCCTCTTAAGCCAATGTTATGTAGATCTTTCAATATTCCATAACGCCATGTTGTATCATATGCTTTCTCCAAGTCGAAAAAGACAGCCACTACGTGTTCTTTGTTAATAAAAGCATCTCGTATAAATGTTTCTAGTCTTATTAAATTGTCATTGGTACTACGTTCCGAACGAAAACCCGATTGATATTCTGAAATGAGGTTGTTGGACTCTAAGTACCAGACTAATCTCTTGTTTATCATTCTCTCCAATGTTTTACACAAACAACTTGTCAAAGCTATCGGACGATAATTTGTAGGTTCTGCATGATCTTTCCCTGGTTTCGGAATTGGTACAACTGTAGCTACACGCCAACTCTCAGGACAGACCCCCGTTTCCCAAATATTATTAAAGATATCTAAAAGTGTTGTAAGAGAACTTTTTGGCAGATGCTTAAGCATCTGATAATGAATTTCATCGGGGCCGGTTGCCGTATCATGTGATTTTTCAATGGCTTCAACGAGTTCGGATAAGTTAAAAGGTGTGTTGTATTCTTCGTGATTAAGGGATTTGAAGTTAAGATTTCTTTTCTCTTGGTCCTTTTTGAAATTTCTAAAAGTGTCAGAATAATTACGCGATGATGAATTTCTCAAGAATGTGTGACCAAGAGTATCTGAAATATCTTTTTTTGTTGAAGCTATTGTGTCAAATTCAGTATTTAAATGTGTAAAACTAGAGGACTTTGTTTTTCCTGAAATTTTTCGTACCATATCCCAAACCTTTTTAATGGGGGTTTTGTAGTTCAATTTGGAGACATATTCTCTCCATGACTTTCGTTTGGAAGCTCGGATTGTTCGCCGAGCTTTAGCTCTAAACACTTTTACGTCGTTTAGTTTTTCTGAAGTGGGACTTTTGCAGAACTTATTTAGAGCCTGTTTACGCTTTGTAATAGCTTCTTTACAGTCATTATTAAACCAGGGCTTGCTTTTCTTAGTATTTGTGGAGGTCTTTGGAATGCATTGTTCTGACATATTAATAAGTGTATCTGTGAAATCAGAAACAATGTCAGATGATTCACTTAAGTGATTAAATGATAACTCTTCTTCACACATATTCTGGAATAATTCCCAGTCGGCTTTATTCATTTTCCATTTCTGGTTACAGTCTTCATCTGGTTCATTTACGCTCTCAATTATAACAGGGAAGTGATCACTTCCGCACTGATCATCATGAACAGACCAGTCATAGTCCAAGAAGAGAGATGGGTGACACAAAGAGAGATCTAAAGAAGACAAATGACCTGTCGCAGGGTGAAGGTAAGTATAAGATTTATCATTCATCAAGCAAAGATCGCTCTTTGTAATAAAATCTTCGACAAGTGCTCCTCTGTTATTGATATCTTTACAGCCCCAAAGAATATTGTGACCATTGAAGTCGCCAACTAAAAGATATGGCGATGGAAGTTGCCTCAGCAATGAGTCAAGATGTTCGGGCTTTAAAGAAAATGAGGGTGGGATATATAGAGAGCAAATTGTAGTTTTTTTATCCAGAGAAACCGATACTGCTACAGCTTGTAGGTCTGTTTTTAATTTGATCTCTCTTTGTGGTAAACATGATTTAACAAAAATTGAACTGCCACCAGATGGTTTGTTACCATCCGAATAGATATAATCATATATATTGAAACCCCTGACATCAATATTGTCATCAGTTTTTAAAAACGTTTCTTGCAAACAAAAAAACCGATGGGTTTAATAAAGAAATAAGTAATAAGAGTTCATTATAATTTGATTTAAGACCTCGACAATTCCATTGTATTATTTTGTGTTTTAAATCCATTTTTGGAGAGATTAAGACTAGAAACTATTTTGGAGCTGCAATTGGTGATATTGATCTGTTATTACTTCGTGGTGTTGTTGACCTCGATCTGTTACTTCGAGGTGATGGAGTATCATTGAACTCCATATCACTGTCACTCAAAGATCCGAATCTGTTCTGATATTTTATACTGTCTCTTTCCATTTTACGTTGTCTGTCTGTTTGTTTTTGAGATGTTTGTTGTTTTTGAAATTGTTGTTGTTTTTGTTGTTTTTTTAAATCGTTTTTCATCATTTCCAAAGTACCGTTTTTCAATATTTTGTCTGATTTTTTGTCTGGAATTGGCTGTGGTGGTGGTGCTTGAATGTTGGTATTGTTGGCTTGATCATCAGTTTTGCTTTTTGTTTTTAATTTTTTCAAAGGTTCGAGACCAGGAATCGGATCCGTCTGGGTGACAGCATCTTCAACAGATACCTTTTTAACAGGTGCCTTTGCGATGCTGGCATAACTTACACCGGGAACAGGGGTAGTGGACTCAACAATTTTCCGCGCTTCAGGGAACGAGATGTTTTTTGTAAATTTTACTGTTAATATTTCTTTTTCTTTGTGCCAAACGTGACATTCTTTAGAGTTGGCGCTGTGCTTTTCCCCACAGTTAACACAGTGGGGTTCATTCTTACAGTTTTGTTCCGTATGGTTGGCTGGCTGTCCACAGTTGGCACAGATAGGGTCTCTGGAACATCTATTTTCGTGATGCCCATATTTCTGGCACTCGTAGCAGCGCAACGGATTTGGAATGTAAATTTCAACGTCAACTCTAAAGTATGCCACTTTGATAGTTTTGGGCAATACTGGTGCGTTAAAAGTGAAAACAAAAGTGTTGGTGTCTATTAATTGTCCGTTTCGTTTTGTTTTGAATCGTTTAACAGCTGTAACTCCTTGAGATCTGGTGCCTTCGAGAATCTCCTCCTCGCTGGAGTTCCCCAAATCTGGGCAACGAATTACCCCTTTTGAGGAATTCAGCGAGGTATGAGGATACACTCTCACTGCTAAATTGTGAAATGAACTTGTTCTCAGGAGATTCTCGGCATGACTTTTTTTGTTTACCTCAATGAGAAGCTGTTTCGATCTATATAAATTTTTTATGTTTTTAGGTTCTCCTGCAATTCCAGAAATAACTTTTTGGATGACAAAAGGCGAAAGTGAGGTAATTGATTGGTTTTCTTCCTTACATTCTATGAGAATGAAGCGCGGGAAATGTTGAGTTGTAGTGTTAATTGTAGTTGTTATGTCGTCGTTGTCCGTTATGTCAGCATCTGATGTGTCTTGGGTCGATTTCTTTCTTTTATTATCTTTAACCATAATGAAAAGATAATGATTCGTCCTCCGTGCTCTCCGCCCACCGCGGAGCCCTACAAGGGAACACTTTTTGTGAGTGGATTTCCTACCTCAAGTGTTAGAGATACACAGAAGATATACTCGTACAATAAAAAAACTGCACGATTGGTCCGTTTAGCCGCCGCCTTCTAGAAATTGAAAGGTTGTGAAAAAAGACTTTATGAGCAAACGGTGGGTATTCAGGATGATACAAAAGACAAGGAAGAGAAAGTGAAAGGTATTCCTAGGGCTAGGCGCGACCAGCCGATTGATCGTGCCGGACCGCACGACCGCCCGTCTTACCGAAATCCAGGCCAAAGAGGCGTGTTGGGTAACTGAAGCACTGGACTCCAGTTAACCCTCAACCCCCAGGACCCCTTCATCCGGCTTACGGGATGCCACCCACGGCAAACGGGTGGTACTTCCTTTAGCTCTTCTCAATGGGCACAAAGACCACAGCGGCAGTGTGCCCAGTGGGAATTGAGCCCCCAGGGCCACGGCAAGGCAGGAAGTCTAATACCTGGGGGACCAACTTACCAGAAAACATGTAAGATTTAAATGGGATGATAAATGTGAAGAATCGTTTAATGCCTTGAAGCGTTGTCTGGTGTCACCACCAGTATTGGCCTACCCAACTCGAACTGGTAAATTTATATTACAAACAGACGCTTCGGGATATGGAATCGGTGCGATTCTGTCACAAGAACAAGAGGGACGCGAAGTTGTTATAGCATATGCCAGTAAGCATTAAATAAGTCTCAGCAAAATTACTGCACTACAATGCGCGAGTTGTACGCTGTAGTTTACTTTATGTGCCATTTTAGACATTATTTAATGGGACGCCATTTTGAAGTGCGTACTGACCATGCCAGCTTAGTCTGGATAAAAAATTTCAGAGATGCAGAAGGGATGTTAAGTAGATGGTTGACGACAATCGATACATTCGATTTTTCCATAACCCATAGGAAAGGGAAACAAATGCAACACGTTGATGCGCTTTCCAGAATTCCTCCTCGTAAGTGTAAACGTGATGGGTGTACGGACTGTGCCAATAGACGTCCTAGTACGCATCCACACCCGAGTGTGGATTATTCGGACGTGGCCCCTAACAAAAGCATCCAGTTTTTTATACAGTCCGAGGGTGAAGACAGCGCGTGCGTCATCAGTGCTCTGGAGGCTGATCTTCAGGCCAATACAGACGGTACTCCAGGTACTGCTCGCGTCGTGGGGCCCACTTCATCCTTGAACGGTGCGGATTCGGATAGGTATCCCCAGCCCAACTGGATAGGTTTTAGGAGCAAGGAGGAATTGCGTGAATTGCAGCTGAAGGATCAAGACATTGCAGTTGTGTTGCAGAGTAAAGAAAGTCAAACTAAACCATCCAAAGAAATGCTTAACACATTTAACCAAGACACAAAGACATTATTCCCACAATGGGATGTATTACAAGTCAAAGAAGGGGTCTTATATAAACCATTCATTTCCCAAGAACAAACATACCTAGCATTAGTTGTCCCTGCATGCATTAGAAGAGAAATATTTGAACATTTGCACAATAACCGAATATCAGGTCATTTTGGCAGGGATAGAGCCACTGAGCTGATTAAACGTAGGTTTTATTGGCCCAATTTAAGTGAAGCAGTGCACAGGTGGTGTGCTTCTTGTGATATGTGTGCACAATGTAAACCAGGCCCTGGGGTGGGAAGATCACCGCTTCGACAAGTAAAAGTCAGTCGGCGATTTCAAGTGATTGCCTTGGATATTTTTGGTCCTCTACCCCTTAGTGACAACAATAATGAATACATAGTGGTAATAGCTGACTATTTCACCAAATTCACTGAGGCATTTGCATTACCCAATCATACAGCTCAAACCGTAGCTGATAAATTAGTTACAGAAGTGATATGTAGGTATGGATGTCCAGAACAAATACATAGTGATATGGCTAGAGAGTTTGAGTCTAGCCTATTTCAGGAAGTATGTAGACTTTTGGGGGTATAAAAGACCAGGACATGCCCATACCGGCCCCAGAGTGATGCGGTTGTAGAAAGATTCAATAGAACCCTTAAGCAAATGCTTTCAATTTTCTGTACAGAATATAAAAAAGATTGGGATGACCATTTGCCATATCTCATGATGGCATACCGGGCGTCAGAGCATAGTAGTACAAAGTGTACACCAAATTTCATGATGTTTGGACAAGAAATAAACTGTCCAATTGACCTTATGTATGGCCCTCCACCTGCCAGAGTTAATTACACATGCCCAATAGAATATGCAGAATGGCTGCAGTCAGCAATGAAAAATGCATTTCAAGTTAACCAAAACAATCTAAAAGTGGCAGCCCACCATCAGAAATATTACCATGACTTAACGGCCTCAGCGAATGAATTTCAAGTAGGCAAGTTTGTATGGAGATTCTATCCCCCAGGTGCGAATCGCAAATTAGAATTGGGCTGGACAGGCCCTTTCCTAATAACCAATAAAAGTTCTGACTTAACGTATACGCTGCAGAAAACCCCAACTAGCAGAGAGATTAACGTACACGTTGATCATATTAAACCATATCTGGGAGAAAATAGCCTTGTACCCTGGGTGGGAGCTGATGGGGAGCCTATTCAAGGGCTTGAACTTTCTGAAAGTATGGAAGACCAGGAAATTTTGTATGAGGATGTTGCTGTTGATGACCTCAATGATCCTCAGTTACTTCCCTTAGAATCTGAAGAACTACTTGAATATGAGGAAGCAAGTTATACGCCTTTACCCCATGTTCAGTCACCTTTGCCTTCCCCTGTCAGGACCCGGGTGGGGCGTGCTGTCAAACCAAGGGTTATTTATTCACCCTAGAAGCCAGTGTAAACCCCAGATCAACTGTAAATATGTAAATATATTCACTGAAATCGCATTAACACTTTTTATGCCAGTTTATGTTAATGTGATGTGATGCTCTTCTTGTTAGCACAAATGATTTAATTTTGTGTTTGTTGCATCAGAGAATTATTAATCCATATTCAGGACTTGATTGCATTTGCGCCGGATTTATCCACAGACATCTAGCTCTGTTCATTTTGATGTGTCACCTTCATCTACCTTGGTTGTCTCGAAAGTTAAACTGAATATTGATTTTCAGAAAATGTCTGATGTCTTAGAAATTCACGTAGATCCGGCTGAGGAGAAGGACTTCACGTTCAGCTATGGGAGAGAAGTGTTCCCGCCAAATGGCATGGCATGCAGGGTTCCGTGGTGTCCGGACTTCCAGCTATTCTTGACATAGGGCAGCTATGTGCAGCATTTCTGCTCCAGACACCGGGAGTTTCTGTTTAAGTTTGGCTGCACTTCTTGTTCCAGGCGCTTTAAATGTAAAAATAACACTTCATCTCATAAGGTCTGTGGTGGTGTAAAGGCCACATTCTTCAGGTTCAAAGTAGCAAATCCTGACTTTATTTCACCAGCAGACATTTTGCTTCCTTGCCCTCCTGTGTCAAAGCAGCCTCCAGCATTGACACATTCTGATCTTGTTAAGCATGAGAGGCAGGAGATAGCCAACAAGAGGAAAAGTTACTCCAGTTATTGTGCCTCCCAGCTTTCTCAGGAGGAACTTTTGCATGACTTTGAGTCACGTTTGTAATTGTATTGTGTTGGTTCTCTATGGTTGTTCGTTCCTGGGCATAGGTGGGAACCGTGTGCATGTGTGGTCTGGTCGGGTGGGTTCTTTTTTAGCCTGTTCAACCATCCATTCATTCACTCTGGGTCTTTTCTCTGCCTTGGAGCGATAATCTGGAGTACGTCTTGTCATCAGGTATCTGTAAAGAGAAGTTCAGTTTGTCTAGTCATTTTGTGATATTTTGTCGGTTTATGTTACATGTACTTTTTCTGTTTTTCGTAATTTAATGGAAAGTATCTATTTTTGATATTGTCCTTTTGGACAGTTTTTGCCATTTTCATTTTTGGCACTAAGTATTTGTTAATTTTATATGAAACGTGTTCATTTTATTTTTGTATATTACACAACAAATAGTTTGTGTATAAATTGTGAGAAATGTAGTGTATTATTATGTTGAAAGATGGATTTGGGAGTTTTTGCCAGATTCTAAAAATTGATGATGATGATGATGATGATTTCGTGTTTAAGGACGCGTCAACCCTCTTTGTGGGTCATAAGCGTCAGTCGGTTAATGGTTAAACGGCATGAATAATTATGATGATATTAAAAGTAAAAAGTCAGAATGATGATGTATAAAAATCTGAAACAGTTAAATCTTATAAAAAAAGTCCAATTTCTTTTAAGAATAAAATAATATTATCAACAGGTACATCTCGAAACAGTTGTTGCAAAGTGTCAGCTTTGAAATATAAAATACGTGAGGGTGAAAAGTCAACACAGTCAATTAAGATATGTTTCACAGTGAATGGCTGATCATCACCATTAAAAATATAAGAATGAGTAACTCTAGTATGGCCGATGCGCAGTCGTGTTAATACTACGTCCTCTTTTCTGGAAAACTGTGGAGGAGAGCATTTTGTACTAACGACAGGTTTAATGGCATGGAGTTTGTTATTTATTGCACGGTCCCATTCGCCTTGCCATTCTGACAAGATGTATCTGTTGATAAATGGTTTAAAATTATTAAAGGGAATTTTAAAAACAGATGGATCAAGATTGAGCGATTCCTTAGCTTTCTTGTCAGCATATTCATTGCCGACAATGCCAATATGGCTCGGAAGCCAACAAAACAAGATTTGGTGTGTTTTAGAAATTTCATGATGTTTTTCGATCAACCTCTGAATTTGAGGATTTTTAGATGATGAATGGTCTAAAGCCTTAAGCACAGAAAGTGAATCAGAAAATATAATTGCTTTTTGAATTATTGAAGAACTGATAAAATCTAAAGCTAGGTCTATTGCTTTGGCTTCAGCTGTAAAAATAGATGAACCATCTGAAAGGCGCATGGTTTTGTGCGTATCTTTAAAAACAAACGCACAACCAACTTTATCTCCTTCTTTGGAACCATCAGTATAGACTTGCTGGTATTCATTGTAACGTGACTGAAGTACCTGAAAGTTTTGTTTGAGAAGTATTGGATTTGATTCGGATTTTTTGCCATCATGTAAGTCGAACAGAATAGAAGGTTTTTTAATACACCAAGATGGAACTTCGGCCGTTTCATGTTTTTGAATATTTTTAAGGTCGATACCTGAATTTTCTAGCAGTGGTAAAATTCGTAATCCAAAAGGTTTGATTGCTGTGGGTTTAGTTTCATACTTATCTTCAAATTCAGGTGGAAATGAAATTTGGAATGCCGGGTTAGATGGATTAGCAGCAAGTCTGATAGCATACTGAAGAGAAAGTTTCTCTCTGCGCGAGGTTAGAGATGGTTCACCTGCTTCTACATAAAGGCTTAATACGGGAGAAGTACGGAAGGCTCCCATAGCCAAACGAAGGCCTTGATGGTGAATAGTATCCAAAGATTCTAAATAAGACTTTCTGGCAGAACCATAAACAACAGACCCATAATCTAATTTAGATCTTATCAGAGATCGGTAAAGATGTAATAAATTGTACCGATCTGCTCCCCAACTTGTATGGGCTAAAACTTTCAAAAGATTCAAAGCTTTTAAGCATTTCGCTTTAAGATATTTAATATGGGGAAAAAAAGATAACTTTTGATCAAATATGACCCCAAGAAATCTGGCTTCTTCAACAACAGGAATTTGTGATCCGTATAAAAACAAGGAAGGATGTTCATGTTTCTTCCGTAGCTTACAAAAATGAACACACTGCGTTTTCGACTTGGAGAACTTGAAACCATTTTTATCAGTCCATTCTTCTATTCTTTTTAAATTTTGTTGCAACTTTCGTTCAATTGTTTTCATGTTTTTTGAACGGTAACATATACAGAAATCGTCAACATACAAGGAACAATCAGTTTTGTCTTCTAAACATTGTACAATATTGTTTATTTTGATGTTAAATAGCGTAGTTGAAGGAATACTACCCTGTGGGACACCCTGTTCTTGATCGTAGAAATCTGACAGAGTAGACCCCACACGCACTTGAAACATACGCTCCCCTAAAAAGCTTTCAATAAAATTGGGAAGTTTTCCTCTTAAGCCAATGTCATGGAGATCTTTTAATATTCCATATCGCCATGTTGTATCATATGCTTTCTCCAAGTCGAAAAAGACAGCTACTACGTGTTCTTTGTTAATAAAAGCATTTCGTATAAATGTTTCTAGTCTTATTAAATTGTCGTTGGTACTACGTTCCGAACGAAAACCCGATTGATATTCTGAAATGAGGTTGTTGGACTCTAAGTACCAGACTAATCTCTTGTTTATCATTCTCTCCAATGTTTTACACAAACAACTTGTCAAAGCTATCGGACGATAATTTGTAGGTTCTGCATGATCTTTCCCTGGTTTCGGAATTGGTACAACTGTAGCTACACGCCAGCTCTCAGGACAGACCCCCGTTTCCCAAATATTATTAAAGATATCTAAAAGTGTTGAAAGAGAACTTTTTGGCAGATGCTTAAGCATCTGGTAATGAATTTCATCGGGGCCGGTTGCCGTATCATGTGATTTTTCAATGGCTTCAACGAGTTCGGATAAGTTAAAAGGTTTGTTGTATTCTTCGTGATTAAGGGATTTAAAGTTTAGATTTCTTTTCTCTTGGTCCTTTTTGAAATTTCTAAAAGTGTCAGAATAATTACGCGATGATGAATTTCTCAAGAATGTGTGCCCAAGAGTATCTGAAATATCTTTTTTTGTTGAAGCTATTGTGTCAAATTCAGTATTTAAATGTGTAAAACTAGGGGACTTTGTTTTTCCTGAAATTTTTCGTACCATATCCCAAACCTTTTTAATGGGGGTTTTGTAGTTCAGTTTGGAGACATATTGTCTCCATGACTTTCGTTTGGAAGCTCGGATTGTTCGCCGTGCTTTAGCTCTAAAAACTTTTACGTCGTTTAGTTTTTCTGAAGTGGGACTTTTGCAGAACTTATTTAGAGCCTGTTTACGCTTTTTAATAGCTTCTTTACAGTCATTATTAAACCAGGGCTTGCTTTTCTTAGTATTTGTGGAGGTCTTTGGAATGCATTGTTCTGATATATTAATAAGTGTATCTGTGAAATCAGAAACAATGTCGGATGATTCATTAAATTGATCAAATGATAACTCTTCTTCACATAAATTATGGAATAATTCCCAGTCGGCTTTATTCATTTTCCACTTCTGGTTACAGTCCTCATCTGGTTCGTTTACGCTCTCAATTATAACAGGGAAGTGATCACTTCCGCACTGATCATCATGAACAGACCAGCCATAGTCTAAGAAGAGAGATGGGTGACACAAAGAGAGATCTAAAGAAGACAAATGACCTGTCGCAGGGTGAAGGTAAGTATAAGATTTATCATTCATCAAACAGAGATCGTTCTGTGCAATGAAATCTTCAATAAGTGATCCTCTGTTGTTGTTATCTTTACAACCCCACAGAATGTTGTGACCATTGAAGTCACCAACTAAAAGATATGGCGATGGAAGCTGACCCAGCAACGACTCAAGATGTTCGGGCGTTAAAGAAAATGAGGGTGGAATATATAGAGAGCAAATTGTAGTTTCTTTATCCAGGGAAACTGACACTGCCACAGCCTGTAGTTCTGTCTTCAATTTGATCTCTCTTTGTGGTAAAGAAGATTTAACAATAATTGAACTGCCACCAGATGGTCTGTTACCATCAGAGTAGATATAGTTGTATGAATTGAAACCCCTAATATCAATGTTGTCATCAGTTTTCAAAAAAGTTTCCTGCAAACAAAAAACCGATGGGTTTAATAAAGTAAGAAGCAATAAGAGTTCGTTATAATTTGACTTAAGACCTCGACAATTCCATTGTATTATTTTGTGTATTAGATCCATTTTATGGAGAGATAATTAATCGACTAGAAACTAATGCGTCGATATCGACGAAATATCCTACCTTATATAAGGTATCCTTGTAATCTTGCTACCCTTGCGAGGATTGGTTGGAGAGTCATCATCATCCATAAGTTCATCATCGTCCTCGTCAGATGGTAGCCCTATCTGTCTATAATCTTTTTAGATCGGTTCTCCCGATCCTTTCTGGATCGGTTCTCCCGATCCCTTATTGGTCCGACCGGAGTCGGATTTCTCTTTGACATGCGGCGCTGGCTTCGGTTCGGTCGCTGTCGACCGATCAGAAGCAATCTGGCTTGCGCCATTTGACAAATTGGTTGAACATTGTGGTGTTGGAGTAGTACTCCATGCACCAGATTTTTTCAGTTCAGCAATGCAAGATTCAACAGTCTGCGTTCCACTGTTCGTGACTTTAACACCAGCACCCTTTGTGATGCTGGCGTAACTGGTGCTTGGTGTTTTGTAACGTTCGTCAACAATCTTCCTCGCTTCTGGAAATGTGATCGACCTTTGGTATTTGACAGTGAGTATTTCTATTTCTTTTTTCCATGCCGGACAATCTCGAGAGAAAACAGCATGTTTACCTCCACAATTTACGCAGTTGGCTTCGTTCTTGCAGTTTTGATGATTATCAACATGTTTTTCTTCACCACAGTTTGGACAGAGTTTTTTCTTCTCACATCTGCTTTCGTGGTGACCGAAAACCTGACACGAGTAACATCTGAGAGGGTTTGGTATATATACCTCTACATTTACGGAAAGATATGCGACTTTGATTTTGTTGGGCAGAATTGGTGTATTAAAAGTCAACACGTATGTACTAGTTGGTTTTAATACACCATTTCTACGAACTTGGATGTTACGTACACCAATGACGCCTTGGTCTCTGAGGTTTTCAATGATTTCATAATCGCTGCAAGGACGTAATTCGGGACTGCGTATGACACCTTTGCTGGAATTGAGGGTATTGTGTAACGACACTTTTACTTTTAAGTCAAATATTGTGTTCGTTTTAAGTAGAGATTCAACATGCTGTTTTTTCTCGACTTCAATAAGAAGGGCACCTGATTTAAGTTTTTTTATGCTTTTTGGGTGTCCGGCTATGGACACTATACTTTTTTCAATCACAAAAGGTGATAGACTCGATACCGTTCGTTTATCATCAAGTGATGTCATTACTAAGAAGCGAGGAATATTGTTGTTCGTTGGTGCTGCAGACTGTTGACTGGGTTCATCAGAGTCAGATGATGACTCATCTTTTTTACGTTTGGTTAATTTGCGGTTACTAGAAGAAGGGGGACCCATGAAGAAGGTTTGAAGATTCGTCTCAAGTGCTCTCCGCCCTCCGCGGAGCCCTACAAGGGAACACCATAATGGAGTGGCTATCCGACTCGCAGGTGTTAGAGATACACGTGAGATATACTCGCATAAACAAAATGCTTACACGATTGGTCCGTTGTGCCACCGCCTTCTAGAGATAAAAAGACAGAAAAGGGTAAGGTAAATGGGCACATGGTTGGTATCAGGAAAGATACAAAAAGAATGGAAGAGAAAGTTAAGCGGTATCTCTAGGGCAAGGCGTGACCAGCCGATTGACTGTGCCGGACCGCACAGCCTCCCGTCTACACCGAAAAGCCAGGCCAAAGAGGCGTGTTTGGAATCTGAAGCACCGCAACCTCAGGTATCCCTCAACCTCCAGGATCCCTTCTTCCGGCTTACAGGACGCCACCCACGGCAAACGGGTGGTACTTCCTTTAGCTCTTCCCAGTGGGCACATTGACCACAGCAGCAACGTGCCCAGTGGGAATTGAGCCCCCAGGGCCACGGCAAGGCAGGAAGTCTAATACCTGGGGGCTAAAAATTGATGTCATTGATAGATGTTTCTATCCAGTGACACCAATTTTTATCTTTTAGGAGGGAGGAATGTGAAAGTTTTGATTTTTCATGTCATGTGTTTTGATGTGACTGGCAAAGATGGGCAGGTGAAATGGAATAAGTTCATCTGTGCATCTTTGTCGAACTTATGTTCCGAGCGAATTTCTTTCCCAGACACTGTTAAGCAATTTTATTGTGTTCACATTTTCCTCCCTATGTGGCTATTTTACCTATTACTAGCTTAGTTTGGTTAAATACCTGAGTTTCTTTGTTTCCGCTAAGCAACAAGTTTCATCTCGCAGGAATAGTGGATTATTTCTCATTTTTCTCGATCGTCTGGTACCGCCTTTTCCTTTGCCTCATTGGTGATTACGGAGATTGCCGATTGGGCCCATTCGGCGAGTTCCGGAATCGCCTCTGAGTATTTGGATTGTTTCCCTTTAATACGACCACTGTCCACTATTCCGGTTCATCTATTTTGGGAAGGTTGCCACGTCAGAAAAAACAGTAATTATCACAAGAATTATGTTAGATTTATTTTATTATGAATTAATATTCATCTTTTATCCAGATTTTATTCAAGAGGTGTATGTCATATAGACGTTGTTCTTTTGTGATGTTAACCTTTTGAAGAAAATCGTTTAGTCTGTAATAAACCCCTATTTTCGAACCCACGGCGGTGAGAGACCTAATGACTAAGAGTCAGCGCTCTTATCCATTAGGCCACGGGGGCCCGTACATACCTGGTTTATGTGTGTAACAGGAACACCCTTCAACTACTAGTGAGGTGCCCAATCTACTAGCATCAGGGGGATTTTGTCCACATGATAGTGGGGATTTTGTCCACCTTGCAAAACTTACGAGGGGGGTTTTGTCCACCCTGTAAGAAACTTGAGTGGGGTTTCGTCCACCTATGCCAAAATGAGCAGGGGGTGTTTTGTCCGGATACCAAAATGTCTAATCCATTTTTTCATTTGGGGGCAAACGTTCGGAGACTCGGAGACCATGTCTACTATATAGTGACAGGGCGGATTGGAGCGAGCACTGTTTGGCCATTACAACCGATCCGGTAACATATGCATAAACACACAGCATGTGTGTTATTTACCGTCTTATTCAAGCGGTGTTCATCAAGAGACTGAGTCAAGAAATATTGATAAAATCGGGAATCCGGGTCAAGTAGGCCCAGGGTCAAGTCGGCCCGAGTCATCTCGGCCGGGTCAACTCGGCCAGGTCAACTCGGCCTCCGTCTTGTATGTGAGTGGTTGGTGATATAGATAGAATTTATGAAATTATATTTAATGTGGGCATTGGTCCATGAGTTCATAGATCTGTGTAACCTGTGTAATCAAGGCCCTATGGCCGCAATGACTCTTAGTAAATATACAGTAACTGCTCTCCGGTATTTTCATATATGTCCGTCTGTCAGTCCATCTTCTGTGAACGAGGGATTAACGTGCGGTACCTCTAATCTATTCTCCGCTGCAATTAAGTTATTCTTGGGTGTTTTCGTTAATGTCCTTCTTTAATTGTCCTATTTGATATAACAATAATTTTGTCTGATGACTTGAAATTGGATTAGGTTTACTTTAATTATCTTGTGTTATTATTAAGCGTGAAAACTTGGCTCAGATTAAAGACAGTATTTATCTTTAATTACTTTTAATTAAATGAATTAAGAATGAGAATGCGTTGCTTACCAATCAGAAGAATGTTTTTAATTAATTTATCGCCAAACTGTTTTCTTTCAAAGTCGACACGAAAACGCATTTTTATTTTCAATTTTCTTTAAGGCACCGACAGAACTTGTATAAATTATTACGATTCCACTTTATGTTATCAGAACCAAATCTGACGTTGGTGCTATTACTTACAACTATGTCTGACTTATGCATTGAGTGGAGGGAGTCTGTCTCCGGGCGTAAGCATGCAGTTACGTGTGATGCCTCACATTTTACCCCTATCCCTTAACTCGTTTAATAAATTTAATAATACATGTTCACTCATATAAGAGCATCCATGTTGTAATTATTTTATCTATGGACGAAGCACATTACCTAATCATATTCGTGTTATGAATATTCATTTATTTGTTTAAGTAATACAACACCTAGCAGTGATTGATTGATTTATAAACCACTGTTTGCAGGTCTGTTGTAAAGGCGAACAAATCACGAGCGCGTATCGCGATTGATGTTTATTTTCAACTGACCGACAAACAGTGACAAACAGTGATTTTTCCGATGCTTTACCACTGCACCACTGCGCTTCAAGATGATATTCATATTTTTAAGTAATACAACACGTCTAGCAGTGATTGATTGATTTATAAACCACTATTTGCAGGTCTGTCGTAAAGGCGAACAAATCACGAGCGCGTATCGCGATTGATTTGTTTACGTACAACTTGCCGATAAACAGTGATTTATCACTTAATGAATCACGGCACTAGAGCGGATCTATTTTGATTTTATGTATGTATGAAGATGATTTGTTTCACAGGTGGAGACGACTGATGTGTCCGACGGTGGTATTGGGCAGCCGATTGCGGAATCTACAGTTGTATATGAAGACGGGCCACCAGTTCTTCAGCGAAGTGTAATTGCAAACTTAAATAACCTTTTTCAAAGCTGGCTCTGATCAAACTGCAAGTTTAAGATAGCAGTAATTTATTGAATGATAATTCACTGTTTGGAGGTCGGTTGTTAAGTAGCTCAAATCACGAGCGCGGAGTGCGAGTGATTTGACTACTTACATTTTACCAACAGTGATTTATCATTCAATAAACCACGGCACTAGAGCGGTTCTATTTCGATCTGTTTCGATTCTAACACACTAAAATGCGACGAAATCAGATTCTACCTATCTTCCATACGTTCAGTAGGCAACAAAGTGAGCTCGCGTTGTTGAACGCAGCTCTGTTTTTCTAACATATAAAAAAAACACACACACACACACACTTTCGATCAAGTTAACAAACAATGACGACATGAAACTTGATAAAAAGGCGGTTCAGGTTCTGTTTCGTTGTTTTCTAATAATGACGTTCTATAATTAAATCAACATTCACATACATGACGCAAACATAGGGAATGAATCAGAACCTGACTGCATGCATTTACTTGATAGCATCATTTCGATCCGTTTATAACCCGACAGGCACAAGTCCCTAGGGCAACGTCACATCAACGGCGGTGCAACATCATATGACGTTGCACAAACGTCATGATGTTGCACCGACGTTAATATGACATCAAAATTACGACATGTGCCTGCTGGGCTGTTTTGTTCTTATCAACGAACGCCATGACGTTGCATAGACGTTGATGTGACGTCAAAATTACGCCATGTGCCTGCTGGGCTGTTTTGTTCTTATCAACAAACGCCATGACGTTGCATAGACGTTGATGTGACGTCAAAATTACGCCATGTGCCTGCTGGGATGTTTTTTTTCTTATCAACCATGTCATTACACAGATGCCAGAAGAAGAGATGGAAACGGCTGATGATGTACAACCACCTGTTCTTGAAAGAAGTGTACCTCTGGATGTTGATGATATCGGACCTCCGGCTTTACAATGGAGTGTAAGGTAATACTCTCTCTCTCTCTAAGCTGCGACTTTGCTGGTTTTTCCACGACCTACAGACACTCAGATCAAATATTGATCAGACTGCAAGTATGCGGAGACTGAGCTGCGTCTTCATTTTTTGTTCAACGCCCTGCATATGATTTTTATGAAACGAACCTTCGGCAAGTTTCATAAATTCCATATGAAATGAACACGAGTGTAAGATTGTGTTTTCAGTTTATCATATGACCATATGACCACTATAATTTGGATTTTCTTGCACACCAGACAAGGAAATCCGCGATTTTACCCTGGGATAGAAATTATGTTCTGACCCTGGTGTTCTGATCCCAAATATGGCGGACGTTGGTAACCGAAGTGACTGCAGCATTGAAATTGCGCGCTAAGAAATGGAACGTATGCAAGAAAAAGAATCCAATATGGATGTGAGGGTCGGATAGAAAAATCCGTCCCTCGGGATCACTGTCCGGCATCACTCGACAAGCCTCGTGATGCCGGAAGTGACCCTTGGGACGGATTTTTCTATCCACCCCTCACACCCATATAAGATTCTTATATTATCGCCTTTGAATTTGACAAATGTTCCACAGAAAATGCATTGCTGACATGGACGTAGTCATGACGTTACTTAATCACGCCAAAGTGTTATTACACGAGTGGTCATACGAATTTTATTACACGACGTTATCAACTGCTTATCAGCGACGTCATATGATAAATCTTATTCTTGTCTTTGTGTTGTTTTAACAGGCTCCATGGGACGATATGGAGGAACCACCGGTTCTGGAAGTGAGTGCTCCATTCCAACGAGACACCGACACCTTACAGACTTCCTGGGACGATATGGAGGAACCACCGGTTCTGGAAGTGTCTGCTCCACTCCAAGAAGACTCTACAATCTTGTCTTCATCGGTGTGTATCGAAGTGTAAGTTGATATAAATAAGTCCAGGCATAAATGATTTGCAGATACTATAAATGGTCATTACGGGCTTTGCGTCCTTCCATCTGTCTATCTGACGGCCCCCGCCTATCGGGACTTGAAGAAACATACATACGTTCATATGTCCGTTCTTCGTTTCATCTAGGTTGCTCACCGACTGATTATAGATAGATAGATAGATAGATAGATAGATAGATAGATAGATAGATAGATAGATAGATAGATATAGAGGATCTTACACTCGTGGTCATTTCATATGACATTTACGAAACGAGCCTTCGGCGAGTTTCATAAAATTCATATGAAATGACCACGAGTGTAGGATTCCGCCAAAGTGTTATTACACGTATGGTCATACGATTTTTAATACACGTTATTCACTGCTTATCAACGACGTCATATGATAAAGAAAAATATTCGCTATATAGAACACACACGTCATTATGCATTATTTCATTACTACACGCATACATTGAATCCTTTTAGCTCACCTGGGCTGAATGATCCAGGGGAGTTTATAAATTGTTAAGTCCATCCGTCGGTCGTCCGTCCGTCCACACGTGGGACCAGTTATATCTCTGCAGCCTGACCTCAATCATTTTTCAAAATTGTAACTCTGAATTATTAAGCTCAGGTCAGCGATATAGGACCATCATGGTACTCATTTTTTATCTTTTTTTTTTCACTTATCATGAACTATACATTTGCAGGATACCATTGTTGATACGTACGATGTCGCATTTACTTACCGCGGAAGATCCTCTATTTAAACCATAGGTTAAATAATGACAATTAACCCATTTAGTACCAGAAACCCAAAAACGGGTACACTGACAAACAGTGCAGACCCAGATCAAACACCGCAGGTCAGTAATTTTAAATTGTTTCTTTTAAAGTTAAACGAACCATCTCAACACAATACCGATCATTTTGGAGGCATCGCTTCCTTATTTGTGGGACTTTTACCTGACAGTGAGATGAAATGACATCTCAAGCCCCAACGCCTAATAAAAAAATGGGCGGGGGCTTTGCTTAATCATGTTAATCATGTTTTCACATTTCTTTTTTATATTGCAGGTTAATCAAGAATTTCTTCAGTGCGAGGGTTTTCTAGTCGACGACATTCGAGTGGAAACACAGCGTCATTTTCTTTTTGCGACGGAGAAACAACTCGGCCTGCTGCGGTCAGCAAAACGATGGTATATGGATGGCACATTTAAGGTAATCTGTTTCTTTTGGATTATTTAGTATCCTGCGCTTTATCATTTATCGCCGCCGTACTTATTCATTCTGTCCATCCGTCACGTTGCCAGTTGTATATCCGTTGTAGTGTCGTTCGATCAGTCGATCGCTATCAGTCGACATATCAGTCTGAGTGAGTGAGTGTTTGTGTTTAACGTCCCACCAACAGCTAAGGTCATACGGAGACGGGGCCTTGGTTTAAAGACTCATCCGAAAGTCTGGAGAAGCCCGGGATTGATCTTGCGATCCCTGATTTACAAGGCGAGTAGCGTAACCACTACACCACGGAGGCTTCTAGACATATCAATCCATCTATGAGATTTATGCATATATAATAATCAGCATGTTTGTAGATATAATAACACAATTCTTTTATTTGAACAGATTCTCGGCGAACCATGGAAGCGACAAGGTCAGCTGTTCTCAATCCACGCTTTCATAGAGAAGGATGGTCAGACGCAGCAGTTTCCGTTGGCTTTTTGCATAATGTCCTGGAAAACAATCGCCGACTACACTGAGGTAACATACAATCACTATTCTTTTATACTGTACCCAGCTAGTAGCATGCAATAGCGGGCTAATGTCGGACCGACAGCGAAACGACATTGTCACGTCGTATCGCTGTCGGCCCGACGTTGGCAAGTAATTATTTGCTGTCTGGGATATTTATTTATTATGAATTATAATCTGAATTCGTGAATGGATTGTCGAGTATTTCTATTTTTATGAAACCAAAAAAGGGAAAAAATAAAAAATGACTTTTACGGCAGTGGATACTGAAAGTCGATAAACTTCTCATGTTTGCAATTAACTTTCCATTACATTCATAAGTCCATGTACTAAAAGACAATTTATGTCTCAAAAAATGCCATTTATCTCATGGTACATTGTGATTGAATTGATATCATGGTAATTTGTGTTTTTTTTTGTTTTTTTTTTTGGCTCCAAACATCGTGCAGCCAAATCTATTTCTTCAAGCCCCGACGGGCGGCGGCGGCCAAACCTAGAATGTGAGTACTCGTTAAGACAATGATTACCCACAGTCAATGTTTAACAAAAAACTGTTTATCCCATTTTAAACCCTGCTTTTCGCTGTTTATTTATGCGGGGTTTACCTGATTAAAGAGTTCACGGACTTTATCAGGTGATGCCATTCATATAGTTTCATTTTATTTGTAGGTTTTTCGAGTCCTGGTCGATAAACTCGGTCACGTCGCAGTAGAAGGATTTGTAATAGATTTTGAAGCAGGTGAGTTAATTGTAAAGATTAATTATTATTATAGTTTATTTTTGAATGGAAGTATGTCCAGTCAGGATTATCCTGTGTGAATGAGTAATGAGTTATGAATTGCATATTGTGTGCTGCAGGGTGCCATTTTTGCTACACCACTCTTTCGGTTATTTAAAAATGACGTGAAACTATTTGCATTTTATCATTAAAGTTTAGAATGGAAATCGAATTGAGGCAGCCCCTAGAGCTCTCCTGATTTGATTGTAAACCAACCAAACAGATTGAAGTTTTAAAAATTAAATCATCATCATCCTTAATATCATATTATAAACCAGCTGCATAATGTATATGTTGAAACGCCAAACACTGGTTAAACATCAGCAAATTATTCCTTGTCTCTTTCTTTACAGCTGCATGGAGAGCAATTAGAGATGTGTTTCCAGGGATTCCTATCAAGGGCTGCGTTTTTCACTGGAATCAGGCTGTGTGGCGACATGTGCAGCAGTTTGGGTTGGCAAAGACCTACCAGGAACGGCGCGGCATGTATGACTACATTAGACAGTTGATGGCACTGCCGTTCCTCCCTGCTAGACACATTCGCCAGACTTTCGACCACCTGAAGACCAAAGCCAACACTCCACAGCTTCAGCGACTGGTCGACTATATGGACAGACAGTGGTTCCAGCATGCTGTGTTTGATGTTGCCTCCTGGTGTGTTTTCAAACAGACTGTTCGAACCAATAATGACGTAGAAGGTAACTAGTTTCAGTTTTAGAAGTAGCTCTTTTGTACATATATTGTCTGCCTTTGGTGCATTACAAGTTGAGTGTGTGCCGTGTGACGTAGGATTTTGTGCGCAAGTACTCGGCCAGACCTTATTTTCGTGTGAAAAACATAGTAACCAAAGAAAACTAGAGCTATCACTAAAGGTGATGAATACCCCCACAAAAACTGCCTTGATAGTACATCAGCGGCATTTTGCAATTTTTTCACTTGAAAGGGGCCATAACTATGTCGAAAATTGACGAATTGTAGTGGAAATCGAACTTGACCTGTATTTTATGATGTTACATCAGTGTACCAAAAATTATAAAAATCGGTGAAGCGCTTTTTGAGTTATCATCTGGAAACCAAGTCAACAGACCGACAGACCGACCGACAAGCTCACTCCTATATACCCCCCACCCCCAAATTTCATTTGTGGGGGTATAAAAAAAGGTCTTTGAAATGAAGTATCTCTGGGAAAATCATTTGTGCAGGATGCGGTTTCCACATATAAACTAGAAATCAACAGCTGAAACTCGAGTAATAGGGCTTAAGTATTTGTTATTGAAGCTTTATATTATATATATTTTAAATATATCATTTTCTTCTTTCAGGCTGGCATCATCGGCTCAACAGCAAGGTCGGCATGTGTGGCTTGGGATTCTACCGCTTGGTTCCGCTACTGAGGCGCGAGGCAACTTTGATGGAGTTGGCAGTCAGGAGCGGTGACCTGCAATGAGACAGCCGAGGCGTATCGCGACGTCTAGAGACACGTTTGGATCAGTTTTGGGTGCAGTACCTGGAAAACGAGATTTCAACAACAGCTTTCTAAGAGCATGTGGGTCACTTTATGGCGTTCGACCAACCATCCATGAGACTGATTTGATAGAGTGATTTTTATTCAAAAATGGAGTTAAAATTGCAGTTCTGTTTGGATTATTCTTTATAAATCGCAAATCTTGGATGGTGACTAAAAATTGGAAAATTATGAATAGCGCATGATGTTTAGAGATTAAGGTGTTTTGAAATTTGGCTAGGGACAAACTTTTTGGACCATGATGAGAGCGCCTCCCCGTGGTGTGGCCTGGATGCATTTGGATAGACAAACACATGATTGATTGATATTTATTGGGTAAAATCAACACAATGCATACATACAGAATAAAAGGCACAAACAATTTAAATATCAGCACATTTAAAGAGATACTATTTTGATATAAAAGTGGTTCAGTATTTATATAATTTTAGAAAATTCCAACGGTTAAAAGATATGCAAGGCATGATGCATATAACATATTTGATTGTTTCATACATGCACCAACCACTAAATAAAAGCACAGTTAGTGTATATATCACAGATCCCTTATAATACAACAATTAAGAAAAGTTTGATGGACATGGTGCATGTATCATGCCCAATGGCCGTTTACATGTACCAACCCTGGTTAAATTGAAGCAGTGCTTACAATCACAGATCTCTTGTAGTTTAACATAGATAATATGGATTTAATATATATATATATATATATATATATATATATATATATATATATATATATATATATATATATATCACAGCTTAGATGAGAGTAATTGTAATTGACAAATATTATCACAACATGCTAAATGACTAGATTTTTAGGATTTAAGGTTAACAGGTGTAAATTCAAGAAGCTGCTCAAGATCCACACCTTTGAAAAAAATGCATATGTGTTGAAAACACCAAGGATAGCCCATGAAAGCCGGAAGGCTTATTTCCAATGGGGTCCTTTTGAAAAAAAATGATTCAAGACTTTGGGGCAAAAGCGAAATCTGTTCAGTTTCCCAGTATGAAAAAAACCCACCGAAGTTAAAAACACTAAGTTACAGATAGCATACAAAATCATTTTCCTCCAAGAGTTGCAACTGAGAACTAAGATGTGATTTGACAGATTTCTTGAAACTATTGAAATTAGGTTTTCTCTTGATGTCTGAGGGTAATCCATTCCAATCTTTGATGGCGTTGAAATAAAAAGTTGTTGATGCAACACCACTAACCGAAGGGACAACAAAGTTTTCACTACTTCCTCTAGTGTTATGGCGATGAACGTTCGACACTTTGGTAAAATGTTCCGACAGGTAAGAGGGACAATTGTTATTAAAAGTCCTGTGAGCATGACTGAGCCTTAGTTGTTTCACCCGGTAGTCAACATTGAACATTCCAATACTGTCAAGCTCTGAAAATCCAATGTGTGAACGAGGACCAAGTTTTTTAAAAAACCGAACAGTTTTATTTTGGGAAATCTGAAGCTTTTCTTAAGGGTTTTACTTAAACCAGAGTACCAAGCAGAACATGCATAGTCTAATTTTATTTAAGCCTGTACATATCTGATCAAAATATATACATGCAAATGACTATCCAAATGTAACTAGCGCTCTCAGCATCGATCAACAGGCAGAAGTTCCGTGGATTTTTCGACAGGTGCGACAATGGTAAGTTGAACATTTTTTATTTTCCTAAGAAATATTTGCCCAGACATGCTTGTACAGTACAGTACAATCCTTCGGCAAACCTCATAGCATAGAAAATAGGCCGAGTTGACTCCGGGGCCGAGATGGTTACAGGCCGAGTTGACCCGTGACTAAAATCGGGGCATTGTAATTCGTAGCGGTGTGTTTTTCAAGAGGCAAAAGACCGGATAATTGTTTACTGGTGACACGTCCTTAGACAAGCCTTCACCAGGACCTTCCTTCGACCGACTGAACTAGCCCTAGAACCCACAAGGGTGCTGAATCTAGAGATTGGAGTAATCTGCATCTTCTGCAGACGATTCCACCAGGACATTTCCCCACCCCCAACACAAACACAATGAAAAAGTATATTAAACGAACCAGATGAGGACTGTAACCAGAAATGGAAAATGAATAAAGCCGACTGGGAATTATTCCATAGTTTATGTGAAGAAGAGTTATCAGTTGATCACTTTAATGAATCATCTGACATTGTTTCTGATTTCATAGATACACGTATTAATATATCAGAACAATGCAGTCCAAAGACCTCCACAAATATACTACTCAAAGTTTGATAGAGAGAAAACAGCATGCTTGCCACCACAATTTACGCATTTACCTCATTCTTACAGTTTTGATGGTTATCGACATGTTTTTCTTCACCACAATTTGGACAGTTTTTTCTTCTGACATCTGCTTTCGTGGTGGCCAAAAACCTGACACGAGTAACATCTGAGAGGGTTTGGTATATATACATCCACGTTAACTGAAAGATATGCTACTTTGATTTTCTTGGGCAGAACTGGTGTATTAAAAGTCAACACGTAAGTACCCGTTGGCTTCAATACACCACCTCTACGAACTTGGATGTTACGTACACCAATGACGCCTTCCAATCTCAAGTTTTCAACTATCTCTGCATCGCTGCAAGGACGTAGCTCTGGGCTGCGAATAACACCTTTACACGAATTAAGTGTATTATGCAGAGATACTTTGACCTTGAGATCGAAGAGCTTTGTGGTACCAACCAGGCTTTTTACCTGCTGCTCTCTCTCGACTTCTAATAAAAGGAAGAGAAAGCAAAGCGGTATCTCTAGGGCTCGGCGCGACCAGCCGATTGACCGTGCCAGACGACACGGCCACCCGTCTACACCGAAAACCCAGGCCAAAGAGGCGTGTTGGGTACCTGTAGCACCCCCACCTCAGGTAACCCTCAACCTCGAGGATCCCTTCTTCCGGCTTACAAGACGCCACCCACGGCAAACGACGCCACCCACGGCAAATGGGTGGTACTTCCTTTAGCTCTTCCCAGTGGGCACAGAGACCACAGCGGCAATGTGCCCAGTGGGAATTAAGCCTCCAGGGCCACGACAAGGCAGGAAGTCTAATACCTGGGGGATGGAGTTTCAGTGAACTCCATATCACTATCACTCAAAGATCCGAATCTGTTCTGAAATTTAATATTGTCTCTTTCCATTTTACGTTGTCTGTCTGTTTGTCTTTGAGGCAATTGATGTTTTTTTATCGGATCTTCCGATCCCTTATTAGTTCGACCTGAGTCGGGTTTCTCTTTTACATTCGGCGCTGGCTTCGGTACGGTCGCTGTCGACCGATCCGAAGCAACCTGGATTGCGCCTTTTGATAAATTGATTGCACTTTGTGGTGCTGGAGTGGGTTTACTCCATGCACCAGATTTTTTCAGTTCAGCTATGTATGATTCAGCAGTCTGTGTTGCGGAGCTGGTACATTTTACACCAGCACCCTTTGTGATGTTGGTGAAACTGGTGGTTGGTGTTATCTATCGCTCTTCGACAATTTTCCGCGCTTCTGGGAATGTTATCCCCCTTTGGTGTTTGACGGTGAGTATTTCTTTTTCTTTTTTCCACGCCGGACAGTCTCGGGAGAAAACAGCATTTTTGCCATCACAATTTACGCATTTGGGTTCATTTTTGCAGTTGAGGTGATTATCAACATGCTTTTCTCCACTTCAATTTGGACAGAGTTTTTTTCTCTGACATCTGCTTTCGTGATGGCCAAAAGCCTGACAAGAGTAACATCTAAGAGGGTTTGGGATGTATACCTCTACATCAATGGAAAGATATGCTACTTTGATTTTCTTGGGTAGAATTGGCGTATTAAAAGTCAACACATAAGTAGCTGTTGGTTTTAGTACACCAGTTCTACGGACCTTGATGTTACGAACACCAATAACGCATTGATCTTTCAAGTTCTCAATGATCTCTTCATCTGTACAAGGATGCAGTTCTGGACTGCGAATCACTCATTTGGATGAGTTTAGCGTGTTATGAAGAGATATTTTGATTGGAAGATCAAAGAGCTTCTTGGTGGCGAGCAGGCTTGTTACTTGCTGTTTTCTCTCGAGTTCCAAGAGGTCACCTGATCGGAGTGTTTTAATACTCTGTGGGTGTCCGGCTATGGCGTTAATAGTTTTCTCGATAACAAAGGGAGAAAGGCTTGATACAGATCGTGTATCGTCAAGCGACGTGACGACCAAGAAACGCGGAGCATTGTCAAAATTTGGTTCAGCAGACTGCTGACTCGATTGTTGACTTGACTGCTGACTGGATTTTTGACTGTGTTCATCCGATTCGGATGAATCCTCGTCTTTTTTACGTTTAGTTGCGTTGCGATTATGTACGTGGTTGCGGTTGTTTTTTTTTCCATTAGCAAAATCCTAATTTCGTCCCAAGTGCTCTCCGCCCTCCGTGGAGCCCGACAAGGGAACACCATAATGGAGTGGTTATCCAACTCGCAGGTGTTAGAGATACACGTTACATATACTCGTATAAACAAAATTCCTACACGATTGATCCGTTTAGCCACCGCCTTCTAGAGATAAAATGACAGAAAAGGGTAAGGTAAATGGGCATATGGTTGGTATCAGGAAAAACCAAAAAGAGTTGAGAAAGCGAAGCGGTATCTCTAGGGCTCGGCGGGACCAGCCTATTGACCGTGCTAGACCGCACGGCCACCCGTCTACACCGAAAAGCCAGGCCAAAGAGGCGTGTTGGGCACCTGAAGCACCGCCACCTCAGGTAACCCTCAACCTCCAGGATCCCTCCTTCCGGCTTACAGGATGCCACCCACGGCAAACGTGTGGTACTTCCTTTAGCTCTTCCCAGTGGGCACAGAGACCCCAGCAGCAATGTGCCCAGTGGAAATTTAGCCCCCAGGGCCACGGAAAGGCAGGAAGTCTAATGGCTGGGGGTTTTGATTAAAGAAACAAAGATTAGACTAACACACGTACCGGTATTTGCCTTTCATAGACCTTAAAGCTTTTTTATCATTTTTGCAGTGGACAGTGGCCGTTCCAAGTCAGCCAGACATCTTGCAACTGATTTCAGCCCCATGTCAACCCGTCGGAGGATTAGGTCACAAAGGACAAAGTAAAGGCTGATTTGGCAGACCATGGACCTGAATCTTGCTTCATTCAGTTGTATGATAAGATCCCGTTTCCAGCTCAAGCAACAGTTAGTTGCCCTCCTTGTCCAAAATCTGTGTCTATTTCACTTGGTCATCCAGTGACACAGAGGAGCTTGCTGAGGCCATGATTTTAACCGAAGAAGAAAAAAGTAACTTGGAAGCAACAACCAGAAAACAGACAGTCCTGAGTGGTATGCACAGAGGCAGGGAAGGATTACAGCCAGTAACTTTCACAGAGTGGCCTCAAGGATGAAAACACTTCAGAAAAATAGTGCAGCAGATCCCGGTCCATTGATTCGGTCACTGATGGGGTACCTGCCAGAGCCAAAATCAATTGCCATAAAGCATGGGGAGGCCATGGAACCACATGCAAAAAGGCATACTATAAGCTTCAGGCAGCGTCACATCGCAAGTTTTGGTCTGAGGATTCTGGTCTTTTAATCCATAGTAGCCTCCCATATATAGGTACTTCATCAGATGTAGTTGTACACTGTAACTGTGGTGAGAATAAATGCCCTCCAAAAGGAATATGTGAGATCAAATGCCCGGAGTCCATCAAAGATCAAGCACCAAGTTGTGAATACTGGTCTCACCTTGAAGAAAATAATGGAAGTGTGTCTCTGAAAAAATCTTCTTGTTATTATTCCCAAGTTCAAGGTCAGATGGCAGTGGCTGATGTGACATATTGTGACTTTTTGTGTTCACAGCTAAAGGATATCATCTGGAGAGGATACCATTTGACAGTGATTTTTGGGAAGAAAAGAAAACTATTATCAGAATTTTGGATAAAACATCTTATCTTCGGCTCATTAGACAATTGTGTCAATATTGATAAAAATATTATGCTTGATCACCCTTATCCAAGCAAATCTGACTCAACAGCTTCAGAATTTGAAAAACCTGCAACATCAAATCCGAAGTCAAAAGCAACCCAGGGCCCCTTGACTAAGCCAAAACTACCCATTGTTTTCACGTGTGGCAAATGTAGAGAAGAGCTTCAGAATTTGAAAAACCTGCAACATCAAATCCGAAGTCAAAAGCAACCCAGGGCCCCTTGACTAAGCCAAAACTACCCATTGTTTTCACGTGTGGCAAATGTAGAGAAGAGCTTCAGAATTTGAAAAACCTGCAACATCAAATCCGAAGTCAAAAGCAACCCAGGGCCCCTTGACTAAGCCAAAACTACCCATTGTTTTCACGTGTGGCAAATGTAGAGAAGAGCTCCATGACCTACCAGAAACAGAAGCAGATGAAAGTGTTGAGTTCTAAAATTGTCAAATATGGTACCACACTAGATGTGTAAATCTTGATAAAGTGGGGGAAATTGCTGGCGCCAACAAGTGCCATCAGTGTGATATACCTGTATGAATTCATATACCTCTACGACCCCCGCCCATTGGGGTTTGAAGAAATATATGGGCTGCATGATGCTTCTACTTACAGCTGAAACCGACCCAGACACGAGTACTGGTAAACCGCTTAGAGGATCTAAGCCTGCCCAGGCAAACTGGTGCGAATCGGCCCGTCCATTCTTATAAACTCTATTGGTTTCATTGGGCGGCAGGGCTTGAGATGTCATTTCATGTGAATGTGGGGTAAAAGTCCCTAAAAATTGGGAGCAACGTTTCCAAAATGACCTTTAGTGTTCACGGTGCCGGCCCCGATAGCTCAGTTGGTAGAGTGTCCGCTCCGGGGAGGTCATGGGTTCGATCCCGGGCCGCGACATACCAAAGTCGTTAAAAATAGTACTAGCTGCTCTTCGCTTGGCGCTCAGATTTACGGGGTAGAGCTAGGACTGGTCGACCCAGTGTCAGGATAATGTGACTGGGTGTGGTATCATGTAATCTGTCTGGGACACTTCAGTGAGGCAGCACTATAAATGTGAGCATTGAGCTCCCTGTCGCAACCAAACACCGTCGTGATATGACTGAAAAATTGTTGAAAGCGACGTTTAACCCGAATTCACACACACAGTGTTGACGGGGACGTTAAACCTCAAATCAAACAAACATGTATAATGATCCATGGACTGTCATATTTAACATAATCAGAACTATTTATTGTTTCATGTTCTGTTTTTAATATACTGAAGTGTTATTTGCAACCCACATAAGATTAGTAGTGGTGAATAGGTGGGAGCGATCATCTCAAATTTGATGATTTGCTCATTTTTGATGATTTGCTCCTTTTGATGATTTTCCTATTTTGTGACGTGTTGCGTTATAGTAGAACTTAATAATTCAGGGGAAACAAAACTTACTGAAACATTTGCGTCAATGTTAAAAGGGTTAAACAGCTTCCCTAATCATTTACCGAAAGTCGGTCAGTACTATAAAAGTTAGATATTAGTACATTTCTGAAAGGGTCGGATTTCTAATTAGAATTGTTTCGGTTGTTTATTCGTAAAAATCATATTCACAAGTAATACTTATATTACTCTTGTAACGAGATGCTTGATAGAGTGAAATAAAAGGATGGTGTTAGATGGACTTAATTTGGTAATCACTCATCCATATATGCGTGTATACCCTGTCACCTTACCCACACTCACAAATGTACTTTGACAGGAACAGTGCCATGAATTCCCAAAATAATGTCGTTTTTTCCGCTCTTATGGACTACCGAGTTGCCTAATACAGGCAACATTAAGATACCCGAAAATCAGAGGCTCGGGTAAGTCTTTTAATTGTTTTATACGTACATATTCGACATCATAATTATAATTTTTGCTCTTTTGGGAGTGCAAATACATCATACACATCACGAAAACACGCCTATATAATTTCGGACACCTCTTCAACCCCACTTTCATACAGGAAAAGTGGGTGTTTAAGAAAGGGAATATATTAGTTTTCTTATTTCTGCTAAAAATAGATTGTGTGTGTACTCAACAGAACCGCCTATCCATTTTCCTCAACAATCTGTATGTTGAACGAAAATAATAAAAAAAAAAATCACATTTTTTCATCGGAATCTTTTTTTTCTTTCTTTTCTTTGTGTTTGAGCGAGGGAGGATATATTTGTAATGTGTTTTAATAGGCATGCTTTCTTATCGACATGTTCTCTATTCTAGGTTAACCAGCTGGAAAACGAAATATGACATATGGAGGTGGAACATAGGAAGGTGTGTGAGGAAAACACAAGACTTAAACGGAGGGTCGAGTTTTTCCGAGACTCTCATAAGAAACATGGCCGAGAATCTCGCCCCGTTCAAAACCAAGGTAAATATAAATAAATACATTTGCATATGTTGCTCGGGTTACATGTGAGACGCCAAGTTCTGCAACTGAAGGTCAGGTGGTTTTTCTCCGGGTACTCCGGTTTTCACCCACCTCTGATTAACGACGGCTCGACAAGACGTTGACATACTCGTTACAAACACCTCAATGAGGCAGTTTTATTGAGCACCCAAAAAATTAAGGTGGTCTTAACAAGCACCCACAACAATGTGGTTCTAATGAGCACACACAACATTAAGGTGGTTCTAATGAGCACTAACAACGGTAAGGTGGTTCTTTGGTTTGGTTTGTAAGGCCCTTTCAATATTATTTCATTCATATCTAGCCGATGGTTAGTCAAAGGTGGGTGAAAACCAGATACCGGAGAAAAACCACATGACCTTCCGTTACAGAACTTGGCGTCTCACCGGTGAGGTGGTTCTAATGAGTACCCACAACCTATGTTTGCAATGTAATCAAGAAAAAAAATTGGATGTTTATTAGAAAAGGCTGTTTCAATGAGCACCCAAAACCTATGTTTGCGATGTAAATAAGAAAAAAAATCGGATTTTCATGAGAAGCGGCTGTTCGAATGAATACCAACAGTCTATGTTCTAAATGTAAATTAGTAAAAACCAGAAGAGGCAGTATGCATTTACCAGGATATGTGCTAGTCGATAATTATATAGTTTTCTGCTACTCTTTCATACCTGAACTATACCCCCCACCCCCACACACACAGCTGTCAAACAGTACACCCGTTAAAAACGCACCTGTCAACTGTGGCTCCACCATAAACGCCCTTGTTGGTGTATGTGCAATAAGCCACTGGATCGATGTCCATCTTGACAATCTCTTTGCGCATAATTTCTGCTGAGGTAGTGAGCAGAAAAGTCCAAAGTACGGCCAAACGAAACTGCGTCATTCTTTCATTTTTTTGACTGGCTATTGACACGGTGACCGTGTGTCTTCTGTCGACACTTGCAGTCGTTTCGCCCCAGAGTCTTTACCCCTCCGAGTAATAGTTTTATCCTAGATAATTTTGTCACAGAGTTGTTTCGCCTTTATTTCAAGCTCGAGGCTTTACCAAGAGCTTGACTGGGCAGTTATATGGTTGCCTCGAACTTCGGCAGGACATGTTTTCGCTAAAGTAGTATAATTTGGTTAGAAGCTTTCGTAAACCACACAGTAAAATGCATCATATCACGCTTATAAGTTTTATAGTGACGTTTACCACGCGTTTGATGTAGATGAAGCTTTTATTTTGTTTTCGATGCTGTATATTTTGTCCATTCTATACCATTTTATCTGAAATTGTTATTTAGCCATAAATTTTGTTTCATTCGTGAATTTTTTAATTAAAAGCTAACAAATGTATGATTAACGGGGAGTGCTTGAATTTTTGCTTTCTGTTGAACAAAAGCTCTGTATCTCGTTTCGATATTAATTTAAGAGAGTTTCATATGTTCTTCATTTACATTTATTTTGTAGTAATCAATTTTTTACGTTGAAAAGATACACGTGGTTGTAGACGCCAAGATGTCCGTAAGCAGCACCAAAATATTTAATTAAATGTAGTCAAAATTGGTAATATGTATATAAGAATTTAACGCCCTCGATTTAAAACTGGATACATCAAAATCTAGATCTGTTTGGTTACAATGGAAGGAAATGGTAGAGTTGAGGAATGCAATAAACTGTATAGAGGAACAACTCCTTATGTAATGAGGTAAGTTGCCTGTAATTTAATTTCTACATATTAATTTCTTTTACTATGGCAATATATATATTTTTCTTTAACTACAGCAACAAATATATATATCTTACTTTTAAACAATATGTTGCGGTTTGTGATTTTTTTTTGGGGGGGGGGGGGGGGGTAATGATTTAAAGCTTTTAATTAATATATATATATATATATATATTACAGTCATTTAAAATTACATTATTTTACATGAGCTACAAGTATATTAAAGTCTGTTTTGTTTACTTTCTGCCGTATTGAATTTCCTGCCTTATTTCAGGTATTTAAAACAGAGGCGGCTGAAGCTTCCAACGACACTAACCCTATTGCTGCAGGAATAAGCACAGCATCGAACGACACTTACCAGACTGCTGCAGGAACAAACATAGCTACCACTGGACTCAGACGTTATCCTAAGGCGGCTGCTGCGAAAAGTAATAAAAGTGCCACTGGTTATCATCGGCATCAGCCCTACTGAGCATACATTGACTATAAATAAAGACAGTCTCTGCAGTTTCTTCTTATTCACCATGAAAGAACTGCCTGATTTTTTCATGATTATTAACTGGGCTACTTACGTCATACTAATCTAACTTCATTTACTTCTGTGTTTCTTGTTGCTGTTCTTGTTGTTTGCTGGTGAAGAAAGCAAGGTGTGTGATGCGTTTGCAACTGGAAGATGCCCATCCAGAATTATCGTTACATCGAATGCTGCATGCGTTAAAGAACTACAACAACAGCTGTGCGATAACTTTATTTATTTATTTTTTGAGACGATTTCTTTTTCTGAAACAATGAAAGGAACTTTGTTTTCTACACAAGATAATAACGATTGTGCCTATATTTTGAAAATTCTTCCCAGGCAGCGCACTTTGGAAATTGTTTTCACGAGTATACATTGGAACAGAGATCAAAGTCAATACCTTCTGTTTGCGAATGTGATAGCAGTACATCGTTATTGGTGCTTGACTTGATGTGTTTGTGACTATCACGCTCAAACATATGTTTTTTAGGTCAAGTCAGAAACAAAACAGAAAAAAATATGTCTTGTTTTGTGGACAATCAAATACGATTTTGCATTGTATGTATGAAACAAAAGACTGACATGTATTGTACAAGAAATACTAGACCATAAAATAATTGCGAGCAGAAGATGCATGTCTTGCGGTATTAATATACATGAACCTTTGATTTGTTATGAGATACTCAACTGATTTGATTGGCTTTGTATATAACATTTTGTGAGCCAACTGGAACGATAGTTGATAAACCTCTAAACCAATGAAAACAAAGTTTTGATAGATAGACCAATTTACTTAACGTCGCCATTTAAAATTTTACCATAGCTGAATGATGAGTGATTTCTTTATTTAATCTGAACTATAAAAGTGGAGTAAAGCGTGAAAAAACTACAAACATGGGCAAAATACGTAAAGATGGTGTCAAGAATATTTATTGCTCTACTTGTGAGAAATGGATGACGGAGTTTTATGTTTCTCGTCATGTACATAGTAAGTCATTTTACCAAGAAGTTGTTTCAGACAGAAAATATAAAGAAAACGTTTAACTTGAACGCAAGGAAGAGGGTAACTAGTGCTCTTAAGCAGGCTAAAGGTAACAAAATGAAATCAACGCGTGTAAAAGGAACAGAATAGAATATACGGTGACACCTTGAAGAAATGCAGTTACACTGAAGGCAAGGTTGCTTTGACACCAAGTAGTTCAGTACTACCACAAAAATAAGGTATTTTATATGAAAATCACAGCTTCATGTCATAATGTAGTACTTACATAACTTTGGATTCAATTGATCATTATTTTAATCTTAAAGCATGATCATGATCATGTATGTCAAATCATACTTGTGACATTACATTCATATGATACATAAAATATTGTAGGCTAGAATGACAATGGTTGCTAGAAAACATGATCATGATAATGTATGTCATTGTCATGTCACTCAATATCATATGTCAAGTTGCTGCAATGATCCCCACAATTTGAGCAGATTGATTTTTGCATTGCAGAAATTTGTCCCAAAGATACAGATAGAACAGCAAGCAGTGAATACCATGGTCAGACTGCATATGCTTACAATGTACTTCAGTCTGACTGAAGTGTATTCACCATATTTAATCAACTTCAGTGGAAAGCATGATCATGATCATGTATGTCTGAAACAATTAATTTGTAACATTGTTTTCATGTATTTAAATAAAATGTTGTAGGCTGAATATAACCATAAACTGTTAGTCTTCTTAACTTTTCAAGTCATCTCAGGTTAATATGGGGCAACAAGTTTTATATATTATAGTCTTAGTTTTTATCAACCATTCATTGTAATGGTCTTGACTGTCTCATCTTCTGTTCTATACCACCCTCTTAACTCATTTGTCTGTACTTTCTTTTCTCACTTCCAAATACACATCTAAACCCTTGTCCTTTATTCTAGTTTGTAATTTCTCACTTTCCTTATAGCAAAAGCCTCTTTAGCTAGTCTGTTTCTTTCTTTTTTCATAACTACAGGAAGGTCAGACAAAATTCTCTTCTTGGTGCCACCCAGTTTATAAGCGTTTGATAGCACTATTTCTCTATCTCCATAATGAGCAAATCTAAGGATGATGGGTCTGGGACCTTCAGTTGGATTTCTATGTCCATGCATGAAGTACATGTTGTCAGCAGTGAGGGGATCTATCTCCAAATCTTTGACAAAGAAATTTCTCATTTTCTCAAATAAGTTTTCAGGACCTTCTTCTGGGAAGTCATAGAATAACAAGTTGTATTTTCTGTCTTGTTTTTTCACCAAGAAGTATTTTCTCATTCAAAGCTTTGATTCAATCTCAACTTTCAGTTTATTCAGACTTGCCTTTAGATTCTCATCATTCTCTTTGATAGTCTTACTCTGAAAGTCAAGTGATTCCTCCAATTCATCTACTTTTGTTTGAGCCAAATTAGCATCTGTCTTGGCTTCTAAAACTTCTGCTCTGATTCCCTTTATGTCATCTTTAATTTCTGTAAAAATGTTACTAAATTTATTGTCAAGAGTCTCAATCTTCTGTGTAATTGTATCTTAACATTCTTTGTGAAAGTTTTATTCGTATCTTTTAGCATTTCTCTCATTTCTTCCTAAAAGCTTACAAACTCCGAGACCTTGGGATTAGCACTAGCTTGGCCAAATAATGTGGTCATCTGAACTTCACCCCCTTTCGGCTCGTGGTGCTATTTTCACTGTACTTCTAGGGCTTCCTCTTGGACTATCCTGCCCAGTTGTTTGTAGACACAGGTTTAGCAGGCATTATGACATGTAGTGGAACCACTGATTCACCATGATAGCGTCAGTCTATAATCAGTGTATATACATGTGCACAGTTTCTAATATAATTTACAGTGTCTCTATATTACAGCATATCCATTCCTTGATACAATTCTTGATTATTGGTGTGAATAGTTAGTTTTAGGTTCTGTCAACCTTTTGCTTCTATCGGTGCATCGTAAAAGGAATTTTAAAAACAGACGGATCAAGATTGAGCGATTCCTGTCAGCATATTCATTGCCCACAATGCCAATATGGCTCGGAAGCCAACAAAACAAGATTTGGTGCATTTTAAAAATTTCATGATGTTTTTCGATCAATTTTTGTATTTGAGGATTTTTAGATGATGAATGGTCTAAAGCCTTAAGCACAGAAAGTGAATCAGAAAAAAATAATTGCATTTTGAATTGTTGAAGAACTGATAAAATCTAAAGCTAGGTCTATTGCTTTGGCTTCAGCTGTAAAAATAGATGAACCATCTGGAAGGCGCAAGGTTTGGTGCGTATCTTTAGAAACGTACGTGTGACTAGGACTTGCAAGAAAGATAAAAGAAAAAAAAAAGTATCGTCGGACCGGTTGCTAATCGGTACTTCTTTTTTCTTCTTTCATCGACCTTATTTATTTATACAGGGTAACACATGTAGTAAACTAGTACTAATCTTCCATGTGGCCCTCTTTTCCTGGGTAGAAACCAGTACTACGCAATATGGATAAAGTCTCTTGCTCAAGGAAACAACACTTGCCGCTTGTGGGGATCGAATCCGGTACCTCGAGTCAGATACTTTACCACTGCACCACAGCGCGGGCACCATTTGCCAACCATCTTTTTTTTTTTTCATTTTTTTTTTAAAAAAAAAACAAACAACAATATTTTGTTGATTTTCTTTTTTTTTCATATTTATTAAATGTCACAATTGTAATTTTCAGTTACAAGCCATTCCAAACAACATAGTCTTCTAGGTCGGGGGTCCCGGCCTCCAAGCGACCATCTTGGCAAACTTCTTTTCGAACTCTCTCTGCTTTCCTCTTTCGCCGGAACCCCCGCAACTTGTCCTTCAGGTAGCTGTATAGGTCTATCTTGGCCCCAGGCGGTACCCAGCCTTTCGTCCACATCCCATCTTTGCGGCCGCTGTCCATGAGATTCTCTACCTGAGCTGTCGTGCCTGTAAAGAGAAAGCACACAAAACTACTAAAATGTAATTAATTATCAGGCGTCAGAACAAAAGATGCAAAAGTATAGCAATCCCAGGCAGACACTTCGAAATCTCAAAAGTTAAATAATGTGGACTTACCCTTACAGGGCCGTGCTCCTCCAAGAAGTAGTACACGTACCGCAGCTGGACGTCGGTCAGGAGCTCCTTCCTGTCTCTCGCTGGAACAGTCTGTTTTTCAAGCTTCTCTCGGAGCTCCCTTTCCCTCACGTCTGATAGTCTGCAAGGGGCTTCAAAGATGGGTGTCGCTGGAAACATGGCCCTCGGCGTGCTCGAAGCTGCTTCCCAGAGGGATGCCATCCTCGGCGGCCAGGTGCTCGCTCGTTTCTCCAGTTCCTCAAGCCGGTTGGTAAAACGCGCCAACTTGTCCAAGGTGAATGTGACAAGGCCCTCCACCTTCTCCTCCAATGTGAGGCTCGAGTCCATGTCCTCTACGTCGCTGTCAGGATTGGCTTCTGGCAGCAGTTCCTCTTCAATTACCTAGAACGAGAACAGAAAAAACAATAACTGAATTTCAAAATCCATGTCATTTGGGATTCGAACCCACAGCCCCGGTATTCATCAGCGCCACGCCGGTACAAGCACCGGGGTAGCACAGCATCCGGAAGGCACGCGCTAAGAATGTAGACTCACAACGCTACTTGGATGCTCGGCCATTTCTTTAAACTCGATTGAATTGTCCTTTCACTATGAAGTGCAAGAGAAGAAATATCGAAATACTAGCGCAATGACTTCAGCACCCAATTTCGTAAAATCATTCTTCGATATAAAAAGATTGGGTACAACATGGATATTATACGACAGACTGCATGCATGGTAGTTAACCCAATCACGGTTGGCAACTTTGCTTCCCTCTTTAATTGCACGCCGGTGGGTCAGGCCTCAGATTCTATGACGGCTCCAACGTAAAGGCTTATTGAGAATTAGAGAGATCTAATTCAAGGTAATGTTGGTTGGTGCCTGATGCTCTGTCTCTGGTCGGGCTCATCGGAGTCTAACTGTTGGTTTTCTTTTGCTCCAGCATTTCAGTGGTTTCTTGCTGTCGAGTCCTCACCGTTGTCTCACCTCTGTGGTTCTTTGATTTTTGTGTTCACGGAGATGTTGCACTGATGAGTTAGGAGGCCATCATGCGGACTGAACAAATTATTTGTCTAAATCGCGACGGAAGTAAGGGCGAGGATTGTGGCCACGTAAAATCGATTTAAGCCCCCCAGTGGAAATCTTCCACTGACCGTTCCAAGGCGGCTCTTCTGTGGCGATTTATTTATGTTGTTGTTTGTTACTTACTGTGTGTATCACTTGTGTCTTTTGGTTTTGGATGGCCATATGGCCATTTTGTGGGAAAGTAACTGTCCTTATGGCCTTCCTTTGTTTGGGTTTCCATTATGGTCTGGTCGCTTAATGTTTGTATTTCTTTCCCTTTGGTGTCTTTTATGGGTGGAGTAAGTTAATTGTATCAATTCCTGATCTTTGTTTTACTTCTACTTTCCTTATATACTCACCACGGAGCACTCCGTTCCCACGGTCGCTGTGGCTAGAGTTTTCAACCCACGGAGACAAACGTGGTGTCAAATTAAAGGTCTGGGAACTTACTTTGTACTCAGCGTCTCGAAAGGGACATCGATGCAACGCAGTCGTTAAAGGGAGCACTTTGTGGCTAATACCCCAGTAGACGACAACCCATTTGTCTCTTTAGGGTTACCAAATCTTCGGGCCCCTAAATTATTGGAAAATATTGCAGATATCCAAACGGGGTTTGCACCATTCGCTTGGCGGGACAAAGCGCTTTCCAAAACATATACACATCACTAGGCTGCGACGTCTAGATCAAAAGATATGAAATTTGTCCTGTCGAGGCCACAAATGACTATTTTTCTATTCTCTTGTTTTTTTTTTTTTTTTTTTTTTTCAGTTTACTCCCTTGCCTACCGAAAACTGCACCCATCCCACGGCCGCTGGGGCTCGAGTTAGCAACGCTCGGATACAAACTTGGTATCAAATTGTAGGTCCGGAAACGAGCTTTTCACTTGGAATGCTCGAACTGAACAGCGAATCATCAGAGAGCCACACGGACTACTTTTTGCCCACCCCCTGGCACACATTCAACCCATATGACTCTTAAGGGGGTCCCTATGTTTGGGCCCCAAAATTATTGAATAAAGTTGCAGCTATCGAAACGGGGATTTCTCCATTCGCTCGGCAGGACAAAGTCGTTTCACAAAAATATAAACATTACTAGGCTGCGACGTCTAAATCAAAATATACACATGTTTGAATACACGGCGACCAAAGCTGTTTTTGTTGTGTATTGTATTGGATAGCGACGGGTAGAGTTCTACACGCGGTGATCGAGTCCGAACTCAAAACAAATGGGGAGGCAAAGCCACCGTAACGAAACCACTCCTATCCAAATACATTCGCAACTGTCATTGTTTTCAGATGAAAAAGGATGCGTATTTTTACTTTTCTCATTTCTGCACACAAAAAAATGATTGTGGGTACTCGTTAGAACCGCCTCAATGGCGGTTCTATCGAATACCAACAGTCTATGTTTTCTTGCAGAAAAAAATAATGTTTTCATCCCGGTAAACCCCAGTTTTACTATATGAAAGTGGTGTTTGACGGCTCAAAATCGTATAGGCATGTTTTTATGAAGACTTCTGGACATGTTCTTGACTCTGTCAATACCTAACCGAGAAACGCGCGGCCCCGCCCATCTTGGGGCTTGAAGAAATAAATCGGCTGCACGATACAAAACATAGATTGTGGGTACTCGCCTTAATGGCGGTTCTATTGAATACCAACAGTCTATGTTTTCTTGCAGAAACAAGAAAAAAATAATGTTTTCATCCCGGTAAACCCCAGTTTTACTATATGAAAGTGGGGTTTGACGGCTCAAAATCATATAGGCATGTTTTCGTGAAGACTTCTGGACATGTTCTTGACTCTGTCAATGCCTTACCGAGAAACGCGCGGCCCCGCCCATCGGGGCTTGAAGAAATAAATCGGCTGCACGATGCAAAACATAGATTGTGGGTACTCGTTAGAACCGCCATTGAAGAACCGCCTCAATGGCGGTTCTATCGAATACCAACAGTCTTTGTTTTCTTGCAGAAACAAGAAAAAAAAAATGTTTTCATCCCGGTAAACCCCAGTTTTACTATATGAAAGTGGGGTTTGACGGCTCAAAATCAATCATATAGGCATGTTTTCGTGAAGACGTCTGGTCATGTTCTTCACTATGTCACCGCATTGGCTATTTCATGCAAAATGAAGGCCCCGGCAAACCCCGCTTTCAATACGGAAGTGTGGGGATCTCCGCGAGGTATAGAAAACGGTTGCTCGTTGATAGACCATATTTCGCATTGGCGAGAAAAAAACAATAGAAAAGCATACTACAATTTTACCTACCTCTCAGAGGGGTCATGGTTTTCACGTTCTCCTCGTTTGTATTGCCTTGAGTTTGAACGCTGTCTTCGTTATTGCTGGGATTCCGCTAGCAAGTATGTTGTCCTTGGCTACAAAGACACATACTTCGTTCGAGATCACTCTGATGCACCACAAAAGTACACTGATGCAGATGTCATAAGGATGCTGGAATATCAAATTGACAATATTTTCGGGGAGTTCAGTGGCCTATTATTTCAGCAAACAATTGGCATACCAATGGGTACTAATTGTGCACCGTTGCTTGCCGACTTGTTCTTGTACTCGTATGAGGTGGAGTTTGTACAAGGTCTCCTCAAAGCAGGCAAGAAACGCCTTGCACAACAATTTAATTTCACCTACAGATATATAGATGACTGAGTACTTGGAATTCATCTATCCACGTGAACTTGAAATTAAGGAAACAACAGAGACTGCAACCTCCTCCTCATACTTGGATTGTTATCTCTCTATTGACAACGGGAAGCTTACTACTATGCTGTACCATAAACGAGATGACTTCAATTTTCCCATTGACAACTTTCCCTTCCTGAGCAGTAATATCCCGTTTGCACCAGCATATGGAGTTAACGTTTCACAGTTAATCCGTTATACTAGAGCCTGTTCCAAGTATCAAGACTTTATGGAACGGGGAGGTGCTCTCTACCAGGTTGTTATGCCAAGGGTAACAAAAAACCAAACTGGTATCAACACTAAAGAAGTTTTATGGGCGGCACCATGATATTGTGAATCCGTACAATGTGGCCATTTCCAGAATTATTTCTGATATGTTTGCCAATGGAAAGCCATAGGAAGACTTCCAAAATCTCGGACATGCCCTTCCCGGCATTTACACCTTTTCTTCGTTCGGGTCGATGGACATGGTGGGCGTAGCTTGCTTACCAAGTAATGCTTAATATCCGCGGACGCCTGATTACACTCTTCTGGAGTCCATGTCTGTTGATCCGAACATTGATATTTGCCCTTTTCTGTCTGTGGATTAACGATTTTGGATTAACGCTTTGGTACTACGACCTAAACTACTTAAAATGTTAATATTTCTGCTACAAAAGTAGACTGTTGGTGCTCCTCAGAACCATGGTCTATAGAATCTCGGCACTCATTGTGGGTGCTCATTAGAACCTCCCAGTAAATTGCCGGTACTCGATCATTAGAATTGCTTCACACCTCTTTGGCAGTTCTAATGAGCACCCACAGTCTATGTTTGGAGCTGAAAATCGTTATCCATTATTCCTACTAAAGAATATCAAGTGATAATAAAATACTGCAAATGCCAAAATTACAGGCATCCTAAATGAATGAAGAAAGCAGTTTGGTGTTTTGTTTTTTTATTTCACATAAAAAGATGGTAATATGATTACATTCACCGAGTATTGCTCTTAGAGCCAGGCCAGGATCGATCGATCGCGAGGCATAATATGAACATATTTTCAATATTCTTCAAACTAAATGATTGCTGTATATCTTCGATGCCATTCTAGTGAGTACACACAGCGTAAACTGAATGTATGTTATGTGTAATCATTAGTATAGCCTCATCGAGGCAATTCTGATGAGTACACACAGCATAAGATAAAACAAGACAATTATTTCAAATATATTTATATCTGCAGTTACGATTTTTTCTGATTAGCTGTTGCATCATAGAAAATGGGAAACTTTAGAAAAAAATGTAGAGCCAGATTTGTCCTAAGAACTGCACTTATTGGCAATGTATACTCAAGTTGCCCCAGTTTTTACTCTCCTAATCCTAAGGCTCTGGAGAACTTAAATGATGACAGCCCACGTTGTCTTTCACATTTTCGAACTGCATATTTTTTTTTCACTTAATTACCTATGAAAATGTATAACAGATCAGACCTGCATCCAATAAATATCTAATAATACTGATTAAGAAATGCAATTACGATAACACATCCGTGCGACGTACATTCCGGTAAATTTTCTGTGGCAATAGTTTTCTTACTTTTACTCTTAAACTTAGGTTGAGTGTGCTCGTTGGAACTGCCTCGTTGAACTGTTTCTAACGAGTACCCGCAACCTATGTTTTGGAGCAGAAATAAGGATATTAGTGTATTATACCCCTGTAAACCCCAGTTTTCTCTATATAAAGAGGAAAGCGTGCTCAGAGGGATATTCATTGCACAGACTAGTCAACCTGATGATAAAAAAGGAAAAGAAATATCTGAGATCGACTTGTTAACACATCATATTAGCAAGTCCATGTAATGAACCTTTATACAAAGAAAAAGGTGGTTTATGAGCGGATATGTTGGTTTTCCTATTTCTGGTCAAAATATAGATTCATTTAGGCGGTTCTGATGATAATCCATAATCTATGTTTGGAGCAGAAATAAGCACCAGAAAAAAATCTTAACTGAACCAGGCAAGAGCTCATCACATAAGGTCCTTGTACCAGGATAGTGGTCTGTTTTGGCAGCTAAGTAGCCTTGAAATGCCACAGATATTATTAGCCCCTTGAGATCAGCTATAATCATTACTGGACATATTTATACCCTATTACCTGAAGATAGTCGGTGATTGATTTTATGGTCAAGTTAGCCCTTTTAAAGATTTCTTTTGCTGTCATATAAAAGGGTCTATATGTCTGTAATTGACAAGATAAAAATGGTGCGTATTCGTTGAGTAATTATTTAAAAACAAGATGTGTTTGTGAAACACTGATGCCCCCAGACAGCGCATGTTAAATTTTGAAAAAAAAAAATAGGTCAAAGGTCAAGTTCAAGGTCACAAGATCAAAAATTATGGTACCACTGGAAAGGTCTTGTGATAAGGTATACACATGTGAAGTATGAAAGCTGTACCACTTACCATTCAAAAGTTATGCCCAATGTTAAAGTTTTTGCAGACGGACAAACAGACGGACAGACCAAAAACTATATGCCCCCCAGAATATTAGATTCCGGGGGCATAAAAATGCCATTTAGTTAGCACACCCCCATTACTTCATAATTCAACATTGCCTTTTTAAAGCTTTAATTCGTATAGAATTTGAATAAAAGTATTACTGGTGGCATTGCCGGGGAAGGTTGATATTAAATGCCACAGGTGCACGGAATAAACATCCCGGTAAATATAAACAGAGTGTCATAAATACAGCGCTACGAGTCGATGAAGGCCGAGGCTATTGACACGGCGGCCGGGTGAATATGTTCTTGTTGAAACGGCGGTCGGACAAATAAGAACCTATTTACCCGGCGGCCGGGTGGATAGGGTGCAATTTACCCGGCAACTACTATCTTGGTCATATTTGGCCATTACCTCAGTTAGTTGTCATATTTGCAAATATGCAAATGAATGTTTTTTTTTATTATTATTATTTTTTTCCACCGCAGCAGTCGCGACATACCAAAGTCGTTAAAAATGGTAATGACTGGAAAATTGTTGAAAGCGACTGTAAACCCGAATTCACACACACACACACACACACACACACACACACACACACACACACACACACACACACACACACCACCGCAGCAGTGATAAGGACTGATTAGGAGCTTGATAAATAGTGATTAGGAACGCGATAGCTCTCTGGTTATGCACTTGCTAGAGGTCCCAAGCCAATTCTCGGTGGTGGTGAACATTTCGATGTCGTAACATGCTCAATTGACATCATTTGCAAGGATGAATGTTAAAAAAAAGTACACCGTCCTTAGGATCGGGGCGTTAACTGGAGCCCCGCCCCCGTGCAGGTTAAAGACCCCTACCGTAACTGTATGATTACTTTGGTTTGATTTGTATGGTCTCTGCACTTTAGAGGTAGAAATCCCACATGCCAACTGCGCAAATTATCTATGTAGAGTCATGGGGCGAGAATTCTGGCCACGTAAAATCGATTTGACCCCTAACCCCATGGGCCCGCCTTCGCCCGATAAAATTTTACTTACAGTTCCATCACAAAAACACACCTATTCAAATATATTGAGAATTTTGCCATAAAAAAACCCTGAAAATTTTCCAGTAAAGAAATCTGTTATTTTTCGTATATCTGCTCTAAACCTAGTTTGTGGGTACTTGATAGAACCGCCTCGATGAGACGTTGAAGAACCTAAAATCTATGTTTTTGAGCAGAAATAGGAAAAATAATTTATAGAACCGCTTCGATGAGGCGTTTTATTTCGGGAACCTAAAATCTATGTTTTTGAGCAGAAATAACAAAAAAAACGCATACCCCTGTAAACCCGTTTTACTGTATAGAAGTGGGGTTTTAGGGGTCCAAAAATCATATAGGCATATTTTTGTGATGCCAAGGCGGTTTTCATTTGTTGTGTTGTCTTTGTGTATATATGTAATAATTATAGAACATTGTCCCGATGTATTTAGGACACTTTGAGGGGTCAAGCCCCGAAGATCTATTTCTGGCCCCTCAATCAGCATACGCATGTTTTTAAAGAACAAACATTGGTCACCCAATCGTGTAACATTAGCTGAATTCAAAGCAGCAATTATCTTACGAATGGTACTCATATGGCAAAGGTAAATCAACACAGACCTTTTTGGCATGTCACATATCTAATAATTTATTTCTCTTGACACTGAATCTCATTTAGCATCTTTGGAGTTCAGTTCCAAGGAACACTTTGTGATAATTGCGAAGAAATACAGCAACAGTGCACGCCTGAAATGCCCAAATGAAAGAAATGGGCGTGAGCTTGCACAGTTTCAGCTCATGCTTTCTGAGATCACAAACGAGACTGAATTCATAAGTTCATGAATAACATAGACGGTGCCATTGTAATGGATGACCACCTGAATACCCCCATATATTTTTGTATTGAAGATCAAAAATGAAAATAACCATTGGTTGATTTCCAAAGTAGGCTAAGGTCCAAACTGGCCGTATCTTTTTATTTTGGATGGTTTCTGACCATTTGTGGTAAAGAAATTGCCATGGCGTTGTATTTGTAATGATTAATTACGGTGTCGTATCGCGTTTCTGTTTTTTTTGTGTGTGTGTGTGTGTGTGTGTGTTGAATGCAAGTTGCAACCTAATAGTTTCGATTCCTGAGCATTACCTTCACTTCTATTTGTTTGCCATCGCAAAAATGGGCAGAGTAAACCGGGAATAACCAGGTCGGATCTCCGTTACAGGGCGTGATGTTTTGGCATTAACATAAGGTGAGCCATTAGGTAGCCTATCAGATTGGTGCCGATGCTTGAAAAATAGGTAAAGGAACACAAACAGCAGAAAACAGTCAACGAAATGGGAATCAAGAGAGAAAAAACAAATACGACAATGTCGTTCCAAACCTTTATCAAACGAAAAATACAGTACTTACTACAGTAAAACATCCTTGTGTGTCCAAAACCATCACGAAACAGGCCTATATAAGTGACCCCTTAACCCCTCTTTATTATCGTAAAACTGGGGGTAAACAGTGGTGTACATTATTTTTCTTATCTCTGCTCAAAAACAGATTGTGGGTATTTGTTAGACCCGCATTGACGAGGCGTGTCTAATGAATACTCTCAATATGTTTTGAGCTGAAATATATTCAAAATATAAGGACGTTTATCTGAAAATTCCACTATAATCAATATACTTGAATAGGCATGTTTACGTGATGTGTTTACCAGTTTCGTTTGAACGTCTCCGTCAGCGCTATAAATGTCATTTTAGAAACAACATTGAGATGAAATGACATCTCAAGTCCTGCCGCCCAATGAAGTCAATAGGATCTTCAGAACTTATTTCTCTTCACTGCAGCTTGTGTTGTGCCATGTGGCGGCAGTAAAAAGTCTCCCCGTATATAATCATAGTGTAGATTATATTTTCTGGTCCTTTGGGATCATTGGGTTCATTTTAAATTATTTGAAGACGAGTTCCGCTTATGTCGCTGCTAGGGGGTGTGACCAGTAGCACATACCAGTACTGGTCATGAACAAACTCAATAAAACCGAGTCTGCTATTTTTGTTTATTAGGTGTATTCTTTGCTTCCAAATGATCTATCTCTTCAGAACTTATTTATGAGCACGAAAGGTCCGCCTCGAATGACTTTGCCTGAGACTATTTAGACCTTCTTTGTGTCAGATGTGCATCGGACTATTGATCAAAATAACCAGCGAGAGAAAATGAACATAGAAAAGTTACTATGTTCATTCGCTCCTTTCAGGGCACTGTCCGTCTCTGGCAAAAATGTAGTCCTATAATTGTATGATTCGGCCGAGGAAAAATGTAGTTATATAAACTGACCAGTTCCATATTACCTCGTGTTAAATGAGACATCCAACTGAAAAACAAAGGAAAAAGTGCATGTGTTCAATACATGTATATGAACTAAAAAGAAACGGCTAATTTATCTTACCACTATTTAGGACAAAATACCAAAATACTGTCTTACACAATCAAGACCATACAAAGTTATGCATGTATAGCTACCCATTCTTCTGAGACAATAGTATAGTAGCAAATCAAAGTGTAATTCACATACAAATATTTACATTCTCAGAGCATTTACACAGAAAACCCCTATAGTAACTTACTGGGAAGCAATGTTGTTCATACTCCAATGAATACATTGACTCACGCGACGTCAGTGACGTCGAAATAAACAATGGTTCTCTTAATACGATTGGACGATGGCGACGTTATGGCGCCAACGACGCTGTTCCGCTGTCAATGGGAAAACTGCGTGCAATTGTTTTCTTCTTTCATTTTAGCCCTTAAACAAGATTTTTTCGTCATATGATGGATGGGAAATAATGTAAATATAAGTAATAAAGGTAATTTGTTTAACGTTCATCGAATTATAAACAACATCGGGTCACGAGTGAACTTGCTCGTGACCCGATGTTGTTCATACTTCGATGAACGTTAAAAAAATTACATTCATTTCTTAAGTAGATATATTTCAAAGCATATAAGTAAATACATGTAAAATTACCATCAATCTTCAGAGGCTGGAGAATGGTAATGTATCAACTGGTAATTCACATATGACTATAAACAATAAAATGTCTTTCTTCAAGCTGAATAAAGTAATGACTAGATGTTCTAAAGAGACCAGCAAATGATCATGTATCAGCTCGTAATTCACATATGACTAGAAACAATAAAATGTCTTTCTTCAAGCTGAATAAAGTAATGACTAGATGTTCTAAAGAGACCAGCAAATGATCATGTATCAGCTCGTAATTCACATATGACTAGATACCATAAAATATCTTTCTTCAAGCTGAATAAAGTAATGACTAGATATTCTAAAGAGACCAGCAAATGATCATGTATCAGCTCGTAATATCTGAATCTGTAAGATGGGCAGGTTATTGTAGTTTAAATACTTTTTTTATCTTTAAAGATGAATGCATTTCCCTACCCACTTCATGTAAACTATGGTCCACAACCATGGTCGACCATGTTTTACTTCGCTGTCAACAATGTATAGGTTATTTTAGAGACATTGCTTCGAATTTGTGGTACTTCTACCCAAAATTTAGTTCAAGTAACATCTCAAGCCCTGCTTCCCCATGAAATCAGTGAGCTTTATAGGCATGTAAGGCCAGACCCAGGCGAAAATGATGGTCATATGACCATGGTCAACCATGGTTGTCCATGGACATGTGACCATGGTCGACCATGTTTTGTTAAATGGCACCAAGGTTTTTGATGGTCAGTAATCACCATAGTCTGTGACTGTGGTTGACCATTGTCTGTGACCGCGGTCACTGACCATCAAAAACCGTGGTGCCATTTAACAAAACATGGTCAACCATGGTCACATGTCCATGGACAACCATGCTCTACCATGGTTTACCTTGGTCATATGACGATCATTTTCGCCTGGGTTAAATTAGAGAATGGTACCAAATCAATTTGTTATTCGCATATGCATAGATCCCATAACACTGTCTTATATCAAGATGCATACAGAATTGTCATCATTCTATAGAGACTAGAGAGTGATGATGAATCAACATGTAACTGATTTTCACTAGATACCATTAAATGTGTTACATCAAGCACATATAAGTAATACGTACAGCATTTTCATCATTCTATAGAGGCTAGAAACTGAAAATTAATCAACTGGTAATTCAATATGGCTACCATAAATTGTCATACATCGAGCACAAGGAAATTATTGTATGCAGAATTATCAGCATTCTGGAGCATTGAAAATGGTATGGTAAGCCAAGTGCACAATAAAACTTTAAACCACGGTTTGAACTTGAAACAAGGGTTAGGAAGCCTTCATGCGGACTAAACAAAATTATTGTCTATACCGCGACTGAAGTAAGGGCGAGGATTATGGCCATGTAAAATCGAATTAGGCTACAAACTGGGTTTTCAAGATCAAACTGTGGTTTAAAGATTGTGCATTAGATTGCCATAGTACACCCCGCAGTCACAGATTTAACCCTTTTTATCATGTCCCGCTCAACGCTTGGTTGCTCTGGTTAGAAAGTGTTGGGGTGTGCTGTATGACTTGATACCATATTACATCAAATATATATGAAGTTATGCATACAAAATAATAATCATTCTATGATCATAACCACCCCTGCTAATTGAGGGCTCAAAGAAATAATGTGCTGCATGATGCTTCCACAATTACACAAGTACTGATAAACACTTTAGAAGTTCAAAAATTGCCCAAGTAAAATGGTATGAGCTGGATCGTCAATGCATATAAATTGGGCAGCAGGGGTCCAGATGTTATTTCAACTCAAGGTCGGTAAAAGTCCTCAAAATTGGAAGTAACCTCTCCAATGCAAAATAACAGTGTTAAACCTAAAATCAAACAATGATCAAAAATCAGCTGGTAATTCACATATTTTTTAGCAGAATTAAAAGTATCAGAATGTTTTCAGATTTATTTCTTTGGTTGGTGGTTAAATATTTTCGATATATTTGAGCAGGTTTTCGTAGTGGATCATGAATATGGCAATTCCTGTATGATTAGATACCATAAACTGGCAAACATCAGCATTCTGATGCATGCGAAATTATCATCATTCAATAGTGTTTAAAGAATTTAATCAATCATAAATAAATGTAAAATAATGCATGTATACTTTTTCACCAATCTGAATATAACAGAGAATCACCATAATACAAGCTGACAATTCACATCTGACTAGATACCATTTTTTTTTTGGTTTGTGTTTTACGACCCTTTCAAGATTATTTCACTCATATCGAGATGATTGTTAATCAGAGGTGGGCGAAAACCGGAGTACCCGGAGAAAAACCACATGACCTTCTGTTGCAGAACTTGGGCGTCTCACACGTGACCCGAGCCAGGCTCGAACCCATGGCGGTGAGAGACCTAATGACTAAGAGTCAGCGCTCTTATCCATTAGGCCACGGAGGCCCGTGACTAGATACCATACACAGTCTTACATTACAAAAATATTATATATATCATACATACATAAAGTCATCAGGTAAAAAAAATAATCATGCTGTATAGACTACAGAGTGGGAATCAACAGGTAATTCACATATTAGGCCGCTGGCCAGATATGGTTTACCTCCCCCCCCCAGGGGGATTTTTGTAGACCATATTTTTCTTGAAGCCTATTGTCTTGCGAGCATTTTGCAAGATGTTAGCCATCTGAGAATGGCAGCGTTACGCTGTAACAGCCTGTTACATACGTTACCAGTCAAAAAATCGAAAAATCAAGTAGGTATATTGAGTTTCAGAAAAAAATTGGAAGATATAATAAACTTTCAGAATTGGTTAATTAATGGAAGTCAGCAATGGCTGTGTCGCATATTAGGGGCAGTTGAACACATATACAATCTTCTTTGGCGTTACGTATGTTACATTTTACCATTAAATAGTATAAAAATGGTAAATGGGTCTAATAAAGTCCGTCCTAAAAACTGTTGAAATGAAATTTTGATCACAATTATTTTTTTTTCTTAAAGAAAAAACATTAACATTTTCAAAACTACAAACATTATGTTTCTAACATTTTTACTTTTTGAGTTATTGGCTGTTGAACATGGTGACCCAAATTAATAACATATTTGCAATAGGATCCTAACGACATTACAAATTGAATCAAATGGTAAAAGTGAAGCAATCTAAACCAAGTGTTTCAAATGCAGTAAGCAGATATTTTTATATGAAACAGTAAGTGTTTGGTTTAGATTTTTTTAAATATCTTATTGCATTGAACAGCATACTAATAATGTAACGTACGTAACACAAGGTTGTTCAGACATTTAAATATAAGCGATATACATAATACGGTCAATTTTTTTATATTTTTTTTTCAATTTCACTAGACCTATTAAGATAAGTGAAGGCACTTTGTATTTAAACCAATACACCTTCCAATGCAAAAACCAAGAAAACTAACAGTGTACACTTGTATATATATCTTATATACAACAAAATCACAAGCATAGTATCACATATTTACATTTTTTACTCAGCGCTATGTCCGTCTATGTGGAAGCAGGGCCGTGAAAGAGTCCTGGATTCAGCTCGTATAAATATGCAATTTTTGTTATATTTTCTATTTTAAAACATGATAAATAAAAAGGCAATCACGTACGTAACACACGCCGTCATACGAATAATTTAAACATTACTGTTGAGACATTTTCCCGTCAAACTTAAATATCCATACACATTTAATTTTCACCAATATCATAACAGAATGAGTTAAATCAGTCAGGTTTTCATTTCTAACCATGACCCTGTGGATCATGAACACATCTACAAGTAAATAAAACAGTATGAAGATATGTGGCTCCTTTGCCAACGAACTAATTGGTACATAGAATGATATAAATGATTCTGATTTCCAATAAATACAACACACATGTATATGGTAAGCATACTACACATGAAAAGCCTGTGACATACTGTACGAGGAGAAACAGTTTTGTTGAGTCAATAAATCACACAGATCGCACTTCAACACTTGACTTGTTAAATAAGCGGCTCTTCGCGTACTACTCAAAGGTTCAAAGGATTTGCCTCATACAGATAATTAATCCTCATCAGAGTCATCTTCAAAAACTTCATCAACCATATTCGTCATCTCAAATCCCTCGCCATCATCGCCATCCTCTGTATCCTGATCTGCTTCTTCCTCGCAATGCTGTTCACATAAGATGTCGATTAGCTGTTCAGGGACGATCAAGTTGTCTTTCACCCATACATACTCAATTTCCTCCCCATTTATGTTCCATCCACTTTTGTCCAGATCTGGAAGGCCTGGATAGTTTTCATGGGAGTGTATCCAGACAAACACTTGATAATTCACTCTTCGTATGTGCATCTCAAGTGCAGAGCGGCATGGTGGTAGTAAGCTCATGTCCATGCCATTTGAAACATTCAGTGTGTTTGTGTGGCTTTGATACTTTTTCAGAAACATGTCGTATCGCAACTTATTTACATCTGTGTAAGTTGCACCGCCATACATAGCACACGTGAACGCTTCCATGTCCCTGATGAGTGCTTCGGAACAGTGTTTTGCTTGCCCTACTCTGCTTAGTATTGGAATAAACTGTGTTTTCTTCTCAATGAGTTTTATCGGAGCGATCTTACCGCGGCGAACAAACGCACTGGTAGTGTCACATCCTGTAAAGCAATGTATGGCTGGTAAGACTGAGCAAATTTCTTCCCCTGTGTTTTGAACGATGTTGTTGACGTTCAAAAGGCGCCTTTTATTGCCCACGCCAGTGTCGAACAAAACTGTCAAGTTGATATCTTTGCAATACTTTGCCAGCAGTACAAGTACATCTGTGTCTGGCGACCTTACAATGACAGTACTAGCATCTGGCAGCGATGTTCTCACATTGAGACAATGGAGTATAATCCTGGTATCTGCCTCCTCCTGAGAAGAAAATAAGTTATGTTCGGGATATTTCGACACAGTCTTATTGTCTTCACAGGTGAGACGGAACACTTCTTCACCGATGGCATAGTAAATGCTTCTGTCTGCAAGTTTGACAGCATACTTGTCAGTTGTCCATTGCTCCAGAAGTAGGCCAATGAGCTGAGTCTTGTTTTTGTCACTGCTCATAAAGCTCTTCCAGTCATGCGGAGTCCTAGTCTTTGCACCTGACAACAGATGTGTTGGTGCGGTCCCCTGCGAGAACGTTCGTAGGACTTTATCGACTGTGGCTTATATGTGTCAGTGACAAAATCAACACGCTTGGCCTTTGGCAACTGGTTGAAAACAGATTCTGCAAGTTCCTCAAAGGTGTCAGGAATTGGTGTTAAGCTTTGCAGTATCGCGTTTCCATCAATGATATGCACAGCATTATTTGGTCGCTCTGTTGTTGGCTCAATATGCGACTCCAACAAATGCAGAAGTTTGGACTTGTCAGTTTTGGTGGGCATTCCGTCAGCGGTCGCTAGTGACCATGGCACAGGTCCTAGAGGGAAAGATAACGTCAACTCAAGGTCGATGTTATGTTCAATAGACAGAAGAACAAGCTGCCCAAAGACGTTCCTTTCAGCTCTGATCTGGCTGATTTTGTTTTGTGAACTGGTCAGTTTCTTCTTGACCTCGCAAGCCGCAAAAGTTTTCAGCTTGTTTCGCTTGACCGGGCTATGAAAGCTAACTGACTTTTCCACCAATCGTGAATTGATAAAGTCTTCCATAGCCTTTCGGCCAATGTTCGGAGCTTCAATCAGATCTGTAGCAATATCCGGCTTTGCAGGAGCTCCTGAAGACAGACAGTACAGTTCATTTCCATTCACACTAGCACTGAATGGGTTGGTGAATCCAGAAATTGCCTCTTTTACTCGTGTAACATCATGTTCACTACTTTGCATCTGAGCAGGCCGCAAGTCTTTATGGCTGGAAACCTCGTCAGTGCTCATGTCAGTGCGTTGAAGAGTTGCTTCAACATACTGAGCTCTTATATGACGGGTAATGCACCATCTGTAATATGCAGCGTAGTTCCTGCTGAAGCCTATGATGCCACCTTGTGATTTGGCATGGCGATTGATAGTTTGCTCAATAGTGATGTCAACAGCATTTCTGGAGCGAGGAACAGATGACCGTGACACACTAAAGCCATTTTGTTCAAGTAGTTGTCTACATCCAGGATGTGTATCAGACAAATTCAACAATGTCATCAGGTACACAGGTACATAACGTGCATAGTTGACGTGATCGTATGCAAAGAACATTGGACACAAAGAATACAGAGCTGCAATATGCAAATCTAGGTTGTTTTCCTTTGTAGCCCTGATAAGCGTCAACACCATTTGGATAATATCCATGTACTGTGCCCAGAATTGAGCTGTTTTGCCATGACCACCCTTCAGAACTTCTGATTTAAACACATGATACTTTTCAAAGTAATTTCTGAATTCTTCAGATTGTTCCACCATGTCTAATAACTCTTTTGACGGAGAGTCTATGAGATCTGTTAGCGTTTTGATTGTCTCTTTCGACAAACATTCCTCACGCGAATGCGTTTCTTCAAACCGGCCTAGCATAAGCCGTTCCAAAGCTTCAAACAGTAACTTATGGACCCTTAGAGCTCTGTTAAAGTGCTTGCCCGTCATTACTCTATCTAATGAACCACTGGCACAAATACCAGCCTCTATGACAATTTCCGAAAAGCCACTACCTTTCATCATCTTGCCAACAGTTCCAAATAGGGAACATATCGTGTGGAAGACACCCATTCTTACTACTATCTTACTAAACCTATCTGAATACTGCCACACTAGTGCATAAGCTTTCTTGGCAACAGCCAAGTCGAAGGTAACAATAGCGTACTCCTGGCCGACTTCACCACTCGCCTGAAGCGACTGCTCCAGAATGTATTGCACTGTTGAGTTTTCGTTTATTGACTCATTTAGTGGGGCCATATATTCGACATTTGAAGTTGCACAATGCTTTTCAGGGGCAGTTTGTGATAGCCATCCAGCCCAGGATGGAACTTTCTGACTACCCAAAGACCTGCCTATATCACGACAGATAACCCATGTGAAATTCTCCATTTCTGTCTGTTTAAATGAATAATCTACTTTACTTGTCTGAATGTCAAAAGTTGGGTCTACCTTTGGTTTGGCATAACATGGTCGTATCTGAACCTCAACGGGAGTCACTGACCTGTCCTTTGATTTGTGTGTTGTCTCTGTTTCAATAACAACTGAAGCTCTATCTGGATCACAGACCTCTTGTATTACAATTCCGTGCGTGGAATGAGTAGTTCCACAACCTGTTGGTGTCTCTTCGTCGAGATCAAAATTGTCATAGCACAAATGAATGACAGAGTTGTTGTCTCTAGAGATATTTCTGGGTAAAACCGACTCTGATGAGGTCACAGAATTACACATTGCTGTTTCCAGCTCGAGAGTTTTCGAGTACGACTGTCCATGGCCATACCGATTTAGAATTGTTATAACTTCAGCACTACCTGTGAGATGTCTTACAGCCATAGGCAATGTTAAGTGTTTTGGCATTATCCAGTCGCCATTTGTTGCGGCATAGCATAGGTCTTCAGCAAAAGACAGAGCATAACGCTGGGACTTCAGGCTTGCATGTTTTACAGGTTTGCCAGTTATGATATAGACAAGAAATGTCAACAATATTTCTGGTGGTCGTCTGTCGCCAGAAAGCAACCAGGTAGCCGATGGTGGCCAAGACATTGGCTCACTTTCCAGTTTCCCTTCATTAATATGTCTCCTTATTATAGCTGCACTTTCAATGAGGCGCTTCTCATCTGAGGCTGCTAATTCAAATGCAGCCTCAACAGCCTCACCTTCTATGTCAGCAGCATATACAAGTTCTGATTTCTTTCGGGGTTGCCAGTATTCAAGCTTCTCTCCAAAATGCTTGCATAGTTTGTCTTTTAATTTGTAAGTTTTATAATTTTCATTATAGAACTTTGGGTAGTTTTCTAACATGTATGTCAGATATCTTTCTCGAATCATTGACAACCTTTCTATGTTTCCACCAGTTAGTATATGATCCTCTATGTACTTGCTGATGTATTGAAATGCAGCATTATGTGCTGCCTGTGACTGAGAGGATTCACTATCTGTGTGTGTAACGTGTCTTTCGCCTATATCTCGAGTGTATTTTTTCCGGCAATGGCTATGATACCATGCTTCCCTTGCTCGCAAGTCCTGTCCGCGTACTTTACAAAGTAGTTTTTCATCACCCTTTGCTTCGGCAGCGGCCTTGATAGAATTTTCAGCTGTTGGGGTAACACACTTAATCAGAAGTTGTTTCTTACGGTTGACTTGTATATATTGTTTATCACAGAACAAACATTTGTCAGAAGGGAATAACGCAGTAGACGTGGCGGATGATGCAGTGAAAGAGGGCCTGCCCCTTTTTGAGGTACTAGGGACCTCATCGTCTGCCACTGTTGAACTGCACTTGCGCTTGCCAGCTTTTGGAAGAAGAGTAAAGAGCTGGTAGCACCTTCTGTGATACCCATGCACCATCTCATCAAAAGTTTTCGGTATGTTTTCCGATATTTCTGGGAGTTTGTGGGTCACATCTGAGAAAGTGAGCCTTTTTTGTGCTATTGATGTGATTTTTTGAAAGTCTCCTCTGTAGCAGGCGTAACAGTTGCTTCCACAGTGCTGGAGAAGTGAATAATACAAACTCTCCCGTCAGTACCTTTGGACCTAGATGATTTTTTGTCTTGAGGCTTTGTCTTCAGAGCCACTGGCTTTTCCATGATTGTAGATTTTACAAATGTAAAAACGTGTTGATTTGAAACAAAAGCAACGATAATAACAAATAATGTGTGTGAAAAAAGAAAATAACACAATTATTTATCTGTAAGACAGGCAGGCAGACCGACGACAGACTGACAAATAGGCAGGTAGAGAGAAGAACAAATAGATGTACAGGTGGATAGACACACTAGATTAATTTACATGGCTAGATAGATAGATAGATAGATAGATAGATAGATAGATAGATAGATAGATAGATAGATAGATAGATAGATAGATAGATAGATAGATAGATGGATGGATGGATGGATGGACGGACGGACGGACGGACGGACTGACAGACTGATTGATTGATTGATTGATTGGTATATTGATTGATTGATTGATTGCTTGGTTGATTGATTGATTGATTGATTGATTGATTACACAATGGGATTGGTTGATACAGACAGAAAAAGTTGACAGATATAGACACTATCAAATAGACAAATCACTCCTTTTCATTTTAAAAGAGATAACAAAGTATGAAGAAATCTAAAAAAAAAAAACAATTTTTAAACACTTGAATTCAAACAGTAACTCAGCGAGAGAAAACAGTTAAAATTTTAATTAAAAACTACTTGTTTTTAGCTATTAAAGTGGAAATACAACGGTATGTGTTGTTTTCAGCTTGAGACCTGTAACGATCGAAAGCAGAAGACAGAATGACGTCTTCTTCGCGGGGTTTTCTTTAACCGACGTTTGACGTCACCAAAAACACAGCGCTACAAATTAAATGTACGCGTAAAGTTTACGGTTGGCTGTTCCGGCATTGGCACGGATTATTATTAATATATGTCAATACGCTTAGATAACATGCCTATATATTGAAATGGTATTTCATTACGACTGTAAAAGTACTGCGAAAAATCTCATATCATCTAATCTCTGATCCAATTTATGTTGTGTTCGTAACCAACGTACTGGTTGATTCTTACTTGTACTCAATAGACTGCCACAACAAGGCAGCACTCTTATGAGTACCCACGATCTTTTTAAATGTTAACACATAATCACTAAAAGCGAAAGCGACCAGAATACGAGCACTCCTGTGAATTTGCCCTATTCACTGAAAAAATTTAAAGTTTATGATAGTCAAAATGCCAGCGTGATACCAGAAAGTAACGCATGTAACACTTAATAACGTATGTAACGCGTGGAAACCCTCGTAGTATTTATAAGACGAATACTTAAAATAAGTTAGTGCATTAAAAGAGCAACAAAAACATGTGCCAGCATGCAAAAAATTACGTACATACCATGTTGGCGACATTATCAGGAGGTTTCAATGCTATTTTGAGGGTAACGTACGTAACCTGGGTGTTACTCGGTAACGCTGCCACTCTAAAAGGGCTAACATGTTTCATTTTGTGTCTTATATAATGTAGTATCAGAAAATCATAGTGTACAAAAATCCCCCTGGGGGGGGAGGGGGGTCTATGGCCAGCCCAAGGACTATATGACTAGATACCATAAATTGACTTGAATCAAGTACATATAAAGTAATGCATGTAGAAGTACCATCATTCTGTAGAGACTATAATATAATATATATGGTGAATCAATCGTTCAGTCACATATGACTAGATAACATGAACTGGCTTAGAATGCCTCGGTAGCTCAGTTGGATGTGTCTGGGTGGTAGGTTGCTACTTGCCATGGTCAGCAACATTCTTTGGTGGAGATTGATCATGAAATCTTTTTGATAGTCTTTCTCTTCCTTCCACTGATTCAAAAAGGACAATTGCCAGTTTCTGCCAAAATAATGTGTACTTGTTAACTGCTTACGTATAAACCAGCTTTTGAAAAGTTCAGATAGGTTAACTAGTCAGCTCGAAATGACCTTAATAGTGCGGACTGGGCTGTTAAACTCAAATCTAAACAAACAAAACCATACACTACTAGCTTATCAAGTTCAATTAAACTGATGCATGTAAACTTTCCTCTCCGTCACTGTTTGATTTGTGTGTTCTTTCTTTCTTGCAGACTGATCATGAAATCTTTTCTTTGGCCAATCTCTCTTCCTTCCGATGAGTCAAGAAGGGCAGTTGTACTGGTTAATTGCTTTTGTATAAGCATGCATAGAAAAAATGTGTATAGGCTAATTGACCAGCTCAAAAATGACCTAAATATTGATAACTTGGTTGTAAATCTCCAATACAAACCAACAAACAAAACAGCATGTCAGTATCTGAATGTTATTTCTATGCTACTGAGAGGAGTACACAACAATTTAAGCTTCAAGCATGGTAAATTATTAAACAACCTGTACTGAAAGCTGTTTTGTTGTTGATTTGGTTGCATATTGCTACCATGCAGAGCTGAACTGACCTCAGAGGAGTACAGGTAAACCGCTTAGAAGGACTACACATGCCGTGACAAAGTGGTGTTAGTCCGACCTTCCATTGCATCTTAGCTTTTGGTTTCATGGGGTGGAGGCAGGGTTTTGAGAGATCATTTTATCTCAGAGTCGGTTATGAGTCCCACAAATTGGAGTAACGCATGTGGCTTATGTAAATGTTGAAACAACATTATTCAACTTTTTTAGATGAAGGCCAGTTTCAATTTAGCCTTTTCCCTTACATTTATTACATGTCCATTCACTAGACAATGTGCTGTCTTGAAAAACTTGTGCTGTGACAGACAAGCAAGTTTGGTGAAACCATTGTTTACATAACTTACATGAGATCATTCTTTCTTCTTTGTTGTCTGGCAGTCTGCAAATGCAGTACAAAGGAACACGAATTTGTGATAGTATTACTGACTTTTTTGGAGGGATTTTGTGACTTTGAAATTCAGAAATTTCACCCACTTGTAAACAATGGTGTAAATGGTTCCTCATTAGGCATTGATCATATTGGAGATGAGCTGGTTCGCCACCATTAGCCAACGTGACTGCTGCTGCAACTGCAAAAAGCCCACAATCAATACCACCCTTCTGCCTCTGAAACCTTTTATTCCTAATGATCATTTCAGGTTTATCTAACATCATGATTGATGCCATTTGCATCTTGACATCCATATTGACTCTGCTATATAACGAATCATACATATCTACATGACCATTTTCACAATGTACATTTGAAATCACTAACCAGTGGAGACTTCCATCATGCAACATTTGAATGAAATTGTGTTTACATACATTAAATTGAAGTTTAGATCTCAAAACTGGATCCTGTAGCCCTTGTAATTCTGGGTGTTGAGTTTTAATTAGCTCCATAGATTTGCGTATATGTAAATCATTTAACATGGACCCATTTGTGATATCTTCTAAAGAAAGATCTGTGCCTGTATTCCCTTTCTTTGGGTTTTTTGGAGATTGCCTTCTATGACTTCCTCATTCCCCCAGGTATTAGACTTCCTGCCTTGCCGTGGCCCTGGGGGCTCAATTCCCACTGGGCACATTGCCGCTGTGGTCTCTGTGCCCACTGGGAAGAGCTAAAGGAAGTACCACCCGTTTGCCGTGGGTGGCGTCCTGTAAGCCTCTTTGGCCTGGCTTTTCGGTGTAGACGGGTGGCCGTGCGGTCCGGCACGGTCAATCGGCTGGTCGCGCCGAGCCCTAGAGATACCGCTTTGCTTTCTCTTCAACTCTTTTTGTATCTTTCCTGATACCAACCATATGCCCATTTACCTTACCCTTTTCTGTCTTTTTATCTCTAGAAGGCGGTGGCTAAAAGGATCAATCGTGTAGGCATTTTGTTTATACGAGTATATCTCACGTGTATCTCTAACACCTGCGAGTTGGATAACCACTCCATTATGGTGTTCCCTTGTAGGGCTCCACGGAGGGCGGAGAGCACTTGGGACGAAACTAGAATTTTTTCCTTATGCCTCATGGAAAAAAACATAACCGCAACGCAGCTAAACGTAAAAAAGACGAGGATTCATCCGAAACGGATGAACCCAGTCAACAGAGAAGTCAGCAGTCAAGTCAGCAGTCTAGTCAGCAGTCTGAAACTCAAAAGCTAAGCAATGTTCCGCGCTTCTTGGTGATAACATCACATGATGATACACGTACGGTGTCAGATTTATCACCTTTTGTGATCGAAAAGAGTATAGTGTCCATTGCCGGACATCCAAAAAGTATAAAAAAATGAAGTCAGGTGATCTCCTCTTGGAAGTCGAGAGAGAACAGCAGGTCAAAAACCTGCTTGGTGCCACAAAGATCTTCGATCTCAACGTCAAAGTATCGTTGCACAAAACCCTAAATTCATGTAAAGGTGTCATCCGCAGCCCAGAGCTACGCCCGTGCAACGATACCGAGATTGTTGAGAATTTGAGAGATGAAGGCGTCATTGGTGTACGTAACATCCAAGTTCGTAGAGGTGGTGTATTAAAGCCAACAAGTACCTACGTGTTGACATTTAATACACCAGTTCTGCCCAAGAAAATAAAAGTTGCATATTTATCTGTTAACGTAGAGGTGTATATACCAAACCCTCTCAGATGTTATCATTGTCAGGTTTTTGGTCACCACGAAAGCAGATGTCAGAAGAAACAACTCTGTCCAAACTGTGGTGAGGAAAAACATGTCGATAACCATCAAAACTGCAAAAATGAACCCAAATGCGTCAATTGTGGTGGCAAGCATGCTGTTTTCTCTCGAGATTGTCCGGCATGGAAAAAAGAAAAAGAAATACTCACTGTCAAATTCCAAAGGGGGATAACATTCCCAGAAGCGCGGAAAATTGTTGATGAGCGATACACAACACCAACCACCAGTTACGCCAGCATCACAAAAGGTGCTGGTGTAAAAGTTTCCAGCTCCGCAACACAGACTGCTGAATCATACATAGCTGAACTGAAAAAATCTGGTAAATCCACTCCAGCACCACAAAGTTCAACCAGTTTATCAAATGGCACAATCCAGGTTGCTTCGGATCGGTCGACAGCGACCGTACCGAAGCCAGCGCCGCATGCAAAAGAGAAACTCGACTTAGGTCGAACTAATAAGGGATCAGAAGATCCGAAAAAACAAATGTCTCTTAAACAAACAGACAGACAACGTAAAATGGAAAGAGACAATATAAGATTCCAGAACAGATTCGGATCTTTGAGTGACAGTGATATGGAGTTTGAAACTCCATCATCACCAAACGGCAAAAACAGATCGAGGTCAGCAACACCACGAGCTGGTGGTAGCAGATCTATATCACCAATTGCAGCTCCAATATAGTTTTTAGTCTTAATCTCTTCATAAAATGGATTTAAAACACAAAATAATACAATGGAATTGTCGAGGTCTTAAATCAAATTATAATGAACTCTTATTACTTATTTCGTTATTAAACCCATCGGTTTTTTGTTTGCAAGAAACTTTTTTAAAAACTGATGACAACATTGATGTCAGGGGTTTCAATACATACAACTATATCTATTCTGATGGTAACAAACCATCTGGTGGCAGTTCAATTTTTGTTAAATCATGTTTACCGCAAAGAGAGATCAAATTAAAAACAGACCTTCAAGCTGTAGCAGTATCGGTTTCTCTGGATAAAGAAACTACAATATGCTCTTTATATATTCCACCCTCATTTTCTTTAAAGCCCGAACATCTTGACTCATTGCTGAGTCAGCTTCCATCCCCATATCTTTTAGTTGGCGACTTCAATGGTCACAATATTCTATGGGGCTGTAAAGATATCAATAACAGAGGAGCACTTGTCGAAGATTTTATTGCAAAGAGCGATCTTTGCTTGATGAATGATAAATCTTATACTTACCTTCACCCTGCGACAGGTCATTTGTCTTCTTTAGATCTCTCTTTGTGTCACCCATCTCTCTTCTTGGACTATGACTGGTCTGTTCATGATGATCAGTGCGGAAGTGATCACTTCCCTGTTATAATTGAGAGCGTAAACGAACCAGATGAAGACTGTAACCAGAAGTGGAAAATGAATAAAGCCGACTGGGAATTATTCCATAATTTATGTGAAGAAGAGTTAACAGTTGATCACTTAAATGAATCATCCGACATTGTTTCTGATTTCACAGATACACTTATTAATATATCAGAACAATGCATTCCAAAGACCTCCACAAATACTAAGAAAAGCAAGCCTTGGTTTAATAATGACTGTAAAGAAGCTATTAAAAAGCGTAAACAGGCTCTAAATAAGTTCTGCAAAAGTCCCACTTCAGAAAAGCTAAACGACGTAAAAGTTTTTAGAGCTAAAGCTCGGCGAACAATCCGAGCTTCAAAACGAAAGTCATGGAGAGAATATGTCTCCAAATTGAACTACAAAACCCCCATTAAAAAGGTTTGGGATATGGTACGAAAAATTTCAGGAAAAACAAAGTCCTCTAGCTTTACACATTTAAATACTGAATTTGACACAATAGCTTCAACAAAGAAAGATATTTCAGATACTCTTGGGCACACATTCTTGAGAAATTCATCATCGCGTAATTATTCTGACACTTTTAGAAATTTCAAAAAGGACCAAGAGAAAAGAAATCTAAACTTTAAATCACTTAATCACGAAGAATACAACAAACCTTTTAACTTATCCGAACTCGTTGAAGCCATTGAAAAATCACATGATACGGCAACCGGCCCCGATGAAATTCATTATCAGATGCTTAAGCATCTGCCAAAAAGTTCTCTTACAACACTTTTAGATATCTTTAATAATATTTGGGAAACGGGGGTCTGTCCTGAGAGCTGGCGTGTAGCTACAGTTGTACCAATTCCGAAACCAGGGAAAGATCATGCAGAACCTACAAATTATCGTCCGATAGCTTTGACAAGTTGTTTGTGTAAAACATTGGAGAGAATGATAAACAAGAGATTAGTCTGGTACTTAGAGTCCAACAACCTCATTTCAGAATATCAATCGGGTTTTCGTTCGGAACGCAGTACCAATGACAATTTAATAAGACTAGAAACATTTATACGAGATGCTTTTATTAACAAAGAACACGTAGTGGCTGTCTTTTTCGACTTGGAGAAAGCATATGATACAACATGGCGTTATGGTATTTTGAAAGATCTCCATAACATTGGCTTAAGAGGAAAACTTCCCAGTTTTATTGAAAGCTTTTTGGGGGAGCGCATGTTTCAGGTGCGTGTGGGGTCTACCCTGTCAGATTTCTATGATCAAGAACAGGGTGTCCCACAGGGTAGTATTCTTTCAACTACGCTATTTAACATCAAAATAAACAATATTGTAAAATGTTTGGACGACAAAACTGATTGTTCCTTGTATGTTGACGATTTCTGTATATGTTACCGTTCAAAAAATATGAAAACAATTGAACGAAAGTTGCAACAAAATTTAAAACGAATAGAAGAATGGACTGATAAAAATGGTTTCAAGTTCTCCAAGTCGAAAACGCAGTGTGTTCATTTTTGTAAACTACGGAAGAAACACGAACATCCTTCCTTGTTTTTATACGGATCACAAATTCCTGTTGTTGAAGAAGCCAAATTTCTTGGGGTCATATTTGATCAAAAGTTATCTTTTATTCCCCATATTAAATATCTTAAAGCGAAATGCTTAAAAGCTTTGAATCTTTTGAAAGTTTTAGCCCATACAAGTTGGGGAGCAGATCGGTATACTTAATTACATCTTTACCGGTCTTTAATAAGATCTAAATTAGATTATGGGTCTGTTGTTTATGGTTCTGCCAGAAAGTCCTATTTAAAATCATTGGATACTATCCATCACCAAGGCCTTCGTCTGGCTATGGGAGCCTTTCGTACTTCTCCCGTATTAAGCCTTTATGCAGAAGCAGGTGAACCATCTTTAACTTCGCGCAGAGAGAAACTTTCTCTTCAGTATGCTATTAGACTTGCTGCAAATCCATCTAACCCGGCATCCAAAATTTCATTTCCACCTCAATTTATAGATAAGTATGAAACTAAACCCACAGCAATCAAACCTTTTGGATTACGAATTTTACCACTGCTAGAAAATTCAGGCATCGACCTTAAAAATATTCAAAAACATGAAACGGCCGAAGTTCCATCTTGGTGTATTAAACAACCTTCTATTCTGTTCGACTTGCATGATGGCAAAAAATCCGAATCAAATCCGATACTTCGTGTTTAACGACGCGTCAACCCTCTTGGTGGGTCATAAGCGTCAGTCGGTAAATGGTTAAACGGCATGAATAATTATGACGATATTAAAAGTAAAAAGTCAGAATGATAATGTATAAAAATCTGAAACAGTTAAATCTTATGAAAAAGACCAATTTCTTTTAAGAATAAAATAATGTTATCAACAGTTACATCTCGAAATAGTTTTTGCAAAGTGTCAGCTTTGAAATATAAAATACGTGAGGGTGAAAAGTCAACACAGTCAATGAAGATATGTTTCACAGTGAATGGCTGATCACAACCTACACAAGAAGGCTGATCATCACCATTAAAAATATAAGAATGAGTAACTCTAGTATGGCCGATGCGCAGTCGTGTTAATACTACGTCCTCTTTTCTGGAAAACTGTGGAGGAGAGCATTTTGTACTAACGACAGGTTTAATGGCATGGAGTTTGTTATTTATTGCACGGTCCCATTCGCCTTGCCATTCCGACAAGATGTATCTGTTGATAAATGGTTTAAAATTATTAAAAGGAATTTAAAAAACAGATGGATCAAGATTGAGCGATTCCTTTGCTTTCTTGTCAGCATATTCATTGCCGACAATGCCAATATGGCTCGGAAGCCAACAAAACAAGATTTGGTGTGTTTTAGAAATTCCATGATGTTTTTCGATCAATTTTTGAATTTGAGGATTTTTAGATGATGAATGGTCTAAAGCCTTAAGCACAGAAAGTGAATCAGAAAATATAATTGCTTTTTGAATTGTTGAAGAACTGATAAAATCTAAAGCTAGGTCTATTGCTTCGGCTTCAGCTGTAAAAATAGATGAACCATCTGGAACGCGCATGGTTTTGTGCGTATCTTTAGAAACATACGCACAACCAACTTTATCGCCTTCTTTGGAACCATCAGTATAGACTTGCTGGCAATCATTGTAACGTGACTGCAGTACCTGAAAGTTTTGTTTGAGAAGTATTGGATTTGATTCGGATTTTTTGCCATCATGTAAGTCGAACAGAATAGAAGGGTTTTTAATACACCAAGATGGAACTTCGGCCGTTTCATGTTTTTGAATTTTTTTAAGTTCGATACCGGAATTTTCTAGCAGTGGTAAAATATGTAATCCAAAAGGTTTGATTGCTGTGGGTTTTGTTTCATACTTATCTACAAATTGAGGTGGAAATGAAATTTTGGATGCCGGTGTCATATAATATTTTGACCCGCCTAAAAAGTGACCCGCGGGTCATAATATTATGACCCGCGGGTCAATATATTATTATAATATTTTGACCCCCCCCCCCCCCCTATAATATTTTGACCCCCCCCCCCTCCCTAACTTCACAAAAGTTACATTTAAATGACCAAATATGGTGAGGTAACTGTTAAGCAGTAAACCTATGACATTTGTGGTGGTTTTTCCTGCTGATTTTTACACTTGGGCAGTGTCTGAGGGGTGGGGTGGGATAGTTCTAGATCTGAAAATCTACAGCAAGAATAATGACTATTATATATAAGAAAGGGCAATCATGGTTAAAGGGAAATGGCTAAAAAGCAGCAAAAAAGATAAAAAATAACAGAAAAAAAAAACACATGACTAAAATGGTATTGAGAGAACCAGCCTATGCACTTGGGGGGGGGGGGGGGGATTCAAATTATTATAGCTATAATAAAATGACCCACCCTTTTTATCTGTTATTGATATACTGGTATTTGAGTTCATTCAATTAATTAACTTTTTCATTGAATTAGATGGCTTGTAATACACTAGATTCAGTAAGGTTCAGTATGTGGGAGGGGTTGTAACTTAATGACTTGAAATAAGGGGGGGGGGGGGTCAAATTATTATAGCTATAATAAAATGACCCACCCTTACTATTTGTAATTAGTGTACTGGTATTTGGGTTCACAGTTAAATTAAAACTTAAATTGCTTTTTATGGCTAGAAATAGACTATATTCAGTAAGGTTCAGTATGTGGGAGGGGTTGTTACTTAATGACTTAAAATTGGCGGGGGGGGGGGGGGTCAAATTATTATAGCTATAATAAAATGATAAAATGACCCACCCTTACTATTTGTAATTAGTGTACTTGTATTTGAGTTCACACAGTTAAATTAAAACTTATATTGCTTTATATGGCTAGAAATAGACTATATTCAGTAAGGTTCAGTATGTGGGAGGGGTTGTTACTTAATGACTTGAAATTGGGGGGGGGGGTCAAATTATTATAGCTATAATAAAATGACCCACCCTTATTATCTGTTATTGATATACTGGCATTTGAGTTCACTCAATAGATTAAACTTTTAATTGAATTAGATGGCTTGTAATACACTAGATTCAGAAAGGTTCAGTATGTGGGAGGGGGTTGTAACTTAATGACCTGAAATGGGGGGGGTGGGGGTCAAATTATTATAGCTATAATATAATGACCCACCCTTATTATCTGTTATTGATATATTGGTATTTGAGTTCATTCAATTAATTAAACTTTTCATTGAATTAGATGGATTGTAATTCACTAGATTCAGTAAGGTTCACTGGTTCAGTATGTTGGAGGGATTGTAACTTAATGACTTTAAATGGTCATTTTATTTTAGCTATAATATTTTGACCCCCCCCCCCCCCCCCCCCCCCCCCCCCCCTTTCTTGGCAGCAACACCCATTTCAAAGAGAATATTATTCTGCATTAATTTTGTCAAATGTGAAATAATTTGTTGATATTATTGTCCAGTACTATTATTTTGAGTCCATTACCTTTGTTGAAAAAGATACTTGGGGGGGGGGGGGGGGGTCATTTATTATGGGTATAATATTTTGACCCCCCCCCCTTCTAAGCAGCAACACCCATTTCAAAAGAGAATATTATTTTTCATTAACTTGTTAAATGTGATATAATATGTTGTTTTATCCGTTTTCTTGACATGATATTATTGTCCAGTACTTTGTAAATTGTCATTTTATTATAGCTATAATATTTTGACCCCCCCCCCCCCTTTCTTGGCAGCAACACCCATTTCAAAAGAGAATATTATTCTGCATTAATTTTGTCAAATGTGAAATAATCTGTTGAAATTATTGTCCAGTACTATTATTTTGAGTCCATTTCCTTAGTTGAAAAAAGATATGTATTGGGGGGGGGGTCATTTTATTATAGCTATAATATTTTGACCCCCCTACCCATGTTGTCAGATCTGCAATAGACTCCTTGCAATACCCATTTCTTATCTTGTCAATACCTATTTATCGATAAAAGTCCACTTCTGATTTATTTTGCTGAAGTTTTAGGGGCGGGTCAAAATATTATAGGGGGGGTCAAAATATTACTGTAATATATTGACCCGGGGGTCAAAATATTACACGGGTCAAAATATTATCTGACACCGGGTTAGATGGATTTGCAGCAAGTCTAATAGCATACTGAAGAGAAAGTTTCTCTCTACGCGAAGTTAAAGATGGTTCACCTGCTTCTACATAAAGGCTTAATATGGGAGAAGTACGGAAGGCTCCCATAGCCAGACGAAGGCCTTGGTGATGGATAGTATCCAAGGATTTTAAATAGGACTTTCTGGCAGAACCATAAACAACAGACCCATAATCTAATTTAGATCTGATTAAAGACCGGTAAAGATGTAATAAAGTATACCGATCTGCTCCCCAACTTGAATGAGCTAAAACTTTCAAAAGATTCAAAGCTTTTAAGCATTTCGCTTTAAGATATTTAATATGTGGTATAAAAGATAACTTTTGGTCAAATATAACCCAAAGAAATTTGGCTTCTTCAACAACAGGAATTTGTGATCCGTATAAGAAAAGGGAAGGATGGTCGTGTTTCTTCCGTAGCTTACAAAAATGAACACACTGCGTTTTCGACTTGGAGAACTTGAAACCATTTTTATCAGTCCATTCTTCTATTCGTTTTAAATTTTGTTGTAACTTCCGTTCAATTGTTTTCATGTTTTTTGAACGGTAACATATACATAAATCATCAACATACAATGAACAGTCTGTTTTGTCGTCCAAACATTGTACAATATTATTTATTTTGATGTTAAATTGCGTAGTTGAGAGAATGCTACCCTGTGGGACACCCTGCTCTTGTGCATAGAGATCTGTTAGGGTAGATCCCACGCGGACTTGAAATACACGCTCACCTAAAAAACTTTGAATAAAACTGGGAAGTTTTCCCCTTAAGCCGAGGTTATGGAGATCTCTCAATATTCCATAACGCCAAGTGGTATCACATGCTTCCTCCAAGTCGAAAAGACAGCTACTACGTGTTCTTTATTAATAAAAGCATCTCGTATAAATGTTTCTAGTCTTATTAAATTGTCGTTGGTACTACGTTCCGAACGAAAACCTGACTGATATTCTGAAATGAGGTTGTTTGACTCTAAGTACCAGACTAATCTCTTGTTTATCATTCTCTCCAATGTTTTACACAAACAACTTGTCAAAGCTATCGGTCGATAATTCGTAGGTTCTGTATGATCTTTCCCTGTTTTGGAATTGGTACGACTGTAGCAAAACGCCAGCTCTCAGGACAGACCCCAGTTTCCCAAATATTATTAAAGATATCTAAAAGTGTTGAAAGAGAACTTTTTGGCAGATGCTTAAGCATCTGATAATGAATTTCATCGGGGCCGGTTGCTGTATCGTGTGATTTTTCAATGGCTTCCACTAGTTCGGATAAGTTAAAATGTTTGTTGTATTCTTCGTGATTGTGGGATTTGAAGTTTAGATTTCTTTTCTCTTGGTCCTTTTGGAAATTTCTAAAAGTGTCAGAATAATTACGCGGTGATGAATTGCTAAAAATGTGCTACCAAGAGTATCTGAAATATCTTTTTTAGTGGAAGCTTTTGTGTCAAAACCAGTATTTAAATTTGTAAAACTAGAGGACTTTGTTTTTCCTGAAATTTTTCGTACCATATCCCAAACCTTTTAAATGGGGGTTTTGTAGTTCAATTTGGAGACATATTCTCTCCATGACTTTCGTTTGGAAGCTCGGATTGTTCGCCGAGCTTTAGCTCTAAAAACTTTAACGTCGTTTAGCTTTTCTGAAGTGGGACTTTTGCAGAACTTATTTAGAGCCTGTTTGCGCTTTTGAATAGCTTCTTTACAGTCATTATTAAACCAAGGCTTGCTTTTCTTGGTATTTGTGGAGGTCTTTGGAATGCATTGTTCTGATATATTAAATAGTTTATCTGTGAAATCAGAAACAATGTCAGATGATTCATTTAAGTGACCAACTGATAACTCTTCTTCACATAAATTACGGAATAATTCCCAGTCGGCTTTATTCATTTTCCATTTCTGGCTACAGTCCTCATCTTGTTCGTTTACGCTCTCAATTATAACAGGTAAGTGATCACTTCCGCACTGATCATCATGAACAGACCAGTCATAGTCCAAAAAGAGAGATGGGTGACACAAAGAGAGATCTAAAGAAGACAAATGACCTGTCGCTGGGTGAAGGTAAGTATAAGATTTGTCATTCATCAAGCAAAGATCGCTCTTTGCAATAAAATCTTCAACAAGTGCTCCTCTGTTATTGATATCTTTACAGCCCCATAGAATATTGTGACCATTGAAGTCGCCAACTAAAAGATATGGGGATGGAAGTTGACTCAGCAATGAGTCAAGATGTTCGGGCTTTAAAGAAAATGAGGATGGAATATATAAAGAGCATATTGTAGTTTCTTTATCCAGAGAAACCGATACTGCTACAGCTTGTAGGTCTGTTTTTAATTTGATCTCTCTTTGTGGTAAACATGATTTAACAAGAATTGAACTGCCACCAGATGGTTTGTTACCATCACAATAGATATAGTTATACGTATTGAAACCCCTGACATCTATGATGTCATCAGTTTTTAAAAAAGGTTCTTCAAACAAAAAACCGATGGGTTTAATAACGAAATCAGTAATAAGAGTTCGTTATAATTTGATTTAAGACCTCGACAATTCCATTGTATTATTTTGTGTTTAAAATCCATTTTATGAAGAGATTAAGACTAGAAACTATTTTGGAGCTGCAATTGGTGATATAGATCTGCTACCACCAGCTCGTGGTGTTGCTGACCTCGATCTGTTATTGCCACTTGGTGATGATGGAGTTTCAGCGAACTCCATATCACTATCACTCAAAGATCCGAATCTGTTCTGAAATCTTACATTGTCTCTTTCCATTTAACGTTGTCTGTCTGTCTGTTTTTTGAGACAATTGATGTTTTTTGATCGGATCTTCCGATCCCTTATTAGTTCGACCGGAGTCGAGTTTCTCTTTTACGTGCGGCGCTGGCTTCGGTACGGTCGCTGTCGACCGATCTGAAGCAACCTGGATTGCGCCATTTGATAAATTGGTTGAACTTTGCGGTGCTGGAGTGGATTTACTCCATGTACCAGATTTATCAGTTCAGCTATGTATGATTCAGCAGTCTGTGTCGCGGAGCTGGTACATTTTACACCAGCACCCTTTGTGATGCTGGCGAAACTGGTGGTTGGTGTTATGTATCGCTCATCGACAATTTTCCGCGCTTCTGGGAATGTTATCCCCCTTTGGTATTTGACGGTGAGTATGTCTTTTTCTTTTTTCCATGCCGGACAGTCTCGGGAGAAAACAGCATGTTTGCCTCTCACAATTTACGCATTTGGGTTCATTTTTGCAGTTGAGGTGATTATCAACATGCTTTTCTTCACCACAATTAGGACAGAGTTTTTTTTCTCTGACATCAGTAACATCTAAGAGGGTTTGGGATGTATACCTCTACGTTAATGGAAAGATATGCTACTTTGATTTTCTTGGTAGAATTGGTGTATTAAAAGTCAACACATAAGTTGCTGTTGGTTTCAATACACCACTTCTACGGACTTTAATGTTACGAACACCAACAACTCCCTGATCTTTCAAGTTATCGACGATCTCTTCATCTGTACAAGGGCGCAGTTCTGGACTGCGAATCACTCCCTTAGACGAATTTAACGTGTTGTGGAGAGAGACTTTAACCTGAAGATCAAAGAGTTTATTGGTGCTTAGCAGGCTTACAACTTGTTGTTTTCTCTCGACTTCCAAGAGAAGGTCACCTGATTTGAGCTTTTTGATACTCTTAGGGTGTCCGGCTATGGAGTTAATACATTTCTCAATTACGAAGGGAGAAAGGCTGGATACACTTCGTGTATCGTCATGCGACGAGACAACCAAGAAACGCGGAACATTGTCGAAATTTGGTTCAGCGGGCTGCTGACTGGTTTGACTTGACTGCTGACTGGATTGTTGACTGTGTTCATCCGATTCGGATGAATCGTCTTGTTTTTTACGTTTAGGTGCGTTGTGTTTAGATGCGTTGCGGTTATGTTTTTTTCCATGAGGCATAAGGAAAAAATTCTAGTTTCGTCCCAAGTGCTCTCCGCCCTCCGTGGAGCCCTACAAAGGAACACCATAATGGAGTGGTTATCCAACTCGCAGGTGTTAGAGATACACGTGAGATATACTCGTATAAACAAAATGCCTACACGATTGATCCGTTTAGCCACCGCCTTCTAGAGATAAAGAGACAGAAAAGGGTAAGGTAAATGGGCATATGGTTGGTATCAGGAAAGATACAAAAAGAGTTGAAGAGAAAGCAAAGCGGTATCTCTAGGGCTCGGCCCGACCAGCCGATTGACCGTGCCGGACCGCACGGCCACCCGTCTACACCGAAAAGCCAGGCCAAAGAGGCGTGTTGGGTACCTGAAGCACCGGCACCTCAGGTAACCCTCAACCTCCAGGATCCTTTCTTCCGGCTTACAGGACGCCACCCACGGCAAACGGGTGGTACTTCCTTTAGCTCTTCCCAGTGGGCACAGAGACCACAGCGGCAATGTGCCCAGTGGGAATTGAGCCCCCAGGGCCACGGCAAGGCAGGAAGTCTAATACCTGGGGGATTGGGGGCTTGAGTGAGTGAGTGAGTGTTTCAGTTTTACGTCCCACCAACAGCTAAGGTCATACGGAGACGGGACCTCGGTTTAAAGACGCATCCGAAAGTCTGGAGAAGCCCGGGATCGAACCTGCGACCCCTGGTTTACAAGGCGAGTAGCGTAACCACTCGACCATTGGGGGCTTAAACCAAATTGCCAGTATGTAATGTTTGCTGATCATTTCCAACTGAATTGTCTTGAGGCATTTTTTTGATTATGAACAGAACCTTTTTCAGTCTGAACAGGATCAGCTAACAGCAATTTTGGCTGATTATGTATACAACCTGTGCTTGTCGGAAATACACTGTCTTCAGTCATTTCAGGAAGATCTTTTGCAGAGCTGGTACCTGTCTCGACTGAACTGAATTCCTGTTGGAGCAATTCTTTGTGAACATCTTCATGACTGTTTTCAGATTGAAAATTTTCATGGATTTCTTCTAGAATTGAATCTGAACTATTTCCAGTGGGAACTGTCATGGCTTCAGTTGATTCTGTTGAAGATATTGTTCTTCCTCCAATGGAAAAGTAAGTACATCATCACCATTTTTCCAATGGCCAAGAACCTCCTGTAAAGTTTCTAGCTTACGACAGAAAGCTTCTGTTCCTTCACTGCTTGCAAGATCTGCTGACTGCATACAAACATACATCATGTCTTTGTATTTTTCCTCTTTAGATACTGGCGTTACTTGGGATTTCTTTAGTCGCTTTACAGTAGATAGAACAGCAGGTTGGCCTTGCCGTTTTCGCTCTGACTGGTCATAGTCAAGATGCCATCTTTTGCTGGCATCAGAAGTTACAAACAGTCTGGTGCCATCTCTTATTCTTTCGACAAATATATTTCGACATGGAAGACCCATGGTGTTTGCCAGTGTGCAGGTACAGGTTTCACGGGTGCATTTTTCAAGATTGTTCCTGGCAAATGTTATTTCATTTTTAATGATCTTTGCTGCATATGCAAATTCACTGAGGGTAATTCTACCACAGGAATATTGTTCTGGGTATCAAATACTTTCCCGCGTAGTCCATTTACAAGTTTGGTAGATAAGTTTCGAAGCGAAATGACTGGTGCTCCAATTTTCAAACACAATATTTGTGGTAATATAATATGGTTATTGATATCTTTTTTCTCCAGTATCATTTGATATTAACTCATACACTGGCCAAGTAAATTCTAAAATACTATCTGTGTTGAAATCATCAACACGATCATTTGTAGCAAAACTTTTTATACTGCTATCCTCATTAGATAGTGGCCAATTTAGTTTTCCCATGAACTTCTTACTTTTTCTTGTAACTGACCCAAATGTAACTTCCTGAATGGTCTTTATAAATTCACATTCATTTTGTAGAATTACATCTGTAAGGGTGCAATTGCATGCAGTGTTCCTTAAAACTGCGCATGAGTGAGTGTTTCAGTTTTACGTCCCACCAACAGCTAAGGTCATACGGAGACGGGACCTCGGTTTAAAGACTCATCCGAAAGTCTGGAGAAGCCCGGGATCGAACCTGCAAGCCCTGGTTCACAAGGTGAGTAGCGTAACCACTCGACCACGGAGGCTTCTAAAACTGCGGATGAGTTTCGTTGAGGTCATAACGTCACCATCGTCAAGTCATACTGAAGAGAACCATGGTTTATTTTGAAGTCACTGAAGACCATATGTCGTCACGTGAGTCAATGCAAACAATGTGGTCTGAACAACATTGAGTACCAGTAGCTTACTATAAGGGTTTCCTGTAGATACAGTAAGACTGTAAATTTATTTCTATGTATTAAAATCAGCAAACGCCACTTCCACATTCCTATCCGTTGAAACGTAGTCATTGCTCCAGATGCTGAAAATTAAAAAAACAAACACAAATGACTCCTTAAAAAGACTGCTTCGAACTAATTTTGCAGACATTACGAAATTCTTCATACATCTCAAGAAAAATAATTGGGGATGCTGTCGAGGAGTTTTTCCGCATTTGTCGCGAAAAGGAATGTTGTTTGCACTCATCAGAATCGCCATAAGAGTAGACACCATTACAAGGCACTCAGTTGGTCTTTCAACGTTGAATCAATGTTGAAACAACATTGACAGTTTCAACATTGACAATGTTGTTTCAACATTACTGCAACGTTTAATCAAGGTAATAAATCCGGTCGGTCCCGTTATTGATTTTATCGTATATTGTAGTAGGCCGCTGTCCAGTATAAGTCCCCGTGCAACCCCCACCCCCAGGACAAAATCCCAATGGACCCAAAATCTTCCTTAGGGTTAACTGGTTACGAAAAAAAATTGCCCCCAAAAATAAAAGCGTTCCCACTATACATTACGTCACTGTTTCCATGGCAACCCATTATATTTCTAAATAAACTTGGATATCTTGATACAATCAACCATATCTTGGTTATTATTAAAGATAAATCCACAAAATTGGTACCAAAATGTTCGGGAGACATTGTGCCTTGCTTTGATGTAATCATAGGGGGCCGGCACGTACAGGGTTATTTTTGGCTAAAATGGCCAAAAAATAGACATAGGTTTGATAGACACTGTATCTATTGACAAGGGTTACAGCTATGCTAATGTCAGTTTTGCACCTGTTCTGTTTAAAATCCTCTGAATCGAACAAACTTTCAATTTAATTTATGTCATGTCCACCAATTTACAGATAAATGAACCCCTCATCGATAAAAATTAACAATAATAACATTTCTCTATCAGTTTCTTAAAAATGACACAATGTTTACATCAACACCGGCTGATTTCGATTAGTCATACGAGATCTCGCAACATCGACTTTTCACCCGTATAGCGTGACCTCCTAGAGTCCCAGCGAAAGAAGAACGATGTGAACTAATGAACTACCTTGAAAACCACTTGTACCTACCGAAAATCCTCATAATGCGGTCCGGGTTAATTCTATTTAGAAGAATATTTCTTTCCCAATCGAGAAATTACCATTTCCATCCATTTTGTGTCAGCTGACTTTTAACCCGAACCGTTTTATAAACGGGTTTCTGATTGGTTGACATTGATATGACTGGCGCCCGATTTTCATTGATAAAATCGAATATGCAGGTATCAAGCACATGAATGGAATGTGTATACACACATGTTTACAAAGCGGCAAATTTGAATTCTGATTTAATCAAAATGATTGTGAACTGGTAAGATGAACCTGATGGGCATAACTGTTCCCTGAAATAAGTTGCTTTGCCCCTTCCCCACTGGAAACCACTAAACCCCGCTATATGGAGAAAAGAGAGTTTACAGCACGGGGTGTTGGACTGGTGGGGGGGGGGGGGGGGGCTAGTAACAAGCTTTTTGAGAGGAAATCTATACTATCCTAAATAATATAGACATGTATCTAATTATAGGATAGTATATCGTTTCTCTCAAAAAGCTGTTACTAGCCCGTGGGGTGGGGGGGGGGGGCACATATGGGGTTATTTTTGCCCAAAATGATTACAAGCTTTTTGAGAGGAAAGCTATACTATCCTTAATAATACAGGTCTACATGTATATTATTACAGGATGGTATATCTTTCCTCTCAAAAAGCTTGTTACTAGCCCCTGGGAGGGGGGGGGGGGGGCACATATGAGGTTATTTTTGCCCCAAATGATTACAAGCTTTTTGAGAGGATAGCTATACCATCCTAAATAATACAGGTCTACATGTATATTAATACAGGATGGTATATCTTTCCTCTCAAAAAGCTTGTTACTAGCCCCTGGGAGGTGGGGGGGGGGCACATATGAGGTTATTTTTGCCCAAAATGGCAAAAAAGTTGAGACAGGCTTGATATACACTACGGTATATCTATTCAGTGTCTCTGGTGGGAGCTGTTGGTTAATTGTATTGATTCCTGATCATTGCCTCTACTTCTATTTTTTTATGTTTTGACATTTTCAATTTACGTTTAATGGACCAAACTTCACTTGCCTGTGGACATGCGGATGGAAACCTGCAAGCTCCAGGAATGATATGCATTGGATGATTATTCGTGAAATTTTCTTTACTTTTCATAGCTCCAGAAAAGGAGGCTTAACAAGAATAATTGAGGGATATTTTTTCTTATTTCTTTATAAAAACATGTTGTGTATACTTGTTAGAATCACCTTGTCGAGGCACTTCTAACAAGTACCAACAACATATACTTCTGATAAGAAAAAAGGAAAATTTCCCCTTAATTACGCCTCATTATCTGGGACAATGTCTTTTTCTGGTTTGTTTGTTTGCTGGTTTGTTTGATTTGAGGGTTAACGTCCCGTCAACACTAAAGGTCATTTACGCGACATTGATGGAAACATACAATACAGGTTATAGGTATACATTAGAACTGCCTCATCCAACTGAGCCACCAAGGACGGCACAGTCATGAGTACCAGCGCTTTGGTGCAGTGGTAGCGCATCGGATTTGTGATCAAGAGGTTGTGGGTTCGAGCCTCACGCTGACCAAAGTCTTGTGCCCTTAAAAGCAAGGCACTTTATCCACATTGCTTAAAAAAAATAGTACTGGTTACCACCCAGGAAATCCTGCTCGTAATGCTCAGATGTGAGCGAGTAGCAGTAATAGGAGAAAAAAACATCAAAAGATAATTTTGGATATAATATATGATAATATATTAAGGTGTACCAAAATACCATATTTACCCTAAGTATCAGGACACCTTAACTCCTTATCATACTTGTTGAAAAAGTATTTTACTACCTGTTGATATGTCTAAAATAGTACTTAATGAATGAGTGGCAAACAAAGTAGACCTTGATCAGATGCCACAAACTGCAGCATCTGATATTTAGTCTAGACAATTTGCTCAGGCCTGTCTGTCCCAGTATATAGGGTTGTTACAGTATATACATTAACCCTTAAGCCCCCGCCCATCGGGGCTTGAAGAAATATATGGGCTGAATGATGCTTCTACACAGAGCTGAATCCAGCCCGCACACTAGTACTGGTAAACCGCTTAGAAGTTAGAGGATCTAAGCCTGTCAAGGAACCGCGGTGCGAGGCGGACTGTCCATGCTAATAAACCCTATTGGTTTTATTGGGCGACAGGGCTTGAGATGTCATTTCATCTCATTGTCGGGTAAAAGTCCCACAAAATTAGAAGCAACATCTCCAACATGAGCTTTACAGTGTTGACGGGGACGTTAAGCCTCAAATCAAACAAAAAAATATACATTTACCCTTTTTGTACCAAATGGAATCTTCCACCTTATATATAGCAGGAGTCTATTTCAAAATTAAGGGGTGTCTGGTTGTGATTTCTTCTAAATTTATTTGGAAAATGGCTGATTTTTTGGCAAAAAGTGTAGGCCCTGATCAGATGCCGCGTTTTGCGGCATCTGATCTGGGGCTGCACTGTTTGCCAAATACCCGTTTTGGCGTTTCCGGTACAATATGGGTTAAAATTGTTGTGGTAAAAGGATTCTAAAAAATATCTCAAGCAGGAGTTGATTCATGAGAAAAAGTGTCTTTAGGATATATGTAAACAGTAATGACACAGATCAATCAGAAAAGCCACACAATATCTGTCCCTGAGGTTATAAAACTTTTTTCATGCTCAACTCAGCTCAGTAGGAAATTTTCTCTGCTAATAAATGTGAAAATGCGAACAATAGTTGGCATTTTCATATTTATTAGCAGAAAAATTTTCATGCTCAACTATGTTTAGCTAGAAAGAATTTAAAACTGTTAGTAATTTGAGATTGATTAGCAGGAAAAAAATCATGCTCAGCTGATTTGAGCATGAAAAAAGTTCTATAACCACCAGACCTGATATGGGCATTTGACAACATCATATCTCCAGATAAGAAGGGGTAACAGGTAGATAATCTTCATATCTATAACCTTCATATTTCTGCACAAACACATGTTGTGGGTATACATTTATCCCCAACATACATTGCATATTTTTGGCAGAAATAATCAACATATCCCACCTTTTTAGTTATAACAAAAAGCATCTTAACTTATCATGGTCATGAATGTGAAAAAAAAATGTTGGTAATCAAATCCTGTGGCTTAAATAAATATTCAAGTCTCTATGAAAGGAATGGCCAAACTGGGATTTGAACTCACAACCACTCATCACGAAAATACACCTATATAATTTTGACCCCCTTGAATCCCACTTTTATATAGCAAAACTGGGGTTTACAGGGGTAAACCTTATTTTTCTTATTTCTGCTCGAAAATATGGATTGTGGGTACTCATTAGAACCGCCTCGATGAGGCGGTTCTAACGAGTGCCCACAATCTATATTTTGAGCAGGAATAAGAAAAATATCACAATTTTTCATCTTTAAAGTTTCATTTTTTTGGCGATTAAGGTGGCAATGTATTTGTATAGGCGTGTTTGCCTAATGGGGTTAATTTTGGCCCCAACTTTGAAAGTTGGGGGGGGGGGGGTGGGGGTGCATATTGCTTCTGGCTTGTTTGTTCATTCATTCATTTGTTCATACTTCATGCTTTCATGTGCATAGCATAACTTAAGAACCATGTAAGCTAGTGTTATGAAATTTCATATGTGCATTTCTCATGCAAAATAGGTGACCCATATTTTGATTCTTATTCATGTCATCTCCCATTTTGGACTTACACCCCTTTTAATAAAATAATATTGAAATCTTGTTAGCAAGGTATCTCAAAAAGTATTTGAGCTAGAGCCTGTATATTTGGTATACTGATTGGGACTGAGGAGCAGATCACCTGATTAAATTTTCAACCAAAATTAATGAAATTTTATTAAAGTTATGGTCCTTTGAAATTTATGGCCATTTAATCTTGTTGCTTTCTGGTACCGGTACATAGCATAACTTTATCTATAATCATGTATGCTCATGTTTTGAAACTTTTCTATGGATTCCTCATGAAAAAAAAAGGTGACCTATATTTTTTTCTTTTTCAAATTATCTACCATTTAGAGTTACAACCCTTCTAATGGACATATTTTTCTTATATCTGCACCAAAAATTGATTGTGAGTGTTCATAAGAACTGGCTCACTGAAGCAATTCTAACAAGTATCCACAATCTATGTTTCTAAGCAGACATAAGTTTGTTTGATTTGAGGTTTAACATCCCCGTCAACACTGAAAAGGTCATTTTGGAGACATTGCTTCCAATTTTGTGGGACTTTTACCTGACATTGAGATGAAATGACATCTCAAGCCCTGTCGCCCAATGAAACCAATAGGGTTTATTAGCATGGACGGTCCGCCTTGCACCAAGGTTCCTGGACAGGCTTAGATCCTCTAAGCGGTTTACCAGTACTAGTGTGTGGGCCGGATTCAGCTCTGCGTGGAAGCATCATGCAGATCTTTTGTTCATTTCTTTGACTTGTTCGGCCCCCGCCCATCGGGGCTTGAAGAAATATATGGGCTGCATGATGCTTCAACGCAGAGCTGAATCCGACTCACACACAAGTACTGGTAAACCACTTAGAGGTTCTTAGCCTGCCAAGGCAAAGCGGTGTGAGTGTCGGACCGTCCACGCTCATAAACCCTATTGGTTTCATTGGTTGACAGGGCTTGAGATGTCATTTCATCTGAATGTTGGGTAAAAGTCCCACAAAATTGGAAACAACATCTCCAAAATGACCTTTACAGTGTTGACAGGGACGTTAAACCTCAAATCAAACAAACAATTACTTTGACTTGTTAACCTGCTGTCTTGGCAGCTATTTGAATATAAGGAGCCACTTTGTAAAAACACTTTGCGAATTATCACTCATGAATAGATATGCACAGTAAAACCTGTCATAGTGGCCACCTCTATTAAGCAAGCAACCTGGCGTAAGCAAGCATGCCTTCAGTTCCCGAAAAAGGAAAATGCATTAAAATTCACCTGTATTAAGCAAGCACCTGTCTTAAGCAAGCACATTTTGATCATCCCTTAGGTGCTTCCTTAATACAGGTTGGACTGTACAATGACTCTAAATTTTAAACACATTCTTTGCAAAACCAAACTGCAGCTGAAACTTTCTTATACTGTTTCTTAGTCCTTATACCAGCACACTGCCGGTGAAACCACCTATCACATGAATCACACTGTATCCAATCTCCATCCTGGTCAGGAAAACATTTTTGGCATAGCTCACTGTCATTGTCATCACTAGGGGACCTAGATTGATCTGGTGATGATCCAGTCGACAGGGGTTCAGTAGATGGTCCAGGCTGTGGTTCAGTAGATGGCACTGGTTGTTGTACATTAGATGGGCCTTGCTTTGGTTCTGCAGCTGGGCCTGCATGGTTACTTTTTCGTTTCCTTTTTTTTACTTTTTGGTTCAGTTTCAGAGGAGTCCTTCTTATTCTTGGTTGTTGATGTTTTACTTATTTTAATTTGCTTCCTATGAGCCATTGTTTTTTCAACATTAAGATGTGATTTAAAATCTCTCCCGAATTGTGCTAATAGCACCACAATATATTTTTTCACAATCAGTACAAACAATTCATAGATCATTGCAGATACAAGGGACATATTTTCCAAAAGGCTTGTGATATTTCCACTTTCGCTGATTTCTTGCACACAATTGCTTCTAAATGCTGAAATGGTTCCATTGACAAACTCTTCATAAAGTTCCTTATTTTCAGTTATTTTGTTGAAACAGTGAGACATAAGATCTTTTCCATATTTCATTAAATTTTCATATATGAGAACTGACAGTATGTAATTGGTCAGTTTTGCATAAAAGGAAAGAATGAGTCAGTTATATTGATTAGCCTGCCAGAGCTGTATCCTCTCCTGTCTATATCAGCTAAGGATTCAGGATCACTAGTGGTTTTTTTCAAAAAGTTTTCCTCTTCTTTTAAAGCTGAGATAATTTTTAAGGCACATTTTGCTGTATCATAAGAACACTGACCTTCAACAGTTTTGGAGTATATATTTGAATTTCTTATGCCAATATACTTTTTCCTCAGTGTAGATAGGCAGTAGCCTCCAATGTACCTTATTCGTGCCTTTGAAGCATTTGTCTGATAACGCTTGGGGATATTAGCCCCAGTGATTTTGAGCAGGTCAACTTTCTGCTGTATGAAGAAAATTCTGACTGATTCCAAAATGTCATAACAAATGCACTTATGACAATCAGAAAAACTTGATTCATGTTCAAACAAGATTAAACACTGCATCGCATACTCATCACCTGTGCTGTAAGAATGCACAAGTGTGTAGAATTGTGCAATATCCTTTTCTTTAGGATCTGTTTCCAGGCGTGATATGAATTTACTGAATTTAAAAAAAAGTTTCTTCACAAATAAAGACAATTTCTCCACATCAATTCTTGAAATGATTTCATTAATCAGTTTATGCCTTTCAGTTACTTCTTTGTTAATTTTTATGTGATCAGTCACCTCTTGAATATTGTATTTTTCTGGCAACTGAAAATCCATTGCAGCTTCTTCATTTGTGACTATAGATGTGATGATATGGTTTAAATCATCATCTAAAGTTTCCAAACTAATGTCATCATCCACATGTTCATCAGGTTCTCTTATTTCACTTTCATCTTCAATGTTTTGGACAAATTCAAAACTTTCTTTACTCTCATCAGTTATGTGTTCTTCAGCTGGACTGAAAAATATTTATATGTACCAAATTTTTAACACTGCTTATGAATCATTGCACTTCTCCAAGAAAAAAGCATAGGGCAAAATATAAAATTTGTTTGTTTGCAATTGCCTACCTATCTACCAATTGCCTACCTATCTACCAAATTGCGACAGCATTTTTTTCTTCAAAAATGCAAATTTATTATTTGATGATCATCATAAATAGTAGGACTAACAGGTCTGAGCAAAAACTGGAGACCCAGATCAGACTGCTCTTGGTCTGCATCTTTGCCTTTCCACCTGCAAATTAAAGGTACCCCATTTGTTGGTAAAATAGATTTGTTCAAATTGTAGGATGACAAACAGTGAAGATCCTGATCAGATGGAAAAATGAATTTTTGTCATTTTGGAAAAAAAAAAGAACACAGGAACAAATATTACTTAAATGGATATCATTCACCCCCAGCCTCTACCCCACCCTTAAATGGGGTCATCCTGACCCTGACCCCCACCGGGGTCATCTAATGGCTCAACCTTGAAAGGTAGCCATGTTTGGTATCAAACTGAAGGTCTTGAAGAGATCTGGATCATTATGTGACTTAAATGGATCTCATCCCCCCCCAGCCTCCACCCCACCCTTAAATGGGGGTCATCCTGACCCTGATCCCATTGGGCTCACAAGGGGTCAACCTTGAAAGGTAACCATATCTGGTATAAACTTGAAGGTCTTGAAGAGATCTGGAACATTATATGACCTTAACTGAATCTCATTAACCACCAGCCTTCACCCCACCCTTAATTGGTGTCAAAAGGGATCAGCCCATGAATAAAGCTATATTTGGTATCAAATTGATGGTCGTGATGAGAACTTTAAGAAAATATGACTTTATTTAAAAAAAAAAAAACAAAAAAAAAAAACATGGGTCATCCTGAACTGGACCCCGAAATGGATCACTAGGAGTCGACCCCGAAAGGTAGTCATGTTCGGTATCAAATTGAAGGTCTTTATGAGATGTTGAACATTATACAACTTAAATGGATCTCATTCATCCTCAGTCACCATCCCACCATTAAATGGGGTCAAAAGGGGTCATCCTGTAAATATAGCTATATTTGGTATCGAGTTGAAGGTCTTGTGTGTGTGTGTGTGTGAATTCCGGTTTAACGTCGCTTTCAACAATTTTTCGGTCATATCACGACGGTGCCTGGTTGCATCAGGGAGCTCAATGCTCATTTTTATAGTGCTGCCTCACTGAAGTATCATGTCCCAGACATATTACATGATACCACACCCAGTCACATTATCCTGACACTGGCTCGACCAGTCCTAGCTCTACCCCGTAAATCTGAGTGCGAAGGGAGGAGCAGCTAGTGCCATTCCTAACGACTTTGGTATGTCCCGGCCCGGGATCGAACCCGCGACCTCCCATTCCCTGGAGCGGACACTCTACTCACTGAGCTATCGGGGCCGGTATTGAAGGTCTTGATGAGAACTTTAATAAAATATGACTTTATTGTTTTTTAAAAATGGGTCATCCTGACCTTGACCCTAAATGGGTCATCCTGACCTTGACCCTAAGTGGGGTCAATAGGGGTCAACCTCGAAAGGTAGCCATGTTTGGTATCAAACTGAAGGTCTTTAAGAGATCTTGAACATTATATAACTTAAATGGATCTCATTCATCCCCAGCCGCCATCCCACCCTTAAATGGGGTCAGCCTGTAAATATAGCTATATTTGGTATCGAATTGAAGGTCTTGATGAGAACTAATAAAATATGACTTTATTGTTGTTTTGTTTTTTTTTAAATGGGTCATCCTGACCTGGACCCTGACTGGGGTCAACAGGGGTCAACCTCGAAAGGTAGCCATGTTTGGTATCAAACTAAGGTCTTAAGAGATCTTGAACATTATACAACTTAAATGGATCTCATTCATCCCTAGCTCCATCTCACCCTTAAATGGGGTCAAAAGGGGTCAGCCTGTTAATATATAGCTATATTTGGTATTGAAATGAAGGTCTTGATGAGAACTTTAATAAAATATGACTTCTTTTTTTTAAATGGGTCATACTGACCTTGACCCTGAATGGGGTCAATAGGGGTCAACCTCGAAAGGTAGCCATGTTTGGTATCAAACTGAAGGTCTTTAAGAGATCTTGAACATTATACAACTTAAATGGATCTCATTCATCCCCAGAATCCATCCCACCCTTAAATGGGGTCAAAAGGGGTCAGCCTGAAAATATAGCTATATTAGGTATCCAATTGAAGGTAACCCCCCCCCCCCACCCCATTATGAAAATTGAAGGCCTTGAAGAGTTCCAGAACATAATATGATAATATGGCTTAAATGGATCTCATTCACCCTAGCATCTACCCCATCCTTAAATGGGGTCATCCTGACCCTGACCCCCAGTGAGGTCAGTAGGGTCAATCTTGAAAGGCAGCCCTATTTGGTATCAAATTGAAGGTCTTGAAGAGATCTGGAACATTTTATGACTTAAATCGATCTCACTCACCCCCTGCCTCCATCCTATCCTTTAATGGGGTCATAAGGGTTCAGCCTCTGAATTAAAAGCCATTTTTCCATTTCAGGTTGTTTCGGATTGTAATTATTCATGTTAGTATGTTTGTTTGATTTGAGGTTTAACATCCCCGTCAACACTGTAAAGGTCATTTTGGAGACGTTGCTTCCAATTTGTGGGACTTTTAACCGACATTGAGTTGAAATGACATCTCAAGCCCTGTCGCCCAATGAAACCAATAGGGTTTATTAGCATGGACGGTCCGCCTCGCACCGCGGTCCCTGGACAGGCTTAGATCCTCTAAGCGGTTTACCAGTACTAGTGTGCGGCCGGATTCAGCTCTGCGTGGAAGCATCATGCAGCCCATATATTTCTTCAAGCCCCTATGGGCGGGGGCCGTATTCATGTTAGTAATTTGTCCATTTGATAAAATGGTGCACGGGTGCTTGCGGTGATCAATTTCTAAAAAAACCTAAACCTGGTGCTTCTTAATTTTGAAATTGAATTCTGGTATATATTATGTTGAAGGTACCGTTTATAGTGGAAAATAGGTTTAACCCTTATCCTGCTGAATGAATTAATTTAGCCATACCCATTTCTGAATATCAATCAAATTACACGATATAATGTATTTTTGAAATTAACAAACTGCACGACAAACAGTATAGATCAAGATCAGAAGCCATCTGATCTGTATATACACTATCTGTAAAGGTAGGTGCTGTCATGTTAAGCAGGATAAGGGTTAACAAGTCTGTATTTTCCTTTTTCAGGTTGATATATAGATTGACTGAAAATGAAACTTCTGAAGTTGAAGTTAATCAGTTATACGACACATTCAAATATGAATGCTTGGATTTGGGATGTGATGCCAATACAATACCTGGCCTACGTGTGCTTTTGGACAATTTGATGTCTATTTTCCCAGATGTGAAACGTGTTAGGAAAAGAAATGGAAGAGAATGGCAAACCCTTTATAGGGGTATTGACATAAATCAGTTAGGATCTCTGCAAAAACACATAGTCAGTTTTAAAGATGTTGTTCAGTTCATCCCAGAAAATTATACTGTTAAAAAAACTTGTGACAGCATGATTATTTGCTCCCTTGAAACTGACAATCTCTGTAATGGCAATTCTATTTACAAACAAATTACATTACATGGTGACTGTTCATGGGACTTAAGTATCTGTGGGAAAACTGTTAATTTAAACACTCTCCATGTGGATAACAGTTTTTCCCTACAAAGGGACAGTATTCTATGTGTTTGCAATGTGGTGGAGAAAATGCATCTGTGTGAAGGAGTTGAGGTTACAAAAAATGTTATTGTTAGCAGATTTCATACTTTAGAAAAATATCAAAACTCTGGGTCTGCGAAGCCAGTAAGGTCATTAAGATCTGTAACCTGCAACAGAGTTGTTGCCTTTGGTTCTAAATCCTTAACATGTAGGACATGCAGAACAATGACATTTTCCAAACCCTCAGCCAACAATGAAAATATTTGTGCTGAAAAGCAATCAAATGATGAAAATGTGGAGAAAATTAAGCATCTTTTGAAACATGCTGACCAAGAACTTGTCAACCTCTTCCTGGAACAGTCCAAAAATGTTGACAGAAGTCCCAGTGGAAGAAGATGGTCAAAGTCTTTCATTAGAACATGCCTCCAATTATACAACAGAAGTCCGCATTGTTATCAGATGTTACATGCATCCAAATTATTAATGCTACCTTCCACTTCACTATTAATAATGTACAAAAATAAACTAAAACAGGAACCTGGATTTGATGAGAATGTTTTTGAATGGATGTTAATTGAAGCAAAAAGACGGAACATTCCAGAGGATGGCATGATTGGGGGGGGGTCATTTTTGATGAGATGGCTGTTCAATCTGATGTTCAGATCAGTAAGAATGGTGATGTCGTTGAAGTTATTGGATTTACAGACTTAGGTGCAGAGGGTGATCTTTGTAATGCACTTCGCAAAGGAAGCTGTAACAGAACATTAGGAAATCATGTTCTTCAGTTACTTTTCCTTGGTGTCACTGGGTTCAGATTTCCCTTTGCTCACTTTGTGACATCTAGTGTTCAAGCGTCAGAATTATATGGCTTATTTTGGAAAGCTGTCAAGATATTATGGACATACGGTTTTAGAGTCTTGTATACATGCATGGATGGGGCTGTGTGTAACCGTTCTTTAATGCATATTTGCGTTGGAGATAATTCATACAAATGTTATAAATTTCTATCACCCAGTCCATGTACCCCAGACCCAGTTATCTTCATGATGGACATTTCTCATGTATTGAAAAAAATCAGGAACACTGTTCTAAAGAGTGGAATAACCTCGAAATGCACAAGAATTTTAACTCTTCCAAATGATTTAACAGTACAGTGGCGAATGTTCATAGATGGGTCATTCCACGGTACTGGTGAGTAAAATTGTGACACGAGGGTCATTTTTTAAACGCAGGTAATATGGATTGAAACTACTTTTACAAGTTGACTTCATGTCTGAGCTTTCTTATTTTTAGATGGAGAAGATAGTATTTTGAAGTACAGAAAAAAAATCTCACTTTTTCCATTGTGGGCAGAAAATGACGCTCGTCACGTGGTGTCCAATTGTGCACAAATTTGTGCAATTTTATCTGATTTTATTCACTAAATGGTTTGTTTTTCATTAGTATTCACGTGTGAGTCTTTTCAATTTGAAAGAATGCTTATTTTTTCAAAACTTTTATTGTTTGAAGTAAAAACAGTCATGGGACATTTTGTCTTTCAAATCCTACTAATTATGTTCAATTCCTAACGTTACTTGTATAAAAAAGATCATCGGCATTGATTTAAATATTGCATAAAGCTATAGTTTAAATAACTATAGAAATAGGATTATGATTAACATGAAAATCGCAAAATTTTAAGACGTTTTTTATAGAACAAGATGCTCGTTTCAGAGGACACCAAAATACTCTCGTCACATGGTGTCCCTACAGAAAGCATAATTTAATTGGAAAAATGAAACAAATCTCATTTTAAAATACAATTAAGTATCGATTTTGTATTATATACTTTCATATTTTAACTTTCAATGGTAATTTAGAGTTATTTGGCATCATCATTTCACTAAAGGCGGACACCATGTGACGATCACGTTGCACTGCAAACCCGACTGGAAAGCCATAGTCTTGGATACTATCAATCATAGAGGCTGTTTTATTGCTATTTATGACTGTTAACCAACGGAAAGTTCATAGCATGCTCTCCAAAATAAATGTGCACCACACAATGCGAGTTTTCTAGTAAATTTTGTGTACATCTCTCAGTATGTGCCTTTAACCCATTAACTACCCTCTGTTGTATGCTATGGTGCTTGTAACATATCAGCATGGTAGGCGGATGATGTGGATTTAGTGTAAGCATGCATATTTTTTTTTTGCTTTTAGTAGCTAGTAACTTTATATGTTTGCTTATAACCTCATCCTTGCACTTTTCGTATTGGGTTTAGAAGTTTTCAGCAGTGTTTTAATATTATATCATATAATTCACAGGCGTATTAATTGATGTGAAATTATGTGATTAATAACACTGTTACTAGTTCTGAAAACATTCCCCCAGTCAAATAAGTGACTGGTTAGCCAGGAAACCACAGTGCAAGTGGACCTGGGGGCTCACCATAGCAATTATCTTCATTTTGAATATTTTTTCTATAGCAACTTCTTATCCTTAACACTCTTATAACGATGTTTCATGAGGGAAAGCTGTCAGTCACGTGCAGCTAGGAAACAAAAAAATAATCTAAAAAACTGGAAGTTTTAAAGTTACAAATTTATATTACAAAAACTGCAATAAAAGGTGAAATTGCTAGTTTGCAGCAATTTTTCCTTTTATTGCAATGTTTTTAAAAGTCGTCTGCAACAGCCGGCACTCTATGACACTTGTGGGAGGTATATAGAATACCAGGTTCGTGTCTTTTGATATCAAGTATATCAGGCAAGGCTTTGAGAACGCATGTAGAATCGCGAGGTTTGCCTGATAAACTTGATATCAAATGACACGAACCTGGTATTCTATTTATCAGTTATACGCATTGTACACTCTTTAAATATGCAATTAATAAGCAGATATCGATTGTCATTAAAGCGCAACGTCCAGTTGATGACGTCATGTTGACGACGTCACGTTGACAACGTCACGTTGACCTGATAAACCTCACATGTCCTGAGATAGCCTATCTTTATCAGGTCAATGCACTACAACGTAATTAATATGGGAGGTAACTGATAAATAGTGAATACCAGGTTCGTGTCTTTTGATATCAAGTTTATCAGGTAAGGCTTCGAAAACGCTTGTAGAATCGCGAGGCTTGCCGAGCGATTCTACATGCGTTCTCAAAGCCGAGCCTGATAAACTTGATATCAAATGACACGAACCTGGTATTCTATTTATCAGTTATATGCATTGTACACTCTTTAAATATGCAATTAATAAGCAGATATCGATTGTCATTAAAGCGCAACGTCCAGTTGATTAATGCATTGTACACTCTTTAAATATGCAATTAATAAGCAGATATCGATTGTCATTAAAGCGCAACGTCCAGTTGATTACGTCATGTTGACGACGTCACGTTGACAACGTCACGTTGACCTGATAAACCTCACATGTCCTGAGATAGCCTATCTTTATCAGGTCAATGCACTACAACGTAATTAATATGGGAGGTAACTGATAAATAGAGAATACCAGGTTCGTGTCTTTTGATATCAATTTTATCAGGCAAGGCTTCGAAAACGCTTGTGGAATCGCGAGGCTTGCCGAGCGATTCTACATGCGTTCTCAGAGCCGAGCCTGATAAACTTGATATCAAATGACACGAATCTTGTATTCTATTTATCAGTTACACGCATTGTTCACTCTTTAAATATGCAATCAATAAACAGGTATTGATTGTTATCAAAGAGCAACGTCATTAAAGCGCAACGTCAAGTTGATGACGTCACGTTGACGACGTCACGTTGACCTGATAAACCTGACAGGTCCTGAGATAGCATATCTTTATCAGGTAAATGCGTTACAATACATTTATTTAATATGTGAGGTAACTTATAAAATGTGTTAAACATGCAGTGAACTAATGTCACCACTGATAAGAATCCAGGTAGAACCATCGAAAGACTGACCTCCGTTATATGACCATAGTTATCTATAAGGCTTAAAACGGAGTGTGGTAATTTTGTCATTATTGGTCATGCTTTTCAGCTTTGCCATTTTGTATGTCAAACTGTCACGCCCAAACTTGATGTGATTTTTCTGAATCACAGGTAGATACTGAATGTAAAGCAACTAATGGAAACAAACTGAGCTATGAATCTATCTTTATTTTTTATGAACATTTTCAACACTTAATGTCAGATGATTAGCAACATGCTACTGTGGATGATGATCTGCATGGGGCTTCAAGGGATATCTGAAAAGATATATATATATATATTATATATTTATATTCAAATGTTCCAATTACTTTTTGTAGGTACATGACCAATTCTAAATAGGGAGGTTAAGATTTTTTACTTGTACGCGTACGGGTAGCAATAAAATGTGTGTATACGTCATCAATAATTGCATATCCTCTACCAGTTAGAAGTGATTTCTACACGTGAACTATGTCTAGCAGGCCATTTACATTTCGAAATCACATTTTACTGGTAGAGGGTATGCAATAATTGATGACGTATACACACACTTTGTCGCTACCCGTACGCGTACAAGTTAAAAATCTTAACCTCCCTAATATTGAAACAATGACTTCTAAAATCATTTTATGTAATTTATGGATGAGAACAATCCTATTTAAAATGTAAATAATATGCATGTAAATTTATAATATTTAAAATCAATAAAGATCATTGTTAGTTTCTTTCTTTCTTGAAAAAAAAAAAATTAACAAATTATCTTATTGAGAAGTTTTATGACATTCAAAAGTTAGAGAAATAACTTGTGCTTGTATGTGGACATACCAAACTTGTAATATATTCTTGAACCTCTCATCACGAGGGCAGGTGTTTCAAGAACTCGATTAACGTCATCCTGCAGGACTGCATACCGGAGGTCATTTATCTGCCACATGTTCTTCACCTTCGTGAAATAGTTTATCCACGGCCACTCATCAACCTGGAGTGTCACAGGAGACATTTTATTAACCTTTAACCTGCTGAATATCCAAATAAGCCACGCCCATTTTTGATTTTGAACCAATCAGATTACTTGATGCAGTTTAATTCTACATATCCATAAAGTGAATGTCAAACAGTGTAGATCCTGATCAGATGGCTTCTAAGAAGCCATCTGATCTGGATCTACACTGTTTGCAAAGATAGGGCTTGTCGCCTACAGCACGCTAAAGGTTAAAGAAATGCAAAATTAAATACAAATATTACACCTATGAATCTACAAAATAATTATTGCATACATTATTTGAAAATGGCCTTACATAATTTCACTTGCATGAAGCTCCCACTCTTGGATTCGGGCCATTTATGATTTTGTTTTTACTACTGGTCTGTAAACAGAATATGAAATTGCAACAGTTTAAACATTATTGTGAAAATTAAAATGGAAATCATTTGTTTGCACTTTATTCATTGGCATGTGTATACACATATCAGGAGTGAAATGAATGGAATAACAAGACTCAATTTAAAAGAAAAAAGTAACAAAAAAGGATGTATATAAACTCATCCCTTGTAATGATATATATCAAGGTACTGAACACTGCAATAACATAAAATACAAACATGTATAGACAATTTTAGCATGTTAAGGAATCTGTTGCCTGCTTCCATTCTCAAAGTAGAAATTATGTTTTCAAAATAATATCAGAGTGGTCTTTGTTAATAATTTGGATCTTGATGAGATGTAAAAATTAAAAATAGTAATGATCAGGAACTGATACAATCAAATCCCAAATCCTCCCCACAACATCACTAGGGAAAGAAGTCGACACATTGAGTGACAACAATAAATCAAACGGACAACCGCCAAACCGAGTCAGCAGCTCTTTCCCAAATAGGTGGTGACTCAGAATACCCAAAAGTAACCAAAAATGAATAGAAAACATAATGGAGAAATTATCAGAATCACCAACAAGACAAACATGAACTTAGACGGACAAATGCAACTAAAATGAACAATCAAAAAAGTGGGAAGAACAGGAATCATTAATAAAACAACGTGTATTATTAGGGAAAGAATTAGAACCACATACACAAAACAGGAAGAAACCACAGCAAAAGCACCGACTTGGAACGGTCAGTAAATGATACTAAAGCCTTTTTTAAGGTAATCACGAATTCGCCTGTGGCAGGGTAAAAGTTAAATAAAAAAGATGAACTAAACTTGTAACTTAAACTAAACATAAAAACACAAGATAAACAACCTGGAATAAAGTCAAACAAAGAACCAACTTTTTAATCTTTACAACTTACAACTGCTGGGTAGATTTCATCACCGTGGCTTATGCATAGATATTCATGGATAAAATGTACATGGAGACACTATTTAATAACTTACCATGTCTCAGAGCTTAGAATAAATAATGAACTTGATTTGTTCAGTAAATGGCAAACTATAGGAAAGATACACGTGTGAGATATAATGCACATAAAACCTACAGGCAAAATTATTTTTCTTTACCTTGGCATGCTTGTCTGAGCTGTGTCTGTGTCACACCGAGTTGCGTCACCCTGAGTTGTGTCACCCTGAGCTGTGTTACCCTGAGCTGTGTCTGCATTTGCCAGTATCTCCCTTTAAAATATAAACAATGAGACTTAGAATGCAATATATGTATATAAAATAAAGACACATGATAATTATGCATTCTAATTTCATACAAAAAAAGATAAACAAAACTCTTACCCAGCTAATAGTTCCTTGTGAGTGAGGGTCCGGTTGGTGTTTGCACCATCATCCTGAGACGTGTCTGCCTGAGCTGTGTCTGCCTGAGCTATGTCTGTTAGTAGTTCCCTACAAAATATGAACAAGGATTGAATGTACGTATATAATTATAAAGACATATGATGATAGTGCTTTTTAATTTAATGTAGAAAAAGATAAACATAACTCTTACCCAAGTAATGATTCCTTGTGTGTGAAGGTCTGGCTGGCCTTTGCACCATCATAATGACATGTGTCTGCCTGAGTTGTGTCTCCCTCAGCTTTGTCTGCATGAGCTTTGTCTGTCTGAGCTATGTCTGCCTGAGCTATGTCTGCCTGGGCTATGCCTGCCAGTGGCTCCCTATAAAATATAAACAAGAAAGTTCAAAATGAAATAAACATATAACCATTAAGACATAACATGATTGTGCATTGTAATTTTATGTAAGAAAAGATAAACAAAACTCTTACCTAGCTAATGGTTCCTTGTGCATGAGGGTCCGGATGGTCTTTGCACCATCATCCTGAGATGTGTCGACCTGAGCTATGTCTGCCTGAGCTATGTCTGCCTGGGCTATGTCTGTCTGGGCTATGTCTGCCAGTGGCTCCCTACAAAAAATACGAACAAGAAGGCTCAGAATTTAATATACAGTCAAGTATATAATCATAAAGACATAACATGATTTCTTTCTAATTTCATGTAAGAAAAGATAAACAAAAATCTTACCCAGTCAATGTTTCCTGGTGCAGGAGGGTCTGATTGGTCTTTGCACCATCCTGAGATGTGTCTTCCTCAGCTATGTCTGTCTGGGCTATGTCTGCCTGAGCTATGTCTGCCATGTCTGCCTGAGCTATGTCTGCCATGTCTGCATGAGCTATGTCTGCCATGTCTGCATGAGCTATGTCTGCCATGTCTGCCTGAGCTATGTCTGCCATGTCTGCCTGAGCTATGTCTGCCATGTCTGCCTGAGCTATGTCTGCCTGAGCTATGTCTGTCTGGGCTATGTCTGCCATGTCTGCATGAGCTATGTCTGCCATGTCTGCCTGAGCTATGTCTGCCTGAGCTATGTCTGTCTGGGCTATGTCTGCCATGTCTGCATGAGCTATGTCTGCCATGTCTGCATGAGCTATGTCTGCCATGTCTGCCTGAGCTATGTATACCATGTCTGCATGAGCTATGTCTGTCTGGGCTATGTCTGCCTGAGCTATGTCTGTCTGGGCTGTGTCTGCCAAAGTCTCCCTACAAAATATGAACAAGACGGCTCAGAATGCTATATACGTGTTTAGTCATAAAGACATAACATGATTGCATTCTAATTTCATGTAAGAAAAGATAAACAAAAATCTTACCCAGCCAATGGTTCCTTGTGCAGGAGGGTCTGGTTGGTCTTTGCACCATCCTGAGATGTGTCTTCCTCAGCTATGTCTGTCTGGGCTATGTCTGCCATGTCTGCATGAGCTATGTCTGCCATGTCTGCCTGAGCTATGTCTGCCATGTCTGACTGAGCTATGTCTGCCATGTCTGCATGAGCTATGTCTGTCTGGGATATGCCTGCCTGAGCTATGTCTGTCTGGGCTGTGTCTGCCAAAGTATCCCTACAAAATATGAACAAGACGGCTCAGAATGTAATATACATGCATATAGTCATAAAGACATAACATGATTGCATTCTAATTTCATGTAAGAAACGATAAACAAAAATCTTACCCAGCCAATGGTTCCTTGTGCAGGAGGGTCTGGTTGGTCTTTGCACCATCCTGAGATGTGTCTTCTTCAGCTATGTCTGTCTGGGCTATGTCTGCCTGAGCTATGTCTGCATGAGCTTTGTCTGTCTGAGCTATGTCTGTCTGAGCTATGTCTGTCTGGGCTAGGTCTGCAAGTGGCTGTCTACAAAATATGAACAAGGAAGCTCAGAATGTAATATACATGCACATTATCATAAAGACTTAGCACGATTGCATTCTGATTTCATGTAAGAAAAGATAAACAAAAATCTTACCCAGCCAATGGTTCCTTGTGCAGGAGGGTCTGGTTGGTCTTTGCACCATCCTGAGATGTGTCTTCCTCAGCTATGTCTGCCTGAGCTATGTATGCCATGTCTGCCTGAGCTATGACTGCCATGTCTGCCTGAGCTATGTCTGCCATGTCTGCATGAGCTATGTCTGCCATGTCTGCCTGAGCTATGTCTGCCATGTCTGCCTGAGCTATGTATGCCATGTCTGCATGAGCTATGTCTGTCTGGGCTATGTCTGCCTGAGCTATGTCTGTCTGGGCTGTGTCTGCCAAAGTCTCCCTACAAAATATGAACAAGACGGCTCAGAATGCTATATACGTGTTTAGTCATAAAGACATAACATGATTGCATTCTAATTTCATGTAAGAAAAGATAAACAAAAATCTTACCCAGCCAATGGTTCCTTGTGCAGGAGGGTCTGGTTGGTCTTTGCACCATCCTGAGATGTGTCTTCCTCAGCTATGTCTGTCTGGGCTATGTCTGCCATGTCTGCATGAGCTATGTCTGCCATGTCTGCCTGAGCTATGTCTGCCATGTCTGACTGAGCTATGTCTGCCATGTCTGCATGAGCTATGTCTGTCTGGGATATGTCTGCCTGAGCTATGTCTGTCTGGGCTGTGTCTGCCAAAGTATCCCTACAAAATATGAACAAGACGGCTCAGAATGTAATATACATGCATATAGTCATAAAGACATAACATGATTGCATTCTAATTTCATGTAAGAAACGATAAACAAAAATCTTACCCAGCCAATGGTTCCTTGTGCAGGAGGGTCTGGTTGGTCTTTGCACCATCCTGAGATGTGTCTTCTTCAGCTATGTCTGTCTGGGCTATGTCTGCCTGAGCTATGTCTGCATGAGCTTTGTCTGTCTGAGCTATGTCTGTCTGAGCTATGTCTGTCTGGGCTAGGTCTGCAAGTGGCTGTCTACAAAATATGAACAAGGAAGCTCAGAATGTAATATACATGCACATTATCATAAAGACTTAGCACGATTGCATTCTGATTTCATGTAAGAAAAGATAAACAAAAATCTTACCCAGCCAATGGTTCCTTGTGCAGGAGGGTCTGGTTGGTCTTTGCACCATCCTGAGATGTGTCTTCCTCAGCTATGTCTGCCTGAGCTATGTATGCCATGTCTGCCTGAGCTATGACTGCCATGTCTGCCTGAGCTATGTCTGCCATGTCTGCATGAGCTATGTCTGCCATGTCTGCCTGAGCTATGTCTGCCATGTCTGCCTGAGCTATGTATGCCATGTCTGCATGAGCTATGTCTGTCTGGGCTATGTCTGCCTGAGCTATGTCTGTCTGGGCTGTGTCTGCCAAAGTCTCCCTACAAAATATGAACAAGACGGCTCAGAATGCTATATACGTGTTTAGTCATAAAGACATAACATGATTGCATTCTAATTTCATGTAAGAAAAGATAAACAAAAATCTTACCCAGCCAATGGTTCCTTGTGCAGGAGGGTCTGGTTGGTCTTTGCACCATCCTGAGATGTGTCTTCCTCAGCTATGTCTGTCTGGGCTATGTCTGCCATGTCTGCATGAGCTATGTCTGCCATGTCTGCCTGAGCTATGTCTGCCATGTCTGACTGAGCTATGTCTGCCATGTCTGCATGAGCTATGTCTGTCTGGGATATGTCTGCCTGAGCTATGTCTGTCTGGGCTGTGTCTGCCAAAGTATCCCTACAAAATATGAACAAGACGGCTCAGAATGTAATATACATGCATATAGTCATAAAGACATAACATGATTGCATTCTAATTTCATGTAAGAAACGATAAACAAAAATCTTACCCAGCCAATGGTTCCTTGTGCAGGAGGGTCTGGTTGGTCTTTGCACCATCCTGAGATGTGTCTTCTTCAGCTATGTCTGTCTGGGCTATGTCTGCCTGAGCTATGTCTGCATGAGCTTTGTCTGTCTGAGCTATGTCTGTCTGAGCTATGTCTGTCTGGGCTAGGTCTGCAAGTGGCTGTCTACAAAATATGAACAAGGAAGCTCAGAATGTAATATACATGCACATTATCATAAAGACTTAGCACGATTGCATTCTGATTTCATGTAAGAAAAGATAAACAAAAATCTTACCCAGCCAATGGTTCCTTGTGCAGGAGGGTCTGGTTGGTCTTTGCACCATCCTGAGATGTGTCTTCCTCAGCTATGTCTGCCTGAGCTATGTATGCCATGTCTGCCTGAGCTATGACTGCCATGTCTGCCTGAGCTATGTCTGCCATGTCTGCCTGAGCTATGTCTGCCATGTCTGCCTGAGCTATGTCTGCCATGTCTGCATGAGCTATGTCTGCCTGAGCTATGTCTGCCATGTCTGCCTGAGCTATGTCTGTCTGGGCTGTGTCTGCCAAAGTCTCCCTACAAAATATGAACAAGGAAGCTCAGAATGTAATATACATGCACATTATCATAAAGACATAACATGATTGCATTAGAACTAATTTCATGTAAGAAAAGATAAACAAAAATCTTACCCAGCCAATGGTTCCTTGTGCAGGAGGGTCTGGTTGGTCTTTGCACCATCCTGAGATGTGTCTTCTTCAGCTATGTCTGTCTGGGCTATGTCTGCCTGAGCCATGTCTGCCTGGGCTATGTCTGCCATGTCTGCATGAGCTATGTCTGCCATGTCTGCCTGAGCTATGTCTGCCATGTCTGCCTGAGCTATGTCTGCATGAGCTATGTCTGTCTGGGCTATGTCTGCCTGAACTATGTCTGCCATGTCTGCCTGAGCTATGTCTGTCTGGGCTAGGTCTGCAAGTGGCTCTCTACAAAATATGAACAAGGAAGCTCAGAATGTAATATACATGCACATTATCATAAAGACATAACATGATTGCATTCTGATTTCATGTAAGAAAAGATAAACAAAAATCTTACCCAGCCAATGGTTCCTTGTGCAGGAGGGTCTGGTTGGTCTTTGCACCATCCTGAGATGTGTCTTCTTCAGCTATGTCTGTCTGGGCTATGTCAGCTATGTCTGTCTGGGCTATGTCTGCCATGTCTGTCTGGGCTATGTCTGCCATGTCTGCCTGAGCTATGTCTGCCATGTCTGCATGAGCTATGTCTGCCATGTCTGCCTGAGCTATGTCTGCCATGTCTGCATGAGCTATGTCTGTCTGGGCTATGTCTGCCTGAGCTATGTCTGTCTGGGATGTGTCTGCCAAAGTCTCCCTACAAAATATGAACAAGACGGCTCAGAATGTAATAAACATGCATATAGTCATAAAGACATAACATGATTGCATTCTAATTTCATGTAAGAAAAGATAAAGAAAAATCTTACCCAGCCAATGGTTCCTTGTGCAGGAGGGTTTGGTTGGTCTTTGCACCATCCTGAGATGTGTCTTCCTCAGCTATGTCTGTCTGGGCTATGTCTGCCTGAGCTATGTCTGCCATGTCTGCATGAGCTATGTCTGTCTGGGCTATGTCTGCCTGAGCTATGTCTGTCTGGGATGTGTCTGCCAAAGTCTCCCTACAAAATATGAACAAGACGGCTCAGAATGTAATATACATGCATATAGTCATAAAGACATAACATGATTGCATTCTAATTTCATGTAAGAAAAGATAAACAAAAATCTTACCCAGCCAATGGTTCCTTGTGCAGGAGGGTTTGGTTGGTCTTTGCACCATCCTGAGATATGTCTTCCTCAGCTATGTCACTCACCAGGATTGTAGATAGGTCAATCTCGACTTCTTCATTCAGTTTGTCCAGGATATTGTACAAATCATCTTGTGCCATTATCGTTTCCAGCGAAAAATCATCAGTCGACTGAAATGAGATAACAACTTTATTTTGAAGGAATGGTAAGTCACACGTATCCTGCTGAATTGCAGTTAAATGAAGCCAATTCTTCTGATACTGAGCCATTTTTAGACGGCGATGTTCCCCGCACCACTTCTTATGGTGTTTACATCTCTCAAATTATTCGCTTTGCCAGGGTGTCTAACCATTTGGCTGATTTCAATGCTCGTAATAAAACTTTAACGGCCAAGCTTTTACTTCAAGGGTATCGGTATGATATAGAGGATATTTGATTTTTTCAGTGTAAGATCGAATTTTATTTCACCGAATGAACACCAAAACTGTTATTTTCACGAGTGGCGTAGCCACGAGTGAAAATATAAGTTTTTGGTGTTCATGAGTGAAATAAAATTTGATCTGGCACTGAAAAAAATCAAATTTTCTGTTTCTTACATGCTTTAAAAAGGCAATATTTAGCGTCCCTAGTGGTGTGACTCACTATCGAAGAAAATTATCTTTGTTCTGGGTCGTTTCGCGTCAATTTAGTGGTGCTCAACGTGTTTTGTGGGTATAATATTGGGTGTAAGTCAGCCAAAAAATCTACACAATTTGTTTTATTTTTGTTTCAGTCCGCAAAGATTTGCGTGTGCTTTTCTTTTAAATTCCAGCATAGAAAGTAACAATACGGCAATGCCATGTGTTTTCGCAAATGGACAGAAGGACAGCAAACTGGGAAGGTTTTGCACGTATGTGTAAGAGCAAAATAAGTATCTATTTAGTACCAATGACAATCTCCTACCACATTTTCAATTTTTCGTTCACGAGATATCAGTTCGTTTACATTTGACAGCTCACCTGTTGAATCTAAACAAACCAATGTTTTGATGGTATCTCACGAACGAAACAATGAATAAAAAAAAGGTGGATGATTATTGTCAGATTCCACGATTGCAACACTTTTGAGCACGTGCAGAGCCTTTTCCGTTGTATTAACGTATGTCCGTCCCAAAAACCCTTAACATCGTCTTTTGGTTCTTTACACTCCGGAAGTTCAAAGAAAATTATATCCTATTCTAAAGAGATTGAGGAAATCACAATAAATGTATTTTTCAAATTCCTCCAAAGTGCAGTAAGTTTCTCAGATATAGGCACTCTCTGATCTTCTCTTAAAACAGGTACCCCACCCACATTTAAATATGATAAATCCTTAATGTGAACGAGATTTTTTGTGCTTCACAAACATTAAATTCAGCTACTGTTTTTCATTAGTCGATGCAAGCTCAAAATCATGACTTCAGTCCTCAAAGAAATATCTCACCTGAGAATGCTCTGAGTATTGTCCTCTGTCATGGGTTTGACATTCACTGATGGTCGACAATCCCTCTTCTGGCAGCATGGGTAGTAGAGGGACAAAATGGTTAGGTCCCCAGCTTAAGGCACTATCCTTGTCACCATTAATGTTCGACCACATGATTAATGCATTCACTGTGGAACGGCTTTGTCTTGGATAAATGGGTCTGTTTAAATCAGTGCGAACAGTTGCTCCACCATATTTTGGGTAAATTGAGTGAACTGTGCATCCTAGCACTGAAGCGAGGAGAAAAAGCTGCCATATGCTCCTGGTTTGGCGATTTTTACTATCTCTTGTCTATATATGTTTTGGATGCCAATGTCACTTAGAACTGTGTCTCCATAGAAGAAAGGTGAGTATGATGCGTATATCTTCGGTAAGTTTCTGAAGTTTCCCTTCTTATGTCCAGCATTCAGAATCTTCTTATTCAAGTAATGTGCTTCATGTAGTACTCCTTCCATCACCATTCGTGTCCTGATTTCTACATGGTCGGCATCCACTACGTACATTGCACCTGATATGGGGAGACAATTCCCATCCCCGTATATTATAACTGGAAAAATTTCCTTTCCAGCTGGAATGTCGTCTGGTTTGAGACGAAGAGCCGCTTTATCGATAGTACAATCGTTGCCCACAACGGATGGTTGAGAAATTTTAACATCATACATTCCAACTTCATTGTCAGCCATTGTACAAGCTACTTGTAATTCATCGTATGTTTTGCAGCTCGTTAGTGTCTTCTGCAGTGTGGTGAAAAACTTTTTCCTTGACATGATTCCAGGTGATTTGTTAATTATGCTTTTTTTAACTCTTCCTGTTTGGTTTTCAGTAACAGTAAGCCCTTCTAATTTGTTTTCACTGCTACACTCTTCATCACTTTTCTTCTGAGATTTTGACTCTGTAAGGCTTTGCAGTTTATTCGTACTGAAGCACTACGTGTTTTCTTCCTTTGCGATCTCGTCCCTTTCATGCTGCTACTTTCTTCATTAGGTTTCACTTTCTTCTGAGATGTAACAGTTTTCTTCTGAGATTTCACTGTCACACTTTTCTTCCTCGTTTGAGATCTCGTCTCTTTCATGTTGGTACGTTCTTCATCAGGTTTCGCTTTCTTTTGAGATGTAACATTTCTCTTCCTTCCACTTTGTTTTCCTTTGGCTTTCTTCTATTGGACGTTCACTTTTCATTTCTTTGACGGTTTTTGGCTCTTTCTCTGTACACGTTGCCAGTCTCCCACATGAGACGCATTCCTGCATCCATCCCCGATTCAATAATCGCAGAAGCAACTAAGGGATCGTGTAAATAAACCACTTTCTGAGCATGGATCCGGTTTCACGGCATGCAACTTCCTTGTTTCAGGAACTGCCTTAGAGGTACCTCTGTCTCTATTTACTGGGTCAACGAGAAGGAAAATTGTCCTCCTTTTGTGGTAACATTGTCCTTCTTCCTCTTTTTCAGGTTTGGTTAGGTTTTCTCTCGCAAATCGGAAGAAATCAGCAGAGTCTTCTATTTTCGCTTGTCTGCTAATGACAGCTTTAGATGCTGATCGCTTTATGACGCCAAATTCACCATCGCATGGCCCTTTTCCATGCCGGCTGCCAAAGAAATGTTTCTCAATTGGAAATCCGAACTCTTCTACACTTCTTTCCACATCAGAAAATGGAAAACGTGATTTGAATTGTGAGCTAGCACCATCAGAAAAATGAATTTCTTTTTCTATCACAATATTTCTCTTCTTCAAGTGTTCATTCGCATCTTTAACCGCTTTATGCACTACATGACTGTCATGCTTCTTGTCGTCTGAAATGAAAACTATACTCTCTCGGGCTATTTCTGAACATCTTGATCCAGGACACCGGTAGTATGCAACAATCGAGAAAAGGGACACTTGGTTATGGTACCAATGTACGTCCTGCGGTTCGTCCTGATACAAGCATGTGTAATTCTCCGCAAAATCCATGCAAAACACCACCCAATTCAGTGGGACATTTTGAATTATCTCTATAAATTGTTCATGCTGCCATCTTGCAGTATGCAGATGTTTGCTGAATGTTTTAGCCTCGTCTTGCAATTCTTTCATGAACACCTTTACTGATCCAGTTTTAAGTTTTAACATTTTCCTTGTTTTCCGGACATTGTCTTTGATATATGACTGATTCTCCCATCTTTGCCATTTTACAGATTTGACATACTTAAGTGGAATAGCACCAGTCAGTTTAACAGTGCCACACAGTTCACAGTTCCTCTCGATACATTCTTTTCTTGGATACTTGTTGTTAGTAGGGCACAATGTAATTTTATCCAATTGATACTTGTCTTTTATCTTTGTGTCTTTCTTTGACATAAATTTGCTAATTGCCGAAATCTTCAATTCGATGTTTGTGCAATATTCACATAGGCAAGTATTGAACAGAGTTTTTCCCATCGTTTTCACGCACTTTGGTCGTAATGCCACGAATTTACTAAATCCGATGTTGCATTCTGGATTTTCTTGTCGGAACAGATTGTACGTGTTCTGTAAACTACTGTGCAAGTAGTGTTTTGACTCCATTTCTTTGACATTCACGTTCTTTTTTTCTGCTGTAACAGTCGCAACAGTCGCTTTCTTGAAAAACTGTTGAACTTGATCAACTGTTTCTTCGTCTATCCTGTCCGAGCGTATTTCCCTGTCATTCCAAACACCTTTTAAGAGTGACGATTTCGCCATGAAACTGTATGAAACACCTATTGGTTTTCTTTTTCCACCGACATTTGTTCTTGGTAGATACTGGCAAAGTAGTCTTCTCTTCCTTAGTGCTGCTTTAGATCTCTCCAGCTTAGTGGATTTTAACTCTTCTTCTATCTTAACCATACTCTCCAGTCTTGCTTTCTTAATGGGAGTTATTACTACTCCCACATCTGCCAATGCTTTTCTTTTATTTGGAGTACAATTCATGGCCAGACTTGCAACAACTTCGGCATACTTCTGTGGTGCAAATGGCAGTGACTTCCTTGCTCGAGAAAGTGCTTTCCTTTTACTCAAGTCTGTATTAAAGCATGGCATGTCATCAGAATTTTTCGCTGGTGTTTCCGTACTTTCCGATGTCTGGCAACTAACTTCTTTTTGTTCCAGTTTCTGTTTTTTTGCACGATAATTAAGCCTCCTTTTTTCATTTATTCGACGTTTCTTTTGTACTGACATTTTTTTTCTTTGTTCTCTCTTTTTTAGCTTCCATTCTTCCCTCTGTCCGTGAATCTGGTGTCTGGTTTTTGCTTTTTTCTTAGGTTTAGCATTCTCCGTGTTTGTTCTATCACCACTTTTTTCTTTCAGTTTCTGGTTTTCTCTCCATCTTCTCATTCTCGCTCTATGGTGTTGTCTTTGCTCATCTGTTAACGCTTGTCTGTACAGTCTATTTCTCTCCTTGTTTTGAGCTAGGTATTCCGCATAACGTACTGGGTCTTCTTTAAGGTTTAGTCTGTACTTCCTTGATAGTTCTTTTGATGTTTCCTTTTTCGGCTTTTCATCTTTGGGTGATTGATTCAATTCAAGTTTGGCCTTTAGAGCGACTCGTAAAGAGTAGGGCTTAGGCTTCATGGCTGCCTGAAAACAAATTTATGAGATCCTCAGTAAACGGAAACAGCGACATACATTTGGTCAAAACAATTTAACAGTCAGCAAAACTGTGATGATCACAATAAATTAAACCTGAACTATAAGCGTAAAGCCCAGTTAGTTTCAACGGATACTGGTTCATATGCTGCATATAAATACAGTATGCTATACAATTTTGTGAGTCAAGCTAATGAGACGAGATTCCTATTGTGTCTTCTGTAACGACCACAATATCCTGAGCTACAAGCTATATGCCCGGTTAGTTTCAAAGGATATTGATTCACATGTTGCAGATAAATTTATACATACATATATATATATATATATATATATATAGAGAGAGAGAGAGAGAGAGAGAGAGAGAGAGAGAGAGGTTATTTGATTTTTTCAGTGTATGATCGAATTTTATTTCAACGAATGAACACCAAAATCAGTATTTTCACGAGAAGCGTAGCCACAAGTGAAAATACCGCTTTTGGTGTTCATGAGTGAAATAAAATTCGATATTACATTGACAAAATCAAACTTTGTTTCTTTTATGCTTCTAAACAAGGAAAATTGAATTTAACCCGGTTTGACGGGCATCACAACAGATATGTAACTTTTTTCTCGTGCCTTTCGTGTCAATTTCGTGGTGCTTATCGTGTTCATTGGGTATTATAGTATTAGGTGCAAACGCACCTAGAAAAGGACAGGATACTGCATTGTAATGAATGGGTTGTGTGAAAATGGCAAAGAAGGATTGCCTGTTAAAAGGTAAGTTGACATGACGTTGCAATACAAACTCGATATTGATTGTGTTTATCATATATGATGCTGCTGATATTCAGTGGATCTAATTAATATGATATGAACACGTTACATAACACTTTGGCGGGAATAAGGATATCCTTAAAAATTGTTTGCTGTGCTCCTACCCATCAATTTGTGAACGGGTAGGTAGGTATTTTTTTTCCAGATCTTAAGATATTTAGGACTTCTTTTACTATAAATATATTTTAAAGGGTAACAAATGCTAGAGGATCTTGTATGAGTGGTCATGTATTATTGAATTTATTAAACGAGTTGAGGAAAAGGGATAAAATGCGAGGCTTTGCCGAGCATTTTATTACATTTCCTCAACGAGTTTAATAAAATGCGAGGCTTTGCCGAGCATTTTATTACTTTTCCTCAACGAGTTTAATAAATGGGCCAGCGCATGGCAAAACCTACAAGATGGCTTGGGCGATCAGCGAAGACTCGGATCAGCCTGCGCATCCGCGCAGTCTGATCAGAGTCTTCACTGATCGCGTGTACCTGCTAGAGGCTACGATCTATGCAAAGAGACATTCGCAAAAGGTCTCGTCTTAGTGTATCGGTGCGCAGGTTGATTTCAGTCTCTGCTGGTCGCACAGGTCTAATTGTAGGTTTTGTCATGTGCTGGCTCAAATTTAATAATACATGAACACGAATGCAAGATTCTATTTATCATATGACATTAAAACGCATTTATTCACGATTTTTAAACAAAAAAGTCAATGCCCCACCATAAATAAGCGCGACGACGTTAAGGACGCCATAAGTGTAACGTAACGGGACGTATTTAACTAATTTGCATATTTAATCCACTAGTGGATTACGGAATTTAATGCATGGCGTTATTACACTCTCAGACGCGACGTCATATGATAAAAAAAGAAAATATATTTTCAAATCATCTCTTTGCAACATTATCTGCAATTCAAAATATAGTTTTAGGCCAAATAAAAAATACCTGTGTTTCCTATTACATGCCAAATAAAAATTGGGTTGGTAGGTAGGCTTTTTTTTTCAGAGGCTGTTAATGTGGCAGGATGACAGGGTTGTAGAAGTAGCAAAGAATAGGTTTATATGCCTTTGCGAAGTGCTCAGTCTTGTGGCGCAAACAGATTGGACTAAAATTTCTGGACACAGAGCTCTTCAATCCTCCAGTCAGGCACATCTTTTTGTCAGAAAAATTTCCACCCACCACTAGTTCAAGTATGTAGCAGTTGGTGGCTGGCAGAAAGTGTGCACAGTGCACTTCCGCTGGCGCAAAGTGTGCACAGTGCACTTCCACTGGTTAACAGCTTGGGAGGTCTTGGCTTACCCAGGAACAGTGTAATCTTAATGACAGGAGCAGGCCATACCGCTATGGACTGGCTCATTATAAGCTCTACTGTCTATGCAAGCACAAATTCACTTTAATATAACTCGCCAGTCAAGTACTAGCACTGTCCGAATCTAAAAACAATGATGACTTACCTTTCCTTGGTCCGTTTGGCCATGACATGCAACTGTCGTCCCTTTTGGTGGACTGGGATGGTATCTCAGCCAAATGTCTTGTACAGAAGTCGCATGGGGAAACGAATTCAAACATTTGATGCCCAAAAAATGGTGACATTTGCTATTTTTTTTCTGTTTCCGCTTGCTGAGATAGACCGACAGAATGGCAGCCACCATTGTTAAACATGTGGTCATACGACACTGATAAAACATGGGATTTCCATGGAGGGTACGACAAAGCGCGCCGATCGACAACAAAACCAACAATAAAATGTTAGGGTCGGCGTGTAAATATAAGGGTCGGTCGGACAACCGGAAACACAGGTATTTTTTATTTGGCCTTAATGAACTGAAAGTAGTGTCTGTCATTGGAATTTAACCATGATTTCAAAAAAAAAAATTCTCAGAATGCCAATGAAATTTTTTGGGTAGGGTCAATTTTGGTGGGTAGAGCTCTAGGAGCACAGCAAACCAACAATTTTTTATGGTCGGCCTAAATAAGGTGATTATGACGTCCATGTCAAAATAGACATTTTCTATAAATTGAACAACCGCCGACTTGTTAAACAGCGTTAAACTCTACTTTAAAATAAATTTAAATTCTGGCTATATATAACTGCTATTAATTCATTTTAAACAAATACCAGGTTACCGAATGGTGATGAAAATAGAGGTATATCTATCTATCTTCCAGTACGTCTAAACCCCCAAGGGGGACATAAGACGGGATTTATATATATTTATCATATGACGTCGCATCTGAGAGTGTAATAACGCCATGCATTAAATTCGGTAATCCACTAGTGGATTAAATATGCAAATTAGTTAAATACGTCCCGTTACGTTACACACAAGACGTCCTTAGCGACGTTGCGTTTACTAATGGCGGAATATTGACATTTTTTAACATAAACGTGCATTAAATGCGTTTTAAATGTCATATGATAAATAGAATCTTGCATTCGTGTTCATGTATTATTGAATTTATCAAACTCGTTGAGGAAAAGGAATAAAATGCTCGGCAAGCCTCGCATTTTATATTTTTTCCTCAACTCGTTTAATAAATTCAATAATACATGATCACTCATGTAAGATCCTCTATATATATATACTTTCATGACACAACTTAAAGAATATTTTTATGAAAAAATAAGTATCAAGAAATCTTTCCAATTTGATTTTAAAGAATCATTAAACCTCAGGATACTATTGTTTGGAAAGCCGAAACACTGAACATTAGAAAAGCAACTCATTGCAAAGTTGCAACTGTGCACCTTTTAATTAATTGTTAAGCAGAAAATGCATGGTTGACATGGACGTCGACTTGTTCCCTTCAAAGTAAGTTTATATGTGAGGTCATACGACTTTTATGACACAACCTTATCCACGACATAATAATGATGTTGTATATGAATATAAAATATAATACAATAAACAAAAACATGCATCATTACGTTAACACACAGGTCTGTGCAATATATAGAGGATATTTGATTTTTTCAGTGTAAGATCGAATTTTTAATCATCGAATGAACGCCAAAAGCAGCATTTTCACGAGTGGCATAGCGACGAGCAAAAATACCACTTTTGGGGTTCATGAGTGAAATAAAATTCAATCTTACACTGAAAAAATATAATTTTCTGCTTCTTTTATGCTTTTAAATGCAATAATTATGCTTTTTCCAGGGTATCAGATTTGATAACCATTGTGGTTTCTTTGGATTGAAGAGCTCCAGACTGTCATAATCATCATTCCTATACATTATGTGAATAACCACTAGGCCATCAGGACTGACCACTCAGCCACTTTAATGCTTCTCAGATTAGTTTAAGCCTGGTAACAGAAAGACATACATGAGAGTTTACACACTACCCATACTGAATTACTGATTGTCCGTGCGTTTTGTTTTTCCCCCAGGTGAATGATTGTCGTGTCACTAGTAAACAATTCAGATCTATGGTCGAACATGCCAAATCACGTGTGATATTAAATCTTGCTTCAAAATCGTTAACACTACATGTAGAATACGAAATTGGGAAGACCATATCGTAATCTGTTGCGCAAATGACGATAAATAAGACAAAACAAATAAAATCGCAACATTTCCGAGAATAAAATTTCATCTTGCGTGTGCCAACCTCACCCATAGATCTCGTGTTAATAACTATTGGCAGACCTGTCGTTCAGTATCGTTCAAGTCGTTTCGCCCCAGACCACTATCTCTTCATTCTAGTTTCAATTTTCGCATTTTAAATTTCAAAACACAACTTTGGATTATATAATCGGAAAATAAACCAAAATCAGCCTCCCAGGTCGTTTCGTAATGTCTTTTTCGCCATATTTTCACACCTTAGTTGACGTGTCCTCAATGACATTTCCCCAGGACATTTTCAAGCGGTAATAAGACGTTTCGCCCCAGAGAAGGTCGTTTTGTCCCTATTTTTCATACTGGGACGCGTTTCGTTTACGATATCATGATTATGATTTAATCAGTAATCATAATCATGACTTGACAGTTTAGGAAACACCTTGATTAATGTTATCAGAATCGAGTTCGCTCAAAAAAAAATTAAAGGATCATAATACAGCTCCATATTCCATCCTGTCAGATAAAAAAAAGCGTTTTTCTTGCTGGTCTTTGCCTCCGAGTACGAGTCTTCATGAACATTTAAACCAAAAAATATCAGTGGAGCGTTCGCTTAAACCTTTTGACAATTGTAACATTCTTGTAATGTTGCGGCATTGTGCCAAAATGTATTACCAGGAGTAACAGTGTCTTTGAGGAGGACATCAAACGACATAATTTTGATGATCTTGTGCGATATCTTTATCATGTACGAGATCCTTTATTTATTATTTATTTTTTATTATTATTATTATTTCAAACGCGCCCCTGCTTTGCTAAACCCTAGTCGTTTCGCCCCTATTTCACCCCTAGACGTTTCGTCCCCAAACCATCCGCTTCAGTTAGATTAGGGTAGGGTAAGTTATTGAGTGGTACGGCAGGGTGGGTAATTTGGAGTAGGACGAGGTGGGGTCTTGTGGGGTTGGGTGGCTTTGTTATTGTTGGGTTGGTGGACTGGGGTATTGTGGGATAAAGTAGGATGAGGTTGGGTTGGATTTGTTTAGTTGGGGTTGGGAGAATAGTGTATAATAGGTTAAGATAGGGTATTGTGTGTTAGGATAGGGGTCGGAATGGGGTTGCATAGCTAGCGTATTGCGTGGTAGGGTCATGTCTGACGGGATGGGGTGAGGTTGGATATTGTGAGGATAGGTGGGGTGGTATAAGATTGGGCTTGGTATTATGACGGAATATGGAGTTCAGTATTGTGGGATAGGGGAGGTTGAGGTATAGAATGGGTAGATGGCTTTGGGTTGGATGAATCGGGACGAGGAAGGGCAAGTGTATAGATGGTGAAACGACTAGTGGGGCAAAATGACTAGGGAAGGAAGTGGTTTGGTGGCGAAATGACACGATTTCCCAGAGGAAACAAGACGTAGGGGAAGACCAAACTTGAAAATGCATTAATTTCATATAAATTTAATTTAAAACAGCTTGTTGCAATCGTTACCAAAAATTCGGAGACACACAACCGGGTCGTGTCTTTTGTAACGATCACATTCGCCATAAAATAGTTTTGTGGTCTAAAAATACTGAGCGTAGTTAAACGGGATTATGGTTCACCTGCTGCAAAAATAACAATGTCTTCAATCTGTAAAATGTAAGCAACCTGTTTTGATAAATATTGTTACATGTGGGTTTACGGCGTCCCGCAAACCCCCATGCTGACAAGACAACCGAGCGTGATCTCTGACGGGTGTACGGGCAACTGTGGGGTAAGGCACAATAAAGATGTTGAATGAATGACATGAATTATTTACAGTATCTACATACAACACTTACTAACACAAAACATCACAATTTGTTGCTTCTGTAGCCAACTCACGACGTCCGCTCCGAAGGCAAAACACTGTTCTGTGCTCGGAACGGGTGACGTGAATACCTACAGAAGCAAACAACAAAAACAACAACAAAAACAAAAAAAAGAATCAACACAAGACGCGACTGGCCAGTTTATAACTTAGGGTGAATTCCCCACTCGCGTGAAACTTCCTCTCGCGAACTAGCAGAACTAGTCTATCAACATAGTCCTAGGTTTAGCGATCACGTTTGCCGATCAGGGGTTTAGTGATCGTCCAAATAACCTGCAGGTAAGTTGACCTCTTCCGTGGTCTCACATTTGTTTACAACGAACAATGATTTAGAAGATTCTGCGTCTCACATTTGTTTACAACGAACAATGATTTAGAAGATTCTGCTTCTATCCTGGTAGGCGCTGATTACGGCGGTCTGTCCGCCCTTGCTGGACCCTAACGCCTAGCGTCGTACCAGTACCTGCTGCTATGAAGCAGGGAGCAGCAGGTCACACATTGTTATGCCTGCAAATTACGATAACGGGACTAGAAACGAGTCACAAAACATACATGCTATATCATGATCCCCCTCCCGGAGAAGTAAGAATACGTTCCTGCATATACCGTTATTGCGCATGCGCCGACCAGACATACAGGCTGATTAGTGCATGCGACAAATAACCGTACAGCAGAACTCAACTTGACTGTGCATCACATCAGCACCCAGCGCTTGACACAATAATACTCAAAGTTCATGTTTCCCTACTGAGCACTACAGAAATCAATTAATGCTCACTACTACTGAGCATAATACTCATCAAATTTGTGCTCACTACATTATCACAAGTAAGAGGCAATTGAACAGACCACGCCTTTGCGCTACCTGGTCAGCTGCCAATTACAGGAAACATAACAATCTCTATTTCATATCCTTCTCCGCGACACGGCTCACAAATATAGCTATTCACAAATTCAATACATTAATAACAGATAGAAACTACAACAGAAGATTTTCATCTATAATCCACAACATTTGTTAGTGTCTCATAAGGGCCAACACTGTTTGCCGTAAATTGGCACCCCGTCACAACCGTCCTCGCGACGCCGATGACGCAGCTGACGTCATCCCCGCCGCTCAGGCCGTTATGACGTGTGGCGACCAAATACTCCCACTTATCATCATCACGTTCTTTATATGTACATACATGCACAAACTGAGTTATCAGACAAAAACGGCATCATTACAAAATGAACTCGTAATTCTTCTTGGACAAAATTATTTCTAATCAACGTGAACATGCTTGTAAAATAAAATTCATTACGGTTCATCATCACGGATAACCCAACAGGCTCTTGTAAGAGTTTGCCCTGATGATGAAGATATGGTTAAACCCGTCTTAAGTTTACGTCCCCTCTACACCTAATATCATATTGGGACGGAACCACGGTTTTCTAACCACAGCTAGTCACAAGTCATGGATCAAACAAGTGACCCGGCGTTTATTAATTACATTCTACAAAAGGGGTCTAAAAGCCTAAATGAATCCAGAATGAGCGGGTGTCCCAACTTTACGTCTCACCAACATCTAGGGTCAGCATGAGACAGGACCTCACTTAGAAAGACTCATTCTACTACTGGAGAAGCCTGAGATCAATTCTGCGACGTCTAGCTGGCAAAGCTAGTAGCCTAATCACTACAGGCCACAACAGTAAATTCAGAATAGGCTTCAGAAAGTTGGGGTATACTAGAAGTAAACCCCTCCAAAACCTACAAGCATGTTCATACAAAAATAATACTAAACATAGATTTAACATACCTTTCAATATACTTTCTATTTCCCCGTCACAATGTTGTGTTCACTCTTACAACTTGGCCTGCTGCTAAAGTGTCCGCTTTTTTCAGGGTTTATATATCTATGAATACTACCGGAAAATCATGCCTACTCTTATTACCTTGCTCAATTCGTGGCGAGGTGGAGATACCGGCCACAAACAAAGCCAGATAGCAAAAATCGAGTAGATAATGGATTTGCGTTCAAATAGTATATTTCCCATAGGAAAAATTGATGAAACGACCCTATAATCAATGACATGACTCCTGTCAAAACGAACACCCACACAACACGTGACGGGAATAAAAATCATATATGGCACAATTTGGCGGTTGGCGATTTTTAGGCAAATTCTATAGGACTCGGCCTTTTAGCGGCCCCCTGTATTGTAAAAACAGCTCTCTATAAACCACTCATGCATACATCGTATGATATGTGCATGACTTGTTCATGGAGCCGCACAGTTTGCGTACCATATTTCACCTAAAATATTTCACTCGCACCGCCCTACCATATATCTACTAAAATAATTTAGATGTGCATAAGCACCAGAGAGGTTTCCTATTCCATCTCGTAACAAATATTTTATTTCAAAATTTTCTTACATCTATTATATACTTACAATTTATCTACTATCGTCACCCAAAACCCGGTGACACGATTCCTATCGGGTCTTTTGTAACGATAAAATAGTTACTCCAGGTTAGTTGTCGTCCAAAGTAACGAGGGAAAAGTCTGTATGGAGTCTTGTGTAACGAGAGTATAAAATGAATTCAACTCCAGTGTAACGCTATCTCGAACGCTTACGGGTCATTCAATTAATATGTTGCAAGTGTTGAAGGCATGTTGTTTTTTTCATTAATTCGACAAAATTTGTAAAACATAAAGCAATTTAACACCCAGAATGAATGCTCGTCATTTTGTATTATGAGACACCATATCTTCCTATCTTGTGTAACGATCGTACAGGAATTTGGAGTCCTTTGGTAACGATGACAAGTGTATTTTCGTGTCCTTCTGTGACGACTGCCCAGGCTACGTCCAGCAATAGTTCAAGGGGCGCACAATGTTATAAAAAAAATAAGCTGTTGTAAAAACAAGAGGGCCCAATGGCCCTATATCGCTCACCTGTGTACCAGAAAATCATTAGTGTAGGAGACCATTTGACATTGCTACACTAAATATCTAAGCTCTGGGCCTTATGGCTTTGGAAAAGAAGATTTTTGCAGCTTTTTTCAATTATAAGTCTAAAGGAGCTGAGGGGCCCCGGGGTGTGGCCCATTTGAATCTCAGGGGCAGGGTTAGCAGGATTTATGTAGGTGACTATTTTATGTTGCTAGATACTAAATATCTAAGCTCTGTGCTTCAAAGTTTCAGAGAAGAAGATTATGAAGCTATTCTCCATTATGAGTCAATGGGAGCTCAGGGGGTCACAGGGCGTGGCCCATTTGGACCCCAGGGGCATGATTGGCAGGAATTATGTAGGTGACCACTTGCCGTTGCTACATGCTACACATCTAAACTCTGGGCCCTGTGGTTTCAGAGAAGAAGATTTATGAAGCTTTTTTTTCCAATAATTGGTCTATGTGAGATAGGGGCCCCGGGGAGTGGCCCATTTGGACCCCAGGGGCATGATTGGCAGGATTTATGTAGGTGACCACTTGCCATTGCTACATGCCAAATACCTCAGCTCTGGGCCCTGTGGTTTCAGAGAAGAAGATTTATGAAGCTTTTTTTCCATTATGAGTCTATGGGAGTTAAGGGGCCCCGGGGTGTGGCCCATTTGGACCCCAGGGGCATGATTGGCAGGATTTATGTAGGTGACCACTTGCCGTTGCTACATGCTAAATACCTCAGCTCTGGGCACTGTGGTTTCAGAGAAGAAGATTTTTGAAGCTTTTTTCCATTATGAGTCTATGGGAGTTAAGGGGCCCCGGGGTGTGGCCCATTTGGACTCCAGGGGCATGATTGGCAGGATTTATGTAGGTGACCACTTGCCGTTGCTACATGCTAAATATCTAAGCTCTGGGCCCTGTGGTTTCAGAGAAGAAGATTTTTTTAAGCTTTTTTCCATTATGAGTCTATGGGAGCTAAGGGGCCCCGGGCGTAGCCCCTTTGAACCCCAGGGGCAGGATAGGCAGGAGTTATGTAGGTGACAACTTGCCATTGGTACATGCTAAATATCTAAGGTCTGGGCCCTATGATTTCAGAGAAGAAGATTTTTGAAGTTCTTTTTTTCCATTAAGAGTCTATGGGAGCTTAGGGGCCCTGGGGTGTGGCCCATTTGGACCCCAGGGGCATGATTGGCAGGAATTATGTAGGTGACCACTTGTCGTTGCTACGTGCTAAATATCTAAGCTCTGGGAGCTGTGGTTTCAGAGAAGAAGATTTTTGAAGCTTTTTTACATTATGAGTCTATGGGAGCTAAGGGCCCCTGGGGTGTGGCCCATTTGGACCCTAGGGTTATGATTGGCAGGAATTATGTAGGTGACCACTTGCCATTGCTACATGCAAAATACCTAAGCTCTGGCCCCTGTGGTTTCAGAGAAGAAGATTTTTGAAACTTTTTTCCATTATGAGTCTATGGGAGCTAAGGGGCCCCGGGGCGTGGCCCATTTGGAACCCAGGGCCATGATTGGCAGGAATTATGTAGGTGACCACTTGCCGTTGCTACATGCTAAATATCTCAGCTCTTGGTCCTGTGGTTTCAGTGAAGAAGATTTTTGAAGCTTTTTCCCATAATGAGTCTTTTTCCCATTATGAGCCCGTTTGGACCCCAGGGGCATGATTGGCAGGAATTATGTAGGTGACCACTTGACGTTGCTACATGCTAAATATCTAAGCTCTGGGCCCTGTGGTTTCAGAGAAGATTTTTGAACTTTTTTTTTCCATTATGAGTCTATGGGAGCTAAAGGCCCCCGGGGTGTGGCCAATTTGGATCCCAGGGGCATGATTGGCAGGATTTATGAAGGTGACCACTTGCCATTGCTACATGCAAATTACCTAAGCTCTGGGCCCTGTGGTTTCAGAGAAGAAGATTTTTGAAACTTTTTTCCATTATGTGTCTCAGGAGCGAAGGGGCCCGGGGGTGTGGCCCATTTGGAACCCAGGGGCATGATTGGCAGGAATTATGTAGGTGACAACTTGCCGTTGCTACATGCTAAATATCTAAGCTTTGGGTCCTGTGGTTTCAGAGAAGTTTTTAAACTTTTTTTTTTCCATTATGAGTCTATGGGAGCTAAGGGCCCCCGGGTTGTGGCCAATTTGGATCCCAGGGGCATGATTGGCAGGATTTATGAAGGTGACCACTTGCCATTGCTACATGCAAATTACCTAAGCTCTGGGCCCGGTGGTTTCAGAGAAGAAGATTTTTTATGCTTGTTTTTCCATTATGAGTCTATAGGAGTTAAGGGGCCCCAGGGTGTGGCCAATTTGGACCCCAGGGGCATGATTGGCAGGATTAATGTAGGTGACCACTTGACATTGTTACAAGCTAAATATCTAAGCTCTGGGCCAAGCGGTTTCAGAGAAGAAGATATTTCAATTTTTTCCCATTGTAAGTCTATGGGAGCTATATGTTGCCATGGCAACCAGAATTCCAATCTGAGCAGCCCAAAAACCTTATGCAGCCTTTCCCCCTACCTGATGATGCTTCTCATGAAATTTGATCAAGATTGACCGTCAGGTATTATAGATATACTTATTTGAAATTGTTTACGGACGGACGACGGACAAAAAGTGATCACAAAAGCTCACCTTGTCACTACGTGACAGGTGAGCTAAACAAGAGGACCAAGCTAGCTTGGTCCTGTATCGCTCACCTGAGTGAACAGATTCAGTTTAAGGAAGTGCCAACCTTTACTGAAGGCTTTATGGGAGGACATGGTGATGACAGGGTAAGCATTTTCTGAAAATCAAGTAGAATTTAACTCTATGATAAACAGGCTGACCTCACCGGTTTTCAAACTCATTCAAGCTTTTATTCCTGACTTGCTAAGAAGATCCGATCTAAACTGAAGTGGCTATGGTGATGACAAGTTCCAAAAACAAGAGTTTTCAAACTCCTCCAAGCTTTCTGCCTGACTTCCTTGTTTGTAAGTTTCATGAAGATCCGTTCAAAACTAAAGGGGCAGCAGTGATAACAATGTCGAAAATAGGCATTTTCAGCAATCAAAGGCACGTCACTCTATGATAAATGTGCCGACTTGGCCAGTTTTCAAACTCACCTGAGGTTTTATTCCCAGCCACCTTACATGTAAGTTTCAGAAAGATCCGATCAGACTTGGCCAGTATTTAAACTCATCCAAGATTTTATTCCCAGCCACCTCACGTATAAGTTTCAGAAAGATCCGATCAAAACTGAAGGGGCTACGGTGATGACAAGGTCAAAATTTGGCATTTTTAGCAATCAAAGGGATGTTACTCTAAAATAAATGAGCCGACTTGGCCAGTTTTCGAACTCATCCAAGGTTTCATCCCCAGCCACCTTACATATAAGTTTCAGAAAAATCCGATCAAAACTGAAGGGGCTACGGTAATGACAAGGTCAAAAATCAACATTTTCAGCCATCAAAGGGACAGAACTCTATGATAAATGGGCTGACTTGGCCTGTTTTCGAACTCATCCAAGATTTTATCCCCAGCCACCTTACATATAAGTTTCAGAAAGATCCGATCAAAACTGAAGGGGCTATGGTGATGACAAGGTCAAAAATCGGCATTTTCAGCAATCAAAGGGACGTAAATCAATGATAAATGGGCCAACTTGGCCGGTATTCAAACTCATCCTAGGTTTTATCTCCAGTCACCTTACATATAGGTTTCAGAAAGATTCGATCAAAACTGAAGGGGCTACTGTGATGACAAGGTAAAAAATCGACATTTTCAGCCATCAAAGGGACATAACTATATAGTTAATGGGGCAACTTGGCCGGTTTTCGAACGCATCCGAGGTTTTATCCCCAGCCACCTTACATATAAGTTTCAGAAAGATCCGATCAAAACTGAAGGGGCTACAGTGTTGACAAGGTCAAAAATCAACATTTTCAGCAATCAAAGGGACCTAACTCTTTGATAAATAGGCCACCTTTGCCGGTATGCGAACTCATCTGAGGCTTTATCCCCAGCCACCTTGCATATAAGTTTCAGAAAGATCCGATCAAAACTCAAAGGGCTACGGTGATGACAAGATCAAAAATCGGCATTTTCAGCAATCAAAGGGACGTTACTCTGTGATAAATGGACCAACTTGGCTGGTTTTCGAACTCATCCGAGATTTTATCCCCAGCCACTTTACATATAAGTTTCAGAAAGATTCGATCAAAACTGAAAAGGCTACAGTGATGACAAGGTCAAAAATCAGCATTTTCAGCAATCAAAGGGACGTTACTCTACGATAAAAGGGCCAACTTGGTCGGTTTTCGAACTCATCCGAGATTTTATCCACAGCCACCTTACATATAAGTTTCAGAAAGATCTGATCAAAACTGAAGGGGCTACGGTGATGACAAGGTCAAAAATCGGCATTTTCAGCAATCAAAGGGACGTAACTCTATGATAAACTAGCGGACTAGGCCGGTTTTCGAACTCATCCGTGGTTTTATCCCCCGCCACATAACATATAAGTTTCAGAAAGATCCGATCAAAACTGAAGGGGCTACGGTGATGACAAGGTCGAAAATGGGCATTTTCAGCAATCAAAGGGACGTAACTCTATGATAAATGGGCCGACTTGGCCGGTTTTCGAACTCATCCGAGTTTTTATCCCCAGTCACCTTACATATAAGTTTCAGAAAGATCCGATCAAAACTGAAGGCGCTACGGTGATGACAAGCATTTTCCCATAGTAAGTCTATGGGACCTTGTGGTTGCCATAGGAACCAAAGTTTTAGAGCGATTTCAAAAAAAAGTTGATGTCATCAATGCCCCACCAGAGGCATACTACAGGTGAGAAATGATTGAGATCAGCCTGCAGGATACTGAGATATAGCTGCTCAAAAGTGTGGACGGACGACGGACGGACGACGGACGACGGAGGACCCACTATACTATAAGCTCCCCTGGAGCCTTCGGCCCAGGTGAGCTAAAAACAGACATTTAAATCAGTCTGATACCAATAAAGTCGAGAAGAAATAAACGGAAGCCATATTAATCATAAAATCTATACGATCGTCAATATTCAAATAGGACACCGGATTTTTGGCTTCTTAATGTAACGAGCGTCTTCAGCATTGTGTCTCATAGGACATTAAAGTATTCATATTTTGTGGGTGATAAAATAATCGTCGATAAAAATGCATTATATAACCAAAGAAAACAACGCATATTATCATATCTTCATCTGATCGCAGATAAAGTGTGTTTACAACTCCAATTTAACACACAGAATGAATGCTCGTCATTTTGTATTATGAGACACCATATCTTCCTATCTTGTGTAACGATCGTACAGGAATTTGGAGTCCTTTGGTAACGATGGCAAGTGTATTTTCGTGTCCTTCTGTGACGACTGCCCAGGCCACGTCCAGCAATAGTTCAAGGGGCGCACAATGTTGTAAAAAAATAAGCTGTTTTAAAAAAAAACAGACATTTAAATCAGTCTGAGAACAATAAAGTCGAGAAGAAATAAACGGAAGCCATATTAATCATAAAATCTATACGATCGTCAATATTCAAATAGGACACCGGATTTTTGGCTTCTTAATGTAACGAGCGTCTTCAGCATTGTGTCTCATAGGACATTAAAGTATTCATATTTTGTGGGTGATAAAATAATCGTCGATAAAAATGCATTATATAACCAAAGAAAACACCGCATATTATCATATCTTCATCTGATCGCAGATAAAGTGTGTTTACAACTCCAATTTGGCAAAAACCGGCATTCGATCGTAACAACCGGTGACATACATACGATCGTCACCTTCCCTGATAACTGTGGACACCACGACCTTTACTGTTTGTGACTATTCTCCTTTTGCAACCCACAGAGCGCGTTTTGTGTAAACACAAAATAGGTCACATGGCTCTATTTGGCGGCAAATTCCGACCCATAAACAAATTTATCACTTGGGTAGATCGATAATAACGATCGTCACAAATTGGACACCACGAAGGGTACACGGATATTTTTCCATAAATAGGATAATCAAACTAGCCTCAGGCTGACTCAGTTTCGTGCAAACAGTAGGCTAATTGTCAAAGAGGAAATACATCCGTGTGATATTTGTGTAATGAACGATGGTGCGTTAATATAAATCAATATTTCATGAACAACTATGGGACACGATAGTAACGAGCACAATGTATATTTTACAAAGTCAATTTTTCAGTGTCTGTGAGGTGTTTACTGAATATTTTGACATAAAAACCTTTCTTAATGTATTAACTCTTCATTACATGGACGATTTTCTACAGCTATGGCATATACCATTACAGTGGGCAATCAAATGAGGCCACCATTGCAATGTCACAAATTCAAAGCAAAAAATCGGGTTATTTTGGTTAAATTAATTCATTTTTTTCTTTTCTCATTTATGACAATCTACATATTTTATCTTTTTTTATCTCTCCAATGTGTCTTTATGACATCAGAAAACCTTCTCAGTATGTTCTTAATGTATACGGTTAAAACATAATGATTTTACTGGGGTACCCCTAAAATTCACCAGTACCGTGGAATGACCCAGATGCCTACAGATGGGACCAACAAAACAGTTTGCAATTGCATAGAAAATTAAGCAATGATCATCTTTTTCCTGATTCCCAACTCAAAATGAGGAACTACTTAGCTGAAGACATATTAGACAAAGAAATGTTAAATCTAATGAAAATTTACCGAAATTCTCTAGGTTCTAAGGGTGCAATACTCGATGGTGCTATAGAATTCTTGGAAAGGACATCAGAACTGGTTTCCATATTCAGAGACATGCGACCAATCAGATTAATTACGGATGAAAGACTTGCATCCTTACAGAACATAAGTGAGTGGTTTGTGAAATGGGAAACATATGTTTATGATGACAAATTATTGACAAAAAAGAATATGAGTAAAAAGCTGATGTCCACCCAATGCCATGAAGATATTCAATCATGTATTCAAGGATTCAAACTCCTCTGTGAAACTGTACTAAAGATGTCCAAAGGTGTATATGTTACACCTGGTTTAATAAATTCCGATGTGATTGAAAATATTTTCAACCAACAAAGATCTACTTATAACGGTGCAAACTCTAACCCAAATGTACTCCAGTACCGTAAAACCATCAATAATATACTTCTTGGACAAAACACTATATCCAGAAAATCCAATGCTGGAAAATCCATTTCTGCGGCTATTCCATTCACACTGGAGATGAAGCAACCAGAGAAAAGGGCCAAAAAAAGTTCAGTGTACCAGCAGTGCAACATATATCAAGGTTATTCGGATGTGAAAGCCGGACAGGTATCATCTGATTATTTTCATGCAAATAGGATAATCCTAAAAATTCTGTTGAGTTGGCTTAACCCTTATCTTGCTGAATATTCATTTAAGCCACACCCATTTCTGTCTATCAACCAATCAAATTACTTGATGTAATTTATTGCTACAAATTCAAAACCTGAATGCCAAACAGTGTAGATCCTGATCAGAAGCCCTCAGATCTGGATCTACACTGTTTGCAAAGATAGGGGTTGTCGTGAAAAGCAAGATAAGGGTTAGATACTGTTTTATCAAAGAAAACTGAGCACAAAAACTGCACACATATTGGATGGATGAAGATGTACTGATCAGACTGCTCCTTCCTTCAGGTGCAGACAGATGTGAATCCACACAGTTTTATCTGGGGTCTTTATAACACCATAAAAATCCTAAAATATTGTAAACACTTATTACTTTGCAGTAATTTTCATAACCTTTGTAAAATGTAAAGCCTCTACAGAGTTTTGAGGTTTTCCATCCCTGTCAACACTATTTAGGTCATTTTGGAGACATGCTTCCAGCCTTGTTGGACTTTTACCCTACATTGAGATGAAATGACATCTCAAACCCTACCACCAAACAAACCAATATGGTTTATATGCAAGGATGACCCTTCTATTGAGTACTGCATCCAAAAGGCAATAATGCAGATCCTGATCAGACTGCTAAATCAGTCTTATCTGGGTCATTCTAGACCTGTATGTCCATTATGCAAATATGGTATGATGGTTTCATTTCTTCACTTTCTGCAAATCAAGCATAATAATTCAAGTTTTTGTTTGTTTGAGGTTTAACGTCCCAATCAACACTGTAAAGGTATTTTTGGAGACTTTGCTTCCAATTTTGTGGGACTTTTACCCGACATTGAGATGAAATGACATCCCAAGCCCTGCCGCCCAATGAAACCAACAGGGTTTATAAGCATTGGCGGGCCGACTCCCACCGCTTTGCTGTGGCAGGCTTAGATCCTCTAAGCGGTTTACCAGTACTGGATAGCGGGTCGGTTTCAGCTCTGCGTGGAAGCATTTTGCAGCCCATATATTTCTTCAAGCCCCGATGGGCGGGGGCCTATAATAATTCAGGTCCAAGCATAATAACATGAGCCATGCCTTTAAAAAAATGTTTGGTCACATTTAAACAACAAAAGCATTCAAATGCAGTTTGATCAGCACATATATTACATTTTTTTTTTTGTACCAGAAACCCCAAAGTGAGTAATTGGCAAACAGTGCACATTTACATTTATAGCTAATCAGCCTTCTCATTAGTAAGAGGCAGGAGGCTAAATTGCCTTATACTCTTCTAAGACAGCCTTCTATCTTTCAGTCCTTTTTGGATTTATCTTCTTTAACCCTTTTTGCATGAAATGGAATCTTTCACCTTATTTAAAGCACAAGTCCATTTAAAAAATAGGGGTGTCAGGTTGTCTTTTCTTCAAAATTCATTTGGAAAATGGTTGGAATAATTTGCAAACAGTGCAGGCCCACATCAGATGCCGTGATGTGCGGCATCTGATCTGGGCCTGCACTGTTTGCCAATTACCCGTTTGGGGTTTCTGGTACAAAATAAAGTGTTAACCTTAATGTTAAGTGCCTTTTCCTTAGGAATTGTTCCATCTAATTAAAAATTTAATGAAAAGGCTGTAGCTTGCAGATCTGTGTAGCCTAATCAGTAGGATTTCTGCAAAAATCAGCTATGGGTCTTTGACTATCCACAGAAGATAACATAGGCTAATCTTCTTGGAGTCATCAAGCCAAAATAAATAAAAAAATATTATTTGCACTCTTCTAGAGTAAAATAGAGTCTTCCCAAAATTGTTTATAGCTATCCCTTCTGGGTTTTTTTTCTTACCTTTTTACAAGACTGTTAGCATGGTTAGACAAAAATTGAATACCATAATTTCCATACAAGTTTGGACACCAAAAGGATTTTCACAGGCAACAATTTATCCCCAGCAGTCAGCAAACAGTACTAACCAAGATCAATCTGCTCCATCATGACTCCGGAGCAATCTGATATGGATCAACGCTGAAGGTTTTATCATAGAACAACCTAATTCCATAGCCCCAGATAATAGGGTGTATCCACATCTTATTTTTATCATTTCTGCACGAAAACATATGTTGTGGGTACTCAATAGAAGCATTTCAAATAAATGCTTCTAATGGGTACCCACAGCATATGTTTTTGTGCAGAAATATGAAAAATATCATTACTTTTCAGAAGAAACAATTGCCTTATCTGGAGCTATGTAAATTCACATTCTATGAGAATGAAAAACACTGCTCATAGTTTCACTCAGGATCTCACCAGTAATAAGTGTAGCTGAAAATAAGCAAAGTCAGTGCACTTACTTTTTTCTGCAACAAGTGAGATCTGGATGCAGTGGATTAGATAACTTTTCCATAAATTCCAAGACAGTCAGGTCTGGGGCCATCACATATTGGGGATGGAAGTTTACAATTCGAAGCCCGGCTGATGATTGCACCCGAGAAACTGCCACACCCAGCTGACCAGCTTTAAAGATCTCTCTACAATCTATCTCAACCCTAAAATATAAAGCAGTTCACTTTTGGGGTATGTGGGATTGTTAAGAAAAGTAGTTAAAAAGGAATTCAGCATGCATTCCAGTCATCATACATGAGCTATGTCAGGGAAAAAGAGGATTATTTACATATATATAAGGGTTCAGGTGAGGGTGCACAGCTGCACAGTCTCGCCCGGATTTCAGCTGTTCAATCATATAAGCAGCAAGCTTGTGGGAAATTGAAACAAATGACTTCTCAAAGGAACTCCACATAACATCCAAAGGTCCTTTTTCACAAGTCTCAGCTCACATTTGTTTATTAAACAGGACTGAAGGTCCCATTGAGTGAGTGAGTGTTGGAATTTTACGTCCCACCAACAGCTAGGGTCATACGGAGACGGGACCTCGGTTTAAAGACTCATCCGAAAGTCTGGAGAAGCCCGGGATCGAACCTGCAACCCCTGGTTTACAAGGCGAGTAGCGAAACCACTCGACCACGGAGGCTTCTAAGGTCCCATTGAGTAGTGCATTTTAACTTTTTTATTTTTATTATCGAAAACTGCATACACCCGGCCACAGGCACTTTTGGCAGGGATGTCAGGGTGAGAATCTCTCTAATAGTAATGTATGTTTGATTTGAAATTTAACATCCCCGTCAACACTCTAAAGGTCATTTTGGAGACGCTGTTTCCAATTTTGTGGGACTTTTACCCGACATTGAAATGAAATGACATCTCAAGCCCTGTCGTCCAATGAAACCAATAGGGTTTATCAGCATGGACGGTCCGCCTCGCACCGTGGTTCCTGGACAGGCTTAGATCCTCCTGGTTTACCAGTACTAGTGTGTGGGCCGGATTCAGCTCTGTGTGGAAGCTTCATGCAGCCCATATATTTCTTCAAGCCCCTATGGGTGGGGGCCGTCTAATAGTAATGTAACTTACAACTATAGTGGTGTGTATATTAATCAAATTGGTCAATCATTGGTCATTTTGTAGACCATCCAAGTTAAGTATTCAAAATCTCTGTTCTAGCATTCCATATTTTGCTTTTGCAGTTTATTATGTATGTTTTTAGGCAGCTACATTTTCTGTTCTGGCATTATGGCTTCCTACCATTTTTGCAAGAATAGACAATAATCTGAAAGATCTTCAGATTTTGTGTTAAAAAGTAAAATAATCTTGTCATGAAGGCTACTGTAGACCCGAGTAGAGTATGACCATCTGAAAGACCTTCTGCTTCTTCTGCAAATCAAGGTCTATGGTGCCTTAGAATGAGAGATATTATGTATATAATAGAAGAAAAAAATCTTTTTTTCACAGAAATAATTTAACTCTTATCATGCTGTTCACGACAACCCATAACTTTGGAAACAGTGTAGATCCAGATCAGATGGCTTCTGAAGACATCTGATCAGGATCTACACTGTTTGACATTCAGTTTATGAATTTATAGGAATAAATTACATCAAGCAATCTGATTGGTTCAAAGTCAGAGATGGGTGTGTCTTAAATGATTATTCAGCAGGAGAAGGGTTAACATGTTTTGGGTTAAAAGTATAAGATATCAAGCCACTAAACATTTGTGTAATATAAAACATACAGACAAAATAATACCTGATTAACTTTTCTAGAATGAAATGTTTAGTACTCCACCACCATAAAAATTAATTAACCCTTTTTGTACCAAATGGACTATATATAGCAGGAGTCCATTTCGAAATTTAGAGGTGTCAGACTGTTTGTTTTTTCTTCAAAATTAATTTGGAAAATGGCTAAACTTTTCGCAAACAGTGGAGGCCCTCATCAGACTTCTGATCTGGGCCTGCACTGTTTGCCAGGGCACCCGTTTTGGGGTTTCTGGTACAAAATGGGTTAATAAATGATCAGTCACTGGCCATTAGATCGTCCGATGATTGATCATAATAATCCAGCGAATTCAGACCATAGATAATCAAGTGTCATCCCTTGTGCCTTGTGAATTGTTAGGGCAAACCCTAGTTTCAGTGGGTATTGTTCTCTTATGGCAATGTCTTTATTCTGTTTTGGACTGAACACTGAAATACCAGTACATCATGTTGATCATGTTAAAAAAAACAAATAAGCACACAAAACAAACACACAAGCACACACACAAAACAAACACACAAGCACACACACAAAGTATGGAAAAACATGCCTAGACTGGCAATATTTATCACACAATTGTATGGAAAAAACAGGCCTAGACCCACCGTACTTAAAACCTTTAAAAGGCTCTTTTTCACAAAGTAAACCAGCATGTGCAGTTCCACCAGAGGATTTGTTGCTCATAAATGCATTCTCCCTAGAGCCTTCGTTTGTTGCTCATAAGTGGAGCCTCCTTCATAAGCGCAATCTCCACAGAGCCTTTGCTACTGATAAGTGCAGTCACCCCAAACCATCGTTGCTCATAAGTGCAGTCTCCCAGATAATTTGTTGCTCAGTCTTCCCTGACCCTTTGCTGTTTGTAAGTGCAGTCTACCGAGTGCCTTTGCTGCTCATAAATGCAGTATCCCCACAGCCATGCTGCTCATATGTACAGTCTTCCCAGAGCCTTTGCTGCCCTTATGCTACTTTCCTATGTGACAATGACAATTTTCTCATGCGCTGTGCAAATGGTGCCATGCAGACATCAAGTATGAACCTTGAGGAAGCTTTAAGCAAACAATCCTGTCTCTGGTCTCTGCATATTTGAAGAATTGCAAATCAGATGTTTCTAAGGGCCTTTATTCTGTGTGTGGGTTCATTTTTTGCTTGCCCTTTCCTGTCCCATTAAAAGAATTATACTGGGCAGAAAGGCAGGTGGTTTAACAAGAGAGTTCTTGGATCATTATTATAAAGTCAATCGATATTTCCCCTTTTGTACCAAATGGAATCTTCCTCCCTATATATAGCAGGAGTTTATTTAAAAATTAAGGGGTGTCAGGTTGTGTTTTCATCAAAATATATTTGGATAATGAGTGAACTTTTAGCAAACAATGGAGGCCCTGATCAGACGCAGCATTCCGCAGCTTCTGATCTGGGCCTGCAATGTTCGCCAACTACCCGTCTTGGGGTTCCTGGTACTAAATTGGTTAAAAATTTACCCTAGCAGAGCAGAATCCTATCAGCAGCAAACTGATCGAAGTTTAAAAAAAATACATGTATAGAATATATTGGAAAGACCTTCATTTGAATCAGCAAAATTTAAAAATTTGGTAGAGCTTGGTATCTTTCACAGGAGCAAATTCTTTTATTTATGAATAAACACTAACAGAAGTGAGACAGGGCTGGACCCAGAAGGTCTGAAGACAAGCAGTGGGGGGTGGGGAATGATCTTCATCTGAATCACCAAAATTTGGTAGAGCTCAATGGTATGTTTCACAGGAGCAAATTCTGAATAAACACTAACAGAATTGAGACAGGGCTGGACCCAGAATGTCTGAAGATGTGGGGGGGGGGGGGGGGATTGACTGCCAAAGGCATGTATCGAGCAGCGTAAGCCACGAGAGGGGGGTTTCTCCTCTTAATATAAGGGAGTCCAGGGGCCTCACCCGGAAATTTTTAAAACTGGATTGCCAGAGTGAATTTCCCATTTTCGATAATCTTGCAGGCTGATTTTTTTCTGACAATTTCAGGAAGTCGCGGTTTCGAAAACTGCTGGGGCAACATTCTTTTGTGGGATCATGCTCTCACTCCCACTTAATTCAAGAAGGGCAGTTGTAAGTTTCTGGCAAAAGGATGTGTACTGTACTGGTTAACTACTTATGTATAAGCCTGCCCAGGAAGTGCGGTTATTTAAATTGACTGGCTCAAAAATAACCAAAATACATGTAGTGTTGACAGGGCCGTAAAACTCCAAAACCCCTTTTGCCCACCCCTTGATCCGGGTCTGTGAAATTAGGCCAACCTTAAAATATTCTTTGTTTGCTGTGCTCCTATCTATCAATTTTACAATGGCTAGGCAGGTGGGTCATTTTTTTTTTTTTTGCATTTACCACAGACAGTGTGTGGTCCAAAATGCTGTCCATATAGCTATAAATCTCAAATGAAAAGTAGGTAGGGACACAGCAAACCAAAATTTTTTTAAGGTAACATAGATTATGGGTGCTAATTAAAACCATCCCATTGAGGTGATTCTGATGAGAATAGATTTAATAATCCAAATAAGTAAAATATCCCTTTTTTCTTTGGAAAACTGCAGCCTCTGACACCATGACACATAGCAATATTTTGCAGTCAGAAGTATGGTATTCCTTTGACCCACCCACTGCCTATCCAGGCAACACCCCCGCCCCCCAAACCCTGTTACCAGCTAATCTGCTGATGGATATAATTACCTGAAAATTTCACTTTTGGAATTCTTGTAACCATATCTAAAGACTGGAATCTTATAACTGGTCCTGCTTGATCTATATCTTCGACTGTACCACACAAACCATTAACAAGTGAATCTGATAGGTTTCTAAGGAGAGTTACTGGGCAGCCTTTTTTCAACCAGAGAGTATGAGGTGCTGTTATGTTGGACAATTTGGATAAATCAGAACCAGTGTCCAGTGATAAAAATTCATGAATGTCCCCTGGAAGGTCTAATAAACAGCTTCTGTTAAAGTCATCCACATACTCATTCTTTGAAAATAACTTGAATGAATAACCAGATCCTTCATGAAGTGGCCTATTTAATCTCATTATGAAGTCTAGACTCTCTGGTGTTAACTCCCCTTGGTAGATCTCATTCACAGCTTTGATTAGTGGAAGCTCACTCTGTCTTATGATTTGTGACAAGAGAACACGATGTGGAAATGCTTTCCGGAAATATTTGCTTTCAAAACAATACTTTCCATCATCATTGTATTCAGGACTGGGCACAGGGGGTAACTGGAAAAAAACACCTGTGAAAATCACTTGCATGCCCCCAAAACAGATACTGGTGTCCTTAATTTTGCACACCTCATATATATTGTCAAAAGTCCTGGCACTAATCATTGAGCACTCATCTACAAATAGGTAAAGTGAGTAAATTTACCAATATGGACCTAGCTTTGAACCACTATCACAAAGCTTTAGTTAAGGACAGTATTCAGAGGATAGTTTTTCTTATTTTTCATCCAAAACATACGTCAAAGGTACTCATAATAACTGCATCAGGGATTTTGTTTTGTTTGATTTGAGGTTTAAGATCCCAGTCAACACTGTATAGGTCATTTTGGCGATGTTGCTTCCAATTTTGTGGGATTTTTACCAGACATTGAGATGAAATGACATCTCAATCCAGTAGGGTTTATAAGCATGGACGGGCCAACTCACATCGCTTTGCCTGGGCAGGCTTAGATCCTCTAAGCGGTTTACCAGTACCCCTGTGCGGGTCGGTTTCATCTCCATGTGGAAGCATCATGCAGCACATCTATTTCTTCAAGCCCTGATGGGCGGGGGGGGGGGGGCTTGCATCAGTGATTCTAATGAGTAACCACAACATATATTTTGGTAGAGGACAGTAGTATAGGTTTTGGGCGAGTCTAGACCACCCCATAAAAAAAATTTTTTTTTAGCTTCCCCCACATATATGTCTAGCTGACCCCACATAAAAAAAAATTTGTTTAGCTTCCCCCACATATAAAATTTTTTTAGCGCACCTCTAAAAAAAAACAGCTACAAAATACCCACACCTATAGACCCACACTAAAAAAATTTTTTTTCTTCATACTCCAAGTACCCCTAAAAAAACACACCTCGAGAAAATCAAAAATAAAAAAAAATGAGAAAAGAAAAAAAAAACACACACCCCAAGAAAAAAAAAATGAAAAAATTCTTGGAGCGAAAAGATTTGTTGATGCTTACGCCGTAATCCACAATAAACTATGTTGATGCTTACGCTGTAATCCACAATAAAATCTGTTGATGCTTACACTGTAATCCACAATAAACTCTGTTGATGATTACGCCGTAATCCACAATAAAATCTGTTGATGCTTACGCTGTAATCCACAATAAACTCTGTTGATGATTACGCCGTAATCCACAATAAACTCTATTTCAAAGTAATAATATTGTATCATCTGTAAATGAAACAAATGGCATAGTGTTTTTGACATCGACCGTTGATTTAAAAATAAGCAAAGGATTAAAAGAGATGTTGGGCCTCGGAAATAAAAGACGATTTAACGCAAATCAAACATATGAGGGAGAAATACCGTTAAATTGTGCACCTTATAAACAACTATATGTTCATCTTGAGCAGATAAACAGTGCTTACAATTTCTTAGATGGTGCTCCTAGTAATATTCTTGGTGTTGTTTCTGTTGAGAATAAATCGTTTGGTGATATTGTTCATACACGTTTTAGTAATCCGGAATATAAACAATTAACACATGGTGATATTTCAGAATTAAGTATAAGCGTTTGTGATGAGAATGGAGAAAATATAAACAACAATGGATTGCCAATTAATTGTGTGTTAGAAATTATATAATTATTGTATAAAAATGAGTATATTTGGTGTTAAAAAGTTTACAACAGATAAGAATAATTTTACTTTACGTGTTAATGATTTGTATAGATCTTTTACACTTTTAAATTATAGATTACAAAACGCTTATACAAATGAAGACATTACAATAAGTGCTGAATCAAAAGGCCCTTTAATTAGAGGTGAGGTGTTTTCATTTGGAAATGCAGGTAGAGAGCCAAAAGTTGGTTATGTTATGATGAGACGTGGTCATATTACAGGTATTAGCCTGTCGAGTGAAAGGTCATGTGGTGAAGTGCGAGTTGGTGTGTTGGTGGATGGGGTGGTTATGAGGGGGTGTGAGATTACTTTGCATACAACAATACCAAGAAAACATGATAATTTTGATAAACCATTTTTTGTTGAAGCTGGAAGTGTTATTAATTTTATAAGTCTGGGGGCTAATGGAACTGTAGTTAATAGTGTTGCCTCGTTATTAATTGAATTCAAAATATATATATAAAAATGAAGCAACCCACAGCCCCGAATTTATATCCTGACTTGTCTAGTGAAGACGGACAAAATTATAGATTACAGAAGATATCAGAAATAGAAAAACAATTAATAAAAGAGAGAGATACTCGCAAAGCTTTATATAAAAAGTATAAACGGGGAATTAATATTACTGATAGTATTGATACTGGCCTAATATCAACGGCTGTTATTATGGCTGGTGTTGGTTTAACTGTTCCAATTATGTTGCCATTAGAAATTGCTGCTGTTGTGTGTGGATCTCTGGGTGTTTGTGTTAAGTTAGTGAGACGTAAATTACATGCAAAAAAACCCTAAAACATTATGAGATTAAAACTATTGCTGATAGTAAATTGAATAGTATAAAAGATTTGATTTCTAAGGCTTTGACAGATGGGCAGATATCTGAAAATGAATTTAAGTTGATTTTAGATGAATTAGATAAATATAATAAACTGAAAGATTGCATACATTCAAAACAAACAGGATTAAGTGAAACGGAAAGAAAAAAACTTATTGAGGAAGGCAAGGCCCAGGCTTTAGCCGAGGTAAAAAAAAAAATAGGAAATGCTTGATTTTATTTAATAAAGTTATAATAATTAATGACCCACCACCTATTTATAGGAGCGTAAACTAAATATGTAGATTTCTTCATTTTATTTCCATTCTAATTCTTTGCCTGTTAAAAGCTACGCGTTCACTGTCCTTCCAATGCTTTGATTAACTTTCAGACCTTTCTGTACTTTGATTACGACTTTCAGACCTTTCTGTACTTTGATTACGACTTTACTGTACACATTCCTTACTAAATACGACTTGAACAAACAAACACTCATAGTCCTTAACATAATCAATAAAGATCTATTTTCATTTTCAATTTTGAGAATACACGATCAACACTTCCTTGGTTGCAGTGAATAGATGCTTAACGACAGAAAAATAAACAGTGGATAAGTCTTTGTCAACCGATCTATATGGGGATATTTTAAAATTAAACAATCATTATACTGTTTGTCCTGGATTAACAATTTCAATGGGAAATATGCAGTGAACTTGGCTGGTAAAAAAAAATCTAGCACATATTGCTGTTTCAAAAAAGTAAGTAATAGTTTTCTTCAATTTATTTTTAGAATGCCCAGACATGCTGCCTGGTGACAGTTCTTGTTTATCGAATTGCTAAGCAACCTTTCTTAATTAAACCGATTACAGTGTTACCAGGATTTTTTTTTGTATTTTCTTCTTTTTTCAACCTTTTTTTATCGCTTAGCAACACTTTTTATTTAAACCGATGACGGCGTATAACATTTTACTCAATATTCCGTCATAAAAAGATCATGTCATTTCCGGGATTCGAACTCATGCCCCACCATTTACAGTCCAAACCGTCTAGACCACTCGGCTATCACGGCTTGTACTTGAATAGCAAGAAATTATAAAATAAATGATTTAAAAGGCGAAGAAATCAAGGGTAGTTTCTATGAACAAGAATTACAGATTACTGAGTTTTAGATCCTACTGGCTGTTTTTTTTTCGAGGTCACTCTAGTAGGAAAAAAATTTGACGATTACAATATAATTTTCGCTGCGGATTACGGCGTAATCATACTCTGGATGGCTTGTTATGCATGACTGATAGAGTAATCTCCCCTGCTAGTGTTTATTGGGGATTACAGCATAAGCATCAACAGAGTTTATTGGGAATTACGGCGTAAGCATCAACAAATATACATAGAGTTTATTGTGGATTACGGCGTAATCATCAACAGAGTTTATTGTGGATTACAGCGTAAGCATCAACAGATTTTATTGTGGATTACGGCGTAATCATCAACAGAGTTTATTGTGGATTACAGCGTAAGCATCAACAGATTTTATTGTGGATTACAGCGTAAGCATCAACATAGTTTATTGTGGATTACGGCGTAAGCATCAACAAATCTTTTCGCTCCAAGAATTTTTTCATTTTTTTTTTCTTGGGGTGTGTGTTTTTTTTCTTTTCTCATTTTTTTTTATTTTTGATTTTCTCGAGGTGTGTTTTTTTAGGGGTACTTGGAGTATGAAGAAAAAAAATTTTTTTAGTGTGGGTCTATAGGTGTGGGTATTTTGTAGCTGTTTTTTTTTTAGAGGTGCGCTAAAAAATTTTTATATGTGGGGGAAGCTAAAAAAAAATTTTTTTATGTGGGGTCAGCTAGACATATATGTGGGGGAAGCTAAAAAAAAAATTTTTTATGGGGTGGTCTAGACTCGCCCAAAACCTATACTACTGAGGAAGTTATAATAAAAAAATATCCCAAATTATCATCCGATACTCCTAAATTATTATCTAGAGGCCTGCTACAATAAAAACCTGAAAATTGTGACACCTATAACAGGACTTCACTATTACTGTGCTAAAACTGTGAGAGTATAGTACATATAGTTATGTCATATATAAATACATGTAAGGTCAGAAGACAATTTGTGTAAATACTGAGCATACTGCTCTGATCCAATTCTACACTGTTTGCTCAATATGTTCTAGAAAGGGTTATCCTTGGGAAGCAAGGAATACACCACAGAACTGGAAAATGTGGAGTTTACATGTTTTCTGGGCCAGACTAGCTAGTTTTGGCCAATTAGGCTTCATCAGTGACCCTCAGAAGTTTTCTAAATTCCACAATGGAATCAATGATCCCAAGGACAAGAAAATATAAACTATACTATGGTGTACATCAAGCATATCTGTCCCAATATTTAGAGTATATAATTTTGGTATTAGAATTTCAAACATAGCCTTAAACTAAAATTTGTCCATTTTTGGAAGCCACCGAAATGTATGTTTCTGGCATAAGTCTTCTCAGCCAAGTAATTCAGAGAGCCTGGCCACCCTGTATAGGACTGGAGGTTGATCATGGTCAATTGCATGGACTTGTAAATGTGATGTTCATATGGGGTCATCTTGGTAAATTTACCCACCAACTATCAAAGTGTCTGTCAAAGAAATGTTGTCCACCACATAGTCATATTTCCTGTTGTTCTTTACAGTATGGACAATGTCATCAGGGCCATATCGACCATCACCAAGGCCTAGAAATTGGTGAACTGTACAGGCTTTAGTACTGCCATAAACCTGGCAAGCAATACCTGTTGAGCAGGTAATTTTTACATTTATACCTTTCTCTGATAACTGTTTGTAAATTTCATTGATCACATATGATTTGCCAGTCCCTGCTGCTCCCAACAAGAGCATATTATGGCCCTTTAAAGCCATGTCGATGGCTTGTTTCTGTTCATGATTCATTACTAAATCTGATTAACTAAATCGACAGCTGATCGAGATGATTTAATGAAAAGAGCACTAGCCATGTGCTTTTGTTTATACACACTACTGTATTCCGCTTTCAATTTACATCGGCATATATCTTTTGTCACATGAGCGGGGAACCATTCTCCGTCCAACCAGAAGTCGCCTCTCTAGCTGGATCACGTGACTAAAGATGGAAACGGAATTCAACTTTGTCGAGTGACGCAGATTTTGTCAACTTATTTTGGTATAAACTGGTCGTTTTCAAAGTTTATGCTGCGGGTGAGAATAGTAGCAACGCTGTTTCAGTGGTATACATTGTTTATTTATCGTTTGCGCACTGGTGATTTACGCTATACGGGTGAAAAGTCGATGTTGCGAGATCTCGTATGACTAATCGAAATCAGCCGGTGTTGATGTAAACATTGTGTCATTTTTAAGAAACTGATAGAGAAATGTTATTATTGTTAATTTTTATCGATGAGGGGTTCATTTATCTGTAAATTGGTGGACATGACAAATTAAATTGAAAGTTTGTTCGATTCAGAGGATTTTAAACAGAACAGGTGCAAAACTGACATTAGCATAGCTGTAATCCTTGTCAATAGATACAGTGTCTATCAAACCTATGTCTATTTTTTGGCCATTTTAGCCAAAAATAACCCTGTACGTGCCGGCCCCCTATGGATGTAATGATATGCTAATTTGCATATCTATGAATATTCATTAAAATAACATTTTTCGGTCAAAAATACAAAAAAGCAATGAATTTTCGATTTAGAGTGCACAACAAAGACTATGATAAACCTATTTTGATACGCAGGCTGGTCAGTCTTTGGTGGGAGCATAGGCTTATTGTAGGAGATGCTGTTCCCCGCCTCCGTAATGGTAACCAAGGTATATCTGATAATATTAGATCGTAGCGGTGTATTTACCGGGCGACGTTATACCCAAAAGCATCGCAGTAAATATTTCATAACGTCAAGTGCGCTCGTTCAGTAAACATCACTTGAATCTCTATGGTAAAAATTTACAAGTAGTAATCGGTGTTGTCTAAACATTCCTATTACTTTTTCTAAATTGTGATTGTTATTATTGCCATTTTGTTATAGTTTTGTTTCTTGCCAAATAAGTGCGAATAAAAACTTGAAAATTATTAGTTACAAACTTCATATTGAAAAGGCATTAGTATAGTTCTGTCTGTCTAGTTGGGGACTTCAGTCAAATGGAATCAAGACAAAGAGATAGTAGACCTAAGAAGCGCACAACTGAAGACGAAGCTTCAGCTTCAACCTCAAAGCGACAGCAAATTTGTATTCTCCATTATGAGGAATCAAAACAGAGACTTTTACATTCATGTCAGAGGTAAGCAATCCAGGAGAAAGATTAAGGTTCCTCAATACAGTTACTTAGTGTGAAAGTTTTCATTTTTCATGTCATATGTTTTGATATGACTGGCAAAGATGGGCAGATGAAATGGAATAAGTTCATCTGTGCATCTTTGTCGAAATTATGTTCCGAGCGAATTTCTTTCCCGGACATTGTTGAGCAATTTTATTGTGTTCACATTTTCCTCCCTATGTGGCTATTTTACCTATTACTAGCTTAGTTTGGTAAAATACCTGAGTTTCTTTGTTTCCGCTAAGCAACAAGTTTCATCTCGCAGGAATAGTGGATTATTTCTCATTTTTCTCGATCGTCTGGTACAACCTTTTCCTTTGCCTCATTGGTGATTACGGAGATTGCCGATTGGGCCCATTCGGCGAGTTCCGGAATCGCCTCTGAGTATTTGATTGTTTCCCTTTAATACGACCACTGTCCACTATTCCGGTTCATTTATTTTGGGAAAGTTGCCACGTCAGAAAAACAGTAACTATCACAAGAATTATGTTAAATTTATTTTATTATGAATTAATATTCATCTTTTATCCAGATTTTATTCAAGAGGTGTATGTCATATAGACGTTGTTCTTTTGTGATGTAAACCCTTTGAAGAAAATCTTTTAGTCTGTAATAAACCCCTATTTTCGTTGTCGAGGGTGGGCAGATACATACAGCAAGGCTGTGGAGTTCGAACCTCTGGACTTGCCGAACGGCTAAGACCTAGGGTTTGCACTGGTTTGTAGGGACCCCAAGTCCAAGTCCCAGCCTTTCTCCCTTCGTAATTGAGAAATGTATTAACTCCATAGCCGGACACCCTAAGAGTATCAAAAAGCTCTACTCAGGTGACCTTCTGTTGGAAGTCGAGAGAAAACAACAAGTTGTAAATAAAAATCAAAAATGAGTTCCTTTAAGAGCAATGAAAACATTCATAAGAAAGAAGATGGGTCATACTACTTAGTTTCGGCTAATAAAGCCTCATCAGTGACCCTGTAATGATCCGGCAAAGAAAGCCAGAGGAAACATACTGCAATTTTGCGAATTTCGAATAGGCAGTCGATTCAAAGACTGATATAAATCAAAATGGGGTCCAAATAATTAAAAACCTGTCTAGAATATGAGTCTAAACCAATAATTTATTTCCGGTTTCTCAGAATATTCACGCTGATCTCAAAGGACCAAAAGTAAAATATAAACTGCACTATGGTTGATGTACTGGGGGAGACGTTTTACGGCCGCCACACGGCACAACACCAGCTGCAGTGAAGGCAAATAAAAATCAAAAATGAGTTCCTTTAAGAGCAATGAAAACATTCATAAGAAAGAAGATGGGTCATACTACTTAGTTTCGGCTAATAAAGCCTCATCAGTGACCCTGTAATGATCCGGCAAAGAAAGCCAGAGGAAACATACTGCAATTTTGCCTGCTAAGCACCAATAAACTCTTTGATCTTCAGGTTAAAGTCTGTCTCCACAACACGTTAAATTCGTCTAAGGGAGTGATTCGCAGTCCAGAACTGCGCCCTTGTACAGATGTAGAGATCGTCGATAACTTTATATGTTGTTTTAACATAAATATTTGTGATCTATACTCACGACAATGTAACTTATGCTACCCTCTATTCCCCCAGAAGCGCCGACTATGACTACCAGCCGTTCAAGACCACCGCAACCTTTATTCCCCACTTGTCACCCAGTGACTGAAAATCAGTAACCGTAAAATCACGGACTTCGTGACAACACACCGGTTAAATAACCTCTTTGCGAGGAAATTAAAACAGATTAGCGGGGAGGTTGGGAGTTATATAAAAATATAAATACGGGCCTTGTCGTTACATTGTCATGAGTATAGATCACAAATATTTATGTTAAAACAACATATAAAATTTGTTTCTCTAGTACTCACGACAATGTAACTTATGCTAATTAGATTTAATCTCACATGGAAGGTGGGGAAATCTGATAAATTCACAATAAAAATAAGAATAAAGGAACTTACCGATTTCTCATGAGGTAACGTTATGCAACTGAAAGTGATCCGATTATTAGGACGACAGTGGATCGTATGTAAGGAGACTCCAGGCTGGTAACAGAGCAAGATGCCCGAAAAACCCGGTCATGTCGGATTTGACACTTACAATTAGGACTTTAGAAAAAAACATGCGTGCTGTTTTCCCGGAAAGTCCAGACCCAAAAGGTGGTCCGATTATTAGGACGACAGTGGATCGTATGTAAGGAGACTCCAGGCTGGTAACAGAGCAAGATGCCCGAAAAACCCGGTCATGTCGGATTTGACACTTACAATTAGGACTTTAGAAAAAAACATGCGTGCTGTTTTCCCGGAAAGTCCAGACCCAAAAGGTGGTCCGATTATTAGGACGACAGTGGATCGTATGTAAGGAGACTCCAGGCTAGTAACAGAGCAAGATGCCCGAAAAACCCGGTCATGTCGAATTTGACGCATACAATTAGGACTTTAGAAAAAAACATGCGTGCTGTTTTCCCGGAAAGTCCAGACCCCAAAGGTGGTCCGATTATTAGGACGACAGTGGACCGTATGTAAGGAGACTCCAGGCTGGTAACAGAGCAAGATGCCCGAAAAACCCGGTCATGTCGAATTTGACACATACAATTAGGACTTTAGAAAAAACATGCGTGCTGTTTTCCCGGAAAGTCCAGACCCAAAGCAGCGTTGCAAAAGCACTCCCCTAAAGAGGAGTGAAACAATAAAACGAAACTCCAAAATAAAATAAGCGAAAAAAAAACGCTCAAAAATGGTCAAAATAACCTTTACTTTCATTTTTTGACCACAAATGTATTAATCCGCTGTGCATAATTATGACGTCACAGAAGGTGGAACTAAAATATTTAACACGGTATTCAACCGTACGGTCAAAGATCACCAGACAAAGAATTAAACAGAAGAGGAAATTACTGTCTGTGATGCCACAACAGGGCCCAGAGAAAATAACTTCCCATTGATTCCTGCTGTATCTCTTAGATAAAACATAATGAAGGAATTCTCAGAGCGCCAAATAAAAATCAAAAATGAGTTCCTTTAAGAGCAATGAAAACATTCATAAGAAAGAAGATGGGTCATACTACGTAGTTTCAGCTAATAAAGCCTCATCAGTGACCCTGTAATGATCCGGCAAAGAAAGCCAGAGGAATCATACTGCAATTTACCGAATTTCGAATAGGCAGTCCGGCTCTGAGAACAGCATCCAATGGGACCCCATTTAGCCAAGCAAAACTTGCACTCATAGCCCTTAGCACAAATCTTGTAAGATTTGGAACTGCCTTTTTGATCATAAGCAAAACGAACAGTCTCCACAATCCACCTGGATATAGTAGAAGGACTTATTTCCTTGTCATAATTCTTAACATAGGAAATAAAGAGTCTTTCTCTTTTTTTGTCCTTCTCAAATAAAAACGCAAAGCTAGTCACTAAAAATTGGGAGCAACGTTTCCAAAATGACCTTTACAGTGTTGACGGTGCCGGCCCCGATAGCTCAGTTGGTAGAGTGTCCGCTCCGGGGAGGTCATGGGTTCGATCGCGGGCCGCGGCATACCAAAGTCGTTAAAAATGGTACTAGCTGCTCCTCGCTTGGCACTCAGATTTACGGGGTAGAGCTAGGACTGGTCGACCCAGTGTCAGGATAATGTGACTGGGTCAGAAGAAACAATTGCCTTATCTGGAGCTATGTAAATTCACATTCTATGAGAATGAAAAACACTGCTCATAGTTTCACTCAGGATCTCACCAGTAATAAGTGTAGCTGAAAATAAGCAAAGTCAGTGCACTTACTTTTTTCTGCAACAAGTGAGATCTGGATGCAGTGGATTAGATAACTTTTCCATAAATTCCAAGACAGTCAGGTCTGGGGCCATCACATATTGGGGATGGAAGTTTACAATTCGAAGCCCGGCTGATGATTGCACCCGAGAAACTGCCACACCCAGCTGACCAGCTTTAAAGATCTCTCTACAATCTATCTCAACCCTAAAATATAAAGCAGTTCACTTTTGGGGTATGTGGGATTGTTAAGAAAAGTAGTTAAAAAGGAATTCAGCATGCATTCCAGTCATCATACATGAGCTATGTCAGGGAAAAAGAGGATTATTTACATATATATAAGGGTTCAGGTGAGGGTGCACAGCTGCACAGTCTCGCCCGGATTTCAGCTGTTCAATCATATAAGCAGCAAGCTTGTGGGAAATTGAAACAAATGACTTCTCAAAGGAACTCCACATAACATCCAAAGGTCCATTTTCTGATCCAATTCTACACTGTTTGCTCAATATGTTCTAGAAAGGGTTATCCTTTGGAAGCAAGGAATACACCACAGAACTGGAAAATGTGGAGTTTACATGTTTTCTGGGCCAGACTAGCTAGTTTTGGCCAATTAGGCTTCATCAGTGACCCTCAGAAGTTTTCAAAATTCCACAATGGAATCAATGATCCCAAGGACAAGAAAAAATAAACTATACTATGGTGTACATCAAGCCTATCTGTCCCAATATTTAGAGTATATAATTTTGGTATTAGAATTTCAAACATAGCCTTAAACTAAAATTTGTCCATTTTTGGAAGCCACCGAAATGTATATTTCTGGCATAAGTCTTCTCAGCCAAGTAATTCAGAGAGCCTGGCCACCCTGTATAGGACTGGAGGTTGATCATGGTCAATTGCATGGACTTGTAAATGTGATGTTCATTTGGGGTCATCTTGGTAAATTTACCCACCAACTATCAAAGTGTCTGTCAAAGAAATGTTGTCCACCACATAGTCATATTTCCTGTTGTTCTTTACAGTATGGACAATGTCATCAGGGCCATATCGACCATCACCAAGGCCTAGAAATTGGTGAACTGTACAGGCTTTAGTACTGCCATAAACCTGGCAAGCAATACCTGTTGAGCAGGTAATTTTTACATTTATACCTTTCTCTGATAACTGTTTGTAAATTTCATTGATCACATATGATTTGCCAGTCCCTGCTGCTCCCAACAAGAGCATATTATGGCCCTTTAAAGCCATGTCGATGGCTTGTTTCTGTTCATGATTCATTACTAAATCTGATTAACTAAATCGACAGCTGATCGAGATGATTTAATGAAAAGAGCACTAGCCATGTGCTTTTGTTTATACACACTACTGTATTCCGCTTTCAATTTACATCGGCATATATCTTTTGTCACATGAGCGGGGAACCATTCTCCGTCCAACCAGAAGTCGCCTCTCTAGCTGGATCACGTGACTAAAGATGGAAACGGAATTCAACTTTGTCGAGTGACGCAGATTTTGTCAACTTATTTTGGTATAACCTGGTCGTTTTCAAAGTTTATGCTGCGGGTGAGAATAGTAGCAACGCTGTTTCAGTGGTATACATTGTTTATTTATCGTTTGCGCACTGGTGATTTACGCTATACGGGTGAAAAGTCGATGTTGCGAGATCTCGTTTGACTAATCGAAATCAGCCGGTGTTGATGTAAACATTGTGTCATTTTTAAGAAACTGATAGAGAAATGTTATTATTGTTAATTTTTATCGATGAGGGGTTCATTTATCTGTAAATTGGTGGACATGACAAATTAAATTGAAAGTTTGTTCGATTCAGAGGATTTTAAACAGAACAGGTGCAAAACTGACATTAGCATAGCTGTAACCCTTGTCAATAGATACAGTGTCTATCAAACCTATGTCTATTTTTTGGCCATTTTAGCCAAAAATAACCCTGTACGTGCCGGCCCACTATGGATGTAATGATATGCTAATTTGCATATCTATGAATATTCATTAAAATAACATTTTTCGGTCAAAATTACACAAAAAGCAATGAATTTTCGTTTTAGAGTGCACAACAAAGACTATGATAAACCTATTTTGATACGCAGGCTGGTCAGTCTTTGGTGGGAGCATAGGCTTATTGTAGGAGATGCTGTTCCCCGCCTCCGTAATGGTAACCAAGGTATATCTGATAATATTAGATCGTAGCGGTGTATTTACCGGGCGACGTTATACCCAAAAGCATCGCAGTAAATATTTTATAACGTCAATTGCGCTTGTTCAGTAAACATCACTTGAATCTCTATGGTAAAAATTTACAAGTAGTAATCGGTGTTGTCTAAACATTCCTATTACTTTTTCTAAATTGTGATTGTTATTATTGCCATTTTGTTATAGTTTTGTTTCTTGCCAAATAAGTGCGAATAAAAACTTGAAAATTATTAGTTACAAACTTCATATTGAAAAGGCATTAGTATAGTTCTGTCTGTCTAGTTGGGGACTTCAGTCACAATGGAATCAAGACAAAGAGGTAGTAGACCTAAGAAGCGCACAACTGAAGACGAAGCTTCAGCTTCAACCTCAAAGCGACAGCAAATTTGTATTCTCCATTATGAGGAATCAAAACAGAGACTTTTACATTCATGTCAGAGGTAAGCAATCCAGGAGAAAGATTAAGGTTCCTCAATACAGTTACTTAGTGTGAAAGTTTTCATTTTTCATGTCATATGTTTTGATATGACTGGCAAAGATGGGCAGATGAAATGGAATAAGTTCATCTGTGCATCTTTGTCGAAATTATGTTCCGAGCGAATTTCTTTCCCGGACATTGTTGAGCAATTTTATTGTGTTCACATTTTCCTCCCTATGTGGCTATTTTACCTATTACTAGCTTAGTTTGGTAAAATACCTGAGTTTCTTTGTTTCCGCTAAGCAACAAGTTTCATCTCGCAGGAATAGTGGATTATTTCTCATTTTTCTCGATCGTCTGGTACAACCTTTTCCTTTGCCTCATTGGTGATTACGGAGATTGCCGATTGGGCCCATTCGGCGAGTTCCGGAATCGCCTCTGAGTATTGGATTGTTTCCCTTTAATACGACCACTGTCCACTATTCCGGTTCATTTATTTTGGGAAAGTTGCCACGTCAGAAAAACAGTAACTATCACAAGAATTATGTTAAATTTATTTTATTATGAATTAATATTCATCTTTTATCCAGATTTTATTCAAGAGGTGTATGTCATATAGACGTTGTTCTTTTGTGATGTAAACCCTTTGAAGAAAATCTTTTAGTCTGTAATAAACCCCTATTTTCGTTGTCGAGGGTGGGCAGATACATACAGCAAGGCTGTGGAGTTCGAACCTCTGGACTTGCCGAACGGCTAAGACCTAGGGTTTGCACTGGTTTGTAGGGACCCCAAGTCGGGGACCCTGTCGAACTAATAATCCAAAGGAAATGCTTGTCTAACAAGACAGATCTCTTTTCTTTTGGTTTGGAAGTTCGAATATATCACTCTTCTGATAATGCATAAATCTGGCAATCTGCTAGAGCATTTTATCTTTCTGTGGATTACTCGGAAGAATAATTCGAATATCACAGTATTTTCTGCAATTCTATCTTAACGGCATTTAGGAAGTCTTGGCAAACATCCTGTATCAGCGTATATTGACATTTCATGTGAATGGACATTTGTATGTTGACATTTAATGTCTTTTAATTTTGGATGTCTTTTAGTTTTGGATGGCCATATGGCCATTTTGTTGGAAAGTAACTGTCCATATGGCCTTCCTTTGTTCAGGTTTCCATTATGGTCTGGTCGCTTAATGTTTGTATTTCTTTCCCTTTGGTGTCTTTTATGGGTGGAGTAAGTTAATTGTATCAAATCCTGATCTTTGTTTTACTTCTACTTTAGACACTTTGCCAGAAGCAGCTCAACTGAAAGTCCAAAACCTGATTCAACTTCCCTCAAAGGATACGCTCGAGGAGACAGTGAAAGATGATGCTATTCATTGTTACATCACAGAGTTCTGCCAGTACCGCGAAAAAGTCCATAGTGGTGAGCTAGGCAAAACAGCTCAGTTCTGGATAGCATACATGGAACATGTTTGGTTAGTGCTGTGTCTTATCGAGGCAGTAAAGACCCAACAATTTCTTGCTATACGCTGAGTGCCTAAATATGATGGCAGATTTGTTCTTCAGTTTTGAAGGACAGAATTATGCTCGGTACCTTACATTCTTTTCTGTCTTCATAGCCAACATGGACGAAACTCACCCTGGAGCCACTGATCTGTTGCAACGAGGAGCGATGAGTGATGCACGGTCATTCATACCTGGAAACAGATGCGCAGTTGACAAAATCATGGAGGAGACATTCATGAAACATGCCAAAAGTAGAAGTGGGGCTGGTGTTACTGGTATCACCAGTAACTTTGATGCGTACCAGCGGTGGGTTCGTACAACACATGAAAGGATCTAAGTATGTAGAGGCAACATTAGACATGGCAGATATGTTAGTTGGTGAAACAGAATCCAGCACTTGGCATAGAGAACTTCGACCAGCAGAAGTTCAGAAGGGAGATAAAGAAGTATGTGAGACAAAAGATGCCGTCAGTGGATTTATTAATCCATTCGCCATTGACGACAAGTCTCACTTGTACTGTATATCTTCTGGTGTACAAGTGTCAGAAAAGTTTGAAAATGACATACTGTTGGCTGAACACCGTGGTAAAGTAGCTAAGGAATCTTTCATCAAGGAAAGAATAGAAAAGAAGTTTTTTGACCCAATCAAGAGAAAATCTAAAGACATGAGTAAAACAGTTAAGGTTAAGTCGGTTAAGAATAAAGTAGTTGAATACAGACAGCAAGGGAACACTGCCATTCAGTTGTTGGTACAGTCTCAGAAGCCAGAGTTACAGATTGATCTTGCAGATCTAATGAAATATCATTTGACTCCAGTCCCATACAGCATTGGCACAGCTGATGGATGCTTGGCAAAAACAGATAAGTCAAAGGGTTTCAAGTATCTGACAGAAGATACAGAAATGACAGGCGTACCAGAACATGATAGCATACTGCTTGTAGTAGAGGATGGTAACGCACTCTTCTATTGTATGCGAGATGTTCCGGGAAATTTTAGACAAATATCAGAGAAATTATTCAATATGGTTCCACGAAAGGCTGATGTAATATTCAGTACTGATATGTACAAACCTGATTCTGTGAAAGCCATGGAACGAGCGCGAAGAGGTTGTGGTGAAAAACTACTGATACAAGGTGAGAATACCAAGAATCCAGCAGACTGGAAATCATTCCTCAGCAATGAGGACAACAAAACACAGTTAGTTCAAGTGATGTTGGATTCGTGGAACAAGAATTCTTACGCCAAACGGCTTCATGAAAGGAAAGTTATCCTAATTTGTGATGGACAAGGTTATTGTTTCACGTCAGAAGATGGTGAAAAAACGACTAGAAGAAACATAGTCTTTAGCCTCTACACAGGAAGAAACAGACACAAGAATTGTCTTCTACTGCTTGCATGCAAAAGAGCAAGGATACAAATCAGTTCAAGTGAAAACCCCAGATAGTGATACATTCTTTATTCTTCTCAACTATATGAATAAACTAGAAGGCATCACTGTTCTGTTCGACACTGGTTCTGGAAACAACAGGAAACTAGTAAATATGACAGAGTTTTCCCGAGGTTATACAGAGGTTCGGCACGGTCAATCGGCTGGTCACGCCGAGCACCAGAGAATACGCTTTGCTTTCTCTTCAACTCTTTTTGAATCTTTCCTGATACCAACCATATGCCCATTTACCTTACCCTTTTCTGTCTTTTTATCTCTAGAAGGCGGTGGCTAAACGGATCAATCGTGTAGGCATTTTGTTTATACGAGTATATCTCGCGTGTATCTCTAACACCTGTGAGTTGGATAACCACTCCATTATGGTGTTCCCTTGTAGGGCTCCACGGAGGGCGCAGAGCACTTGGGACGAAACTAGAATTTTTTCCTTACGACTAATGGAAAAAACAAATAACCGCAAAGCATCTAAACACAACGCACCTAAACGTAAAAAACAAGACGATTCATCCGAATCGGATGAACACAGTCAACAATCCAGTCAGCAGTCTGCTGAACCAAATTTCGACAATTTTCCGCGTTTTTTGGTTGTCTCGTCGCTTGACGATACACGAAGTGTATCCAGCCTTTCTCCCTTCGTAATTGAGAAATGTATTAACTCCATAGCCGGACACCCTAAGAGTATCAAAAAGCTCAACTCAGGTGACCTTCTGTTGGAAGTCGAGAGAAAACAACAAGTTGTAAGCCTGCTAAGCACCAATAAACTCTTTGATCTTCAGGTTAAAGTCTCTCTCCACAACACGTTAAATTCGTCTAAGGGAGTGATTCGCAGTCCAGAACTGCGCCCTTGTACAGATGTAGAGATCGTCGATAACTTTATATGTTGTTTTAACATAAATATTTGTGATCTATACTCACGACAATGTAACTTATGCTACCCTCTATTCCCCCAGAAGCGCCGACTATGACTACCAGCCGTTCAAGACCACCGCAACCTTTATTCCCCACTTGTCACCCAGTGACTGAAAATCAGTAACCGTAAAATCACGGACTTCGTGACAACACACCGGTTAAATAACTTCTTTGCGAGGAAATTAAAACAGATTAGCGGGGAGGTTGGGAGTTATATAAATATATAAATACGGGCCTTGTCGTTACATTGTCATGAGTATAGATCACAAATATTTATGTTAAAACAACATATAAAATTTGTTTCTCTAGTACTCACGACAATGTAACTTATGCTAATTAGATTTAATCTCACATGGAAGGTGGGGAAATCTGATAAATTCACAATAAAAATAAGAATAAAGGAACTTACCGATTTCTCATGAGGTAACGTTATGCAACTGAAAGTGATCCGATTATTAGGACGACAGTGGATCGTATGTAAGGAGACTCCAGGCTGGTAACAGAGCAAGATGCCCGAAAAACCCGGTCATGTCGGATTTGACACTTACAATTAGGACTTTAGAAAAAACATGCGTGCTGTTTTCCCGGAAAGTCCAGACCCAAAAGGTGGTCCGATTATTAGGACGACAGTGGATCGTATGTAAGGAGACTCCAGGCTGGTAACAGAGCAAGATGCCCGAAAAACCCGGTCATGTCGAATTTGACGCATACAATTAGGACTTTAGAAAAAAACATGCGTGCTGTTTTCCCGGAAAGTCCAGACCCCAAAGGTGGTCCGATTATTAGGACGACAGTGGACCGTATGTAAGGAGACTCCAGGCTGGTAACAGAGCAAGATGCCCGAAAAACCCGGTCATGTCGAATTTGACACATACAATTAGGACTTTAGAAAAAACATGCGTGCTGTTTTCCCGGAAAGTCCAGACCCAAAGCAGCGTTGCGAAAGCACTCCCCTAAAGAGGAGTGAAACAATAAAACGAAACCCCAAAATAAAATAAGCGAAAAAAACGCTCAAAAATGGTCAAAATAACCTTTACTTTCATTTTTTTGACCACAAATGTATTAATCCGCTGTGCATAATTATGACGTCACAGAAGGCGGAACTAAAATATTTAACACGGTATTCAACCGTACGGTCAAAGATCACCAGACAAAGAATTAAACAGAAGAGGAAATTACTGTCTGTGATGCCACAACAGGGCCCAGAGAAAATAACTTCCCATTGATTCCTGCTGTATCTCTTAGATAAAACCTAATGAAGGAATTCTCAGAGCGCCAAAATCCGGCTCTGAGAACAGCATCCAATGGGACCCCATTTAGCCAAGCAAAACTTGCACTCATAGCCCTTAGCACAAATCTTGTAAGATTTGGAACTGCCTTTTTGATCATAAGCAAAACGAACAGTCTCCACAATCCACCTGGATATAGTAGAAGGACTTATTTCCTTGTCATAATTCTTAACATAGGAAATAGAGTCTTTCTCTTTTTTTGTCCTCAAATAAAAACGCAAAGCTAGTCACTAAAAATTGGGAGCAACGTTTCCAAAATGACCTTTACAGTGTTGACGGTGCCGGCCCCGATAGCTCAGTTGGTAGAGTGTCCGCTCCGGGGAGGTCATGGGTTCGATCGCGGGCCGCGACATACCAAAGTCGTTAAAAATGGTACTAGCTGCTCCTCGCTTGGCACTCGGATTTACGGGGTAGAGCTAGGACTGGTCGACCCAGTGTCAGGATAATGTGACTGGGTGTGGTATCATGTAATGTGTCTGGGGCATGATACTTCAGTGAGGCAGCACTATAAATGTGAGCATTGAGCTCCCTGTCGCAACCAAACACCGTCGTGATATGACTGAAAAATTGTTGAAAGCGACGTTAAACCCGAATTCACACACACAGTGTTGACGGGGACGTTAAATCTCAAATCAAACAAACATGTATAATGATCCATGGACTGTTATAGTTAACATAATCAGAACTATTTATTGTTTCATGTTCTGTTTTGAATATACTGAAGTGTTATTTGCAACCAACATAAGATTAGTAGTGGTGAATAGGTGGGAGCGATCATCTCAAATTTGATGATTTGCTCATTTTTTATGATTTGCTCCTTTTGATGATTTTCCTGTTTTGTGACGTGTTGCGTTATAGTAGAACTTAATAATTCAGGGGAAACAAACCTTACTGAAACATTTGCGTCAATGTTAAAAGAGTTAAACAACTTCCCTAAACATTTACCGTAAGCCAATCAGTACTATTAAAGTTAAATATTCGTATTCGTACATTTCCGAAAGGGTCGGATTTCTAATTAGAAAAGTTTCGGTTGTTTATTCGTAACAATCATGTTCATAAGTAATACTTATATAACTCTTGTAACGAGATGCTTGATAGAGTGAAATAAAAGGATGGTGTTAGATGGACTTAATTTGGTATACACTCATCCATATATGCGTGTATACCCTGTCACCTTACCCACACTCACAAATGTACTTTGACAGGAACAGTGCCATGAATTCCCAAAATAATGTTTTTTCCCCTCTTATGGACTACCGAGTTGCCTAATACAGGCAACATGAAGAAACCCGAAAGTCAGAGGTTCGGGTAAGTCTTTTAATCGTTTTATACGTACATATTCGACATCATAATTATTATTTTTTGCTCTTTTGGGAGTGCAAATACATCATACACATCACGAAAACACGCCTATATAATTTAGGACACCTCTTCAACCCCACTTTCATACAGGAAAAGTGGGTGTTTAAGAAAGGGAATATATTAGTTTTCTTATTTCTGCTAAAAACAGATTGTGTGTGTACTCAACAGAACCGCCTATCCATTTTCCGCAACAATCTATATGTTGAACGAAAATATAAAAAAAATATCACATTTTTTCATCGGAATCTTTTTTTTCTTCTTTTCTTTGTGTGTGAGCGAGAAGGTAGGGAGGATATATTTGTAATGTGTTTTAATAGGCATGCTTTCTTATCGACATGTTCTCTATTCTAGGTTAACCAGCTGGAAAACGAAATACGACGTAGGGAGGTGGAACATAGGAAGGTGTGTGAGGAAAACACAAGACTTAAACGGAGGGTCGAGTTTTTCCGAGACTCTGATAAGAAACATGGCCGAGAATCTCGCCCCGTTTAAAACCAAGGTAAATATAAATAAATACATTTGCATATGTTGCTCGGGTTACATGTGAGACGCCAAGTTCTGCAACTGAAGGTCAGGTGGTTTTTCTCCGGGTACTCCGGTTTTCGCCTACCTCTGATTAACGACGGCTCGACAAGACGTTGACATACGCGTTACAAACACCTCAATGAGGCAGTTTTATTAAGCACCCACAAAATTAAAGTGGTCCTAACAAGCACCCACAACAATGTGGTTCTAATGAGCACACACAACATTAAGGTGGTTCTAATGAGCACTGACAACGGTAAGGTGGTTCTTTGGTTTGGTTTGTAAGGCCCTTTCAATATTATTTCATTCATATCTAGCCGATGGTTAGTCAAAGGTGGGTGAAAACCAGATACCGGAGAAAAACCACCTGACCTTACGTTACAGAACTTGGAGCTCACCGGTGAGATGGTTCTAATGAGTACCCACAACCTATGTTTGCAATGTAATCAAGAACAAAATTGGATTTTTATTAGAAAAGGCTGTTTCAGTGAGCACCCACAACCTATGTTTGCGATGTAAATAAGAAAAATTTCGGATTTTCATGAGAAGCGGCTGTTCGAATGAATACCTGCAATCTATGTTTGAAATGTAAATTAGTAAAAACCAGAAGAGGCAGTATGCATTTACCAGGATATGTGCTATTCGATAATTATGTAGTTTTCTGCTACTCTTTCATACCTGAACTATACCCCCCCCCCCACACACACACACACTAAATTGTCAAACAGTACACCCGTTAAAAACGCATCTGTCAACTGTGGCTCCACCATAAACGCCCTTGTTGGTGTATGTGCAATAAGCCACTGGATCGTTGTCCATCTTGCAAATCTCTTTGAGCATAATTTCTGCTGAGGTAGTGAGCAGGAAAGTCCAAAGAACGGCCACACGAAACTGCGTAATTCTTTCTTTCATTTTTTTTGACTGGCTATTGACACGGTGACCGTGTGGCTTCTCTCGACACTTGCACTCGTTTTGCCCAGAGTCTTTACCCCTCCAAGTAATAGTTTTATCCTAGATAATTTTGTCATAGAGTTTTTTCGCCTTTATTTCAAGCTCGAGGCTTTACCTAGAGCATGACTGGGCAGTTATATGGTTGTCTCGACCTTCGGCATGATATGTGTTCGCTAAAGTAGTATAATTTGGTTAGAAGCTTTCGTAAACCACAAAGTAAAATGCATCATATCACGCTTATAAGTTTTATAGTGACGTTCACCACGCGTTTGATGTAGATAAAGCTTTTATTTTTGTTTTCGATGCTGTATATTTTGTCCATTCTGTACCATTTTATCTGAAATGGTTATTTAGCCATAAATTTTGTTTCATTCGTGAATTTTTGAATTAAAAGCTAACAAATGTATGATTAACGGGGAGTGCTTGAATTTTTGCTTTCTGTTGAACAAAAGCTCTGTATCTCGTTTCAATATTAATTTAAGAGAGTTTCATATGTTCTTCATTTACATTTTTTGTAGTAATCAATTTTTTACTTGTATCACTTGTGTCTTTTTGTTTTGGATGGCCATATGGCCATTTTGTGGGAAAGTAATTGTCCTTATGGCCTTCCTTTGTTTAGGTTTCCATTATGGTCTGGTCGCTTAATGTTTGTGTTTCTTTCCCTTGGTGTCTTTGATGGGCGGAGTAAGTTAATTGTATCGATTCCTGATCTTTGTTTTACTTCTACTTTGATTTGTTATGAAATACTCAACTGATTTGATTGGCTTTGTATATAACATTTTGTGAGCCAACTGGAACGATAGTTGATAAACCTCTAAACCAATGAAAACAAATAAAGTTTTGATAGATAGACCAATTTACTTAACCATTAAAAATTTAAAATTTTACCATAGCTGAATGATGAGTGATTTCTTTATTTAAACTGAACTAAAAAAGTGGAGTAAAGCGTGAACAAAAAATACAAACATGGGCAAAATACGTAAAGATGGTGTCAAGAATATTTATTGCTCTACGTGTGAGAAATGGATGACGGTGTTTTATGTTTCTCGTCATGTACATAGTAAGTCACATTTTACCAAGAAGTTGTTTCAGACAGAAAATATAAAGAAAAGGTTTAACTTGAACGCAAGGAAGAGGGTAACTAGTGCTCTTAAGCAGGCTAAAGGTAACAAAATGAAATCAACGCGTGTAAAAGGAACAGAATATGAACAGTATAGAATATACGGTGACAACTTGAAGATAGGCAGTTAAACTGAAGGCAAGGTTGCTTTGACACCAAGTAGTTCAGTCCTTCCAGCAATTGACGATTATCAAGTAACTAACGAGAATGTAAATCAAAATGTAAAAGTTATTCAATCGGAGGGTACAGACCATAACTCTGAATCAGAAATTGCAAAACCCCGGATAACCTCCAGGAGTATAAAATTCAAGGAGATACGCTTAAAAAATGTAAACACGAGCACAGTAGCCGTCTTGTCTTCTAGAGGGGTGTAGTGTCACAGAGCCTGACTTTCTACCCACTCCTGACCTGCGCGATGAAGTGAAACAGAAATTATTCAAGAATGAAGACCAGGACTTTGACTACATTCCACAAAATGTACAGGACGCTATTGGGTTTGAGTTGAGTTGTTATGAGATTTGCTAGAGTGTGTAGTCATGTAACTGACTTCAACACTCGTAATAAATTATTAACGGCTAAACTCCTTAATCAGGGCTATCGGTCCCATAAACTACGCAAAGCTTTTTCAAAATTTTATAGACGCCATTCTGATTTAATTTCTAAATTCAATATTGGACTTAAATCTCTTCTTCAACAAGGTCTATCGGAACCCGAATTTTATGGTGACTTAGTATATAAATTCAGAAAAATATATAACCGCAATGACTTCAGCACCAAATTTCGTAACATCATTCTTCGATATAAAAAGATTGGGTACAACATGGATGTTATACGACAGACTGCATGCATGGTAGTTAACCCAATCACGGTTGGCAACTTTGCTTCCCTCTTTAATTGCACGCCAGTGGGTCAGACCTCAGATTCTATGACGGCTCCAACGTAAAGGCTTATTGAGAATTAGAGAGATCTAATTCTTGGTAATGTTGGTTGGTGCCTGATGCTCTGTCTCTGGTCGGGCCCATCGGAGTCTAACTGTTGGTTTTCTTTTGCTCCAGCATTTCAGTGGTTTCTTGCTGTCGAGTTCTCACCGTTGTCTCACCTCTGTGGTTCTTTGATTATTTGTGTTCACGGAGATGTTTCACTGGTGGGTTAGGAGGCCTTCATGCGGACTGAACAAATTCTTTGTCTAAATCGTGACGGAAGTAAGGACGAGGATTGTGGCCACGTAAAATCGATTTAAGCCCCCCCCCCCCCCCCCCCCCCCCAGTGGAAATCTTTCCACTGACCGTTCCAAGGCGGTTCTTCTGTGGCGGTTTATTTATATTGTTGTGTGTTACTTACTGTGTGTATCACTTGTGTCTTTTTATTTTGGATGGCCATTTGTGGGAAAGTAACTGTCCTTATGGCCTTCCTTTGTTTAGGCTTCCATTGTGGTCTGGTCGCTTAATTCTTTCCCTTTGGTGTCTTTGATGGGTGGAGTAAGTTAATTGTATCAATTCCTGATCTTTGTTTTACCTCTACCTTGATTATATCTGGCACATGGAAGACTTGTTTGCTAGTGAGGAAACAAATCAAGCCTATCCTTTGATGCAAGACATGGAAATGCCACATGAAATTTTGGTAGAAAAAGCAACAGAATTTCCAACGAAATCCGAGTTTCCAATCGAAGTGGTGAATGGCATCTTTCAACCACAAAGTAGTACATGTGATCACTTGAATGCTATGTTGACGTATAAAAAACCCAAATATTGTCAACACTAGACAGTTGGCTGTCAAAATGGCAAGTAACAAGTCGAGTTATGCAACCATACTTTTCGGGAATGCCTTAAAATGGAACAATTATGCTAAATATGCTGATCGTTTATCGTCTTTTGAAACTTTGCCTCAGCAGATGCATCAGGATAAATATACATTAGCTCAAGCTGTATTCATTTATATGAAGGAAGGAGACATTGTAGAGTGTTTAACTTGTGGTGATAGAGTTAGTCAATGGGCAACTAGTGACAACCCCGTTAATGAACACAACAAGTGGTTACCTGACTGCGTTTATTTAAAACTTACTGGGTTTAGAGACACGAGTTCACAAAGTTCTGGACTGGGACCATTTTCCTGTATATATGACGACAAATAATGAGTAATAACAATATAAGGGTCTTACAATCAGTGTCATTACTACAGTCGTATTTTGATTTCTTTTACGCATAAGAAATAAGTGAAAAAATGTACTCTGTTTTTAAAGAGAAGTGTTTCGGTTGTCAGAACTTTCGTCTGTCACAAATAGACCATACGTGAAGAACAGTTGGAGTTATATTTCGAAGACGTTCTCTTAGTTGTGGACGAATCTGACATTTTACTGGAATGGAACTTTGCCGTATACCTTCTAGATATAACTCCAGAAGTGCTGGGAATGTTCAGACTTAAAATCTACTGCAAAGATTGGCGGGAAACGGATATGAAAACTGTAGAATGGAGAAATAAAATGATAAGTATGACTGTACAGCTAAAACAAATAGAAAGGCGTTTCTCAAGAAACTAAATAGATTTTTTGTGTGTATGTGTTTCTCCCATACATTATGGTGTCTGACTAAGTTTGCTTGTGACTGTCTTAATACAAATAAACAGCTTTTCTTTTGTATAAACTATTTAGAAAACACGTTTGTAGTCATTGTTGTGTTGCCTCTCATCAATCATTTTAACTACATAACTACAAGTAAAAGGTGTTTTCTGTTCATGACTTCACTTTCTAATAACTCTGGATATGGAGAGTGTCGTAAAACTGAAAGTTGGCTCAACCGCTCAGGTTATCGGTGAGTAGGAAACTTTTTATCGATTACATTTGTGTTATTATGTTCAAAACAGTAAAATAAAGAAATAAATATAAAAAAAACGCATTAAGAATCGGCACTCTTCATATTTAAGACATGTATGAAAATTGAAGTCAAGAATAGCTTCTCACCAAATATAATTTTACATATTTCTTTCTTATATGTCCAAACAGGTCCAACCAATGTCGGAAAGAGCACTTTTGTCTTTGACCTGCTAAAGTATGCCGATGAGCTTTCACCAAACCGATTAAAGCAATCTAGTACTGCTATAGCGTCGATCAGACTCTGTTTACCGTAATGAAGAAGACTCCCTAACATCAACTTTTACAAAGCTCTCCCGAAAGCTTCCGAGCTTGAATCATGGAACGAGCTTGAACCACGGGATAAAGTACTAGTTATCGATGATATGATGTCTGAGAGCGCCAAGAGCAAGGATATAGTTGACATTTATTGCAAATACGCGCACCACTACAAATTCTTTTGTTTCTGATTTGCCAAAACGCATTTTGCCCTGGTAAGGAATTCCGCACCATAAGTTTGAACACCCACTTTTTGTTCGTAATAACAGAGATTTATTACAGACGGAAATATTGGGACGTCAGATATTGGGAAACGGCAGTGAAATACTTTTTAGACAGTTTTGCAAAGGCTACGGCAGAAAAGTTCAGATGCCTTCTAGTAGATCCGTCACCACATTCTGATCCTACATATAAACTTAGAACCAAACATCTTACCCGGCCAGTTAATGATAGAACCAACATCTTACCCGACCAGTTAATGATAGTGTTTCTGCCAGAAAAGACAACATGAACCGCTTAATTAAGAAGCAAAAATACTTTCTTAGACTGCTCGTTAGTACTACCGTGAAACAGCAGAAAGCATTATTGCGGGCCATAGAGAAACCTCAGTTAAGAGCCATTGTGCAAATTGTATACAATCTTATGATGGGTACCGTGCCCTACCGGAAAATGATAGAAAAAGGTTAGCAAAAAGAAAAACTGTTATTCGTGAATTCTTTAGACAGGGAATCGCATTTAAGAAGAGAAAAGTGCTGCTTTAAAATATTATAAATATATTTTAACTTTCATACACGCTCTTAAGGGGTGAACTATTTGGAAATGGCACGTGAACTTGTGCTGGTACAAGAAACAAATATGAACATTTGCTGGAGCAAGTTAAAGACGTGGAAAGCAGTGAGCAAACTGGTGGTCAAGTTTAAAAGAAAATCCAACATGCAATGACGTTAAACCGAATATCAGTATGTCTGACGAAAAGACGAGTAATGAATCAAAAGACAATATTTATGATCAGAATGTCAATACCGGTGAGAGCGAAGACAAAAGGGTAGAAGGCGAAGAAAAACCGAGACTTATGTTGACAAGCCACTATCGAATATGCCTTTTGAATATACAAATACTTCAGTGTCGAGGCAAATGGTACGCAGAAAAGAAAATCGTTAAAGGAAAAAAAATCAGCACTCCAATCTTATTCCGTTCTAAAACATAAAGATATATGACCAAACCTATGCAATTTTTAGGTGTCTTAATAGCGGAATTTTACTGTATATTGCATAGATTTGCAACATGAATCTAAATGCATGAGCAGATCTGGTGAGGGTTTGACTGGCACACATTGAAGTCTTTAATTATGAGTTAATCCTTATAAATAGGTTTTAAATTTAATTTCAAAATTCAATATTGGACTTAAATCTCTTCTGCAATAAGGGTCTATCGGAACCCGAATTTTATGGTGACTTAGTATATAAATTCAGTAAAATATATAACCGCAATGACTTTAGTACCCAATTTCGTAAAACCATTCTTCGATATAAAAGATTGGTACAATATGGATATTATACGACATACTGCATGCAAGGTAGTTAACCCAATCACGGTTGGCAACTTTGCTTCCCTCTTTAATTGCACGCCGGTGGTCAGGCCTCAGATTCTATGACGGTACCAACGTAAAGGCTTATTGAGAATTAGATCTAATTCAAGGTAATGTTGGTTGGTGCCTGATGCTCTGTCTCTTGTTGGGCCCATCGGAGTCTAACTGTTTGTTTTTTTTTTGCTCCAGCATTTCAGTGGTTTCTTGCTGTCGAGTCCTCACCGTTGTCTCACCTCTGTGGTTCTTTGATTATTTGTGTTCACGGAGATGTTGCACTGATGAGTTAGGGGGCGGACTGAACAAATTATCTGTCTAAATCGCGGCGGAGGTAAGGGCGAGGATTGTGGCCTCGTAAAATCGATTTAAGCCCCCCCCCCCCCCCCCAGTGGAAATCTTTCCACTGACCGTTCCAAGGCGGTTCTTCTGTGGCGATTAATTTATGTTGTTGTTTGTTACTTACTGTGTGTATCACTTGTGTCTTTTAATTTTGGATGGCCATATGGCCATTTTGTGGGAAAGTAACTATCCCTATGGCCTTCCTTTGTTTAGGTTTCCATTAGGGTCTGGTCGCTTAATGTTTGTATTTCTTTCCCTTTGGTGTCTTTGATGGGTGGAGTAAGTTAATTGTATCGATTCCTGATGGCGTCTATAAAATTTTGAAAAGGCTTTGCGTAGTTTATGGTACCGATAACCCTGATTAAGGACTTTAGCCGTTAATAATTTATTACGAGTGTTGAAGTCAGTTACATGACTACACACTCTAGCAAATCGATTTAATTGCGAAATATAAACGCCATAGGATGGCGCACGAGGAACATCACCATCCAAAAAAGGAAAATTCACAATCTCAAAATCAAAGTCATCGCGTTTATCATAAATTTTGCACGAAACAAACTCATCTACAATAGATAGATGTAAATCCCAAAACGGGGCCTCGGTATCAGAAGAATTTGCTTTATGTAACTGAAGTGACTGATCAAACAATCGAAATAGGTATTATCAATATTCAATAAATCATCTAAATATCTAGAAGTGGAGCTAAAAGCTTCAATAATTTCAGATTGGTTATCAATGGAAAGCGACAACATGAAGTCTCTTTCATAACAATACAAGAACTGATCAGCCAAAAGAGGTGCGCAATTCGCACCCATCCGAATACCCACAATTTGTCTAAATAACTTAGTACCGAATCTAATATAAATATTGTCAAGTAGAAAGGTGAGGGCATCGTACACTTTCTGACATGACCAAAGTGTATAATTCTTATGCTCTTTAGAAGTGAAAAATGCATTTCTGACATTACATGCATAAGAGAGAATCTTCTCTGTGAAAAACCCATTCAATTAAATCATTAAGCTTTTCTTTTATAAGATTATGAGGAAGTGTAGTGTAAAGAGTGGAAAAATCGTAAGTAGACAGACTTGAAGCACGAAAATGTCTGGATTTCAATTTATTCAAAACCTCATTCGAATTGTACGAGGCGAGCAGCACATTCATGGATATTAAGTAAAGTAGAAGTAAAACAAAGATCAGGAATTGATACAATTAACTTACTCCATCCATAAAAGACACCAAAGGGAAAGAAATACAAACATTAAGCGACCAGACCATAATGGAAACCTAAACAAAGGAAGGCCATATGGACAGTTACTTTCACACAAAATGGCCATATGGCCATCCAAAACCAAAAGACACAAGCGACACACACAGTAAAGTAGAAGTAAAACAAAGCAAGCAACAAACAACAACACAAATAAATCGCCACAGAAGAGCCGCCTTGGAACGGTCAGCGGAAGATTTCCACTGGGGGGCTTAAATCGATTTTACGTGGCCACAATCTTTGTGGCCACGTAAAATTTAGATATTAAACCCTTTGTCTGCTTACATCATGTCATAAAGTTCCAAATTGTGTAAAAATCCTGATGCATGTGAAACTTGATTTATCAGAAGCTCTACCATTCAATACACTAGAGCAGAAAGTGATAGCTGAGTTGGATGTAACTGCAACGAGAAATTTGCCAGTGATATGATGCTTATAATCAGACATTCAGCACAGTCATGGATATTAAACCATTTGTCTGCCTACATCATGTCATAAAGTTCCAAATTGTGTAAAAATCCTGATGCATGTGAAACTTGATTTATCAGAAGCTCTACCATTCAATACACTAGAGCAGAAAGTGATAGCTGAGTTGGATGTAACTGCAACGAGAAATTTGCCAGTGTTATGATGCTTATATTCAGACCAAGTTGCTGCTTGGAGAAGGGGGTCTTTTGGGGTTTCTATAAAAATTTCGGAGCAGTCAATAAATGCACGCAGATCTGGTAAATGTCGGTAGCGGTTTGGTTTTGTTGCAAGGATTTGTTCTTTCGAAGGCCAAAACACTAAATTACTCAGTATTTTGTGCATTGCTGTCAACCAACTATGGACTATTTGGCTGCAAAGACTTTCGGATATTTTAAATCGGTCCGTTAGATCCTTTTTGATTAAACCAAAGTAGAAGTAAAACAAAGATCAGGAATCGATACAATTAACTTACTCCATCCATAAAAGACACCAAAGGGAAAGAAATACAAACATTAAGCGACCAGACCATAATGGAAACCTAAACAAAGGAAGGCCATAAGGACAGTTACATTCCCACAAAATGGCCATATGGCCATCCAAAATTAAAAGACACAAGTGATACACACAGTAAGTAACAAACAACAACATAAATAAATCGCCACAGAAGAACCGCCTTGGAACGGTCAGAGGAAAGATTTCCACTGGGGGGCTTAAATCGATTTTACGTGGCCACAATCCTCGCCCTTTCTTCCGTCGCGATTTAGACAACTAATTTGTTCAGTCCGCACGAAGGCCTCCTAACTCATCAGTGCAACATCTCCGTGAACACAAAAAAATCCAAGAACCACAGAGGTGAGACAACGGTGAGGACTCGACAGCAAGAAACCACTGAAATGCTGGAGCAAAAGAAAACCAACAGTTAGACTCCGATGGGCCCGACCAGATAGTCAACAGGAATTCGTCTTCACTTTTCAGTTTCCGATTTGGACCAATATTTTTGGGGCTGACAGTAAACCGCCGTACATTGGTACTGATACACTTAAAGCCTCTCCGTCTTCTTTTCCCAAATGGACTTATAAAAGCATGCAACTTAGTAAATAATGAAATTGTGTTTAGCCCAGTGTAAAATAGGCAGTTTGAGCTTTTATTAAGCAAGTTATTAAGATGAAAGTGTTTCTGTTTCGGTATGTGCATACTTAGCTTGTAGATTTTGTTTCTTTTTGAGAATATTAAGGTTTACGTTCAACAATGTATTTTCTCTCTGTAGCAGTTGGATATGTCCTTTGTATTTCCTTAATAAGACACAGCGAAATAAAAATGATAATTTGACTTGCTGTTTTCCACAAAGACAAAGTATCAGAACTAGTGTCCATATTACTAGAGGGCAAAGATCCATCGTCTGTCAGCAATTCTGCTGTATATGCCTCTTCATCTTCATTTATCCTACATACTCGTTTGTTGTATCTTGCTTTACGATCATTATTAGCAGGACGCTTCAGTGAATGGCCAAGGTTAAGGTCTGGATCTTGGTGTTGCTCATTTGGTTGTCCATCAGTGAAATGATAAGAGCATATCTGATGGTGTTGTTTTTGGTCTAAAAACTTATGAGAATGTTCTGGATCTGCTCTTTAAAGAATCTGTATCCAACGTAGCCTCTTCTCTTTGTCCCTTTTCTTGGTTGGAAATGTGAAGAGTTGAAATGGAGGAGAGCAGGAACAGATTTCATGTAAAATTCAATTGATAGTGCAGGGACTGTCTCGCCACTTCCGTAACTGGTAGTCACCGTTGTTACACCCTATTGCATACCAGTGCCGGGCAGTGACACCTTTGAGAGCCATAATGTGTATATCTAAAAAAGAAACATACATACCACACCAGTGTGACATAGTGCATTCTTTGAGTTCTCTGAAATGGCTACTTTTCCATTGAAAAATTGTGATATATTTTTATTGATACTCCGAATATAGGTTTTGTTGGTGCTCAATAGAACCGTGTCATTGGGGGAGTTCCAATGAGTATCCACAACATATGTCTTGGAGAAGAAATAAGCAAAGTATTGTTTAACGATGAAAACCCCAGTTTTATCTTTGATATGGTTTAGAGAGGTAATTAATCTTTTTACATTCCTATGAAAAATATATCTAGATCTATTTGGATGTTATTATTTCTTCAAGACAAGACATTTGTCCCTTAAAGATGTTCAGAAAAGGAAAGCTAAATGCTTAACACGTCATATTGGAAAGTACACCGAGATCTAGAAATTTACCATCACTAATTGCTAATAATTGTATGGGTACAGTATGCTGCTACTGTATAATATACTCACTTTCTTTCCCTTTTTACTGATACTGCGATCACTCAAGAAACCAGGCATTTAAAATGGGTATGCTTGGTAATTGGTGGTGGAAATTGTTTCTTACCATTTCGTGTCATTTGCCGACCAAACACATATCATTGCTATAGTAAGTATACAATCCACCCACCGTTAGAATACGGGGGTCGTCTATAACTGTACGGACAAAATTACTTTTCTTAGTCAAACTCGATAGATTTTACCTGCTATATGACGGAACAGTGATCATAAATGACTGTACAAACGATTATGTTTCTGTGGAGGTAATTAGCTATATTTTTCTTCTAAACATCGTTGATGTGCGCCCTTGGTAATAACAGCTAGCGGTCACGTGACTCAAAGCTGAGTAGGCCAAGATGGCGGCGATACCGTGTTAGTGTGTTAATGTAGTTAGCTATGGGTACTTGTAATTACCAAAACGAAACCAAAATACCGGATCGAAGCTGAAATAGCGGAACGGACTTTTAAACATATAGGGAATGAGTCAAATTATTATTTTTTTGCAATAATTTTCAGCTTATATTGTATTTGGAATAGCAGCAAATGACAAATAAGAATTATACAACATTGAATAACCTTGATTTCGATGTAATGGATGTTGTTTCAATGGTGTGCCCCCACTGGGTTCATGCACCACTTCCACTGCAAGCAAATAAGAAGTGTCAAAGTTGGCAGACATTTGAATATGTTGAAATAACGTTTTCAGCGATGATTGAACGTTGATTCAACGATATATGTAGAAGCCTCTGTGGAATAGTGTCGGCCTTGGTAGCTCAGTCTGATGCGCATCTGACTGGCGATCAGGAGGACGCGGGTTCGATTCCTGCGGGTCGGCAACTTTCTTTCGTGGAGATTGATCATGAAATCTTTTCTACGGCCATTTTCTCCCGCTGATTCAAGGAGGGCAGCTGTCAGTTTCGGTCGAAAGAATGTGCGCTGTACTTGTAAACCGCTTATGTATAAGCCTGCTCAGGAAAAGTGTGGTTAGGTGAACTGACCGGCTCAAAAATGACCGAAAATAGTGTTGACTGGGCCGTTAAACACAAACAAAATCTGTGGAATAGTGGCTATGCTACTCGCCTGCTAAGCCAAGGATCACGGGGTCAATCCCGGGTTCTGAAGGATCACGCAGGTATCGAACCCGCGTCCTACTGATCACCAGTCAGATGCGCATCAGACTGAGCTACCAAGGCCGACACTATTCCACAGAGGCTTCTACATATATCGTTGAATCAACGTTTCATCATAGCTGAAAAGGATCACGGGGTCAATCCCGGGTTCATCAGGAAAACATGCCTATATAATTTGACCCCCTTGAACCCCACATTTATGTTGTAAAATGGCCCCCAGGTATTAGACGTCCTGCCATGCCGTGGCCCTGGGGGCTCAATACCCACTGGGCACTTTGCCGCTGTGGCCTCTGTGCCCACTGGGAAGAGCTAAAGGAAGTACCACCCGTTTGCCGTGGGTGGCGTCCTGTAAGCCGGAAGAAGGGATCCTGGAGGTTGAGGGTTACCTGAGGTGGCGGTGCTTCAGGTGCCCACACTCCTCTTTGGCCTGGCTTTTCGGTGTAGACGGGTGGCCGTGCGGTCCGGCACGGTCAATCGGCTGGTTGCGCCGAGCCCTAGTGATATCTCTTTGATTTCTCTTCAATTCTTTTTGTATCTTTCCTGATACCAACCATATGCCCGTTACCTTACCCTTTTCTGTCTTTTTATCTCTAGAAGGCGGTGGCTAAATGGATCAATCGTGTAGGCATTTTGTTTATACGAGTATATCTCAAGTGTATCTCTAACACCTGCGAGTTGGATAACCACTCCATTATGGTGTTCCCTTGTAGGGCTCCACGGAGGGCGGAGAGCACTTGGGACGAAACTAGGATTTTTTCCTTATGGCTAATGGAAAAAAAACATAACCGCAACGCACATAACCGCAACGCAGCTAAACGTAAAAAAGACGAGGATTCATCCGAAACGGATGAACCCAGTTAGCAGTCTTGTCAGCAGTCTGAAACTCCAAAGCTAAACAATTTCAAACAAACAAACAAAACTACGTAGTTTCGGCTAATAAAGCCTCATCAGTGACCCTGTAATAATCCGGCAAAGAAAGCCAGAGGAACATACTGAAATTTTGCGAATTTCGAATAGGCAGTCGATTCAAAGACTGATATAAATCAAAATGGTGGCCAAATAATTAAAAACCTGTCTAGAATGAGTCTAAACCAATAATTTATTTCTGATTTCTTTGAATATTCACGATGATCTCAAAGGACCAAAAGTAAAATATAAACTGCACTATGGTTGATGTACGGGGAGACGTTTTACGGCCGCCACACGGCACAACACCAGCTGCAGTGAAGGCAAATAAAAATAAAAAATGAGTTCCTTTAAGAGCAATGAAAACATTCATAAGAAAGAAGATGGGCCATACTGGTTGGTGTATGTAACATCCAAGTTCGTAGAGGTGGTGTATTAAAGCCAACACGTACCTTCGTGTTGACATTTAATACACCAGTTCTGCCCAAGAAAATAAAAGTTGCATATCTGTCTGTTAACGTAGAGGTGTATATACCAAACCCTCTCAGATGTTATCATTGTCAGGTTTTTGGTCACCACGAAAGCAGATATCAGAAGAAACAACTGTCCAAACTGTGGTGAAGACAAATATGTCGATAACCATCAAAACTGCAAGAATGAGGCCAAATGCGTCAATTGTGGTGACAAGCATGCTGTTTTCTCCCGAGATTGTCCGACCTGGCAAAACGAAAAAGAAATACTCACTGTCAAATACCAAAGGGGGATAACATTCCCAGAAGCGCGGAAAATTGTTGATGAGCGACACACAACACCAACCACCAGTTACGTCAGCATCACAAAGGGTGCTGGTGTAAAAGTTTCCAGCTCCGCAACGCAGACTGCTGAATCATACATAGCTGAACTGAACAAATCTGGTGCATGGAGTAAATCCACTCCAGCACCACAAAGTTCAACCAGTTTATCAAATGGCGCCATCCAGGTTGCTCCGGAAGCCAGCGCCGCATGCAAAAGAGAACCTCGACTCAGGTAGAACTAATAAGGGATCCGAAAAAACAACACGTCTCAAAAACAAACAGACAGACAACGTAAAATGGAAAGAGACAATATAAAATTCGAGAACAGATTCGGATCTTTGAGTGTCAGTGATATGGTGTTCACTGAAACTCTATCATCACCAAGCGGCAATAACAGATCGAGGTCAGCAACACCTAGAGCTGGTGGTAGCAGATCTATAATCTCTTCATAAAATGGATTTAAAACACAAAATAATACAATGGAATTGTCGAGGTCTTAAATCAAATTATAATGAACTCTTATTACTGATTTCGTTATTAAACCCATCGTTTTTTTGTTTGCAAGAAACTTTTTTAAAAACTGATGACAGCATTGATGTCAGGGGTTTCAATACATACAACTATATCTATTCTGATGGTAACAAATCATCTGGTTGCAGTTCTATTTTTGTTAAATCATGTTTACCACAAAGAGAGATCAAATTAAAAACAGTCTAAAGCCTTAAGCAAAGAATGTGAATCAGAAAAAAATAATTGCGGTTTGAATTGTTGAAGAACTGATAAAATCTAAAGCTAGGTCTATTGCTTTGGCTTCAGCTGTAAAAATAGATGAACCATCCATCTGGAAGGCGCAAGGTTTGGTGCGTATCTTAAGAAACATACGTGTGATGATGATGATGATTTCGTGTTTAACGACGCGTCAACCCTCTTGGTGGGTCATAAGCGTCAGTCGGTTAATGGTTAAACGGCATGAATAATTATGACGATATTAAAAGTAACAAGTCAGAATGATATATATAAAAATCTGAAACAGTTAAACCTTATGAAAAAGACCAATTTCTATTAAGAATAAAATAATGTTATCAACAGGTACATCTCGAAACAGTTGATGCAAAGTGTCAGCTTTGAAATATAAAATACGTGAGGGTGAAAAGTCAACACAGTCAATTAAGATATGTTTCACAGTGAATGGCTGATCACAACCTACACAAGAAGGCTGATCATCACCATTAAAAATATAAGAATGAGTAACTCTAGTATGGCCGATGCGCAGTCGTGTTAATACTACGTCCTCTTTTCTGGAAAACTGTGGAGATGAGCATTTTGTACTAACGACAGGTTTAATGGCATGGAGTTTGTTATTTATTGCACGGTCCCATTCGCCTTGCCATTCCGACAAGATGTATCTGTCGATAAAAGGTTTAAAATTATTAAAAGGAATTTTAAAAACAGATGGATCAAGATTGAGCGATTCCTTTGCTTTCTTGTCAGCATATTCATTTCCGACAATGCCAATATGGCTCGGAAGCCAACAAAACAAGATTTGGTGTGTTTTAGAAATTTCATGATGTTTTTCGATCAATTTTTGAATTTGAGGATTTTAGATGATGAATGGTCTAAAGCCTTAAGCACAGAAAGTGAATCAGAAAATATAATTGCTTTTTGAATTGTTGAAGAACTGATAAAATCTAAAGCTAGGTCTATTGCTTTGGCTTAAGCTGTAAAAATAGATGAACCATCTGGAAGGCGCATGGTTTTGTGCGTATCTTTAGAAACATACGCACAACCAACTTTATCTCCTTCTTTGGAACCATCAGTATAGACTTGCTGGTAATCAATGTAACGTGACTGCAGTACCTGCAAGTTTTGTTTGAGAAGTATTGGATTTGATTCGGATTTTTTGCCAACATGTAAGTCGAACAGAATAGAAGGTTTTTTAATACACCAAGATGGAACTTCGGCCGTTTCATGTTTTTGAATATTTTTAAGGTCGAAACCTGAATTTTCTAGCAGTGGTAAAATACGTAATCCAAAAGGTTTGATTGCTGCTGCAAGTTTTGTTTGAGAAGTATTGGATTTGATTCGGATTTTTTGCCAACATGTAAGTCGAACAGAATAGAAGGTTTTTTAATACACCAAGATGGAACTTCGGCCGTTTCATGTTTTTGAATATTTTTAAGGTCGAAACCTGAATTTTCTAGCAGTGGTAAAATACGTAATCCAAAAGGTTTGATTGCTGTGGGTTTTGTTTCATACTTGTCTACAAATTGAGGTGGAAATGAAATTTTGGATGCCGGGTTAGATGGATTTGCAGCAAGTCTAATAGCATACTGAAGAGAGAGTTTCTCTCTACGCGAAGTTTCTCTCTACGCGAAGTTAAAGATGGTTCACCTGCTTCTACATAAAGGCTTAGTACGGGAGTAGTACGGAAGGCTCCCATAGCCAGACGAAGGCCTTGGTGATGGATAGTATCCAAGGATTTTAAATAGGACTTTCTGGCAGAACCATAAACAACAGACCCATAATCTAATTTAGATCTTATTAAAGACCGGTAAAGATGTAATAAAGTATACCGATCTGCTCCCCAACTTGAATGAGCTAAAACTTTCAAAAGATTCAAAGCTTTTAAGCATTTCGCTTTAAGATATTTAATATGGGGTATAAAAGATAACTTTTGGTCAAATATGACCCCAAGAAATTTGGCTTCTTCAACAACAGGAATTTGTGATCCGTATAAGAACAGGGAAGGATGGTCGTGTTTCTTCCGTAGCTTACAAAAATGAACACACTGCGTTTTCGACTTGGAGAACTTGAAACCATTTTTATCAGTCCATTCTTCTATTCGTTTCAAATTTTGTTGTAACTTTCGTTCAATTGTTTTCATGTTTTTTGAACGGTAACATATACAAAAATCATCAACATACAATGAACAGTCTGTTTTGTCGTCCAAACATTGTACAATATTGTTTATTTTGATGTTAAATAGCGTAGTTGAGAGAATGCTACCCTGTGGGACACCCTGCTCTTGTGCATAGAGATCTGATAGGGTAGATCCCACGCGGACTTGAAATACACGCTCACCTGAAAAACTTGGAATAAAACTGGGAAGTTTTCCCCTTAAGCCGAGGTTATGGAGATCTCTCAACAATATTCCATAACGCCACGTGGTATCATATGCTTTCTCCAAGTCGAAAAAGACAGCTACTACGTGTTCTTTGTTAATAAAAGCATCTCGTATAAATGTTTCTAGTCTTATTAAATTGTCGTTGGTACTACGTTCCGAACGAAAACCTGACTGATATTCTGAAATGAGGTTGTTGGACTCTAAGTACCAGACTAATCTCTTGTTTATCATTCTCTCCAATGTTTTACACAAACAACTTGTCAAAGCTATCGGTCGATAATTCGTAGGTTCTGCATGATCTTTCCCTGGTTTTGGAATTGGTACAACTGTAGCAAAACGCCAGCTCTCAGGACAGACCCCAGTTTCCCAAATATTATTAAAGATATCTAAAAGTGTTGAAATAGAACTTTTTGGCAGATGCTTAAGCATCTGATAATGAATTTCATCGGGGCCGGTTGCTGTATCGTGTGATTTTTCAATGGCTTCCACTAGTTCGGATAAGTTAAAAGGTTTGTTGTATTCTTCGTGATTGTGGGGTTTGAAGTTTAGATTTCTTTTCTCTTGGTCCTTTTGCAAGTTTCTAAAAGTGTCAGAATAATTACGCGGTGATGAATTGCTCAAAAATGTGCTACCAAGAGTATCTGAAATATCTTTTTTAGTTGAAGCTTTTGTGTCAAAACCAGTATTTAAATGTGTAAAACTAGAGGACTTTGTTTTTCCTGAAATTTTTCGTACCATATCCCAAACCTTTTTAATGGGGGTTTTGTAGTTCAATTTGGAGACATATTCTCTCCATGACTTTCGTTTGGAAGCTCGGATTGTTCCCCGAGCTTAAGTGTCGTTTAGCTTTTCTGAAGTGGGACTTTTGCAGAACTTATTTAGAGCCTGTTTGCGCTTTTGAATAGCTTCTTTACAGTCATTATTAAACCAAGGCTTGCTTTTCTTGGTATTTGTGGAGGTCTTTGGAATGCATTGTTCTGATATATTAATTAGTTTATCTGTGAAATCAGAAACAATGTCACATGATTCATTTAAGTGATCAACTGATAACTCTTCTTCACATAAATTACGGAATAATTCCCAGTCGGCTTTATTCATTTTCCATTTCTGGCTACAGTCCTCATCTTGTTCGTTTACGCTCTCAATTATAACAGGGAAGTGATCACTTCCGCACTGATCATCATGAACAGACCAGTCATAGTCCAAGAAGAGAGATGGGTGACACAAAGAGAGATCCAAAGAAGACAAACGACCCGTCGCCGGGTGAAGGTTAGTATAAGATTTATCATTCATCAAGCAAAGATCGCTCTTTGCAATAAAATCTTCAACAAGTGCTCCTCTGTTATTGATATCTTTACAGCCCCATAGAATATTGTGACCATTGAAGTCGCCAACTAAAAGATATGGGGATGGAAGCTGACTCAGCAATGAGTCGAGATGTTCGGGCTTTAAAGAAAACGAGGGTGGAATATATAAAGAGCATATTGTAGTTTCTTTATCCAGAGAAACCGATACTGCTACAGCTTGTAGGTCTGTTTTTAATTTGATCTCTCTTTGTGGTAAACATGATTTAACAAAAATTGAACTGCCATCAGATGGTTTGTTACCATCGGAATCAGATGGTTTGTTACCATCGGAATAGATATAGTTGTATGTATTGAAACCCCTGACATCGATGTTGTCATCAGTTTTTAAAAAAGTTTCTTGCAAACAAAAAACCGATGGGTTTAATAACGAAATAAGTAATTACAGTTCGTTATAATTTGATTTAAGACCTCGACAATTCCATTGTATTATTTTGTGTTTTAAATCCATTTTGTGAAGAGATTAAGACTAGAAACTATATTGGAGCTGCAATTGGTAATATAGATCTGCTACCACCAGCTCGTGGTGTTGCAGACCTCGATCTGTTATTGCTACTTGGTGATGATGGAGCTTCAAACTCCATATCACTGTCACTCAAAGATCCGAATCTGTTCTGAAATTTCATATTGTCTCTTTCCATTTTACGGTGTCTGTCTGTTTGTTTTTGAGACAAGTGTTGTTTCTTCGGATCTTCTGATCCCTTAGTTCGACCTAAGTCGAGTTTCTCTTTTACATGCGGCGCTGGCTTCGGTACGGTCGCTGTCGACCGATCCGAAGCAACCTGGATTGCGCCATTTGATAAACTGGTTGAACTTTGTGGTGCCGGAGTGGATTTACTCCATGCACCAGATTTTTTCAGTTCAGCTATGTATGATTCAGCAGTCTTTGTTTCGGAGCTAGAAACTTTTACACCAGCACCCTTTGTGATGCTGGCGTAACTAGTGGTTGGTGTTCTGTATCGCTCATCAACAATTTTCCGCGCTTCTGGGAATGTTATCCCCCTTTGGTGATGATGATGATTTCGTGTTTAACGACGCGTCAACCCTCTTTGTGGGTCATAAGCGTCAAACGGTTAATGGTTAAACGGCATGAATAATTATGATGATATTAAAAGTAAAAAGTCAGAATGATAATGTATAAAAATCTGAAACAGTTAAATCTTATGAAAAAGTCCAATTTCTTTTAAGAATAAAATAATATTATCAACAGGTACATCTCGAAACAGTTGTTGTAAAGTGTCAGCTTTGAAATATAAAATACGTGAGGGGGAATAGTCAACACAGTATCCCCCTTTGGTATTTGACAGTGAGTATTTCTTTTTCTTTTTTCCATGCCGGACAATCTCGAGAGAAAACAGCATGCTTGCCACCACAATTGACGCATTTGGGGTTCATTTTTGCAGTTTTGGTGGTTATCGACATGTTTTTCCTCACCACAGTTTGGACAGAGTTGTTTCTTCTGACATCTGCTTTCATGGTGACCAAAAACCTGACAATGATAACAACTGAGAGGGTTTGGTATATACACCTCTACGTTAACAGATAGATATGCAACTTTTATTTTCTTTGGCAGAACTGGTGTATTAAATGTCAACACGTAGGTACTTGTTGGCTTTAATACACAACCTCTACGAACTTGGATGTTACGTACACCAATGACGCCTTCATCTCTCAAATTCTCAACAATCTCGGTAGCGTTGCACGGGCGTAGCTCTGGGCTGCGGATGACACCTTTACATGAATTTAGGGTTTTGTGCAACGATACTTTGACGTTGAGATCGAAGAGCTTTGTGGTACCAAGCAGGTTTTTGACCTGCTGTTCTCTCTCGATTTCCAAGAGGAGATCACCTGACTTCAGTTTCTTGATACTTTTTGGATGTCCGGCAATGGACACTATACTCTTTTCGATCACAAAAGGTGATAAATCTGACACCGTACGTGTATCATCACGTGATGTTATCACCAAGAAGCGTGGAAAATTGTTAAGCTTTTGAGTTTCAGACTGCTGACTTGACTGCTGACTTGACTGTTGACTGGGTTCATCCGTTCCGTCTTTTTTACGTTTAGCTGCGTTGCGGTTATGTTTTTTTCCATGAGGCATAAGGAAAAAATTCTAGTTTCGTCCCAAGTGCTCTCCGCCCTCCGTGGAGCCCTACAAGGGAACACCATAATGGAGTGGTTGTCCAACTCGGAGGTGTTAGAGATACACGTGAGATATACTCGTATAAACAAAATGCATACACGATTGATCCGTTTAGCCACCGCCTTCTAGAGATAAAAAGACAGAAAAGGGTAAGGTAAATGGGCATATGGTTGGTATCAGGAAAGATACAAAAAGAGTTGAAGAGAAAGCAAAGCGGTATCTCTAGGGATCGGCGTGACCAGCCTATTGACCGTGCCGGACCGCACGGCCACCCGTCTACACCGAAAAGCCAGGCCAAAGAGGCGTGTTGGGTACCTGAAGCACCGCCACCTCAGGGAACCCTCAACCTCCAGGATCCCTTCTTCCGGCTTACAGGACGCCACCCACGGCAAACGGGTGGTACTTCCTTTAGCTCTTCCCAGTGGGCACAAAGACCACAGCGGCAATGTGCCCAGTGGGAATTGAGCCCCCAGGGCCACGGCAAGGCAGGAAGTCTAATACCTGGGGGAAACATACGTGTGACTAGGACTTGTGCAAGAAAGATAAAAGAAAACAAAAGTATCGTCGTCGGACCGGTTGCTAATCGGTACGTCTTTTTTCTTCTTTCTAGCACCATTTGCCACCCATCTTTTTTTTTTTAAACCAATATTTTGTTGATTTTCTTTTTTTTCATATTTATTTAATGTCACAATTGCAATTTTCAGTTACAAGCCATTTCAAACAACATAGTCTTCTAGGTCGGCGGTCCCGGCCTCCCAGCGACTCTCTTGGCAAACTTCTCTTCGAACTCTCTCTCTGCTTTCCTCTTTCGCCGGAACCCCCGCAACTTGTCCTTCACGTAGCTGTATAGGTCTGTCTTGGCCCCAGGCGGTACCCAGCCTTTCGTCCACATCCCATCTTTGCGGCCGCTGTCCATGAGATTCTCTACCTGAGCTTTCGTGTCTGTAAAGAGAAAGCACACAAAACTACTAAAATGTAATTAATTATCAGGCGTCAGAACAAAAGATGCAAAAGTATAGCAATCCCAGGCAGACACTACGGAATCTCAAAAGTTAAATAATGTGGACTTACCCGTTACAGGGCCGTGCCCCTCCAAGAAGTAGTACACGTACCGCAGCTGGACGTCGGTCAGGAGCTCCTTCCTGTCTCTCGCTGGAACAGTCTGTTTTTCAAGCTTCTCTCGGAGCTCCCTTTCCCTCACGTCTGATAGTCTGCAAGGGGCTTCAAAGATGGGCGTCGCTGGAAACATGGCCCTGGGCGTGCTCGAAGCTCTTAGTTACAACTGTTGTTGGTGGTGTTGGTGATGATGGTGGTGTTGGTGATGGTGGTGGTTATGGTGATGGTGGTGTTGTTGTTGTTTTTAATATTAGCTCACCTGAGCCGAAGGCTCCGGGGGAGCTATTGAATGTTGCCAGTCATATGTTGGCTATTGTGAGTTGACAGGTAATTGCCATTTCCACGTAATGTGGCCATTACCAGGGGCCAGTTTCATCAATAAACATCGTACGATTAATCTTAAACTGTTCGTACGCACTTGTTAAAGAACTGTGTACGTCAGTTTCATTAAAACAACGCAGTGTTCGTACGAGCTAAATTTGCGTTTCACTAAAATAAGTCGTACTTAAACAGGGCCACTTATTGTCACATGCGTGATCACGTGTTGTCTTGAAATAGCCATGTAAAGTAGATTACATATTTCAAAATTATTGTTCCGGTGGACCTAGATGTATATTCAGTACAAACAACGTTGAATCAATGTTGACTCTATGTTGTATCAATGTTGTATCAATCTTGTGTTTCTATTTTATTATTGCAAGATTTAGATATTATTTACCACTGGCGAGTTGGTCTGTTTTGTGGACGCCGTGACGTCAGACTAGCGTTGATTTAACGCTGTAATTAACCTTTTACAAGCACGTTTGTCCGTTAATGCGGGGTCCTCTTCCTGAGTGCACGTGTATTGTTGAGTTGAGGAAAAGGTATAACAAGTGAGACTTCTCTGAGCATTTGATTACCTTTTCTCGCTCAATTTAATAGATTCAGTAGTGAAGGAGCATGAACATAAGGCAGTTTTTATAGAGGATCTTACATGAGTGTTCATGTATTATTGAATTTATTAAACTCGTTGAGGAAAAGGGATAAAATGCTCGGCTTGTTCATGTATTATTGAATTTATTAAACGAGTTGAAGAAAATGGATAAAATGCGAGGCTTTGCCGAGCATTTTTTCCCTTTTCCTCAACGAGTTTAATAAATTCAATAATACATGAGCACGAATGCAGGATTCTATTTATCATATGACATTTAAAACGCATTTTATTCACGATTGATTACAAAAATGTCAATTTTCCGCCGTTAGTAAACGCGACGACGTTAAGGATGTCGTACATGTAACGTTACGGAACGTATCCAGCTAATTTGTATATTTAATCCACTAGTGGATTATCAAAAAAATTACATTACATGACGTTATTAAACTCTCAGACGAGACGTCATATGATAAATACGATTTTAGCCTCTGTTAGTGTTCGTATTTAACGTATGTCAGGTTTTCAGCTCTGGTTTGTTGTTGGCTATGGTCTGTAGCAAATATTTATTCAATTATTGTTCGTCTGTCAGGCCGTCCAGCTTATTTTGCTTTCAATGAAAAATAAGTTCAGATCATTTGCAACATAGATCCTAAAACAATACTAATTTCAAATTACATAGAACCTGGCTTGACACGAAGTTCTATAGCTACACACGTGCACGTGATACAAAATTAAACAAACGCCTGCAAAATTATACACTTACATGACGAAATGACAGTATGCAAAGTTTGGACCCCCGCTCCCCCCCCCCCCCCAATCGGCATGATGCCGTGAAGGTTTCGTACATACGAGCTTACGCACAGGTACGTACGTCTTTCCGTATGGGGTGTATCCTGTAACCTCAGGCTAAGGCATTGTACTAGGAAGAACCTAAACATTTAGAGCTTATATTTTCCAGACCATATGATGGAATTGTGATAATAGGTATAGGTCAAAAGGTTTATTCAGTAATACACTGGCCCTTGCCTATGACCTCTGGTCAAGTCACGGACTTAGAAAACTTATTGATTTAGACATCATATTTTTTAAATCATATGATGGATTAGGTTCATATTTGATACAATGATAGATACACATTTAAAGTTTTATTCAGCAAACCCGCGTCCATGCCCATGGCCTCAAGGTCAAGGTCACTGACTCATAATTTTCAGCATACCCGTGCCCATGCCGCTGACCTCAAGGTCAAGGTCACGGACTCAGATTTTTTTAACGTCAACGTTTTTAAGGGAGCTCACATTTCCTAACCTATAAAATGCATTAGTTCGTATTTGGTATGATGAAAGATACAGATCTTCTCCGGCTACTCCGTTTAGTTTTCGCCCACATCTGATTAAAGGGGGGGGGGGGTCGAAATAAAAGAAATAATCTTGAAAGGACCGTAAACCAAAACTCAAGGTCAAAGTCACAGACTTAGTTAATTTATTTTATTCTGGATTTGGTACATATTTGGTATGATGATACTTACCTTTTCCAATACATATTTCCCACACCTACGCCGATTTCTTCAAGGACAGTTTTCCAGGCGAGCAATGCTGTTTTTATTTATTTTTTTTTTTTTTTTGCAACATGCCTTTTTATCTTGGTGAGGATGATCCCTTGGCATCTTGGCGTATAGAGAATTCTGGTTGTATGCGTCAACTTGAGGTAAACTGGATCACCATTTTAATCATAGGTCTAATAGCAGAGTGTGGGTCATTGTTATAGAACTACACGAACGCGTCGGTTGTTTTGTTATTGTTGGTCCATGTACATGTATTTAGATCATTTTGGAGACGCTGCTTCCATTTTTGTGTGGCTTTTACCCGACCTTGAAATGAAATGGCATCTTTAACCCTACCGACTAAAGAAACCGCTATAGGGTTTAAGAAGCAGTCCCACTCGCACCACTTTTCTTTGACAGGCTTTTACATTCTAAGCGGTTAGCCTGTAATCAAGTTTGGTCGGTTTCAGCTCTGCCCGGAAGCACTATCGTATGCAGGCCAATCTATTTCTCCAAGCCAAGCCCCGGTGTCGGTTCTAAGTTGCACAATGAAATATAGATTGTGGATATTTCAAAGCACAACCACAAGGAGGCGTTTCTAACGAGTACCCTCAATCTCCACTTTAAAATCTAAGAAAAATACCCACTCCCAAACCCAAACTAAAAAATCTTACAAAGATGTCAGTTTCGAGGGGTCTTCATTGCATGGGATTTTATAAGTAATAGGCGTGATCTGTGAAGGTAAGCGAAATGACATGTTACATACCATACTTTTAACAACGCTACTCAATAGATGAGCTTGGATGAGCGTAGGCTTCTTTATCCTATGTCGCGCTTTATCTCTATCCTATGCCGCGCGTTATCTCCTTCAGCTATAGCCTTGACATGTCCAAAGTTTAAGACGAAAATTTCAATGTGCGATGTCTAAATATTCATCTCAGAAATACAACAAAATGTGCGAACATCGCAGATCTTGAGTATTTAATGAAACAGGATTTTTGTGGTAAGAACTTCGTACGATCTTTCTGGGGAAAATACGTCGCAAATGCTTTGATGTAACTGGCCCCGGGTGTTGTTTGATTTATTGAAGAGAAATTGAGTTTTTTTATTGTTGTTGCTTTTAATGATTTAAGCTCACCTGAGCCGAAGGCTCCGGGGGAGCTATTGTGGTCGGCCATATGTTCGTCCGCCAATAAAAGGTGCAAAATACCAATGTCACCGGTCTTGAATTTTCGTTAAGTTTGGCATAGATACAGGGGATCTATATGGCAAGTTTTCCTGGCAATATGTAAGCCAAAGCGATAGACCTAGCTTTAGATTGTATCAGTTCTTCAACATTTCAAAAAGCAATTATGTTTTCTGATCCCTTTCTGTGCTTAAGGCCATTCATCATCTAAAATTCCTCGAAAACAAAAGTTGATTGAAAAACATCATTCAATTTCTAAAAGACACCAAATCTTGTTTTGTTGGCTTCCGAGCCATATCGGCATTGTCGACAATGAATATGCTGACAAGAAAGCTAAGGAATCGCTCAATCTTGATCCGTCTGTTTGTAAAATTCATTTTAATAATTTTAAACCATTTGTCAACAGATACATCTTGTCGGAATGGTAAGGCGAATGCGACCGTGCAGTAAATAACAAACTCCATGCCATTAAACCTGTCGTTGGAACATAATGCTCTCCTCCAGTTTTCCAGGGAAGTGGATGTAGTATTAACGCGACTGTGCATCGGTCATACTAGAGTTACTCATTCTTATATTTTTAATGGTGATGATCAGCCTTCTTGTGTAGGTTGGGATCAGCCATTCATCGTGAAACATATCTTAATTGACTGTGTTGACTTTTCACCCTCACGTAACTTATATTTCAAAGCTGACACTTTGCAACAACTGTTTCAAGATGTACCTGTTGATAATATTTTTTTATTCTTAAAAGAAATTGGACTTTTTTTATAAGATTCAACTGTTTCAGTTTATTTTATACATTATCATTCTGACTTTTTACTTTGAATATCCTCATAATTCTTCATGCCGTTTAACCATTAACCGCTTGGCGCTTATGACCCACAAAGAGGGTTGACGCGTCGTTAAACACGAAATCATCATTATCGTCGTCATTCTGGTAATATGATATCTTAACAAAGACTAAAACATATTTATCTTTGGAAATAAATTTTGATAAACATCTTAACCTTTGATAAAAGAAAACAAAGATAATACTTTGCCTCTTGAGTGTCACGACAAGGTGTTTCTTATTTTTTTCAACCCGAAACTTATAGGCATGGAATTACTTGTTCTCTTACAAGAGAGCAATACTGACATGTTTACAAGTTAACCGATTTTTTTTTTTATTTCCTTGTGCTAGGGTAGCTAGGCCTTGTCAAAAAAACTGTCCAATTATTTTCCCTTGATAAACGTAGGTTTCGGACGGTTTCGGACCTGCACACAACTCAACATATACTCTTGATGGAAGTTACGTCTGTCACATCAGACAGATCTTGTTAAGAGGGCGTATTTTCTGACCAACTAACCGTCTTGAACCCTCTGTTATTCTCTGCTGGCTGGTTTTTGCGGTACTCCATACAGGTGACGAGTCGATCAAGCGACCCGATTTTTGCGAGCTATTGTGGCAAGGTCATCGCATGATCGTATACGTGTACTGACACGTTCATATATAAGTAACTGACCGCTCAACATCGGGTGTGGGACATTATTTCCAGAGCCGATGTTGCAGTATCGAGCATAGGCCGACAGCAGTGAGTAAAATGATTTGAATTTATTATCTTTGATTCTTAGATGCAGCGCTATTCTTGCTTGTCAGTATCCTTCTTGTGTTAATATTGCCATTTCTTTTCCCTGTACAGCACATAAGGGGGACACCATAGTGTTGGGCAGAGAAGAAATGGAACTTAAGCGCTGGATCTATTGTTTACATGGATCGCCATCTATTGTAAGGGTAGATAATTTTGGCGATTTATGTACCGTTCATTGTATGGGCAGATAACTGCGTTAGGATTAATAGTTGCCATGTATGACGGCGTTTGTTCATAGGGCATGCACGCACGCATCTTTTTGCAATATAATTTGTGCAGATTCTGATCAGGCGCAGTTTAAGGTCACACACACTATTATCGGCGCTTCATTGCATTGAAGGTCCTGATCAGACGCAGCACTGAATTTTCGCAGTAATGTTATTGTACATTTTTTTCTCTTTCGCTGGAAGACTGTTTAGATTCAATGAAAGTTTTAATGAAATAGTGCCAGGGTGCATTTTCTGTAGACCCTGATCAGACGCCACCTGCGTCTACGCGCGATATTTTTTATATTAATCATATGGCTCCAAGCAGATTTTCCAGTTATTTTGAGGGAGTACATTTTGCTCACCGGTCAAGCCTGTTAGACTGGGCGAGCATACTGTTCTCCATGATGATTGACAAAATGACATCCTTTGCTCTTCATTGGTAAAGCAAGGAGTCCCAGCATATACGGCTTGTCATCATGAGGGAGTACCCTTTATTCTTAGTTTAGAGTCGGTGTACTTATATCAGAGTACTCCGAGCGATACATTGTCGCTTCAGTGTTAATATGACGTTGGTGCACTCATTTTTTCGTGTTTCTGCTTTGGCATGCGGATTGTGGGTACTCGTTAGAACGGCCTCAAGCAGTGATACTGTTCTAACGTGTGGGCGCGGTTCGTGTTCTGGGCAGAAGTATGGAACAATGGCAACCTTTTGCACCATCATTTTCAGTCATGTTTTGTTAGAAGAACATTATATTTATGGTAACGCATTGGTTGTTTCCGCAGTGGCGTTCTAGGGGACAATTTCAATCATTTAAAAGTGTAATGTTTCTGTATTTTATTTGTACATGTATAAGCTCGTTTCTTACGTGTAATAGTTTTGTCTTAAATGTAGTAAGCTTTGGTGCACCGAGGTTATATCAGTCCCACCACGTGTATTCGGCCGCAACGACGTGACGTCAAATTGACGTTGACGTCATGACCGTTGACGTCGAATATACGTTGATATAACGCTCGCTTGCCAAAGCTTACTACATTGGTGTCAGAAGTGGGATAAGGTCTTTGAAAGAAAGTGCAGGTCTTAAGTTATTAACGGGCTCATTTGTTTGTGTTGACATATTCCAAGAGCCCATTCATTCATATTTTTGTGGATGTAGCGGTTTGTGATATGAAGCTACATGTATGTTCAAGTATTGTTATAGTACTGTGAAAACAAATCATGTGAATCAAAATCATGTAAGGATTTAGTAACTTAAGGGAATACTGATATACTGGGTCCTCCTTTTCTCGGATGGTTGTTAAAGAGTTTCCAATTGTTAACGTCAGCCTAGTGTTACCGCTCAATGTTCCGTTGTGTATGTCCCTTATAGCGTCCCGTTGTCGTGGTGCTTTTTATTGAGTTTTCCCCTTTTGAATTCTGTTTCTTGTCCGTGACGGCACGTAGGTCTAACGTCAATATGACGTCCGAATAACGTTATTGACGTTTATCAGTAATATTGTGTTAATACGCGAGGCGTAGCTTCAATGGTAATGATCATTTGGAGTCACGTTCCTATTTGTGAGTAATGATAAACGTAACGCCAATTGTGACGTTCAAATTTTGACGTTTTCATGAATTAAGCTTGCTTAACAACATTAAGTAGCTTGTTTGTCTGGTCTTGTTCACAATATATCTAACTGGTGAAATATTTTGCTAGTTTTATAGCATTTTGCCATTTATATTTTGACCGACGTGTAATTATACGTCATCCCAAAAATGGACAAGTTATTAGAACAAGGAACCCGCTTAGGTTATGTGGGGCAGGAACTCCAAAATTGGGTTAAGGAACAGCAGGCATTTGAAAGGGAGGAAAGGGTCCGCGTAAGGGAATTGGAGTTGGCTAAATTAGCTCAGGTAGAGAAGGATAGAGTATTGGAGTTGGCTAAGGTAGAGAAGGATAGAGAATTGGAGTTGGCTAAGGTAGAGAAGGATAAAGAATTAGAGTTGGCTAAAGTAGCACAGGTAGAGAAGGGTAGAGAATTGGAGTCGGCTAAATTGGTTCAGGTAGAAAAGGATAGAGAATTGGAGTTGGCTTAGCTAGAGAATGATAAAGAATTAGAGTTGGCTAAGCTAGACAAGGATAGAGAATTGGAGTTGGCTAAAGTAGCTCAGGTAAAGAAAGATAGAGAATTGGAATTGGCTTGAATAGCTCAGGAAAGAGAATTAGAGTTGTCTAAATTGGCCCATGAGAAGGAAATAGCGGAGTTGAGAATAAGGTTGTAAAATCGCGCATGAACAGACTGAGAAAGCAGCGCGGGCTAAGGATCCTTAGTTGCCTTACTTTGACGAGGCAAAGGATAAGATGGATAGTTACTTTTCGCGGTTTGAGAAATACGCGACCGCGAATAAGTGGGAAACAGATCGTTGGGCTATAAATTTGAGTGCGTTATTAAAAGGCCGTGCCCTGGAAATTTATGATAGGCTCTCAAATGAAGATGCAAATGATTATGTTAAGCTCAAAGAGGCATTGCTGAAAAACTTTGACATGACTGAAGAGGTTTCTGTAAAAAGTTTCGTTACGAGAGACCAGTTAAGAGTGAAATCAGTTAAGAGCCTCAGATTCTATGACGGCTCGCACGTAAAGGCTTATTGAGAATTAGAGAGATCTAATTCTTGGTAATGATGGTTGGTGCCTGATGCTCTATCTGTGGTCGGGACCATCGGAGTCTAACTGTTGGTTTTCTTTTGCTCCAGCATTTCAGTGGTTTCTTGCTGTCGAGTCCTCACCGTTGTCTCACCTCTGTGGTTCTTTGATTTTTTGTGTTCAAGGAGATGTTGCACTGATGAGTTAGGAGGCCTTCATGCGGACTGAACAAATTATTTGTCTTAATCGCGGCGGAAGTAAGGGCGAGGATTGTGGCCACGTAAAATCGATTTAAGCCCCCCAGTGGAAATCTTTCCACTGACCGTTCCAATGCGGTTCTTCTGTGGCGATTTATTTATGTTGTTGTTTGTTACTTACTGTGTGTATCACTTGTGTCTTTTAATTTTGGATGGTCATATGGCCATTTTGTGGGAAAGTAACTGTCCTTATGGCCTTCCTTTGTTTGGGTTTCTATTATGGTCTGGTCGCTTAGTGTTTGTATTTCTTTCCCTTTGGTTTCTTTGATGGGTGGAGTAAGTTAATTGTATCGATTCCTGATCTTTGTTTTACTTCTACTTTTATACAGTCCAGTGGCAGACTGAGAAGTTATTTGGTAAGTGGTTGTCCCTTAGTAATGTTACGAAATCATATGACGCAGTCTGTGATTTTATGGCAAGGGATCAACTTTTGGAATGTTGCAATAGGGAATTGTACGTTCATTTGAAGCCTAGGGAATTTGAAAGTGTATCTGACATGGCTAGGGAGGCTGATCTCTTTACGGAAGCGAGAGGCGGTGTCCTTAGCTGTGTGTCGAAGGCAGCACAAGGCGGAAAAGGGGGGCCTCAAAATAAGCCCAACGATCTTAACAAAATAATGATGCCACCTTTCGGTAAGAAACCGGACATAAAGTGTAATATATGCGGTAAGGCGCACTTAACATTTAAGTGCTGGAACCATCCCAGCCGTAAGATGGTTTCGAGCGCGAATATAGAGGAAAATAAAACGGTTTACAATACGGCTGACCATAATTTTGGTCGTGGTGCTAACCGCGGACGCGGAAGAGGTAGAGGAGATTATCGCGGACGTGGTAGAGGAATGCATCAGAATCAAAACAGTAGTACAGCTAAGGGAGATCATCAGATAAGCTTTTGTAGAGCAAATAATAACAACAGTGACTCTATAATTGATAGTGATATGCAGAGTGCTTACCTAGTGAAAGATGCTCTTGATACTTCTTTGAGTAAGGATAAGGAAGGGGTTTGTTATTTCTTGAAGTCTAGGCTACCCACAGCTCCTGGTTTGGTGAATAGAAAAAAGGTAGTGGTATTTCGAGATACTGGGCGTACTGGTGTGGTAATTCGTAGATGTTTGGTATCTGATGATCAGTTGATTGATAAGGAATCTGAGGTCACATTGATTGATCAGATTTCCAATGTATGTCCAATGGCACTAGTTGATATAGATTGTCCCTTTTTCAAAGGTACCACTGAGGCATTATGCATGTATAATACACTTTACGACTGGGTTATTGGTAATATTGACGGTTCTAAGCTGCCTGATATGTCACATTTCTCGGCAGATAATGCAGCTAGTGTGGTTACTAGGTCACAAGTTAGGGATGAAGAAAAAGTGTATAGAAAACTTAAGATCCCGGAACAGAGTTTGAGTGGTGACAGGGGAGCTTTTAAACTTGCTCAGCAGAGTGATTCTAGTTTGCACTTGATCAGGCGTAGGGTACAATCTGGGCCAGTTTCGGTCACTAGAGGCTTGAATAGAGGTGAAGCTAAGTTTGTCAGTAAGAAAGACTTGTTGTATAGGCAGTTCACTCTCGGCAATAAGACCTCATTACAACTTATTGTTCCCTCTGGTTATCGAGAAAAGGTTCTTAAGCTTGCCCATGAATCTTTATTGGCAGGACACTTTAGTATCAGAAAAACCTTGGACAGAGTTGTATCGGAGTTTTATTGGCCTGGTGTTTGTGGCGATGTATCTAGGTTTTGTAAGTCGTGCGACATTTGCCAGAGAACCATACCGAATGGTCGTGTCCCTAAGGTACCTTTAGGTAGAATGCCGATTACCATTCAAGAGGGTGGCTGTTGATATTGTCGGTCCCATTGAACCTCGGTCTGATCGGAAGTCCCGGTACATTTTGTACTTAATTGATTATGCCACACGATATCCTGAGGCGGTGACGTTGCCTAGTATTGAACTTGAGCGGGTAGCGGAGGCCCTTGTCGAGATGTTCAGTAGGGTTGGTGTACCTGATGAGTTGCTTTCAGACTGTGGTACCCAGTTTACCTCTGAGGTCATGGAGGAGGTCAGTAGGTTGCTGTCATTACAGCAGTTAACGACATCGATTTATCATCCGATGACAAATGGTTTAATTGAAAAAATTCATGCTTGCCTGAAGCAAATGTTGCGCAAGTTGAGTGCTGAACGACCCAGAGACTGGGATAAGTATTTACCCGCATTGTTGTTTGCTGTAAGAGAAGTTCCTCAAGAGAGTCTTGGTTTCTCGCCTTTCGAACTGTTGTTTGGTCGTAATGTCAAAGGCCCAATGTCTATTTTGAGGGAACTTTGGTCAGAGGAGGTAGAGGACGAATAGGTGCATTCAGCTAATCAATGTTATTGATTTGAGGAATAGAATTGAGGAAACGTGTAAATTAGCACATGAAAACCTTAGGAAGGCTCAAATCAGGTAAAAAAAAGTACTATGATACGCGCGCGAAGTCGCGCCAGTTTAAAGTGGGAGATTAAGTTCTCATCTTACTTCCCACTAGTAGCAACAAGTTGCTATTACAATGGAAAGGCCCGTATGTAGTTGAAGAGGTAGTTAATAAAATGGACTATAGAATTGGTGTAGAGGGGGTAGTGAAGACATATCATGCAAATATGCTAAAGCAGTACGTCGAACGGCATACTACTTCACATTGCCTTTTGTCAGCAGAATCGGTATCTTCCACTGAGGACAATGAGAGCGACGTACTATCATTATATGATTGTATTTTCCCCATTAGGAACTGATAATGAATCATTTGAAGAAGTCCAAGTTTCGGATAAGTTAACGCCGGAACAACAAGATGAAATAAAATCGCTCATAAGTCAGTATCCGGACGTATTGACGAGTATACCTGGTCGTACTGACCTAATCAAACATGATATAAAACTGCTGACGACGGAACCAGTAAGGTCTAAGGGTTATTCTATCCCGTATAAGACGCGTGACGTCATGGAAAAGGAACTTCAGGAGATGCTTGAGTTCGATATTATTGAGCCCTCGGTTTCGCCATATTCCTCGCCGATCGTTCTTGTACCAAAGAAGGACGGATCGATACGGTTTTGTATCGATTTCCGTAAGCTAAATAAGATTACGGAATTTGATGCAGAACCTATGCCGAATATGGAGGAAGTTATCAATAGAATGTCCGGTCATAGGTACTTCACGAAAAAAGATCTTTGTAAAGGCAATTGGCAGTTAGTCCTCGCCGAAGCGGCAAAACCTCTCACTGCATTTGAAACTCCAAAAGGGCTTTTCCAATTTGAAACTCCAAAAGGGCTTTTCCAATTCAAAACCATGCCTTTTGGATTGGTAAATGCCAGTGCTTCATTCTGTAGGCTGATGCGTAAGGTTTTGCCTGACCTTCCCAATGTTGACAGTTTTGTTGATGATATGTGGATTTTTACCCAAACATGAAGGGAGCATGTGACGTCTCTACGTCAGTTCTTGACCGTCTCAGGTCAGCTGGTTTGACGGCGAAACCTTCGAAATGCATGATTGGGTTTGATAAGATTGATTGTCTTGATCACAGTATCGTCGAGCAGACGTTAAGACCGCAAGAAGACAAAATTCATGCCATTAAGGAGGCACCTAGACCAAAAACTAAGAAGCAGGTCAGATCTTTCCTTGGATTGGCAGGGTTTTATCGGAGGTTTATCCCTAATTTCGCCACCATAGCTTCCCCGTTAACTGATTTGACAAAGAAGGACAGACCTAACAACATCAAGGATTGACAAGACTGTCATGAGAAAGCTTTACAGACGTTGAAGAATAGGCTCACGTCTAGCCCTATTCTTCGCCTGCCCTTGTTTAATGACAGTCATCCCTTTATTCTGAGAACCGATGCGTCAGACACGGGCATTGGTGCTGTCCTTCTGCAAGAGTTTGAGGATGAAGGTAAGCTTCCAATAGCGTATGGTTGTAGGAAACTTCTACCTAGGGAACGCAACTACTCTGTCATTGAGAAGGAATCTTTAGCCATTGTATGGGGAATTGAGAAGTTCCACAAGTATCTTTTTGGGGTAGAGTTTTGGCTTGAAACTGACCATAAGCCTCTGTCGTACATGCAGTCCGCCAAGGGACTTAACCCTCGTATAATGAGATGGGCATTAAAGATTCAGCCCTATCGATTCAGAATCATAGCCATTCGAGGACCGGATAATGTAGGGGCTGATTATCTCAGTAGATCATGAACATAGGTGTATGTATAATGTTGTATATAGCTGTGTGCAGGTTAACAAGAACCTCTTGTCGATAGTTAAGAAAAAGGAAATCTTTCATATCCTTTTCCTCCCAAAGGGGGAACTTTTGTCACGACAAGGTGTTTCTTATTTTTTTTCAACCCGAAACTTATAGGCATGTAATTACTTGTTCTCTTACAAGAGAGCAATACTGACATGTTTACAAGTTAACCGATTTTTTTTTTATTTTCTTGTGCTACGGACGGTTTCGGACCTGCACACAACTCAACATATACTCTTGATGGAAGTTACGTCTGTCACATCAGACAGATCTTGTTAAGAGGGCGTATTTTCTAACCAACTAACCGACTTGAACCCTCTGTTATTCTCTGCTGGCTGGCTTATGGGGTGCTCCATGCAGGTGACGTGTCGATCAGGCGACCCGATTTTTGCGAGCTATTGTGGCAAGGTCATCGCATGATCGTATACCTGTACTGACACATCCATATATTTGTAACTGACCGCTCAACATCGGGTGTGGGACATTATTTCCAGAGCCGATGTTGCAGTATCGAGCATTGGCCGATAGCAGTGAGTAAAATCCTTTTTAGCTCGTCTGTTTTTTTTTGAAAAAAAACTTTCGAGCTATTGTCATCACTCCGGCGTCTTCGTTGTCGTCTGGCGTCGTCCTTAACCGAAAACCTTAACCTTGACCATATTTCCAAAAGTATTTGGCCTACCTTCATGAAACTTCATACACATACTCACCATCACAAGAGCTACATTCCCTACAAGTTTTATAACTCCATCTTGCAATTTGATTGCTCTTGTTTGACTTAGAACTTTGGTTTTCTAAAAGAAACTGCAGACGAGCGTTGGCACCCGCATGCGGTGCTCTTGTTATTTATTATCTTTGATTCTTAGATGCAGCGCTATTCTTGCTTGTCAGTATCCTTCTTATGTTAATATTGCCATTTCTTTTCCCTGTACAGCACATAAGGGAGAGACCTTAGTGTTGGGCAGAGAAGAAATGGAACTTAAGCGCTGGATCTATTGCTTACATGGATCGCCATCTATTGTGAGGGTAGATAATTTTGGCGATTTATGTACCGTTCATTGTATGGGAAGATAACTGCGTTAGGATTTAAAAATATCATGTATGACGGCGTTTGTACATAGGGCATGCACGCTTGCATCTTTTTGCAAAACAAATTGTGCAGATTTTGATCAGGCGCAGTTTAAGGTCACAAACACTATTATTGGCGCTTCACTGCATTGAAGGTCCTGATCAGACGCAGCACTGAATTTTCGTAGTAATGTTATTGTACATTTTTTTCTCTTTCGCTGGAAGACTGTTCAGATCCAATGAAAGTTTTAATGAAATAGTGCCAGGGTGCATTTTCTGTAGACACTGATCAGACGCCACCTGCGTCTACGCGCGATATGTTTCTTATCAATCATATGGCTCCAAGCAGATTTTCAAGTTATTTTGAGGGAGTACATTTTGCTCACCGGTCTAGCCTGTAAGACTGGGCGAGCATACTGTTCTCCATGATGGTTGACAAAATGACATCCTTTGCTCGTCGGTTGGCAAAGCGAGGAGTCCCAGCATATGCGGCTGGTTGTCATCATGAGGGAGTACCCTTTATTCTTAGTTTAGAGTCGGTGTCCTTATATCAGAGTACTCCGAGCGATACATTGTCGCTTCAGTGTTAATATGACGTTCCCCCAGGTATTAGACTTCCTACCTTGTCGTGGCCCTGGGGGCTCAATTCCCACTGGGCACATTACCGCTGTGGTCTTTGTGCCCACTGGGAAGAGCTAAAGGAAGTACCACCCGTTTGCCGTGGGTGGCGTCCTGTAAGCCGGAAGAAGGGATCCTGGAGGTTGAGGGTTACCTGAGGTGGCGGTGCTTCAGGTACCCAACACGCCTCTTTGGCCTGGCTTTTCGGTGTAGACGGGTGGCCGTGCGGTCCGGCACGGTCAATCGGCTGGTCGCGCCGAGCCCTAGAGATACCGCTTTGCTTTCTCTTCAACTCTTTTTGTATCTTTCCTGATACCAACCATATGCCCATTTACCTTACCCTTTTCTGTCTTTTTATCTCTAGAAGGCGGTGGCTAAACGGATCAATCGTGTAGGCATTTTGTTTATACGAGTATATCTCACGTGTATCTCTAACACCTGCGAGTTGGATAACCACTCCATTATGGTGTTCCCTTGTAGGGCTCCACGGAGGGCGGAGAGCACTTGGGATGAAACTAGAATTTTTTCCTTATGCCTCATGGAAAAAAACATAACCGCAACGCAGCTAAACGTAAAAAAGACGAGGATTCATCCGAAACGGATGAACCCAGTCAAAAGTCAAGTCAGAAGTCAAGTCAGCAGTCAAGTCAGCAGTCTAGTCAGCAAGTTGAAACTCCAAAGCTCAACACTTTTCCACGCTTCTTGGTGATGACATCACGCGATGATACACGTACGGTGTCAGATTTATCACCCTTTGTTATCGAAAAGTGTTTAGTGTCCATTGCAGGACATCCAAAAAGTATAAAAAAAACTGAAGTCAGGTGATCTCCTCTTGGAAGTCGAGAGAGAGCAGCAGGTCAAAAACCTGCTTGGTACCACAAAGCTCTTCGATCTCAACGTCAAAGTATCGTTGCACAAAACACTCAATTCATGTAAAGGTGTCATCCGCAGCCCAGAGCTACGTCCGTGCAACGATGCCGAGATTGTTGAGAATTTAAGAGATGAAGGCGTCATTGGTGTACGTAACATCCAAGTTCGTAGAAGTGGTGTATTAAAGCCAACAAGTACCTACGTGTTGACATTTAATACACCAGTTCTGCCAAAGAAAATAAAAGTTGCATATCTATCTGTTAACGTAGAGGTGTATATACCAAACCCTCTCAGATGTTATCATTGTCAGGTTTTTGGTCACCACGAAAGCAGATGTCAGAAGAAACAACTCTGTCCAAATTGTGGTGAGGAAAAACATGTCGATAACCATCAAAACTGCAAAAATGAGGCCAAATGCGTCAATTGTGGTGACAAGCATGCTGTTTTCTCTCGAGATTGTCCGGCATGGAAAAAAGAAAAAGAAATACTCACTGTCAAATACCAAAGGGGGATAACATTCCCAGAAGCGCGGAAAATTGTTGATGAGCGATACACAACACCAACCACAAGTTACGCCAGCATCACAAAGGGTGCTGTAGTAAAAGTTTCCAGCTCCGCAACACAAACTGCTGAATCATACATAGCTGAACTGAAAAAATCTGGTGCATGGAGTAAATCCACTCCAGCACCAAAAACTTCAACCAGTTTATCAAATGGCGCAATCCAGGTTGCTTCGGATCGGTCGACAGCGACCGTACCGAAGCCAGCGCCGCATGCAAAAGAGAAACTCGACTTAGGTCGAACTATTAAGGGATCAGAAGATCCGAAGAAACAACACTTGTCTCAAAAACAAACAGAAAGACAACGTAAAATGGAAAGAGACCATATAAAATTCCAGAACAGATTCGGATCTTTGAGTGATAGTGATATGGAGTTTGAAACTCCCTCATCACCAAATGGCAATAGCAGATCGAGGTCAGCAACACCACGAGCTGGTGGTAGCAGATCTATATCACCAATTGCAGCTCCAAAATAGTTTCTAGTCTTAATCTCTTCATACAATGGATTTAAAACACAAAATAATACAATGGAATTGTCGAGGTCTTAAATCAAATTATAATGAACTCTTATTACTTATTTCGTTATTAAACCCATCGGTTTTTTGTTTGCAAGAAACTTTTTTAAAAACTGATGACAACATTGATGTCAGGGGTTTCAATACATACAACTATATCTATTCTGATGGTAACAAACCATCTGGTGGCAGTTCAATTCTTGTTAAATCATGTTTACCACAAAGAGAGATCAAATTAAAAACAGACCTACAAGCTGTAGCAGTATCGGTTTCTCTGGATAAAGAAACTACAATTTGCTCTTTATATATTCCGCCCTCATTTTCTTTAAAGCCCGAACATCTTGACTCATTGCTGAGTCAACTTCCATCGCCATATCTTTTAGTTGGCGACTTCAATGGTCACAATATTCTATGGGGCTGTAAAGATATCAATAACAGAGGAGCACTTGTTGAAGATTTTATTGCAAAGAGCGATCTTTGCTTGATGAATGATAAATCTTATACTTACCTTCACCCAGCGACAGGTCATTTGTCTTCTTTAGATCTCTCTTTGTGTCACCCATCTCTCTTCTTGGACTATGACTGGTCTGTTCATGATGATCAGTGCGGAAGTGATCACTTCCCTGTTATAATTGAGAGCGTAAACGAACAAGATGAGGACTGTAACAAGAAATGGAAAATGAATAAAGCCGACTGGGAATTATTCCGTAATTTATGTGAAGAAGAGCTATCAGTTGATCACTTAAATGAATCATCTGACATTGTTTCTGATTTCACAGATAAACTAATTAATATATCAGAACAATGCATTCCAAAGACCTCCACAAATACCAAGAAAAGCAAGCCTTGGTTTAATAATGACTGTAAAGAAGCTATTAAAAAGCGTAAACAGGCTCTAAATAAGTTCTGCAGAAATCCCACTTCAGAAAAGCTCAGCGGCGTAAAAGTTTTTAGAGCTAAAGCTCGGCGAACAATCCGAGCTTCCAAACGAAAGTCATGGAGAGAATATGTCTCCAAATTGAACTATAAAACCCCCATTAAAAAGGTTTGGGATATGGTGCGAAAAATTTCAGGAAAACCAAAGTCTTCTAGTTTTACACATTTAAATACTGAATTTGACACGGTGGCTTCAACAAAAAAAGATATTTCAGATATTCTTGGGCACACATTCTTGAGAAATTCATCATCGCGTAATTATTCTGACACTTTTAGAAATTCCAAAAAGGAACAAGAGAAAAGAAATCTAAACTTTAAATCCCTTAATCACGAAGAATACAACAAACCTTTTAACTTATCCGAACTCGTTGAAGCCATTGAAAAATCGCATGATACGGCAGCCGGCCCCGATGAAATTCATTATCAGATGCTTAAGCATCTGCCAAAAAGTTCTCTTACAACACTTTTAGATATCTTTAATAATATTTGGGAAACGGGGGTCTGTCCTGGGGGCTGGCGTGTGGCTGCAGTTGTGCCGGTTCCGGGACCGGGGAGGGATCGGGCAGGGCCTGCAGGTTGTCGTCCGATAGCTTTGACAAGTTGTTTGTGTAAAACATTGGAGAGAATGATAAACAAGAGATTAGTCTGGTACTTAGAGTCCAACAACCTCATTTCAGAATATCAATCGGGTTTTCGTTCGGAACGCAGTACCAATGACAATTTAATAAGACTAGAAACATTTATACGAGATGCTTTTATTAACAAAGAACACGTAGTAGCTGTCTTTTTCGACTTGGAGAAAGCATATGATACAACATGGCGTTATGGTATATTGAAAGATCTCCATAACATTGGCTTAAGAGGAAAACTTCCCAGTTTTATTGAAAGCTTTTTAGGGGAGCGCATGTTTCAGGTGCGTGTGGGGTCTACCCTGTCAGATTTCTATGATCAAGAACAGGGTGTCCCACAGGGTAGTATTCTTTCAACTACGCTATTTAACATCAAAATAAACAATATTGTACAATGTTTGGACGACAAAACTGATTGTTCCTTGTATGTTGACGATTTCTGTATATGTTACCGTTCAAAAAATATGAAAACAATTGAACGAAAGTTGCAACAAAATTTAAAACGAATAGAAGAATGGACTGATAAAAATGGTTTCAAGTTCTCCAAGTCGAAAACGCAGTGTGTTCATTTTTGTAAACTACGGAAGAAACACGAACATCCTTCCTTGTTTTTATACGGATCACAAATTCCTGTTGTTGAAGAAGCCAAATTTCTTGGGGTCATATTTGATCAAAAGTTATCTTTTATTCCCCATATTAAATATCTTAAAGCGAAATGCTTAAAAGCTTTGAATCTTTTGAAAGTTTTAGCCCATACAAGTTGGGGAGCAGATCGGTATACTTTATTACATCTTTACCGGTCTTTAATAAGATCTAAATTAGATTATGGGTCTGTTGTTTATGGTTCTGCCAGAAAGTCCTATTTAAAATCATTGGATACTATCCATCACCAAGGCCTTCGTCTGGCTATGGGAGCCTTTCGTACTTCTCCCGTATTAAGCCTTTATGTAGAAGCAGGTGAACCATCTTTAACTTCGCGCAGAGAGAAACTTTCTCTTCAGTATGCTATTAGACTTGCTGCAAATCCATCTAACCCGGCATCCAAAATTTCATTTCCACCTCAATTTATAGATAAGTATGAAACTAAACCCACAGCAATCAAACCTTTTGGATTACGAATTTTACCACTGCTAGAAAATTCAGGCATCGACCTTAAAAATATTCAAAAACATGAAACGGCCGAAGTTCCATCTTGGTGTATTAAACAACCTTCTATTCTGTTCGACTTGCATGATGGCAAAAAATCCGAATCAAATCCGATACTTCTCAAACAAAACTTCCAGGTACTGCAGTCACGTTACAATGATTACCAGCAAGTCTATACTGATGGTTCCAAAGAAGGAGATAAAGTTGGTTGTGCGTATGTTTCTAAAGATACGCACAAAACCATGCGCCTTCCAGATGGTTCATCTATTTTTACAGCTGAAGCCAAAGCAATAGACCTAGCTTTAGATTTTATCAGTTCTTCAATAATTCAAAAAGCAATTATATTTTCTGATTCACTTTCTGTGCTTAAGGCTTTAAACCATTCATCATCTAAAAATCCTCAAATTCAAAAATTGATCGAAAAACATCATGAAATTTCTAAAACACACCAAATCTTGTTTTGTTGGCTTCCGAGCCATATTGGCATTGTCGGCAATGAATATGCTGACAAGAAAGCAAAGGAATCGCTCAATCTTGATCCATCTGGTTTTAAAATTCCCTTTAATAATTTTAAACCATTTATCAACAGATACATCTTGTCGGAATGGCAAGGCGAATGGGACCGTGCAATAAATAACAAACTCCATGTCATTAAACCTGTCGTTAGTACAAAATGCTCTCCTCCACAGTTTTCCAGAAAAGAGGACGTAGTATTAACACGACTGCGCATCGGCCATACTAGAGTTACTCATTCTTATATTTTTAATGGTGATGATCAGCCTTCTTGTGTAGGTTGTGATCAGCCATTCACTGTGAAACATATCTTAATTGACTGTGTTGACTTTTCACCCTCACGTATTTTATATTTCAAAGCTGACACTTTGCAACAACTGTTTCGAGATGTACCTGTTGATAACATTATTTTATTCTTAAAAGAAATTGGTCTTTTTCATAAGATTTAACTGTTTCAGATTTTTATACATTATCATTCTGACTTGTTACTTTTAATATCGTCATAATTATTCATGCCGTTTAACCATTAACCGACTGACGCTTATGACCCACAAAGAGGGTTGACGCGTCGTTAAACACGAAATCATCATCATCATCATCATAATATGACGTTGGTGCACTCATTTTTTCGTGTTTCTGCTTTGGCATGCGGATTGTGGGTACTCGTTAGAACGGCCTCAAGCAGTGATACTGTTCTAACGTGTGGGCGCGGTTCGTGTTCTGGGCAGAAGTATGGAACAATGGCAACCTTTTGCACCATCATTTTCAGTCATGTTTTGTTAGAAGAACATTATATTTATGGTAACGCATTGGTTGTTTCCGCAGTGGCGTTCTAGGGGACAATTTCAATCATTTAAAAGTGTAGTGTTTCTGTATTTTATTTGTACATGTATAAGCTCGTTTCTTACGTGTGATAGTTTTGTCTTAAGGGCTATGAAAATGTCTTCCTGGCACGTGGGCTAAAATTCATGGGTGTTTAGCATGTTGACATATTTCTAGAAAAGCAATCCATAATGGCCCAAATTAAATTAATAAATATACAACATGCATATTAAAAAAACTATTTTTGTTGTTGGAAGAAAAAATAATAATTCACTTTGTAAGAAAATTACATTTCAAAATGGCCCATTTTTGAACGTCTGTTTCTCCATTGTCATTCAATAGAAACATATCATTTTTACACTAAAATATACTTTAGTGTGTGTGCTAGCAACGACGAGACGTAATTTTTCCAAAAACTGGCATTATAACATTATATCCATGCCGATAGAACCCCCATCAACATGTAGAGGTCACTATACATTGTCATCCATGTACACAGTATGATGCACGGATTAAATTTAGCACTGGGGTAAATAAGCGTAGCGATGATAAAAATTCTGTCAAATCGTTATTATGCCTTTTGGACAAATCAAACAATTTGCCCCTCTTGTATCTATTTAATGCATAATATTATTCACCAAATTAACGGAAGAATAAAGGAAAGCATGATCTGGGAATAAAAATATTTAGAATAAAATCCGTTGTGCGGGATATTTTTACCCACGATTAGCATGTTTATACCCCTGTTTAACCTGGAGAATTTACCAACCATGTACACAGTAATGGCTGTCGAAATGACCGTTCGGTGGGAGATTAAAAGAATGGATATAATCTTATTATGGCAGTTTTTGGAAAAAACTACTTCTCGTCCTTGCTAGGACACTGATTATACTTTAGGTTAATGTAAAACCTGAATGTTTCCGAGGAAGCACAATGGAGAAACCGATGTTCAAAAATTGACCATTTTGAAAGGTAATTTTCTAATAAAGTAATTTATAATTTTTTCTTCTTACAACAAATATGACACTTTTGAATAAGCATATTTTATGATTTTTCATATAATTTGGAACATTATGGGTTGCTTTTCTAGAAACTTGTCGGCATTCTGAACAGCCGTAAATTTTAGCTCACGTGTCAGGCTGACATTTGTATATTCCTTAAATGTAGTAAGCTTTGGTGCACCGAGATTATATCAGTCCCACCACGTGTATTCGGCCGCAACGACGTGACTCAAATTGACGTTGACGTCATGACCGTTGACGTCGAGTATACGTTGATATAACGCTCGCTTGCCCACTCCTAGTGATCTGTGTACGCAGGTTTCCCGTGCATTGAGGGATGGCTTTCAATTATCGCATTTGTCAAAGGTCAAATTATCTTGAAAGTTTCACAAACCCCCACTTGCTCGGGTATGGTATCACACATCAGGGAGAGAATATGGAAAGCTGAGGTTAGCAGAAATTATTATGAGATGTTCGTTAATTTCAGACATCTACAAGGGCTTTATGATCTACCAATGGCCTGTGGCCCGTAGTAGCATCTAATCTACTACTTCGTCAAGCAAAGAGGGTAATCCATTCTTGACGTAGAGTCAGAAACGAATCTCTAACATCAAGGACGCATCTCCAACATGAAGGACACAGTCGTATGAAGGTCGCATACAGGCGTCGCGTGTAACTTCAAAGAGATCTCCTTAAACGTGTATAGTTCAAAGAATAAACACATATATTGAAATCCTAAAATGGGAACAGATAAGGAATTAACTTATTGCTCCTAAGAGCATTATGTGCATGACCATATGTAACTTTTCCCGTGTGTGTGTGTGTGTGTGTGTGTGTGTGTGTGTGTGAATTCGGGTTTAACGTCGCTTTCAACAATTTTTCAGTCATATCACGACGGTGTCTGGTTGCGACAGGGAGCTCAATGCTCACATTTATAGTGCTGCCTCACTGAAGTATCATGTCCCAGACACATTACATGATACCACACCCAGTCACATTATCCTGACACTGGATCGACCAGTCCTAGCTCTACCCCGTAAATCTGAGTGCCAAACGAGGAGCAGCTAGTACCATTTTTAACGACTTTGGTATGTCGCGGCCCGGGGTCGAACCCCAGACCTCCCGTTCCCCGGAGCGGACACTCTACCAACTGAGCTATCGGGGCCGGTTAACTTTTCCCGTAAGTGTGAGTGTGTGTTGTGTACCGTTTCATTGAAGTGACGTTGTAAATAAATATTTGTGTTACTTGGACCTTGTTCTTTCTCGGTTAGACCACCCCTCGTCTATCGTGACTCACGCTGCCTTTGGGTGTGTGTGAGGCTGAACTGAGCCGCGGGCCAGCTCAACCTCCCACTCAACGGAAGTCACGTGACATTGAGTCAAACTTCCAGTTATATAACTTAATAACGGCCCCCGCAGACGCCAAGTTCTGCAAAGGAAGGTCAGGTGGTTTTTCTCCGGGTACTCCGGTTTTCGCCAACCTATAATTAACGATCGGCTCGATATGAGTGAAATAATCTTGAAAGGGCCGTTAAACCCAAACAAAAAAAAAATAACGGCCCCCGCCCATCGGGGCTTGAAGAAATATATGGGCTGCATGATGCTTCCACGCAGACCTGAAACTGACCGCACACGAGTACTGGTAAACCGCTAAGAGGATCTGAGCTTGCCCAGGCAAAGCGGTGCGGGTTGGCCCGTCTATGCTTATAAACCATATTGGTTTCATTGGGCGAAAGGGCTTGAGATGTCATTTCATCTCAATGTCGGGTAAAAGTCCCACAAAATTGGAAGCAACGTCTCCGAAATGACCTATACAGTGTTGACGGGGACGTTAAACTTCAAATCAAACAAACAGATATAACTTAATAAATACATTGTCGCAAGTTGCTTATTCTGAGTTATTAACCCTTTTTGTACCACATGAAAGCTTCCTTCTTGTATATAGCTGGAGCCCATTTCAAAATTTAGGGGTGACAGGTTGTGTTTACATCAAAATTTATTTGGAAAAATGGCTGAACTTTTAGCAAACTGGAGGCCCTGCTCAGACGGCATATTCTGCGGCGTCTGATCTGAGCCTGCACTGTTTGCCAGGGTACCCGTTTTGGGGTTTCTGGTACAACATGCGTTAATATACAGGGCCTCCGTGGCCTAGTGGATAATAGCGCTGACTCTTAACCATTAGGTCTCTCACCGCTGTTGGTTCGAGCCTGGCCTGAGAACATGTGAGACGCCAAGTTCTACAGCGGAAGGTCAGGTGGTTTGTCTCTGGGTATTGCGGTTTTCGCCCACCTCTGCATGATAACGATTGGCTCGACATGAGTGAAATAATCTTGAAAGGGCCGTAAAACCAAAACCGAAAAAAATGATAATATACTAAGTTCCAAAACAAAAACAAAAAACGTGTGAGCACACGTGAAAGACACCTTTTATTGCAATAGCCCCCGCCCATCGGGGCTTGAAGAAATAGATGGACTGCGAGATGCTTCCGGCAGAGCTGAAACCGACCCGCAAACAAGTACTGGTAAACCGCTTAGAGGATCTAAGCCTGTCCAGGAACCGCGGCGCGAGGCGGACCGTCCATGCTTATAAACCATATTGGTTTCAATGGGCTACAGGGCTTGAGATGTCATTTCATCTCAATATCGGGTAAATGTCCCACAAAATTTGAAGCAACGTCTCCAAAATGACCTTTATAGAGTTGACGGGGACGTTCAACTTCAAATCAAACAAAACAAAACCTTTTACGAAATTCCAGCTGAAAGATTCTAGTTCTGGAGATATGAATTATCATGGACTACTTTACTATTGTCCTAAATGATTAACCCATACATACCTAGCACCCTGTTCCTGAAAGTTGACAAATAACATAGGCTCGAATCAGAGGCCGCGAAATATGGCGTTTGATCGGATTCTCCACTGTTTGTTTAATCCGTTTTGACACGGAAACCCATTAACGGATAGCCTGGCAAACACTGCAGATCCAGATTAGACGCCGTAGAACGCGGCGTCTGATCTGGGCCTACACTTTGCATAAAGTTCAGCCTTTCCCAATTTAAATTTAAAGAAATCGCAACCTGACACCCCTAAATTTTGAAATGGACTTTTGCTTTATATAAGGTGGAAGATTCCATTTGTTACAAAAAAGGGTTAAAATACGGGACTAATCATTACGATAACATTCCCGTGCGATACAGTACAATTTTTTCACATCTCATAAATGGCTACGTTTCTCTGGTAAAAATAGGTTGTGGGTGATCGTTAGAACCGCCTCATTGAGGCGGTTCTTTCGAGTACCAACAACCCATGTCTTGGAGCAAAAATAATACGAAAAAATAACACGCTTAACCCTGTAAACTCCAGTTTTCCCTATATAAAGTGGGTTTCGGGGGGGGGGGGGGGGGGGGGTGATAGTTTCACGGACTTATTCAATGTGGTCGTCTTACCTGTGATTTGGAGTTTATTAAAGTAATCAATGTTTACGGCAGATGAAGTCTGTTAAGCTTTTTCTAAAGGATAGCATAAATTGGGATAGTATAAATTGTCTATTGTTTTGAAATTTCGTATTTGGATTCCTCATGAAGAACCCTGACATATTGTTTTTCTTGTAAGGATTAAGCCCCTGTTTCTGAGTTAAGGTTCTTTGAAAAGTATGGATGAAGTCTGGCGGCAATATATCTTAAAAGCTCAGAAACTGGACGGATAGATTGTAAGTAAAAAGTAGATACTCCGAATAACTTTTGCATAAATTCTGAAAAATAGTTCAAGAGTTATGGCCCGTTGTAAATTGGGGTAGTTTGTCTTAGAAGTACAATTCACTTAAATTTGTATTGCTTCTGTCTTTGTGGTTTTGCTTTTCATGCTACATATCATTGTTCGATTTCATTTGCTTATTTTTTTTATTATTAAGTTTGGAACTAGCCCTTCTCTTTAGATGCAAACCCGAAGATTTTGAATTGGAGACAGCCTTTTATTGGGCCCTGTGAGATTTAAGATGAAACTGTCGAGTTTCAGCATATTCATTTTCTTAACAACGATGATTCTGAGTTTTCATGCACATGTGGTCAATGATTAGTCAATGATTAGTTGTCTGTCAGAGACAGTCGAAATCATGGGTTTATTTCTTGTGTTATTGTTGCGCCTGCTATTAGCATGGCGCGATAAAGGCGTCCGATTTTCCGTTCGTCCGTTTTTCAATCTCGCAAACATTTGCGACAACCCAAGCTTTCACCCAAATGGTCAAGTTCATTTCTGAAGAACTATAAGAGCTTCATTAGCATCCATATTTGACCTTGACCTACTTTTCATGGTTCACTGACTTTGAAAACTGTTGCATCAAACCTAGCATTCACTATACTATTTATGTTCATTTCTCATGAATTGTAAGAGCTTCATTAATAATATTTGGTACAAAGTTGCATCTGGTGATGACAACGTTAATGCAAGAATCCATATTTGACCTTGGCCCACCTTTCATGCTTCACTGACTTTGTAAACTATTGTGTCGAACCTGGCGTTCACCCTACTATTCAATTTATTTTCTCAATATTTATAAGAGCTTCATTAATGATTTTTGGTACAAGCTTGCATCCGGTTATTGTAATTGTAATGCAGTTATCCATATTTGACATTGACCTTCATTTCATGGTTCATTGAATTTGTGATCTATTTTGTCAACCCTAGTGTTCGCCCAAATGTTCAAGTCCATTTCTCAACAACTATTAGAACTTCATTATGATAATTGGTACAAGCTATCAAATGGGAGTGGTTACTTTAATGCAAGCATTCATGTTTGACATTGACCTAAATTTCATGGCTGTGTGACTTTGAGCATCTACAGGCGCGACATAGCCTTCGGCGGAATTCTTGTTCCATCGTTCTTTTCTCTGAGTATTTGCCAAATTTATGCCCCCCGCCCAAAGAGGCTTGAAGAAATATATGGGCTGCATGATGCTTCCACGCAGAGCTGAATCCGGCCCGCACACTAGTACTGGTAAACCGCTTAGAGGATCTAAGCCTGTCCAGAAACCGCGATGCGAAGCGGACCGTCCATGCTAATAAACCCTATTGGTTTTGGCGACAGGGCTTGAGATGTCATTTCATCTCAATGTTGGGTAAAAGCCCAACAAAATTGGAAGCAACGTCTCCAAAATGACCTTTACAGTGTTGACGGTGACGTTAAACCGCAAATCAAACAAACATTTGCCAAATTTAAAAAGATCGTCAAAGAATTCTCAGGTGCCGTTCAGAGTTAGCACCAATGTGTGATAAACTGCAGTAGCTGTTTGTCAACAGACACAAAGTTAGAAAGAGTATTAGGTTTTAACTGCTCAAATCCAAGTGACTGCCACTGATTTGTTGGTAATACATCTAATGGTTATTTATAGAAAATAACTGCATTATTCTTATCGCTGTGGGTCAGAGTGCTGCTTGAAGAAATATATGGGCTGCATGATGCTTCCACCCAGAGCTGAGTCCGGCCCGCACACTAGTACTGGTAAACCGCTTAGAGGATCTAAGCCTGTCCAGGAACCGCGGTGCGATGCGGACCGTCCATGCTAATAAACCCTATTGGTCTCATTGGGCGACAGGTAAAAGTCCCACAAAATTGGAAGCAACGTCTCGAAAATGACCTTTACAGTGTTGACGGGGACGTTAAACCTCAAATCAAACAAACAATTGCCAAATTTAAAAAGATCGTCAAAGAATTCTCGGGTGCCGTTCAGAGTTAGCACCAATGTGTGATAAACTGCAGTAACTGTTTGTCAACAGACACAATCGACCCACAAGTGCTGACATGGCTTTGATTTAATGATATAAGCGGCAACTGATTTATGATATAAGCGGCAACCGATTTTATGATATAAGCGGCAACTGATTTTATGATATAAGCGGCGACTGATTTTATGATATAAGCGGCAAATGATATTTACGGTATTTAGTAGAACACCACCACATTACGAAAAACACCTATACAAATACATTGTAAACTTAACCACCGAAAAAAGATTAAGATGAATAATTTTGATATTTTTCCAATTTCTGATTAAAATATAGATTGAGGGTTCACGTTAGAACCGCCTCATTGAGGCGGTTCTAACGAGTACCCACAATCTATATTTTAGAGCAGAAAGAAGACAAATAAGGTTTACCCCTGTAAACCCATGTTTTACAAAATAAAAGTGGGGTTCAAGGGGTTCAACGTTATATAGGCGAGTTTGTGATGCACAGCCTTAGAATCGTGGTTTACTGTTTATACAAAAAAAAAAAACAAAGTGACTGGAGTATATTCTGTCTGTTCATATTTTCTGTCTGTTCATATAAGCCCAATTTCGAACTTTTCATAAAAGCCGTGTCAGGAACTGTTCGAACTGAAACACTGAAACTTTTCTTCTGTTCTGTTGTAGAGACAACTTAGAAGACCTTCATGCGGACTGAACAAATTATTTGTCTAAATCGCGACGGAAGTAAGGGCGAGGATTGTGGCCTTAAGCCCCCCAGTGGAATTCATTTGACTCCCCAAGTGGAATTCATTTCACTGACCGTTCCAAGGCGGTTCTTCTGTCATGGTTCATTTTTGTTATGGTTTGTCTTTGAGTGTGTGTATCGCTTCTATTATTTTATTTGGCATAGCCAACTGGCCATTTTGTGGGAAAGTAAATGTCCTTTTGGTGTTCCGCTTGTGATGTTTCCATTAGGGTTTGTTGTTTCATGTTTGTGTTTCTTTCCCTTGGTGTCTCTGATGGGACTTGTGGGTTAATTGTATCGATTCCAGATCATTGCCTTCACTTTCATTTTGCATTGTGGCATACGATGTGCTTGTTGACGTATCCATCCATGGGGCACAGAGCATTCTTTCATATCGGCTAAACAGTTATTTTACTAATGTGTTATAGTTTTCTTACTTTTACTGCAAACATAGGTTGTGAGTGATTGTTAGAACCGCCTCTTTGAGGCGGTTCTAACGAGTACCCACAACCTATCTCTTGGAGCAGAAATTAGAACAATAATTTTTACCCCCGTAAACGCCAATTTTCTCTGTATAAAGTGGGGTTTATGGGGATGTTCCTCTCACGGATTTGTTCACGTGATGGTGGTGATCATGAAATCTCTTCAAGATTACTGGCGAAAGAATGTGCACTGCACTAGCAAACCGCTTAGGTACAAGCCTTCCGCACAAAAGTGTGGTTGTATTAGGAAACTTACCGTCTCAAAATGACCTAAATAGTATTTACTGTGACTTTAAACGCCAAATCAGATCAAAGCAACTTTGGTCATGAAAAGAGCACCGCCTACGCTATTGGTCGGCACACACAAAGGCCTACATCAAGGTGAATAGAAACACCTAGCACATTTTTTCCGCTTTGTTTCAAAGGGAGATAACTTTCGGGACCTCCTGTTTGTTTTTCCATATATTGTCCAAAGGAAAAATGAACCTTCTCTTAAAGGAAAGAATATGCTCCTCAGGAGCCTATAGGATAGTGAACAGGAAGTCCCGAAATTTGTCTCCCTTGGAAAATTGGTTGAAAATCGGCCACGTGTATCCATTTGCCTTAAAAACATTTACCCACTACCCTTACCAGCTACTATGATAGCAGGCCTTGCCAAGCTGTAAGCCAGCATGAGTTGGACGCCCCAGTGACTTAATCCATTGAATGCAGGAAACCCATACAATTACCTTAATTTCCAACAAAGCGATGGTATTCACGTGGATTTGAGCAGTTAAAACCAAATACTATTTCTAACTTTGTGCGTGTTGATAAACAATCGACACAACTAGCTACTGCAGTTTTTCACACCTTGGTTCTCACTTGGAACGGCGCCCGAGAATTCTTTGACGATATTTTTAAACTGGGCAAATACACACAGAAAAGAAAGATGGAATAAAACAACAAATGAACCCTTCTGACAGATAAAACTAAATCATTAGGGTTGATAAGCATGGGCGGTCATGGACTTGCATAACTTTGCCTGGGCAGGCTTAGATACCAGTACTCGTGTGCGGTCGGTTTCAGCTCTTCGTTGAAGCATCATGCAGTCCAATCTATTTCTTCACGCCCAGATGGACGGGGACCATTAGTGTGCTTAGTATAAGACGACCATATTACGAATACACGCCTATACAAATACATGGTAGGGGCTTGAAGAAATATATGGGCTGCATGATGCTTCCGTGCAGAGCTGAATCCGGCCCGCACACTAGTACTGGTAAACCGCTAAGAGGATCTAAGCCTGTCCAGGAACCGCGGTGCGAGGCGGACTGTCCATGCTATTAAACCCTATTGGTTTCATTGGGCAACAGGGCTTGAGAAGTCATTTCATCTCAATGTCGGGTAAAAGTCCCACAAAATTGGAAGCAACGTCTCCAAAATGACCTTTACAGTGTTGATGGGGACGTTAAACCTCAAATAAATCAAACAAACAAACAAACATATACATGGTAAAATTAACCGCCGAAAAAAAGTTAAGATAAATAAATCTGATATTTTTCTTATTTTTGCTTAAAATATAGATTGAGGATTCACGTTAGAACCGCCTCAATGAGGCGGTTCTAATGAGTACCCACAATCTATATTTTAGATCAGATAGAAGAAAAATAAAGATTACTCCTGTAAACCCCTGTTTTTCTTCTTAAAGGTGGGGTTCTAGGGGTTCAACGTTATATAGGCGAGTTTATGTGATGAAAGTCTTTTAGAATCGTGGTTTACTGTTTATGAAAAGGCACTGTCACTGGAGTATATTCTGTTGTCTGTTCATATAAGCTCAATTTCGAACTGTTCATAAAAGCTGTCTCAGGAACTGTTCAAACAGAAACGCTGAAACTTTCATTCTGTTCTATTGTGAAGGAGACAACTTAGGAGGCCTTCATGCGGACTGAACAAATTATTTATCTAAATCGCCACGGAAGTAAGGGCGAGGATTGTGGACTTAAGCCCCAGCCCCCCACCCACAGTGGAATCCATTTGACTCCCCCAGTGGAATTCATTTCACTGACCTTCCAAGGCGGTTCTTCTGTCGTTGTTCAAGCCCCCGCCCATAGGGGCTTGAAGAAATATATGGGCTGCATGATGCTTCCACGCAGAGCTGAATCCGGCCCGCACACTAGTTCTGGTAAACCGCTTAGAATATCTAAGCCTGACCAGGAACCGCGGTGCGAGGCGGACCGTCCATGGTAATAAAACCTATTGGTTTCATGGGGCGACAGGGCTTCAGATGTCATTTCATCTCGACGTCGGGTAAAAGTCCCACAAAATTGGAAGCAACGTCTCCAAAGTGAACTTTACAGTGTTGACGGGGACGTTAAACCTCAAATCAAACAAACAAAATATGTCGTGGTTCATATTTGTTATGGTTTGTTTCTGAGTGTGTGTATAGCTATTATTTTAATTTGCATAGCCATCTGGCCATTTTGTGGGAAAGTAACTGTCCTTTTGGCGTTTCCGCTTGTGATGTTTCCATTAGGGTTTGTTGTTTCATGTATGTGTTAATTGTATCGTTTCCGGATCATTGCCTTCACTTCTATTTTGCATTGTGGCATAGAATGTTCTTGTCTCCGTATCAATTTTGAAACTACATCCGTGTGACATAGAGCATTCTTTCATATCTCATAAACAGTTATTTTTCTCATGAAAATGCGTGATAGTTTTCTTACTTTTACTGAAAACATAGGTTGTGAGTGCTTGTTAGTACCGCCTCATTGATGGGGTTCTAACGAGTACCCACTACCTAGGTCTTGGAGCAGAAATACGAAAAATAATTTTTACCCCCGTAAACCCCAATTTTCTCCATATAAAGTGGGGTTTAAGGGGGTGTTCATCTCACGTACATGTTCAAGTGATGGTGGTGATTATGAAATCTCTTCAAGAAGGGCGGTTGTCCATTTCTGGCGAAAAATGTGCACTGCACTAGCAAAGGCCCCCGCCCATAGGGGCTTGAAGAAATATATGGGCTGCATGATGCTTCCACGCAGAGCTGAATCCGGCCCGCACACTAGTACTGGTAAACCACTTAGAGGATTTAAGCCTGTCCAGGATCCGCGGTGCGAGGCGGACCGTCCATGCTAATAAACCCTATTGGTTTCATTGGGCGACAGGGCTTGAGATGTCATTTCATCTCAATGTCGGGTAAAAGTCCCACAAAATTGGAAGCAACGTCTCCAAAATGACCTTTACAGTGTTGACGGGGACGTTAAACCTCAAATCAAACAAACAAACTGCACTAGCAAACCGCTTAGGTACAAGCCTTCCGCACAAAAGTGTGGTTGTATTAGGAAACTTACCGTCTCAAAATGACCTAAACAGTATTTACTGTGCCTTGTAACGCCAAATCAGATCAAAACAGCTTTGATCATGAAAAGAGTACCGCCTGCGCTATTGGTCATGTCACTCGGCACTCGCAAATGCCTACATCAAGGTGAATAGAAACACCTAGCAAATTTTTTCCGCTTTGTTTCAAAGGGAGATAACTTTCGGGACTTCCTGTTTGTTTTTCTATATATTGTCCAACGGAAAAATGAATCTTATCTTAAAGAAAAGAACATGCTCCTCAGGAGCCTATAGGACAGTGAACAGTGAAATTTATCTCCCTTTGTAAAATGATGGAAAATCTGCCAAGTGTATCCATTCGCCTTAAAAACAATCACCCTCTACCCTTACCAGCTACTATGATAGTAGGCCTTGCCAAGCTGTAAGCCAGTATGAGTTGGAAGCCCCAGTGACTTGATCCATTGAATGCGGGAAACCCATTAAGGGATTACCTTGGCAAACAGTGCAGGCCCAGAATTTCCCGTCAAAAATAGAATAAAAACTACAAAAAATATAGGCCGGACACCCCTTATATGACAAATGGACTTGTCCAACATATAGCAATAACATATAGCAATGGAAGAGTCCACTAGCATTCAATGGCTTAAGATACAGGATACGTTGGCCTCCTTGATCCACCCCAAGATTTTGTCGTGTTGTGTCTTATTGTTTTGAAATAAATCATGCCTAACAGATTTCATCTGGTAGTTTTATCGGATGAGCAGGCCCCGCCCATCGGAGCTTGAAGAAATTGATGGGCTGCATGATGCTTCCACGCAGAGCTGAATTAGAAGCCTCAGCAGTGCAGTGGTTACGCTACTCGCCTTGTAAACCAGGGGTCGCAGGATCGATCCTGGGCTTCTCCAGACTTTCGGATGAGTCTTTAAACCGAGGTCCTGTCTCCGTATGACCTTAACTGTTGGTGGGACGTAAAACTCAAATACTCACTCACGCAGAGCTGAAACCGACCGCACACGAGTACTGGTAAACAGCTTAGAGGATCTAAGCCTGCCCAGGCAAAGTGGTGCGAGTGGGACCGTTCATGCTTATAAACTCTGTTGATGTTATTGGACGGCAGGGCTTGAGAAGTCATTTCATCTCAGTGTCGGTAAAAGTCCCACAAAATAGGAAGCAACGACTCCAAAATAACCTATACAGTGATGACGGGGCGGATGTGAAACCTCAAATCAAACAAGCATTATCGGATGAGCGTCTAGCAATAGGATATTGCCGGATCAATAACAATAGTCGGGGATTGGAAAATCGTAGCACACGTATTTAAGGAGTTTAATGCACCTTATTTTCTCACACATAACTATGATATGAATTTATTGAGAGGTCTCTCAGCAGCTTGAAAATGGAGTCAGAAAATCCAAAAAGTGGGGAAAAAGACATAAAAAGGGGAGATAAATGTACCTACCCTCTTTTCTCATTTGAACATCCAAACAAATCCAAACGACATCTACTCTGGAACTACAAAGCCGATTGGAACCAAATTACATGTGAAGCCGCCATGGGGTGGAAGAACAAACATTTATTCTGAATGTCTGGGTCACATGATCAAAATGTTCACCATGCCCATATATGATAAAAACCTTTGAAATCGCCAGTTCTTAGGAACCAATAGACCGATGTCCTTGAAACTTGATATACAATATTGGGGACCCGGTCCCTTTTACATTTGTTCAAATGATGACATTTGGTTGACCTTGACCTTTCTTACGTCAAGGTCACATACGGTCACTTAGGGTTTTGTATGGCAAACACAGGATTTTCTGGTTCTGTTACAGCTTATGACATCAGAGTTGATATTTGCAGCCAGCTAAATGATCCTGGGGCCATAAGATTACATATTTCTATTTTTTCCAAAACTACTATGCTAACTGATACCAAATTACATATACTGCATCAGTGTGGTCGAGAAATCAAAGTTTGTTTGAGAGATCTATGTGATTGTCACACCAATAAGGAGATGCGACAACGACGCCAACTGTCAACGACGCTAATGGGCCAAAAGCGATTTTGATTTTTGCATCGCAGGAAAACAAGACCTTGGTATGCAACATTTTGGACTTTACACCTGCTGAGATTGTTCAAAGCTGACCATAATGTATGTGACGGCAACAAAAAAAAACAATGGTTGATTTTAAAATTAATTTGACAGCAATGGTCCTGCGATTGGCCTCTACTAAACCATTATGGTCGATTAAAATAAATGGCCACCAAGGGTGGGATAATTTATGCCCATTTGAGCCCTGGTGAGCATGTTTCCCATGGGCTGCTTGTTAATAACTTTGTGTTCAGGTTAGTTAGTCGCGTAAGCTTGGTGGCAAGCATAAACCATATTTAATTGGCGTTGTCATGATACAGCAGCCACAGTTTTCTGCTTTACTGATTGTGCTTGTTGCTTAGCTGCATTTTCCAGCCTTCATAAACCATTTATTCGATAACCAGTGGCAGTTTGGTATGAAGTTACCATGACAGCAAAAACCTCTGAAAGACGACAATGTTCAGTGAATTTAACAACGCTACCATATTTCAGTCTTTTTTTCAAAGGGTTAGCAGAATTGCACGAACCGCAGAAAAAGCGACCGACTGAAGTCGGTTAATTTTCTAAGAGTGCCCTAAATTCACAGTGCCATTCTGTCAGTCTGTCTGTCCGTCCGTAACCCGTTTGTGAAAATTGGTGATAGTGACTTAACCGCTAAGAAAATTTAAACAATTTTTGGCATACTGATAGATATTAATGAGATCTAACCAATGAACTTGCGAAATATAACATTCCATTTAGTATAGCCTCGCCGAGGCGAAAAATGAGAAAAGTTTCGAACTGCTTCTTTTCGGAAACCGTTGGGCCGATTGAAGTCAAATTTCATATGGAGCCTCTATGGGATGGGGGAAACCAAAATTTGCTCATGGGGTCCAGATCACATGACTTAAATGGCCGTCCAGCCATATATGGTAAAACCCCTTCAATATTAGTCTTCTCAAGAACCACTGGGGAGATTTCCACGAAACTTGATAAATAGCATCTGGGACGTAGGCCCATCATAAATTGTTAAAATGGTGACCCTGGGTTGACCTTGTCATTCTTTGTGCCTAGGTCAAGCTTTGACACATATGCTTTTGTATTGGAAAAGTGAGAATGCATTTTATCCTGCAAACCATTCAGAATACAGTACTAAAGTATAAGATATAATTTTGCTCCTTACGATAAGGCGCATTTATAAGGGGAACCGTTTTAGGTCCAGGTCACATGACCAAAATGGCCGCCGTACCCATATATGGTAACACTCGTAAAGCTAAAAGCATCCGGCGGGTCGTGCACTTCAGCTGAAGCACTGGTTTCGTCCAGTATTTCATAATTGAAGGAAAGACGTTTTTTAATCAGTTTACGCCTTTGAACAATCCAGCCTCCTTTTGACTGAAGGTCTGCGAAATTTGTCTGCCAACAAAAAAGAACATTATATAGTATTTGCATGGTAGTACGACGATTTTACATAAATGTTTTATAGGTACCATTAATTTGCTGCAAAAAAGATACTCTACTAAATTTAAATATAAGCATCCAACTGCGGATTTGATATACTTCAGCTTATTTGCTGATTGAATGACTTTGGTTTTGGTTGATCTTTTGGCAAACATGCGCAAATTGTGGTGACGAAGTTACATTAAGATGCAGAAAAGGTCAGTCGAGAGTCTGTGTTGAACCCGATTTTCCCACCCTTCTTGACAAACGTGTAGAAGAAGAAGCTTAATTTACATAGAAATCGTTACATGTATTATGCCAAACATCGCCCCTGTTCAAAATATCTGACCTATGAGGTGTCAACCTCAAGTAAGTTAACCTGTCATTCAGTTCCTTTCATAAGTACGAATGCATCTCCACCAGAACGCCTGATGGTAGGTGCCGGATGCTCTGTCTCTGGTAGGGTTAATCGGAGCCTAACTATGGGTTTCCTTTCCTGCAGCATTCTAGCTAATCCATGCTGTTGAGTCCTCGTCGTTGTCTCCTCTCCTTATTCGTTTGATTTTATGTTCGCAGCTATGTTGCATTGATGAGCTAGAAATCCATCATGCAGACTGAACAACTACTGGGTTTTAACCAAGACAACCAAGAGTGAGGATTGAGGCCACCTTAAATCAATAAAAGTGTCGACCCCAAACCCCAACATCCGTAAAACTTCTTACTGACCCCATTCCAAGGCGGTCCTTCTGTTGTGGTTTCTTATTTTATAGTTGGTCTTTAAGATGTATGTATTGCTGATGCCGTTTTTATTTTGGATAGCTGTTTGGCCATGTGGGGAGATAACTGTCCTTCTGGCTTTCCATTCGTGACGTTTCATTTTGGTGTTTTGAATGGGAGGTGCGAGGTATTTTTATAGGTTTCTGATCATTGCCTACACTCTGTTTGTCAAATCATGATAACTCCTGATGGCTTTGACACAGAAGGCCCTTTTGGCAAATCTGTATGGGAAAATTGGGGTGGTTGGGTGAGGCAAAGATGACGTTTACCTTGCGTCAATAGGGCGTCCAACTGATATTGGCTTACAGCTGGACAAGACCTGTTGTTCTTGCAGCAGGTAATGGTAGAGGGGGGATACGGTTATTTCTTCTGCTTCTGCACTTATATATTTATTTTCCTCTTCCTCTTCTGTCCCTCACTTTCATCTGCTCTACTATCTCTTCTATCGCTTTTCTCTGGGAGAAGACACAAAATGGCCAACAAGGGTGGACGTGCCTTTAAACCCAAAACAATCAATATATGGGACAAATATCAGTTAAAGAAACTAGTATACAAGTAGATGAAGGACAGGTTAATCAGTGCATCACATGAACAAGTCCGTGAAATTAAGACCCATAAACCCAACTTTATATAGAGAAAACTGGGGTTTTCGGGGTAAACATTATTTTTCTTATTTCTGTTCCAAGACATAGGTTGTGGATACTCGTTAGAACCGCCTGTTTTGAACATTTATAACATACATATCGAGGATTTTCATCAGAAAAGTATCCATTTTGGAGATGTGAAAAATGCACTATGTCGCCCGGGTGAGTTATCGTAATGTGTGACAAGAGACACAGGATAATTAAGAGCTAATGGCGAAGAGAGGAACAAGGTTATCGAAGGCAGGTTGTCCAATGAAAAGGTAGAAAGTAAGTGGAGGTGACATCTTAAGATGCACATTTACAGGTTATACCAATACTCAGGGGAAAGGGAAGAAGGAAGACTGTTTAAGGGGTGGCTTTACATTACATTAAAGCTCGGTTACTATTTATTTTTAATCGTGCGACTTACATGTACCAGATAATAAGGTACCCAGTAAGATTTCAATAGAGACCTTGTAGTGGCCAGTAACATTTTACGTGTTTAAAATATAATAATGTCGATGTTAGTTTGGGAGCCTTCAGCACAAACTGGAAACTTTGGATAATGAATCTTGAAATATACAATGTATTTATTAAATGTTGATAGATTCAAGTCACCAGTTTAGAGAATCACTTGATAGTTCATCGCTGACAAATATGCTTGGTGATGTATATTCACCTCACTAAATAAAACCCAGAAGGAAATGGTCATCAGTAATTTTTCAAAAATATATCTGTTGGCCCCTGTTATGATACATCTGTGACCAGCCAGTAAAATAATTGATTTTATGTATGTTTTAATATGGGTTTTTATCACGATCTGTGACACAGCAGGAAAAAACAGCAAAAGGGTCAATAGGTATCTTAGTCCCTTGTTCATGCCCAGATTGATACAGATTCATCAAGTTTCACATGCATGTGCAAAAATAACCGTCCTGCATACTGACGAAAAAGAAATTGTTTAAAAAAAATACTAAAAATTCTTAAGGGTAAAATTAACTAAATTTCTGGGGGTAAAATTCCAATGGTCAAAATTTATGGTAACACCGGATGTAGTTACGTCATATCATGAATTTTGGTATCTTCGAGTATTGACAAATATTTTGGCTGATGCAATAAATCAACATTCAGTTGTAAGCGCAAGCTACACATAACTAAACTTAATCCAACCATTCCATTCGCATGGGGGTGGGTTTACACTCATAGAATTTTCAGCCCCTTTTCCCCACCGGATTTGCTAAATAATCACATGTCACATAGGTTAGGCCTCTATCTCAATGAAACAGCACAAACAAAGCGTGAGAATTTTGGGTGCATTAAATTTTTCGAAATCTGGTCTCAAATCCCGGACTTCAAGCTGTCGTCGAGATTTGTCCTATTTTATACACCCATTCTCTCCCTTTCACTGATTCTTGAAGTTCTGATGAATGAACGTGCACTGTACTGGTTAATCACTTTTGAAGGCAATGATCAGGAATCGATACAATTAACCCCCAGCTCCCATCAGAGACATCAAAGGGAAAGAAACACAAACACGAAATAACTAAACCCTAATAAAATTTTGACCCCCTTGAACCCCACTTTTATACAGTAAAACTGGGGTTTTCAGGGGTAAACCTTATTCGTCTTATTTCTGCTCTAAAGTATAGATTGGGGTACTCGTTAGAACCGCCTCATTGAGGCGGTTCTAACGAGTACCCACACTCTATATTTTGAGCAGGAATAAGAAAAATGCCACAATTTTTCATCTTAAATTTTTCATTTTTTCGGCGATAAAGGTCACTATGTATTTGTATAGGCGTGTTTTCTTAATGAATATCAAAACAAGCAAACAAACACAACAAACTTTCTAGGACGTTGCTTCCAATTTTGTAGGACTCTTACCCGACATTGAGATGAAATGACATCTCAAGCCCTGCCGTCCAATGAAACCAATAGGGTTTATAAGCATGGGCGGTCCGACTTTGCCTGGGTAGGCTTAGATCCTCTAAGTGTTTACCAGTACTCGTGTGCGGGTCGAAACAAACTTTCTTGAAGACAACGTAACCGTCAATAAGAATATACAAGAAGGGCCGTTGTCAGTAATGCACACTGTACTGGTTAACCGTTTACGTATAAGCCTGCCCAGGAAAAGTGTGGATTGGTAAACTGACCGGCTCAAAAATGACCTAAAATAGTGTTGACTGAGCTGTTAAACTCCAATACAAATAAACAATAAGAATATAGATATAAGCTCTGAAATTTATTTCTATGTATTCAATCAGCTCAGTGTAGCCAATGATATGTGGTTCAGAGTTGTCCTATTTGTTGAAACGCAGTCATTGTACCAGTCTCTGTAATAGATAAAGTGAAACTTCATTCTAGTAACTGGCCCCCGCCCATAGGGGCTTGAAGAAATATATGAGCTGCATGATGCTTCCACGCAGAGCTGAATCCGGCCCGCACACTAGTACTGGTAAACAGCTTAGAGGATCTAAGCCTGTCCAGGAACCACGGTGAGAGGCGGACCGTCCATGCTAATAAACCCTATTGGTTTCATTGGGCGACAGGGCTTGAGATGTCATTTCATCTCAATGTCGGGTATAAGTCCCACAAAATTGGAAGCAACGTCTCCAAATTGACCTTTACAGTGTTGACGGGGACGTTAAACCTCAAATCAAACAAACAAACAAATCATTCTAGTAACACGACGTCAGTTTGCGGCGGTATATTTAAGAAATAAATTTTATTTTTCTACGGTTCATGAATGTATGAACGCAGTGGGTCGCGTGCAAAGTAAATGAAAGCTAGCGATCCGCTGTCGTTCATACTTTCATGAAAAGCAGAAAAACATAAGTTTATTTTTTACATTTACATTTCTTGCCCCTCCTCGCTGGGCGAAAAATACTTATAGGGCAAACTTTTAAAGCTGAAAAACATTTACACGCTGTTTTCTCAACGAGGGGAACAGCATTGAGGCCGTTCTATCGAGTACCCATAACCTAAGTCGAACTTCGATTGCTCGATCCACTTTGGGACCATTAAAATTTGTTCGAGACAGCGGTAGTTCAAGCCACGGAAGTTACTATTAGTGCCGTACCAGGAGGCATAATGAAGATTATTGTGGGATATCTTTTCGGTGCTCTATATTATGAATATATGTTGTGTGTACTCATTATTAGAATCGCCTCATCGAGGCTATTCTAATGAGTACACACAACATACATTTGTAAAATAAAAGAAGCAGTACGATAACTCACCCGTGCGACATAGAGCACTTTTCAAATCTACAAAAAGGCTACTTTTCTGATGAAAATCCTTGATATATTTCTTATAAATGCTTAAAACATAGGTTGACGGTGCTCGTTAGAACCTCGTCGAGGCGGCACTAACGAGTACCCATAATCTATATTTTAGAGCAGAAATAAGAAAAAATAAGGTTCACCCCTGTAAACCCCAGTTTTACTATATAAAAGTGGGTCAAATTTATATAGGCGTGTTTTCGTGATGAATAAGAAAAATTATGATAACCCCCGTAAACCCCAGTTCTTTCTATATACAGTGGGTTTTTGAGCGGTGTTAACATCATGATTGTAGTTACGGCCAAGTCTCGTTAGCTTAACAAGCTCGCTAGTACAGTATCTAATAAAGTGTTATTTTTGCTGAAAAAAGAGCTGCTTTTACATCTCATAATATGGACGTCCTCAGGAGCAAATTCTTTCCTTTAAGAGTAGGCCCCTTTTTCCGTGGTACAGACATTATAGAAAAGCGAACAGGAAGTCCCGAAAATTGTCTCCTTTTGAAAACTGGCGGAAATATTCACCTGGTGTTTCCATTTCCCTTAAATATTTGAAGATTTTTATCATCTAGGGCTTGGAGAAATAGATTGGATTGCTATGTTCTTCCATGCAGAGCTCAAACCGACCGAACATGAATACTGGTAATACGCTTAGAAGGGTCTAAGCCTGCCAAGGCAAAGTGGTGCGAGTCGGACTGTCCATGCATATAAACCCTATCGGTTTGTTTGGGTGATAGGGCTCAAGATGTCATTTCATCTCATTGTCAGGCGAAGGTCCCTCAAAATTGGAAAAGTCCCCAAAATGACCTAAGTAGTGATGACGGGGACAATTCAAAAGGCAATGGAAATTATCTGTGGTTTATTCTACAACAAATCACGACAAAGAAGAGCGTGACGACTAACGTCATTAAAAACTGCCAATTTATGTCGTCACTAGTCGGTTTCATTGACGTTGGACGGTGAAATGTCACTTTCACGCATCGAAAAACGTTAGAAACGGATATAAATGCATGTGTTTCAGTCGATAATTTTAGCGGGATTTCTTTTAACAATGGCGAAGATTTGTGAGATTTTGAAGGAAACAACAGCCGATGTTCATTCAGCCTGTTAGAACCGAAATAGAACAGCTCTACTTTGTGATTTTGTTGAGTACTAAATCACATTTTGTCGGTCAGTTGTAAGTAGACAAACCACGCGCGCTACGCGCCCGTGATTTGATCTACTGTACAACTGACCTCCAAACTGTGATTTATTACTCAACAAATCACAGTTAGAGCTGATCTATTTCTTAAACAATGCTAGCCAGAATACTTCATGCACGACGCTAATCTTCGCAAGACAAGGGACGTAGTAGACTCAGTACCCTTGGATTACGAAGGTGGCATGAGGGTGTCCGAATTGGCTCCGCCTATCGGGGCTTAAGAAACAGATGGTCTGCATGGTGCTTCCACGCAGAGCTAAAACCGACCGCACACGAGTCGGACCGCCAATACTTATAAACCCTATTGGTTTCAATGGGCGACAGGGCTTGAGATGTCATTTCATCTCAATGTCGGGTAAAAGTCCCACAGCAAGCAACGTCTCCAAAATGACCTATACAGTGTTGACGGGGACATTAAACCTCAAATCAAACAAACAAAATGAGGGTGTTCCAATGTCGCGAGTGGCGACAGCGCATGTGCACAGGCTCGCCTTTGTTGGTGGCCTACTCGATGTATAGCTGTTACCTGTTTTTCATCCTTTTTTACTGGACTCTCCTTCGCAACAGCTTTTGTGTCGAATCTCCCCTGGGTTTGGATTGCATCACTGAGCTTACAATGTGGTGGACAGCCTATCGGCAGCTTTTGCCCTGGTGGTTATGAAAAACAAAAAAGCTTTTTAATGAGAAAAGATACGCCTTTTTCGGCAACGTGTTGACATATGGGCCTAAGAAAACAGTGCAGACCCAGATCAAACTGCTCCTGCTCCTGCTGCTGAAGGAGCAGTCTGATCATGGTTGACACTGTTTGTCATTTCGTCTGTACCTTTTGGACTTCTTGCTGGATTGCTAATCACGTGAACATGTCCGTGAAATGAACACCCCCAAACTCCACTTTATATAGCGAAAACTGGGGTTTACGGGGTATACATTTTTTTTCTTATTTCTGCTGTGGGTACTCGTTAGAACCGCCTGAATGAATCAATCTATGTTTTGCAGTACAAATAAGAAAAAATATCAGGAATGAATCCATTTTGTAGATGTGAAAAATGCATTACATCGCACGGTTGTTACCGTAATGGTGATGCAAATTTGTTAACATTTTGGAAAAATACAGCAAGTTCTCAAGGTGTCTAAACGTTTTGGATGTTTAAGATAATTAAAGCAAAATCGGATGCGCATCATTTGTCCATTTGATTAATATTGTCCAATACGGTAAACACGCACTTTTGGTCATTGTACGAAGACTAATTGAGCCAGCGCACGACAAAACCTACTCAGATTCAGATCAGCCTGCGCATCCATATAGATGAGTTTAGGCTGATTAACTTCCTTGGTAACGCTGCGCATGCGCAGTCTTGTGTGGCAAAAAGTAATCAGTCAAGCGTGCGTGTGTACAGTAAACTAAGGAAAAATAAGATGTTTTAAGCATAGTGTTTGTCATTTCATCCACAACATTCATAGACTTTTATACTGCAGTTTAGTGCCCCCCCCCCCCCCCCCCCCCATCAGGGCTTGAAGAAATACATGGGCTGCATGATGCTTCCGCGCAGAGCTGAAACCGACCCACACACGACTACTGGTAAACCGTTTAGAGGATCTAAGCCTGCCCAGGCAACGCGGTGTGAGTCGGCCCGTCCATGCTTATAAACAATATTGGTTTCATTGGGCGGCGGGGCTTGAGATGCCATTTAATCTCATTGTCGGTTAAAAGTCCCACGAAATTGGAAGCAACGTCTCCAAAATGACCTTTACAATGTTGACGGGGTCGTTAAACCTAAAATCAAACTTCACAATCTTTTGAATCACAACAGTACTTGGCAGATATGTCCGAATTTCCGAATTCTCTTTTTACTATTCTATTATACATGTACATGCTATCTGTTGTTCACCGCCGCTGCCTTTTGCTGTATGTTTTAAATGGATGCTTGTTAAATGCTCATACTCTGAGTAACGGGGCCCTGAATAAATCTTTGACCTGATCTGCCAGAAAAAAAATGAGCAGTTAAGGCAGAGTTTCGAAGCGATACTTTGAAAAATCTGAACATGAAAGTCCCATAGCCAGACTGGATAGAACTTAGGTTTTCGGGACGAATCTCATTAGGCAGGGGGTGGGGGATGTAAAAGGTCGAAGATGTGGCCCGGTATCTCAGCCGGTAGAATGTTTCTACTGTATACGAGAGGTCCTGGGTTCGCAGAGCGAAAACTGACCGCACATGAGTACTGGTAAAACCGCTATAAATTCTCGCCCCCGCCCATAGGGACTTGGAGAAATAGATTGGGCTGCATGGTGCGTCCACGCAGAGCTGAAACTGACCACACATGAGTACTGGTAAACCGCTTAGAAGGACTAAGCCTGCCCAGGTAAAGCGGTGTTAGTCAGACCGCCTACTGCATATAAGACTTTTGGTTTCATTTGGGGCAGGGCTTGAGATGTCATTTCATCTCAATGTCGGGTAAAAGTCCAACAAAATTGGAAGCAGCGTCTCCAAAATGACCTAAATAGTGTTGACGGGGACGTTAAACTTCAGTTCAAACAAAACCGCTATAAACATGATAAACTACATTTTTCATTTGGTGGCAGGGCTTGAGATGTTATTTAATCTCAATGTGGGTATAGGAAGCAACGTCTAACAAGAGGCCCAAGAGGGCCTGTCGCTCCACCGGCTAACTTCAGACAATTGTCATATTTATTACATTAACCAATTGTATACTACTGGACTCTTCTATTGCTATATGTTGGACCAGTCCATTTGTCATATAAGAGGTGTCAGGCCTATTTTTTTTCTATTTTTGATGGAAAATTCTGTTAGCAAATAGTGCAGGCCCTGATCAGACATGGTGTTCTGTGGGGTCTGATCTGGGCCAGCACTGTTTGCCAAGGTACCCATTTAGGGTTTTCCCGCATGCAATGGGTAAAAAAGAAACAAGTGATCTACACAAGGAATGTCCATTCTATATTTTTTGGACCCCAGAGCCATGGTTGGCAGGATTTATGTGAGTGACCATTTGGCATTGCTCCGTTCTAAATATCTAAAGCTCTCGGCCTTATGGTTTCAGAGAAGAAGACTTTTTTTTAAGTTTTTCCTATTATAAGTCTATGGGAACTAATATGCCTCTGGGCGTGACCAATTTTTTACCCCAGGGGCATTGTTGGCAGGATTTATTTGAGTGACCACTTGACGTTGCTGCATACTTAATACCTAAGCTCTGGGCACTGATGGTTTCAGAGAAGATTTTTGTCAGTTTTTCCCAGTATAAGTCTATGGGAGCTTATGGGCTGCAGGGTGTGGCCAATTTGGACCCCAGGGGCATAGTTGGCAGGATTTATGCAGTTGAATACTTCAAGTTGCTACATACTAAGCTCTTGGCCTTATGGTTTCAGAGGAGAAAAGTTTCAAGATTTTGTCATTATTAGTCTATGGGAGCTACTAAGCACCGGGGCTCAAGAGTTTGGACTCAAGAGTCATAGTTCGCAGGACTTAGTAGGTGACCACATAACTTTGCTACATACTACAGTTCAACCTGTATTAAAGAAGCCTCCGTGGTGCAGTGGTTACGTTACTCGCCTTGTAAACCGGGGATCGCAGGATCGACCCCGGGCTTCTCCAGACTTTCGGATGAGTCTTTAAACCGAGGTCCCGTCTCCGTATAACCTTAGCTGTTGGTGGGACTTAAAACTAAAACTCACTCACTCACTCAAACTGTATTAAGCAAGTGCCTAAGGGATAGTCAAAATATGCTTGCTTAAGACAGGTTTTTGCTTAATACAGGTGAAATTTAACACATCTGCCTTTCTTGGGAACTGAATGCCTTCTTGCTTAAGACAGGTTGCTTGCTTAATAGAGGTGGCCACTAAGACAGGTTTTACTGTAAATGTCTTAGCTTTAGGCTTTATGGTTTCAGAGAAGAAGTTTTTCCGTTTATTGTTCTATGGAAGCTAATGAGCCAAAGGTGGTGGCCATGGCGGCCATGTTTTTTGTCTGATCAAAATTTCTTCAATGAATCTGACAATGGTAGACACAAGGAACATTCATGAAAATTAAGAACGAAATCCATTTAGCGGTTTTGGAGGAGAAGATTAAAAAAAAAAAAAAGATCCCTTTATGAGTCTATGGAAGCTAATTAGCCAATGGGCGTGTCCATAGCGGCCATGTTTTTTGTCTGATCAAAATTGCTTCAAGGAATCTGACAGAGGTCCACCCAAGGAACATTCATGCAAAGTAAGAATGAAATCCATTAAGTTGAGCGGTTTTGGAGGAGAAGGTTTTTAAAACTTTTCCCCATATAAGTCTTTGAAAGCTAATGAGCCAAGGGGCATGGCCATGGCAGTCATGTGGGGCATGGCCATGGTGGCCATGTTTTTTGTCTGATCCGAATTTCTTCAAGGAATCTGACAGAGGTCCACCCAAGGAACTTTCATGCAAAATAAGAATAAAATCCATTGAGCGGTTTTGGAGGAGAAGATTTTTAAATATTTCTTTTTTGTTTCGATGCCATTTTGTTCTGCATGTAACAAAATTCTTTGAAGGAATTCAGAAGAGGACTATGTGAGAAACATTCCTGTGAAGTTTGGTTACAATCGACCAAGAAGTTAAGGAGGAAATGTTTGAAGAAAAAAGTTAACGCACGGATGCACAACCGCACAGACGCACAACAGACACAGGGCCATAACATATAACATAAGACCCGCCGGTCTTTGGCCAGTGGAGCTAAAAAATGAACAGATTTATGTTTTTATTTCTTTATTTATTTATTTTTTCCTTTCCTCCTTCGGATTCGGTATGCCTCCCTTTTCAACTAAGCCATTTTACCCCCCAGGGATCTGGAGAACTGTTGACACTGTAGTATAATTAGGTCTAATAAATATTTTTAATTTATTTTGAAACATCAAGTTGTATAAATAGAGTTTGTGTTGAAAACATCAGTTCTATCACCAGTGTGATGGGCAAGTGAAATTTCTGATGTTTTGAATTTTAGAATGACAATTTGTAGGTGGACCTCTATAGATATGTGATAGTCAGCAAAATTGGAGGAGATTAATTCCGATACAGGAAGGTACTTTTAAATAAATAAATAAATAAATAAATAAATAAATAAATAAACAAGAACTTTTGAAGAAGAGAAGACTTTTTTAACATTACACTACATGTTATATAGTGAAAATAAACCCCGCCCACTGCAGCCATGTTTTTCAAGGAATCTGACAGAGGTCCACCCAAGGAACATGCATGCCAAATAACTATGAAATAAAACAAGAACTTTTGCAGAAAATATTTTCAGCATTACACTATATGTTATATAGTGAAAATAAGCCTCGCCCATGGCGGTCATGTTTTTTTTTGTAAGATCAAATTTGTTTCAAGGAATCTGACAACAGTCCACCCAAGGACAATTCATGCAAATTACAATGAAATCCCACAAGTACTTTTGCAGAAGAAGATTTTTTAGCATTACATTATATGTTAAATAGTGAAAATAAGCCCCGCACATGGCAGCCATGTTTTTTGTCGGATCAAAATTTCTTCAAGGAATCTAAAATAGGTCCACCCAAGGTACATTCATGAAAAATAAAAACAAGGCATCACATGCGATACAAATCCCCTCGCACTAGACAACTTCGTGTGTGGAAAACACTGAAATGGCAAAAGTCCAACTTGCTTGAGATATTATCATATGCAACATTTGTTTTAAGTTTGTTTAAAAATCCTCCAATAAATGCACATTCTAGAGTGATGACGTTTCTCTAAAAATAGCCATAGTGACCTTGACTTGAGGCCATGACCACGAAAGTAGATCTTGCTCAAGATATTATCATAAGCATCTTTTGTGTGAAGTTATATTAAAATCTGTTAATAAATGTAGGCGGTTTAGCGATGACAAAGTTTTTCTAAAGATAGCCACAGTGACCTTGACTTTGAGGTCATGACCTTGAAAGTCGAAGTATGTCGAAATATTATCATAAGAAACATTTGTGTGAAGTTCTATTACAATCCATCATTAAATGTAGGCGCTAGAGCGATGACAAAGTTTTTCTAAAAATAGCCACAGTGACCTTGACCTTGAAAGTCTAAATAGCTCGAGATATTGTCATAAGGAACATTTGTGTGAAGTTATATTGAAATTGGTGAAAAATGTAAGCACTAGAGCAATGACAAAGTTTTTATAAAATAGCCACAGTGACCTTGACCTTGAAAGTCAAACTCGCTCGAGGTATTGTCATAAAAAACATTTGTGTGAAGTTATATTAGCAACATTTGTGTGAAGTGATATTGAAATCAGTGAAGAAATGTAGGCACTAGAGCGATGACAAAGTTTTCTAAAAATAACCACAGTGACCTTGACCTTGAAAGTCAAACTCGCTCGAGGTATTGTCATAAGAAACATTTGTGTGAAGTTATATTAGCAACATGTGTGTGAAGTGATATTGAAATCAGTGAAGAAATGTAGGCGCTAGAGCGATGACAAAGTTTTCTAAAAATAGCCATAGTGACCTTGACCTTGAAAGTCGAAATGGCGAGATATTGTCATAAGGAACATTTGTGTGAAGTTATATTGAAATCGATGAAGAAATGTAAGCGCTAGAGGGATGACGAAGTTTTTCTAAAAATAGACACAGTGACCTTGACCTTGAAAGTGGAACTCGCTCGAGATATTGTCATAAGGAACATTTGTATGAAGTTATATTGAAATTGGTGAAGAAATGTAAGCGCTAGAGCGATGACAAAGTTTATCTAAAAAAAAAAGCCACAGTGACCTTGACCTTGAGGCCTTGACCTTGATAGTCGAATCTGCTTGAGATAGTGTCATAAGGAACATTTGTGTGAAGTTATATTGAAATCAGTGAAAATTCTTTGAAGGAATTTAGAAGAGGACTATGTAAGGAACATACCTGTGAAGTTTGGTTACAATTGGCCCAGTAGTTTAGGAGGAGAAGATTTTTAAAGAAAAAGTTAACGCACGGACGCACGACGGACACAGGGCCATGACAATAGCCCCGCTGGCCTTCACCAAGTGGAGCTAAAAATGACACAAATGGTGTTGGCGGGGACGGTAATTCGTTTGTTGTTTCTTTGTTTTAGTTGAGATTTAAAGTCCCCGTCACTATATAGGTCATTTTGGAGACGTTGCTGGCTTAGATCCTCTAACTGGTTTACCAAGTTTACCAGTACTCGTGTGCGTTGGTTTCAGCTATGCGTGGAAGCATCATGTAGCCCATCTATTTCTTCAAGCCTCGATGGGCGGGGGTCGCGGGGCCGGTGAATTTCCATATTCAAACAACCCGGTTACTGGTCGTAAACGATTGATCTTTTTCATCCACATGTTGAACCCGTCTGGGTGGTAATCCTTCCTTGCGATTAGCGCAATATGACGCGACCATTGTCAGTCAATTATTCGATTAATAATTGTTTTGGGTTTAACGACACGTCAACCCCTGTGGGTAATTTTGTCTTATCTCCCAGAGAAAGGAAGAAAAAATTTAGAAGAGATCGTAGGTTAAAGTAATAATAGAGGATAACGAGGAAAATGAATGGAGTGTACAAACAGAAGGAATAAGAGCACTCCCCTCTACTCTTACCTGCTGCAAGGATAGCAGGTCTTACCCAACTGTCAGCCAATATCAGGTGGACGCCCCAGTGACGCAAGACATACGTCACCTTTACCTTACGCTATATTTAAAATTGTCATATTCAAAGAAATTAATGACTGCTAACGGAGCAGTCTGAACAATGGTTATATTTTTTGCCACACAAAACTGCGCATGCGCAAAAATACGGAACCGTGGGATAGTATTTCCTTAGCGACCGGTGGCGTCCTAAACTCATCTATAGTCTAACCAGAGACTTCTCTTGCTGCATGAAGGAAGGGGCATTGGGCCCTTAGCTATGTTTAGAGCGCACAACGAAGACTCTGATCAGACTGCGTGGATGCGCAGGCTGACCTGAGTCTTCGTTTGGCGCACATGTCTTATTGTAGGTTTTGTCATGCGCTGACTCAATTGATATATTGTGAGCCTCGTATTCAAGGAGGTACGCAGCAAGTCCTACTATTCTCTTAATATACTGGGCCGTGTACCCAAGGACTGGTCTCATTGGTCAGTTTATATCGACGAGATAGCAATCTTAAGTAAACAAGACAAGCAGCTTTTGCAAAATGGACAAAATCGGTGAAATCCAATATTTGCATAAAAAAGGTTTAATACCTAAGGATATCCATAATGATATGATAGCAACACTAGGGAAAGATGTCCCTTCATATGCTACAGTGCAAATGTGGGTGGCGGAATTTCAGCGCGGCAGACAGAGCCTTGCGGATGATCCCCGTCCTGGAAGATCTGTCAGTGTTGCAACCCCAGAAATGGTCAATAAAGTCCCTGATATTGTTATGACTTACAGACGTGTCACAGAAAGATATATAGCCAGTAGAGTTGGCATTTCACAGGAAAGAGTATCTTCCATTCTGACAGAGGATCTTGCAATGAGAAGCGTTCGGCCCGATGGGTACCAAGACTTCTGACAATTGATCAGAAGCACACCAGATGCGCATTATCGGGTGCTAACCTTAACCTTTGTGAGGTTTCTTCAGAGATTTGTCACTATGGATGAGACATCGGTTCATCATTTTACCCCCTGAGGCCAAACAACAATCGAAATTATGGAAGCACCCTGGCTCATCCCCACCAAAGAAGGCAAAGACTGTTCCATCAGCTGGGAAGGTTATGGCCCAGGTTTTCTGGGATGCAGATGGTATTCTGCTAATATATTATCTCCAAAAGGGACCAACAATCAGTTGCACACACTAGGCTTCACTTCTGACGCAGTTACGGGAAAATATTAGATTTAAGCGCCGCGGAAAGCTCACTAAAGGTGTGTTGTTCCATTAGTACAATACTCATGTTCACAAGTCTGTCTTAGGTATGGCTGCCATTCGAGATTGTGGCTTTAAATTGATTGAGCATCTGCCTTATATACCTGATCTCGCCCCAACAGACTTTCATCTATTTCCAAAACTGAAAACGGCTTTTTCAGGCACCCACTTTCAGTCAGCACTGTAAAGGTCATTTTGGAGACGTTGCTTCCAATTTTGTGGGACTTTTACCCGACATTGAGATGAAATGACATCTCAAACCCCACCGCCCAATGAAACCAATAGGGTTTATAAGCATGGACGGTCCAGAATCGCACCGCTTTGCCTGGGCAGGCTAAGATTCTCTAAGCGGTGTGCGGGTCGGTTTCAGCTCTGCGTTGAAGCATCATGCAGCCCATCTATTTCTTCAAGCCCCGATGGGCGGGGCCGAGAATTCAAGTGTAACACAAACACAGTTGTGACTTACGAGGGGCTTGAAGAAATATATGGGCTGCATGATGCTTCCACACAGAGCTGAATCCAGCCCGCACACTAGTACTGGTAAACCGCTTAGAGGATCTAAGCCTGTCCAGGAACCGCGGTGCGAGGCGGACCGTCCATGCTTATAAATCCTATTGGTTTCATTGGGCGACAGGGCTTGAGATGTCATTTCATCTGAATGTCGGGTAAAAGTCCAACAAAATCGTAAGCAACGTCTCCAAAATGACCTTTACAGTGTTGACGGGGACGGCATATATAGCCTTTTGATCCTCTTGCAGAAAGCATGCGAAAGCCACTCTACCGAATCTTCTGCTGGACTCAGCCGATATGACATATATTGACAACACCCGAATAGCTACTATACTAATAATTTAATTTAATCCAACGTTACCATTCGCATGGGGGTGGTGGTAAACTAAGAAAATTTTTCAACCCCTTTCCCCATCAGATTTGTTATATGATCACGTGTCATATCGCTTAGGCGTCTATCGCAATGAACAAACAAAGCCTGGGTGCATTATTATTTTTTATTATTTTGAAATCTCGTCTGAAATACCGGACTAAAATGAAAGAAGTCACACCGCATCACGTGACAAGTCCGTGAAATGAAGAACCTGTAAAGAGAAAAGTGGGGTTTACTGGGGTATACATTATTTTTCTTATTTTTGCTCCAAGACATAGGTTGTGGGTACTCAATGAGGCGGTTCTAACGAGCACCCACAACCTATGTTTGCAGTATTAATAAGAAAAATAATAAGGATTTTCACCAGAAAATGACCATTTTGGAGATGTGAAAAATGCACTATGTCACATGGATATGTTATCGTAATGGTATGATTACTGTCACTCCGATCGGCCCACGCCAATCGGGGCTTGAAGAAATATATGGGTTGCATGGTGCTCCCACGCAGAGCTGAATCCGACCCACACACGAGTACTGGTAAACCGCTTAGAGGATCTAAGCCTGCCCAGGCAAAGCGTTGTGAGTGTCGGACCGTCCATGCTTATAAGCCCTATTTGTTTCATTCGGCGACAGGGCTTGAGATGTCATTTCATCTCAATGTCGGGTAAAAGTCCCACAAAATTGGAAGCAACGTCTCAAAAATGACATTTACAGTGTTGACGGGGACAAACCTCAAATCAAACAAACACACATTTACAACAAATTACGATAACACACCCGTGCAAATTAATGCATCTCCAAAATTACTTTCCTGGTGAAATTAGTTTAGACTTGTCAGGATTATGCCCCTTTCCTGAGTTATGACCCTTTGAAAAAAAAAAATGGATGAAATCTTGTCAACAAAATATCTCAAAAATAATTAAAGCTATAGCCTTGAAAGGTGATGAGTACATTGCTGGTGATACATGTAATAGATGACCTGATTAACTGTTAAAGAATTTCCGAAAAATACTTCATGAGTTATGGCCCTTTATAAATTTGGGCATTTGTACATTGTATGCTTTATTATACATAGCATAACTTAAGGACCATGTATGCTAGGGTTTTGAGATTTCATATATGTATTCCTCATGAAAAAACAGCTGGCCCCCGCCCATAGGGGCTTGAAGAAATATATGGGCTGCATAATGCTTCCACGCAGAGCTGAATCCGGCCCGCACACTACTTCTGGTAAACCGTTTAGAGAGCCTGTCCAGGAACCGCGGTGCATGCTAATAAACCCTTTTGGTTTCATTGGGCGACAGGGCTTGAGATGTCATTTCATCTCAATGTCGGGTAAATGTCCCACAAAATTGGAAGCAACGTCTCCAAAATGACCTTTACAGTGTTGACGGGGACGTTAAACCTCAAATCAAACAAACAAATCATGAAAAAAAAACAGCTCACATGTAGTTTTTGTCTTGTCAGGATTATGCCCCTTTGAAAAAAAATGGATGCAATCTTGTCAACAAAATCTAAAATAAGTATTAAAGTTAGAGCCTTGGAAACTGATGAGTATATTACTAGTGATGAGTAGATGACCTGACTAACGTTTGAAGAAATTCCGAAAAAATACTTCATGAGCAATGGTCCTTTGTGAATTTGGACATTTGTACATTGCATGCTTTGTGATGCATAGCATATCGTTAGAACCATGTATTCTGCGGTTTTGAAATTTCCTATATGCCTTATCGGACACATACATTTCTCGACAGGATTATACCCCTTTCCTAAGTTATGGCCCTTTGAAAAACTATGGATGGAGTCCTGTCAGGAAAATATATCTCAAAAACTATTGAAGCTTGAGCTTTAAAAGTTGAGGAAATGATTGGTAGTATTTAGAAGATACCTGACTGACTTTTGAATAAATTCTGAAAAAAATGGATGATGTTTTGTTCTTCAGTTATGGCCCTTTGGAAATTTTTGGCATTTAGGGGCAAGCATATGGTTAGGGCCATAGAGTTTCACAAACACCATTTCTAATCAAGTGAACAAGACCATGGAATGAGCACCCCTTACCCCCCCCCCCCCCCCCACCCCACACACACACATACTATATATAGAGGAAACTGGGGTTTAGGGGGGAAACATTATCTTGCTTATTTCTGCTCTGTCTCGCGGTTCTAAGAGCACCCACAAGCTTTGTTTAGGTTGTGAGTACTCGTTAGAACCGTCTCAATGAGGCGGTTCTAACGACCACCCACAACCTATGTTTGCAGAATTTGTTTGTTTGATTTGAGATTTAACGTCCCCGTCAACACGCTAAAGGTCATTTTGGAGACATTGCTTCCAATTTTGTGGAACTTTTACCCGACATTGAGAGGGAATGACTTCTCAAGCCCTGCCGCCCAACGAAACCAATAGGTTTTATAAGCATTGACGGTCCGACACTCGCACTGCTCTGCCTGGGCAGGCTAAGATCCTCTAAAAGGTTTACCAGTACCCGTGTGCGGGTCGGTTTCAGCTCTGCGTGGAAGCATCATGCAGCCCATCTATTTCTTCAAGCCCCGATGGGCTGGGACCAAATGTTTGCAGTATAAATGAGAAAAAACATCATTTATTTTATCGGAAAAGTAGCCATTGTGGAGAAGTGAAAAAATACACTATGTCGCACAGGTGCTAAATTGCAATGATTTCCGACCTGTTTTTTATTTATGATCACCCCTTGCCCATTTTGGGACAAAACTACCCATAATGCTTTCTTCTTGTAATTTTTTTAATATGGTACTGTTGCGTTTTGGTCCTTCACCCCGCGGCTTTCTATGGGTAATTTTATCAATTCCTGATCATTGCATTCACTTCTGATTCTATTTTCTTTGTTTGTCTGTTTGTTTGTTTGATTTGAGGTTCATCGTCCCCGTCAACGCTGTGAAGGTCATTTTGGAAACGTTGCCACCAATTTTGTGGGACTTTTACCCGACATTGAGATGAAATGGCATTCCAATCCCTGCCGCCCTATGAAACCAATAGGGGTTATATGCATGGACGAGCCGATTCGCGCCACTTTGTCTGGGCAGGCTTACAACTTCTAAGCGGTTTACCTGTACTCGTGTTCGGTCGGTTCATTACAAAACACGCCTTTACAAATACATTGTAAATTTTATCGCCGGAAAAAAGGAAATCTAAAGATGAAAATTGTGAAAGTTTTCTTAATTATGCTCTAAAATATAGATTGTGGGTACTTGTTAAAACACCCTCGATGAGGCGGCTCTAATGAGTACCCACAATCTATATTTTAAAGCAGAAATAAGAAAAATAAGGTTTATCTTTTACAATATAAAAATGGGCAACAAGGGGCTCAAAATTATATACTAGGCGTGTTGCTCTGCGGAAGCATCATGCATCCCGATCTCAGATTTCTCCAAGTCCCAATGGGCGGGGGCATTCTACGTGTATTTCTATTGAGATAAAGATTAATGCAAGTTTTAAGTTTTCATTTTATTTACCACATACAACTCGCAGTCTCTGAATAAAATATAACTGAAATTAGGGACATGCAATTTTTTAATGACAGATTCCATCTATCTATTCTTGCTGTGCTGCACGTTTAAAGTAATTCAGGCTTTTTCTTCCGGCTATGACCGCTATTATACTGTAAGCGTAATACAAAACTTTTGAAGCAGACGACTTGACGATTCAGCATTTCATATGAATCAGCTGCATCATGCGACGGGTTTGGCGAAAACTGTATACCGAGATCAATGCGGCGTCTGCTCAGGTTTTACACTGTTTTCTATCAGTGTTGTTAATATTAAATCCTTAAAGACGAGCCTGCTGTTGGACCAGGTCAGCTGTACACAAGAATATTAATGGGTTTTCTTTTTGACCTTCGAGGTCAAGTTTAGGTCAGATACAACTTAGGTGTATATTGACTTTGCGTGGAGAAATTGAAAAGAAAGGCTGTCCCTTTAAACCCTGGAATATGGCACAGATACTTAGTGTAGGTCCTGTGATATAAGTCTAGCTGCCATATATTTAGCAGAATGGACGAGCCCAACTTCATTGATGATAGAGTGCATCCCAGTAACCCAAGGCAGTGAATAAATCAAAGCACTGACAACACTCATGCCGATTGTCTCTAAATGCAGGCTGGTCATGAACGGGGACTTGGATTGATTCGTTTAAACTTAAGATGTTAGTTACTAATGCAAAATAAAGGTTCCTTTTAAAAGGAAAGGCTTGCCTGGTTTTAAGGGCACTGTTCCTGGTGTAAATGTAACCATATTGCCGCCATATGGATGTACGAGTTGATGTAGATGAAAGTACTGGTGAGAAAGCAAATTGCACTGTTCTTGTTAATGGGACATAGACTTTTGATGCAGTGCACTCAAAGGCAATATATAGTTTATCTACACATTGGAATGGAGAAAGATATTGATCGGGCATGATAAAAAAGACGTTTTTTTTTTTTTTTACCTTTTACCTCTAAGTATGACCTTGACCTTTGAGGTACGGACCTGTGTCTTGCGCGTGACACACTGTCACATTATGGTTAATATTTCTGCTAAGTAATATTTAAATCCATCCAGGTATAAAAAAGTTATAGATTGGACACAATAAAAAAGACGCTTTTTTACCTTTTATCTCTAAGTAAGGCCTTGACCTTGGAGGTACGGCTGTGGGTCTTGCGTGATACACTCCGTCACATTATGGTTAACATTTCTGCCAAGTAATATTTAAATCCATCCAGGAATAACAAAGTTATTGATTGGACACGACAAAGACCCTTTTTTTACCTTTAACCTCTAAGTATGACCTTGACCTTTGAGGTACGGACCTGAGTCTTGCGCGCAACACTCCATCACATTATGGTTAACACTTCTGCCAAGTATATATTTAAATCCATCCAGGAATAAGAAAGTTATGGAGGATAAAAAAATTGTGGACTGACAGACAGACGAGCGGACAGAGTGATTACTATAGAGCAGCCACACTTTCAGTGCGGGGCCCATATAAGTTTGTACATATACATTATGTTTCAATGGAGGTTTCAGGCAGGTAAGTCATAATTATCAGTCAATGCTATTATTCTAATTTCTCACATGAAATTATTCAATTTCATTCGTGCAGGTAATTGAAAATGTGGAAAGTATAATATTCACCTTTATGTCCAATATGTACTCGCACTTGTTGTTGAAGGTTTCCATAGTTCAAATATTTCCGAACTCTTTGTTTCCACAATTTATCCATTTTTAGAATGCATTCATCTGTTCGGAAATATTTGAAACATGGAGTGAGTGAGTGAGTTTTAGTTTAACGTCCCACCAACAGCTAAGGTCATATGGAGACGGGTCCTCGGTTTAAAGACTCATCCGAAAGTCTGGAGAAGCCCGGGATCAAATCTGCGATCCCTGGTTTACAAGGCAAGTAGCATAACCACTGCACCACATCGGGGCTTAATGAAATATATGGGCTGCATGATGCTTCCACCCAGAGCTGAACCCGACCCGCACACGAGTACTGGTAAACTGCTTAGAGGATCTAAGCCTGCCCAAGCAAATCGGTGTGTGTCGGACCGTCCATGCTTATAAACCCTATTGGTTTCATTGGGCGACAGGGCTTGAGATGTCATTTCATCTCAATTTCGGGTAAAAGTCCCACAAAATTGGGAGCAATGTCTCCAAAATGACCTTACAGTGTTGACGGGGACGTTAAAGCTCAAATTAAACTAACAAACAAAAAACAGGGGCTTCTAATTTGAAACATGGAAACCGTCAATAACATGTGTGAGTAGACCGTGGCCTAGTGGATAAATTCGCTTCGGTGTTTAGTTAAACTTTCGCACAGAAACGATAGCTCTGTCACTAGACCATCTCTCACTAAACTGGTACCCTGTAATCTATTAAAATATGCGAAAGCTATTGAGCTATAGGGTGAGGGAACCAGAACAACGGAAAAAGCTGACTGTATCTCTGATTTTTGTTTTAAAAAAAAAACACCTGAGGATCCAAAATAACATAGAAAGATAAGTCTAAAACCGGAACCACTTTTCCAATCTAACTGGCTTGCAGCTGTCGCTGCAAGCCAAAAAAGTATTGAACAAGATCAGCACCGTGTTGTGTGGCTTTTGAACTGAGTTTACATTGTTTGCCAGATCCAACATTTGAATACAGATAACACTTACATGGTCCCAACACTGACAAACGACGCGGCTATGTTTGGGTTGGTTGTTTGGCATTCGACCCGAAGTTGATAATCATGAGAAAAGCGCTTCAGTACGTGACTATCATTGACTTGTCAGAATAACTTTTTTGTCTTGTAGAAAATAGCCGCAGTGAGATCGGGGTAGTCCATAAGACGGAGGAGGGTTATCCTGGAATCATAGGGTGAGCTTGGCAAACATTGTAGACCAAGATCAGACACTGCCGAACGCGTCTTCTTATCAAAATATTCACTATTTGTTCGGAATTTCAGAGTTAAATGAAACAGTTTAAATCTCAGCCCAGGTCTATTACTCCAACCTACACCCCACACTCTCAGTGCTTTGATTCTGAAACCAAACATGCTTAGGCACCATGCCCTTAAGCTAAAAAGGATAAATCAATCAACCGTGACGTCTGGTTACCAGTCCGGCCACGTCGATTCTGTGCACAACCCTCACACCGAACCACATGTTCAGGATCAAACTTTTGATGTGTAATGTAAGGTCGTGCCTAGAAAAGAAGAAACTGAAATTTGTTCTCAAAAAGCATTTAGTGAGAGCGTATTGCAACATTTTTCATTAAAGGATCGTAAGCGTGCCCCTGGCCAGTTAGAAGCTGGTCGGAAAGCGGATGACGTTGACTCTGATTTTGGGTGCCACATGTGTGTAATATATCGTCTATTGGAGCGACATCTTACTATATACAGAAGACGCTAGTGGGCGTCGTCGTAGCGGAAGACCGACGTCCGTACGTCAAGATCGATTCGACCTTCAGACGTATATGCGAAACAGATTTCCGCCGGCAGCTGCTACACTGTACCTGTAGATAAACAAGGGGTCTAAAACTACCGACTAATAAGCACTGACACTGATCGTCGCCCTTATGCGATGCACGTTTGAGAGCTAGGCGTCCATGTCGTGACCAAAGTTAACGCGTCGACACAATACGGAACACTTACGCTAGTGCATGAAATACGTAAATTGGCGTCTAAGCGACTGACATATGCGTTTCAGTGACAAATCGCACTTCAGCGTGAATCACGCCGGTTGTCGTTTCCGGGTGTTTCGACGTATAGGTGTAAGGTATGCCGAGGCGACGCGTGCGTAATAGAGCATGACATATCGGATGAAATAAGCGTAATTGTGTGGCGAGCTATTGCGTGTAGTTAGCGAACGCAGCTTAGTGTCATTAAGAACATTCAAGATCATAGCTTCATTAAGAACATTCAAGATCATAGCTGAGACGTGGATTGAACAGCAAGACGTTACATCAATCAAGTGCTTCGGCCTCACATGGTTCCATTTATTTGTTTACGCTCAGAATCCGGGATAACTTATCCAGCAGGATTACGAGCGGGCTCATAGTGCTGTTCTTACTCATAAATGTTTTCAAGCCAATGGAATTCATGTGTGGACTAGCCAGCCTTTCTCCTCCGATCTCTTTCCCATAGAGTATCTTTGGTAAGAGGTGTCCACAACCGACAAGACAAAAACTGATACTGATGGACAGTAGCATTGTTAAAACTTGAATTTTAATGTTTGGTTTCGAAGACGTATATAGTTTCTTTAAAAAAAATTGAAACATTGAATGCCGTTTCATAATACCACCGGTCTATAGACATCTGCAAACATATCATATATTGGAATTAGCAGAACTACCTTTCTAAATTTTAAGCTCTTTTTTTGAAAGTTTTTTGTAAGTTTTCACAAAGTTATGATTTTCTCATAGAATCTGTCATTTCAGTGCCTTTGGCGCTTTGATTTTAATATGTTGTGCGAACAAGATAATATCTTGTGCGCACAAGATATTATCTTGTGCGAACAAGATAATATCTTGTGCGAAAAAGTTATTATCTTGTGCACACAAGATAATATCTTGTTTGCACAACATAGATCTTGTTCGGACAACATGATATCTTGTGCCCACAACTTATTATTATCTTGTTTGCACATATTATAACATTAGCATAATTTAATCAGACACATAAGATAAAATGTTGTCCTCACAAGATCTATGTTGTGCAAACAAGATAATATCTTGTGCACACATTATGCTATGTTGTCCACTCAAGATAAATTATGTTGCCCGCACAAGATACTATCTTGTGCGCACAACATATCTTGTGCGCTCAAGATAATATCTTGTTCGCACAACTAATATCTTATTCGCACAACATATTTAAAAAATACATGTCCCTACCCGGGTTTCGTAGGTCGGAACAATTCGTGGTATATAATTATACATTGATTTATTCTTTCTGAAACATAAAACTCAATCTGAACAATTAGTTGTATATAATTATACTCGTGTTACAATTTGTATACCTACTAGTAAGTTAATAGTATATAATTATACTTATGTTACAATTTGTATACCTACTAGTAAGTTAATAGTATATAATTATACTCATGTTACAATTTGTAAGCATAATAATCAGTTCGTGGTATATAATTATACTCTTGTTACATTTTGTAGAAATTGTAAACGAAAATGAGCCAAGAAAGATAAGAAAACATTTTATCAAACCATTGGATTTTTGGGGTCTTTTATACTAGTGTATGTGTGTTTCAGTGATGAGGCCTAATTGGTCGGAAATAAGCTAGTCTGGGGAATAAAACTATACACTTCATATTTTAAGTTCTGTGGTGTATTCTTTGCTTCCAAAGGATAACCCTTTTATATAACATATTTCGTTCCACCAACAGAGACGGGACCTCAGTTTAAAGACTTATTCGAATGTCTTGAGAAGCCCGGAATCAAACCCACACCCACATCCCCAGGTGTATGAGGCAAGTATCCTACTCACTACACCACGAGGTTTTGTCTTTAATGCTAGTGTCTCCTTAGTAAAATAGAAGTGTGCCGGCCTCGGTAGCTCAGTCGGATACGTGTCTCACTGGTGATCAGGAGGACGCGGGTTCGATACCTGCCGGGGTCGGCAACATTCTTTCGTGGAGATTGATCATGAAATCTTTTCTATGGCCATTCCCTCCCTTCCGCTGATTCAAGAAGGGTAGTTGTCAGTTTCTGGCGAAAGAATGTGCACTGTACTGGTTAACCGCTTACGTCTAAGCCTGCCCAGGAAAAGTGTGGATCGGTAAAGTGACCGGCTCAAAACTGATCTAAAACAGTGTTACCTGGGCCGTTAAAATCCAATAGAAACACACAAAATAGAAGTGAAAGCAATAAATAGAGGATATTTCATTTTTTCAGTGTAAGATCGATTTTTATTTCACCGAATGAACATCAAAAGTAGTATTTTCACGAGTGGCGTAGCCACGAGTGAAAATTCAACTTTTGGTGTTCATGAGTGAAATAAAAATTGATCTTACACTAAAAAAACAAATTTTCTGTTTCTTTCATGCTTTAAACTGTAATTTGTATTGCATTTTCAAAGCAACAGCCATCATCACTGAGATTTAACTTTTTCCAGGGCGATTTCGCGTTGATTTAGAGGTGTTCAGCGTGTTAACTGGGTATAATATTGGGTGTTAACTGAAAGTTTGCACCTAAAAGCAGCTTACAATGTTACTTTTTCAAATGGTTTGTTTGAAATTTGCTTTCAAATAATTTCCGCAGTTGCTACGCTCGTCTGGCGTCGCGTGCTTTATTTGCGTTGCGTAGGTGCTAAAAGTGACGTCATCAACGTCCGAATGACGTGAAAACGTGCGTGACGTAATTTCTGACACTATTTATAACGTTTAGTTAATTGACATCTAACATCCAAAGAAATAATGTATAATGTTTCGAAGAAACATCGAATTCACAAACAGTGAAAATAAAAATCGTATTGTCACTGTTTCAAACAGTGGCAATATCGATTTCGATTTCACTGAGAAATCTCTATATTTCACTGAAAAGCATGTAAGAATAAGGAATCATCAGAGACACCAAAGAGAAAGAAACACATGAAGTATAACTGCACCCTAATGGAAACATCAACAGCGGAAGGCCAAAAGGACAGTTACTTTCCCACAAAAAGGGCTATCCAAAACAAAATATAAGCGATAGACACACTCAAAGACAAACCCTACGAAATTCAGGTACACAGAAACACGATTACAACATTACGGCCACCGCAGAAGAGCAACGTCTTTTTGTGGATAAGAAGAACCCGTCAACGTGATTAAGGGAAAGGGGAGGCAACCTCCTTCAAAAGTAGTTTTGTCTCCCATGTCAATAGGGATCATCTCTTAAAGGAAAAAATTTGCTCCTCAGGAGCAAATTCTTTCCTTTAAGAAAAGACCTCTTTTTTCGGTGGGACCAGGCTTATACAAAAGCGAACAGTAAGTCTCAAAAGTTGTCTCCCTTTGAAAAATGGCTGAAAAAAATCTGCCAGGTGTTCGCATTCCCCTTACTTGACTCGGGGGCGAATAAAAGTATCAAAATTCAGACGAGCATGTTCTTTTACCGATTGTGACATTCATTTTATTACATTTAAAAGTTAGTTTAATTCTTAAATCTGTGTTAAAGTGGGCAACACTTATGCGGTGCCATTTTACTATCTATTCCAAATTTATAAATATCCTTAATTCGATTTATGGATATCCAGAATTCGAATTATGGATATCCTTGAATCGAATTTTGGATATCTATAAATCGGGTTGAATTGTGGATATCCATAATTCACATTTGGTTTCAGCCATTATTTATTGTATTTATTTGCCAAGACAAATTATGGATATCCATAAATCGAATTATGGATATCCATAATCGAATTATGGATATCCATAAATGGAACGAATTATGGATATCCATAGTTCGAATTAATAATTTTATGGATATCTATAATTCGAATTATAGATATCCATCAATCGAATACTGGCTATTCATAATTCGATTAATGGATATCCAAAATTCAGATCGATTTATCGATATCCATAATTCGAATTATGGATATCCATAAATTTTTATGGATATCTATAAATAGGGAATAAATAGTAAAAGGGCGCCCCATAAAAATGGCTATTTTAGTTTTCACATGCTTTTAAACACTCCGGCATTACACAGAAATTGGTCAAAGCGCAAATTTCAGAAGACTACAAGTATTCGATAAAATGGGCCAAGTACAGTAAAATTCCTTTATTAAGACCACCTTTGGGACTGTTCAAAAGTGGTCTTTAAGACCACTTTTGAACCGTCCCAGAGGTGGACTCTGACCAGAGGACATTCCATGCAGAAAACACACAGAAAGAATAGCTGCAACCTTCTAAATAAGCTTTTCAGAGCAGAATAATTCTTAATTTTCGTGGTCTTAATAGCGGAATTTCACTGTATATGCGAACTCAGTTTCGCCTGGATTCAGAATTGACCCATGTGATTTCTATACTCCTACTAATTTCAATTCTACCATACGTACGAGTACATTTAGTGACTCCTAGCCTGGATTCAGAATTAACCCTTGTGAGTTCTATACTCTAACAAAAAATGTAGTCGGCCTCCGCCCATAGGGGCTTGAAGAAATAGATGGTGCTTCCACGCAGAGCTGAAACCGACCACACACGAGTACTGGTAAACCGCTTAGGATCTAAGCATTCCCAGGCATAGCGGTGCGAATCAGACCGTCCATGCTTATAAACCCTATTTGTTTCATTGGGCGAAAGGGCTTGAGATAGACATTATGCGAGAAAATTTATCCGTTTACGTGAAAGAATTCCCTTGAGAAGCGACAGAATGATATTTTGCCTAACAGGACAGAACAACAACCCGAATCCTATTCTTATTGGCGAAAAGCTCTGCGTGAACGAGCCATGTTTCTGGCTTGAGATAAAAATAAGAACACATTTACATGTATGTATTTAACCGTATATAGTTCTTGAAGGCATACAAAAGTCCTAATGCTTATAAAATACATTGTAGTTTTTTTACAAATCTTTTTAGCTTCTTCTTTACATTTCGAACTCAATATATATGCAGTTGTATATTGGGTCTACCTACCTACCAACCTATCTATCTATCTATCTATCTATCTATCTATCTATCTATCTATCTATCTATCTATCTATCTATCTATCTATCTATCTATCTATCTATCTATCTATCTATCCGTCCGTCCGTCCATCCGTGGATCCGAGCAATGGGCAAATGACATTTAATGAGCAACGAAGCATCAGCGTCAATGCAACATGATGTTGCATCGACGTTTATACGTTAACGTCAGTTCATCGCCATAACGTTATATTGATGCTGACATGACGTTGTACACTTTGAATGTCTGTATCTCATTACAGACGGTGTACTTTACATTTAAATACTCACGATAATCGAGAGAGAGAGAGAGAATGAGCAGCATGGCATGCTCATAGAGAGAGAGAGAGGCAGCATGTGGACCATGGCATGCTTAGAGAGAGAGAGAGAGAGAGAGAGAGAGAGAGAGAGAGAGAGAGAGAGAGAATGAGCAGCATGGAATGCTCAGAGAGAGAGAGAGAGAGAGAGAGAGAGAGAGAGAGAGAGAGAGAGAGAGAGAGAGAGAGAGAGAGAGGCAGCATGTAGACCATTGCATGCTTAGAGAGAGAGAGAGAGAGAGAGAGTGAGAGAGAGAGAGAGAGAGAGAGAGAGAGAGAGAGAGAGAGAGAGAGAGAGAGAGAGAGAGAGAGAGAGAGAGAGAGAGAATGAGCAGCATGGCATGCTCAGAGAGAGAGAGAGAGAGAGAGAGAGAGAGAGAGAGAGAGAGAGAGAGAGAGATACAGAAACCTGGTGGACTAATCGAGAGGCTGTTCTAACGTGTACCGACAATCTGGATTTTAGAACAGAAATAAAAAAAATAAGGTTTGCCACTGTAAACTCCAGTTTTAATATATAAAAGCGGGGTTCAATGGGGTCAAAATTATATAGGCGTGTTTTCGTGATGATAGGGCAGAATATTTTTCTAGTCCTTTGGAATCATTGATTTTAGTCATAGAATTTTGAAAAAAATGAGGGTCACTGATGAGGTTTTAGTGACCAAAACTAGCTAGTCTTGCCCAGAAAAACTTGAATACATTTCAATGTTCAGTTCTGCATTGTAGTCCTTACTTCCAACGGTTTAACTTTTTACAGAACATACTTAATTTCATTAAAGCTGATGTAAAGGTAATGTGTGGCCGTCAAAATTCCCTCTGCCATCATCATAGTTTAGATGATGTTTTCCTGTCCTCTGTGATCATTGATTCCATTTTGGAATTTTGAAAATATGTCAGGGTAACTGATGAGGCCTTATTGGCCGAAATTAGCTAGACTGGCCCAGAGAAACGCTTCACAATTTTCGGTTCTATAGCGTATTCCTTGCTTCCAAAGGATTACGTACAGCTGTTGTCAACAGAATGTGTGGTGGCCAGAAACAGTTCCCCAACCCTTCACCATAGTGTAGATGTTATTTTCTTGTCGTCTGGGATGATTGATTTCATTATGGAATTCATAAAATATTTTAGGGTCACTTATGAGGTCTAATTGGCGAAACTAGCTAGTCCGGCCCAGACGAACATTGACCACATCACATTTTTCAGCTCTGTAATGTATCCGTTGAATCGAAAGGGCTGCCGTTTTGTGGAACATATTTAATTTCATCACGCAAACATGCTTATATAAATTTGACCCCCTTGAACCCCACTGTTATATAGTAAAACAGGGGTTTACAGGGGTAAACCTTAGTTTAATTATTTCTGCTCAAAATATAGATTGTGGGTACTCGTTAGAACTGCCTCGATGATAAATATAGATTGTGGGTACTCGTTAGAATATAGATTGTGGGTACTCGTTAGAACTGCCTCGATGAGGCGGTTCTAACGTGTACCAACAATCTATATTTTGAGCAGAAATAAGAAAAATGTCACATTTTATTTTTCATCTTAAGATTTTTTTCATTTTTACGGCGGTAAAAATTACATTGTATTTGTATGGGCGTGTTTCTCGTAATGTTCCACAGCTGGAGTTAAAGGGATGTGCTGGGGACGGACCCCCCCCCCCCACCCCTACACACACACGCTTCTTCATCGTAGTGCAGATGATATTTTCTAGTTCTGTGGGATGCCGTTGTGGAATTTTTACAAAATTTCAGGATCCCTAATGAGAATCTAGTTTGTCTGGCCGACGAGAAATTAAATACAGGAAATTCCGCTATTAAGACCACCTAAAATTAAGACTAAATCTGCTTTTAGAAGCTTATTTAGTAGGTTACAGTTATTCTTTCTTTGTCTTTTCTGGATACAGTGTTCTCTGGTCAGACACCACCTTTGGGACTTTTCAAAAGTGGTCTTAAAGACCACTTTTGAACAGTCCCGAAGGTGGTCTTAATATAGGAATTTACTGTAATTCACATCAATTGTAAATTTTTAAACGCCGAAAAAAAAGTAAATTTGAGGATGACAAATTGTGATATTTTCCTTATTATTACTTAAAACATAAGTTGTGGGTGCTCGATAGAACCGCCTTAATGAGGCGGTTCTGTCGAGTACCCACAACCTATGTTTTAGATCCGAAATACGTGGTGGTAATATTTAGCCTATGTGTCTCAGATAAAATAAAATATATATACTTGAGTATATATATGTTTAAACTGCTCACCGAAAACCATGCTGAACGCAAGTACCAAAACGCACAAGCCAATTGCCTTCTTCATTCTCGAACTAGAAAAAAGTAGCTATGTGTTGTTTCCTTGTGGCGCAAAAATTGTGTATTGAAATTCGCAATTGTGGGAAGTCTTTTTATAGCAAGAACGGACGTCAGTGTTTATAACATTTGCGTAAATTTGTATTGTTTTTTTTTTTCAATGTTACCACACGGCAAAACCCTCGTGGTAGCATGGACACAGATCACTGATCATAGCATGCTCTGTCCGCATGAACCTGCTAAACTTGCTTGGTTGGGTTGTTCTGAGATGAATAATAAAAGTTCCTAAACAGATTAAATGAGGCGCTAATCTATGTCCTTTTTTGTTACACAGGTCACATCGTAAGTTTTACCCTGCCCTTGCTTAAGCTTCAGTTTTCGTTAAAATATGCTTCTTGTCACGTACTCTTCCAGGAGTGCAAGTTAGTGGAAAAAAGCAAACTGTTTATTAAAGTCACACGTGTATTATACATGTAGAAAGTGTTTTGCGATAAAACTAAAAGGGAAAATAAGGTGCTTTTCAACTCAGTTCGCGGACAAAAATCTGTTTTCCACCAAAGAATACAGCTTCTATTAAATGTCTAGAGACATAGAAACAAAAATAAGAACGCCTCTAGAAGGAGAAACAAGGTCTGTACGTCCATCCGATCCCACCGATGTAGAACTGTGTAACAAAGTACTTGATCTGATGTACTCTGATATGCGAATTAAGGTGGAAGAAATAGCGAATGCATTTCACATTCACATTCCACATGGTAGCGTCTCAACAATTTAAATACCCCCGACATACGAAGTATGTCAGGGGGTATATAGTTTTCGTCTTTCCGTCCGTTCGTTGGTTCGTTCGTTCGTATTTCCGTCTCATCACGTGAACAAGTCAGTGAAATGAAGACCCCGCTATACGCCACTTTATATAGAGAAAACTGGGGTTTACGGGGGGGGGGGGGGGGGGGGGGGGTAAACATTATTTTCTTATTTTTGCTCCAAGACATAGGTTGTGGGTACTCGTTAGAACCGCCTCAATGAGGCGGTTCTAACGAGCACCCCCAACCTATGTTTGCAATATTTATAAGAAAAAACATCAAGGATTTTCATCAGAAAAGGAGCCATTTTGGAGATGTGAAAAAATGCACTAAGTCGCACGGGTGTGTTATCGTAATGTGTCCCGCCGTTCGTCAACCTTTACGTCAAAGTTTTGCGTTAAACCTTTTTGATTGCTCATATCTCTGTAACCACATGTTAGATTGCACGACCCGCAGAAAAAGCAACCGACTGAAGTCGGTTTTTTCTAAGAGTGCCCTAAAATCACCGTGTCATTCTGTCATTCTGTCATTCTGTCAATCTGTCAGTCTGTCAGTCTGTCATTCTGTCTGTCCGTCCGTAACCTGTTTGTGAAAATTGGTGATAGTGACTTAACCGCTTGGAATATTTAAACAATTTTTGGCATACTGATAGATATCAATGAGATCTAACCAATGAACTTACGAAATAATACATTCCATTTAGTATAGCCTCGCCGAGGCGAAAAATGTGAAAATTTTTGAACATTTTTGAACTGCTTCTCCTCGAAAACCGTTGGGCCGATTGAAGTCAAATTTCATATGGAGCCTCTATGGGATGGGGGACACCATAATTTGCTCATGGGGTCAAGGTCACATGACCAAAATGGCCGCCAAGCCATATATGGTTTGTCTGTCTGTCTGTCCGTAACCCGTTTGTGAAAATTGGTGATAGTGACTTAACCGCTTGGAATATTTAAACAATTTTTGGCATACTGATAGATATCAATGAGATCTAACCAATGAACTTGTGAAATATTACATTCCATTTAGTATAGCCTCGCCGAGGCGAAAAATGTGAAAATTTTCGAACTGCTTCTCCTCGGAAACCGTTGGGCCGATTGAAGTCAAATTTCATTTGGAGCCTCTATGGGATAGGGAAACCAAAATTTGCTCATGGGGTCTAGGTCACGTGACCAAAATGGCCGCCAAGCCATATATGGTAAAAACCCTTCAAAAATAGTCTTCTCCAGAACCACTGGGCAGATTTCCACGAAACTTGATAAATAGCATCTGGGATGTAGGCCTATCATAAATTGCTAAAATGGTGACCCTGGGTTGACCTTGACCTTCTTTGGGTCCGTCCGTAACCCGTTTGTGAAAATTGGTGATAGTGACTTAACCGCTTGGAATATTTAAACAATTTTTGGCATACTGATAGATATCAATGAGATCTAACCAATGAACTTACGAAATATTACATTCCATTTAGTATAGCCTCGCCGAGGCGAAAAATGTGAAATTTTTCGAACATTTTTGAACTGCTTCTCCTCGGAAACCGTTGGGCCGATTGAAGTCAAATTTCATATGGAGCCTCTATGGGATGGGGGAAACCTAAATTTGCTCATGGGGTCAAGGTCACTTGACCAAAATGGCCGCCAAGCCATATATGGTTTGTCTGTCTGTCCGTCTGTAACCCGTTTGTGAAAATTGGTTATAGTGACTTAACCGCTTGGAATATTTAAACAATTTTTGGCATACTGATAGATATCAATGAGATCTAACCAATGAACTTGCGAAATATTACATTCCATTTAGTATAGCTTCGCCGAGGCGAAAAACTTTCGAACTGCTTCTCCTCGGAAACCGTTGGGCCGATTGAAATCAAATTTCATATGGAGCCTCTATGGGATGGGGGAAACCAAAAATTGCTCATGGGGTCCAGGACACATGACCAAAATGGCCGCCAAGCCATATATGGTCTGTCTATCTGTCCGTCCGTAACCCGTTTGTGAAAATTGGTGATAGTGACTTAACCGCTTGGAATATTTAAACAATTTTTGGCATACTGATAAATATCAATGAGATCTTATCAATGAACTTGCGAAATATTACATTCCATTTAGTACAGCCTCGCCGAGGCGAAAAATGTGAAAATTTTCGAACTGCTTCTTCTCGGAAATCGTTGGGCCGATTGAAGTAAAATTTCATATGGAGCCTCTACGGGATGGGGGAAACCAAAATTTCCTCATGGGGTCCAGGTCACATGACCAAAATTGCCGCCAAGCAATATTTGGTAGAAACCCTTCAAAAATAGTCTTCTCCAGAACCACTGTGCAGATTTCCACGAAACTTGATAAATAGCATCTGGAACGTAGGCCCATCATAAATTGCTAAAATGGTGACCCTGGGTTGACCTTGACATCTTTGTGCCTAGGTCAAACTTTGACACATATGCTTTTGTGTTGGATTTTATCCTGCAAATGATTCAGAATACAGTACTAAAGTATAAGATATATTTTTGCTCCTTACGATAAGGCGCATTTATTGGGGGAACCGTTTTATGTCCAGGTCACATGACCAAAATGGCCGCCATACCCATATATGGTAACACTCATAAAGCTAAAAGCATCCGGCGGGTCGTGCACTTCAGCTGAAGCACTGGTTCTCCTCATATTTGGTAAAGGATATCTCTATAGCATTACCTTTCATATGGAATATCTAAGCCCCTGGGTCAAGCCCCCGGGTGGGCTGTCCGTCCGTTTGTCAACTTTTACGTCAAAGTTTTGTGTTAAACCTTTTGATTGCTATATATGTATGTCGCAACATGTTGGATTCTCTTCATATTTGGAACAGGATATCTCTATAGCATTATCTTTCATATGGCATATCTAAGCCCCTGGGTAAAGCCCCTGGGTGGGCTGTCCGTCCGTTTGTCAACTTTTACGTCAAAGTTTTGTGTTAAACCTTTTTGATTGCTCATATCTCTCTCACCACATGTTTGATTCTCTTCATATTTGGTACAGGATATCTCTATAGCACTAGCCTTCATTTGGAATATCTAAGCTCGCGGGTCAAGCCCATGGGTGGGCTGTTCGCCCGTCAGTCCGTTCATCAATATTTACGTCAATGTTTTGTGTTAAACCTATTTAATTGCTCATATCTCTGTAACCACATGTTAGATTGTCTTCATATTTGGTAAAGGATATCTCTATAGCATAACCTTTCATATGGAATATCTAAGCCCCTGGGGCAAGCCCCTGGGTGGGCTGTCTGTCAGTTTGTCAACTTTTACGTCAAAGTTTTGTGTTAAACCTTTTTGATTGCTTATATCTCTGTAACCTCATTTTAGATTCTCTTCATATTTGGTACAGAATATAGCTATAGTATCAACTTTCATATTGAATATCTAAGCTCCTGGGTCAAGCCCCTGGGTGGGGCTAGGGGTCAATAATTAGGACTTACACATTTTGATTACGTCCAAGTTTTGTGTTAACTGTTTTGGTTTAAACAATATTTATTAGGATATATTCACATGTATGCATCGCATTATAGTATATGGCACAGGCTTTGATAGCTGTTTTCATTATACTCCTTGCATACAAAGTATATCAAAGGTTATAGTTTTTATCTTTCCATCTGTTCATTATTAGTTACTTTGTTCTTTCTTTATGCTGTAACCCTTGTCAAATGTGTCAGCTTATATATTGGTCCTTGTGATCTTAGAAACTACAGCGACTAGAACTGTTAAATTTTGCATAATATTTTCTCTTGAAATGCAGACAATAATAAATGCAAGTAATAATAAAAAATGTATTGCTTTATTATGTCATTATACAGCTTCTTTAATTCAGCAAATGTTCTATGACAGCCTACTCTATGTTTGTTGTTTCCAGGTAAAATTGTTCCAAATTGCAACAAACTTTGATTTTTTATTATTCAGCAAAAGCAAGCAGTTGCATCTTTGGATATGATAAATTATACTATATTTGTTGAAATGCAATAGTTATTCTCAGTGGATTAAATGGAAAGTTTATTTGGAAAGGTTCAATGCTACAAACAAATTTTCATTTCCACTAACAAGGGATGGTACTGGTCGGGGGTATACGTGCCACAATGGGCACTTTCTCTAGTATATGATCGCTTTGGTATACACAAGCTAACAGCCCGTTGGGTCCCAAAATCCCTTGGCGCCGAGTTAATGACAAACGGAGCATCAATATGCAGCGCATTGTTGAATCGGTTTAGGTCAAAGGAAGATGTCTGATGGCTGTAGTTGAGACCTGGGTCCATTTTTATGAGCCAGAGAATAAAACTCAAAGTCGCCAGTCGGTAGGGCCGGGGTCTCCAAGGCCAAAGAAGTTCAAAACGCAACCTTCTGCTGGCAAGGTGATGGCAATTGTATTTTGGGACGCACAAGGCGTTATTATGTTGGACTTTCTAGCAAAGAAAAGTACAAAAACAGGTGCGTATTATGCAAATTTGCTCGACCACCTGAGAACGGCGATCCGCGAAAAACACCGAGGTAAACTCTCCAAAAGAGATTCTGCTCCACCCGGACAATGCTAGAGTTCACACTTTTAAAATTGCAATGGATGCTGTTGAGCGGAATGGGTACGCGCTAATACCGGAATCAGCTCCTAGTGACTATTTCCTATTCCCAAACTTGAAAAAAGATATCCGTGGACGTCATTTCCGGTCCAACGAAGAATTTGTGGTGGCAGTTGAGGAGTGGGTCGGAAACAAGGACTCTGGCTTCTTCAGTTCTGGGCTGATGGCACTGGACCAGCGTTGGTCCAAGCGTATCATTCTAGAGGGCAATTACATCTAAAAAGAAGAGACCGATTTCAACCAGAAATAAGTTAGGTTGGTTATTTATTGACCCGCCCCCGTAGGTTGTTGGTGCTAGTTCGAACTGCTTGAATGGGGCGGTTCTAAAGTGTACTCACAACCTATGTCTTGGAGTAGACATAAGCAAATTTGTGTATGCCCCTGCATGATAGTTTGAGTCACTGGTTGAGAAAGAGAAAGCTTAAGCCATTGATTAAGACCGAGGCAGTTTGCAGCAATTATTGAGACAGAGATAGTTTAAGTCATTGATTGAGACAGAGGTAATGCCACTGATTGAGACAGAGGTAGTTTCAGCTACTGATTGAGACAGTGTTAGATTGAGCCACTGATTGAGACAGAGGTAGTGTGAGCCACTGATTGAGACAGAGTATATTAAAGCCACTGACTGAGACAGAGGTAGTTTGAGCCACTGATTGAGACAGAGGTAGTTTGAGCCACTGATTGAGAAAGAGGTAGTTTGACCCACTGATTGAGACAGAGATGGTTTCAGAGACTGAATGAGACAGGCAGTTTGAGAGATAGTTTGAGCCATTGTTTGATACAAAAGTAGTAAGATCCATTGATTGAGGTAGTTTGACCCGATGATCGAGACATACGTCGTTTGAACCACTGACTGTTTGGGACAGAGGTAGTTTAATCCACTGATTCTTTGGGACAGAGGTAGTTAAGCCACTGATTGATACAGAGGTAGTTTTATCTACTGATTGACGCAGAGGTAGTTTGAGCCACTGATTGAGATAGAGGTAGTTTACGCTACTGTTTGAGACAGAGGACGTTTAAGCTACTGACTGACACAGAGGCATTTTGAGTCAATGACTGAGACAGAAGTAGTTTAGTTTGAGCCACTGATAAGGACATAGTCAGTTTGAGCCACTGATTGAGACAGAGGTAGTTTGATCCACTAATTGAGAAAAAGGTTATTTACGCCACTGAGACAGAGGAAGTTTAAGCCAATGGTTGAGACAGAGGTAGTTTCAGCCACTGATTGAGACAGAGGTAGTTTAAGCCACTGATTGAGACAGAGACAGTTTGAGCAATTGAATGAAACAGGAATAGTTTGAGCCACTGATTGAGACAGAGGTAGTTTCAGCTACTGATTGAGACAGGCATTTTGAGCCACAGAATGAGGCAGAGGTAAGTTGAGAGAGTGATTGAGACAGAGATAGTTTGAAGCACTGATTGAGGCAAAGGTTGTTAAAGCCACTAATTGAGACAGAGGAAGTTTTAGCCACTGATTGAGACAGAGTTATTTTGAATTACTGATTGAGCAATGAGTAGTGTATGCCACTGATAGATACAGAGGTAAGAGGTAGTTTGATCCATTGTTTCAGATAGAGTACGTTTGATGCACTGATTGAGACAGAGGTAGTTTGAGTCACTGATTGAGACAGAGGCTGTATGAGCTACTGATTGAGACAGGGGTAGTTTGAGCCACTGACTGAGGCAGGCAGTTTGTGTCACTGAATGATATAGAGTAAGTTTGATCCACTGACTGAGACAGAGGTAGTTTGAGCCACTGATTGAGACAGAGGTAGTTTGAGCCACTGATTGAGACAGAGGTAGTTTGAACCACTGATTGAGACAGAGTAAGATTGCCCCGCTGACTGAGACAGAGGTAGTTTGATCCACTGATTCAGACAGAGTTAGTTTGATCCACTGAAACAGGGATAGTTTGATCCACTGACTGAGACTGATGCAGTTTGATCCACTGACTGAGACAGATGTAGTTTGAGCCACTGATTGAGACAAAGGTAGTTTGAGCCAATAATGGAGATAGAGGTAGGTTTGAGCCACTAATTGAGGCAAATGCTGTTTAAGCCACTGATTGGGACAGGGGTAGCTTAAGCCACTGATGGTGAAAGAGATAGTTTGAGCCAATGACTGAGGCAGAGGTAGTTGTAGTTGCTAACTGATACAGAGGTAGTTTGAGCCACTGATCGAGACAAGGTTAGTTTGAGCCACTGATTGAGACAGATACAGTTTGTGCCACTGATTCAGGCAGAGGTAGTTTGAGTCACTGATTGAGACAGCGGTAGTTTGGGCCACTGATTGAGACAGACTTAGTTTGTGCCACGTATTGAAAGAAGTAGTTGGAGCCACTGATTGTTTGAGACAACGTTAGTTTGATCCCCTAATCGATACAGAGAAAGTTTGAGCCACGGATTGAGACAGGGGTAGTTGGCGCCACTGAGGGTTATACATATCACCAGGGATGGAGGCATCATAACATTTTAAATATGTATGTCTCAATGGTCTATAAGATAAAGGGGTGTCATGTATACTCATCTGGATCGCCTCAACAATGCGATTCTAATGAATATACAAAATTTTTATTGACGAGACAAAACAATGAAGGCATCGCCCTAATCTATTCGTAGCTATTTTATTTCTTGAGCCATGCGAATGATTTTCTAGCATTTTGAAATATGCTTGAAACATAGATTGTGGGAACTCGCTAGAACCGCCTCTGAGATTACATGTAAAGCAACTAGGCCTTTAGGATTCCTTAGACGTAACTTGGTCTTTGCACCTAGGCAGACAAAGGATTTGCATATAAAACATTGTTTCGCCCTCAACTTGAATATGCATCACCCATTTGACATCCCTATGTTAAAATTCAGATTCAGCAGGTGGAGAAGGTGCAGAGGACAGCTGCTTGATGGACCTGCAGGCGATGGCGAAATAGAAGTAACGTCGGTGACATGCTTAATGAACTAGTGGCCGACCCTGGGGGCCCGTCGTGAGCAGTCCTCTTTAACCTTCTTCTATAAGATACACTCTGATACAGTGTCTATTATAAAGATAGGTACTTAGGTACTTGACCCCTGTAACAGAGTCGATCCAAACAAGGGCATCAAAATTAAACGACACAATATCGTGTGTGTGTGTGTGTGTGTGTGTGTGTGTGTGTGTGTGTGTGTGTGTGTGTGTGTGTGTGTGTGTGTGTGTGTGTGTGTGAATTCGGGTTTAACGTCGCTTTCAACAATTTTTCAGTCATATCACGACGGTGTCTGGTTGCGACAGGGAGCTCAATGCTCACTTTTATAGTGCTGCCTCACTGAAGTATCATGTCCCAGACGTGTGTGTGTGTGTGTGTGTGTGTGTGTGTGTGTGTGTGTGTGTGTGTGTGTGTGTGTGTGTGTGTGTGTGTGTGTGTGTGTGTGTGTGTGTGTGTGTGTGTGTGTGTGTGTGTGTGTGTGTGTGTGTGTGTGTGTGAATTCGGGTTTAACGTCGCTTTCAACAATTTTTCAGTCATATCACGACGGTGTCTGGTTGCGACAGGGAGCTCAATGCTCACTTTTATAGTGCTGCCTCACTGAAGTATCATGTCCCAGACACATTACATGATACCACACCCAGTCACATTATCCTGACACTGGGTCGACCAGTCCTAGCTCTACCCCGTAAATCTGAGTGCCAAGCGAGCAGCAGCTAGTACTATTTTTAACGACTTTGGTATGTCGCGGCCGGGGATCGAACCCGTGACCTCCCGTTCCCCGAAGCGGACACTCTACCAACTTAGCTATCGGGGCCGGTCACAATATCGTAGGTACCAGTCCTATAGTGATGCCCTGAAGAACTCCTTCTTTCATAGAACTATTCTTCAATGGAATAGTCTTCCCTCCTCTGTGGTGAATGCCAAGTCCGCAGAAGTAAGTGTAAGATTGAGACTCAGAGGTACGCGTTTTATGATACCCATGTTATGCAGATTGTAAATAGTTTTAAGGACACAGCCAATGCCTCTTCTGTTTATTTTTTTTTTTTTTTTTTTCAATTCTAAATTTAGCCACCCAACCAACTGAGGTAATGGCCAAATGTGAACGACTCAGTATGAGAAGATACATAATACCCATTTTCTATGTTTTTGAGCAGAAATAAGAGCAATAGAGCCATGACGGACCTAATTCGAGTACCTGAGTTATGATGTATTTGCATTGTTATTTACAGTTTTTTTTCTATATTTAGCTCTGACAGCCATTTTGTACAGTGGAGCAGAACCACATAAGCACTTTTGATTGAGGGGTCACTCAAGGAACATTTCTGTAAAAGTTATTTTGAAACTGAGCCATTGGAGAAGATGTTCTGTATTGATGTTTCTATCTTTACCTCTGCAGTCATATGAACATTTTGTTCAGCAGGGCTAAACCCATTTCGGCAATTTAAGCAATCATCCGTACATGATTGATTAATTGTTTTGAGTTTAATGACATGTTAACCCTTGTGGGTCATTTTGTGGCGTCTCCCAGAGAAAGGGTGAAAAGAGATAGTTGAGGAGATGAAAATGAGGAATAGTGGAGAAAGACAAAAATGAATGGAAGTGTTGAAACAGAAGAAATAACAACCCCCTCTGCATTTACCTGCTACAAGGACCTTCTGAAAGTCAATATTAGTTGGAAGCCCCTGTGACCGAAAACACACGTCACCTTTGCCTCACCCAACCACCCCCAGTCATCAGTACAATAAAACCTACTTTGAGATGGGATATTTCAAAGGAACAGACCTAAGCTGAGCTATCCTGTTTAATCAGTTTTGGTACAAAAATACAAGAGAAACATTTCTGTGAATTGGGTTTGAAACTGCGCCATTGACCTAGGGGGATATGTCATTCAAAGGTTTTTTTTTCTATTTTTAGCTCTGGCAGCCATTTTCTTCAGTGAAGTGGACCCGTTTTAGCAATACTGGTAGAGGGTCAACAAAGGAACATTTCTGTGAAAATATTACGAAATTGGATTATTAACGTAGGAGGGAAGATGTCCGTTAAAGGTTTTTCTATTTCTAACTCTGGTGGCCATTTTGTACAGTGAAGTGGACAGAATGGGAGCGGAAGTGAACGGCCATTTGCGATTGAACAACACTTGCGATTTGTACAGTGGACGATCAGTCACTTGCGATATAATATTATCACGTGGTATCTCAAATATGTAAACACAGAAGCCATTAGCGTGAGTTTTTGGTCATTACTTTTATTTGTGTAAGTTGTCAATACATTTGTCACTTTACTGATAATAATTTCGTTGGTATAATTGATCCTATCGGTGGACTTAACGATGGTTATCAGTTGACATGTGTTTCTCTGTTGCTGGCATACGTTTCTAAAAGTGGTTTAAATGACAGATGAATATTTAGAGGCCACTTCTTTTAGTTTCTCTGACATCTTTAATAAACTATAAAGCCTACTGACAAAAAGGATGTTTACACTGATGTAACATACGGCAGCTAAATCTTATCTTGTATTCCCATCACTTTTGATGATCTGAACGGTCACTTGACATTGGATTGAACGATCCCTTGCGATTTGTAATAACTGGAGTTGAACAGTCACTTGCCAAATTTATCATTGAAATTGAACAGTCACTTGCGATGGTGATTTCACAAATAACATTTTTGTGATTTAGGGTCATTCTAAGAAGTCTGATCAGGTACTGACATCAAATAACCAAAACACGTCCTTCTTTTACCATTGCAGAAAAGTGTCCAGGACATTGCTACTGTTTCATCAGCATGGTGCGGAACTATTTTCACTTCTGCATTTTCAAGTGAAAACACACACGTTATTTGATTTGAGGTGCGACGCCCAGTCAACACTATTCAGGTCACCTTGCAGACGTTGCTTCCAATTTTGTGGCTTTTAACCGACACTGAGATGAAATGACATTTCAGCCCATACCACCCACACAAACCAATAGGGTTTACATGCAGGGTCGGGCCGACTCGCACCACTTTGCCAGGGTAGGCGACGACCCTCTGAGCGGTTTACCAGTACTCATGAGCGATCCGTTTCAGCTCTGCCTGGAAGTACAGTGCATCCCAGTCTCGGTCGGATGGACATAGGCAAAAGACCATTGGTAGGCTAAAGATCATCAGTAACATTAAATTACTTTTAACGTAACTCACAAAGCATTAAAATTTACTTCATTCATTATATGAATTGTAAAAAATAGCTTACAAGTATTCTGTTATCGGACTTTTTTTAATCAAAATGGTGTGCAATTTATTCCTTGGCCTGCGTTTTTGGCCGGATTTAAACTGAATCGAGCATCTTTGTGACCAGCTCGGAAAACGTGTGTACAGCCCACATCATCCGCAAATCAACCGTCAGCAGCTTGCCATGGCGGTACATGAAGAATGGGACAACATCACACAAGACCAGATACAGCGTTCATTCGAAGCATGAGGCGTCGATGCCAAGCGACACTTGATGGTATGGTGAACATACCCGGTATTACGATATGTGGTTTTGATTTTTGGGTGTGTGCACTTATTCGAGTCTCCAATGAAATGCACTCTGTAGTGAGTCTGTGTATAAGTTAGTGCTACTCATTTAACGTGATCTAATGCTGCAAATATTGTGAATCGATTAAAATTTGAGGGGTTGCGTTTTCATTGAATCCGAGTATATCTCAAAGGGTATACGATATATGGTGATCACAAGGCGGCCATACTGTTATCTTTAAAGGGGAGATAACTCAAATACAACAATACCAAGAGTTGTATTTCTTTCTCATGACATGCCTTCTTGTATTCAATTGCGCCAAGTTCCATTAGAATATCTCAAAGATTATTGGAGTTACGACCACTATAATGTTATACTGTCAGGGGAGATAACTCCAAAACCAGTGCACCCAGAGTTGTAATTTATGCGCATGACACGCCCGCTTAATCTCATGTATACCTGTACCAAGTGACATCGTGGCCCCTGCCCATCGGGGCTTGAAGAAATATATGGGCTGCATGATGCTTCAACGCAGAGCTGAATCTGACCAGCACACGATTACTGGTAAACCTCTTAGAGGATCTAAGCCTGCTCAGAAAAAAGGGGTGCGCATGAGTCGGACCGTCCATGCTTATAAACCCTATTAGTTTCAGGGCGACAGGGCTTGAGATGTCATTTCAGCTCAATGTCGGGTAAAAGTCCCACAAAATTGGAAGCAACGTCTCCAAAATGACCTATAGTGTTGATGGGGACGTTAAACTTCAAATCAAACAAAGAAAAACCAAGTGAAATCAATATGTCGCCTAGGTATGGGAGATATGGTGATCACAAGGTAGAGATTCTACTTTATTGGAAGGGGATATAACTAAAAATCATGACAACCAGAGTTGTGGTTTTTATGCATGACACGCCGGGTCAACCTTGTGAACAATTGTGCCAGGTACCATCAATATATCTCAAAGGATATTGGAGTTATGGCCATCACAATGTAGTCACGCTATTGTATTGGAAGGGGAGGTAACTAAAAAAGCCATGGCACCCAGAGGTGTTGTTCTTGCGCATGACACGCCGTCTCAGCCTAGTGAACAATTGTGCCAGGTACCATCAATATGTCTCAAATGGGGAAATATGGCCATCACAAAGTTGTCATTCTATTTTATTGGAAGGGGAACTGGCAAATAGAGTTGTGACACTTGCGCATGGCACACCGTCTCAGCCTTGTGAACAATCATTGAATCTCAAAGGGTTTTGGAGAAATGGCCATCACAAGGTTTCGTCAACGGAAGAACGGACGAACGGACGGACACCAAGCTGATCGCTATATACCCCGAACCTATTCGGTCTGGGTAAAATAAAAAAACACCGTTTGGTCATTGGAACAGCCTACCAGTGACGCCAGCAACAGAATGATAAGCAAATGCCGGAGATGCCAAGGTTAGCCTGCATTTTGCCGGTACTCTGGCCTTTGTAAAGACCACCTGGTCAGATATTCTAACTGGCACTGGCTATGGGACCCGATTTGCAGGTAGGAACTGACCACCTTCCATAGCCGCGATGTGCAGCCTGCTATTTTTCTAACCGGTTATCGAAATTCTGTAACTTACAGACCATTTTCCTTTTATTTCACCGTGCCTGAGACGAGAGTGGTGCATTGGTCCTAATGTATCACTCCGTGCAAAAACCTTTTAGAAAGTGGAACAACTAATCCTGGTCATATTCTAGGGGAAGCCCCTATGTGATTATAGAGCCCGGTTACCTTAAAAACCTGTCAACGTCAACGTGGGTGACTAATGGCTGTACTTCCGTGTTAAACCCTACGTCTATAAGGTCTACTCCCATGGGCGCCTAATGACGAGTACTTGAGTCCATCACGAACAGGAACGTCGTCTAGAAGGCGTTTTCTTGCGTATACCAGCAATTAAGTAATCTATGCTGTCTGTCCTCCGTGGGCTTGTGGATCTGAGCACTGGCTCTTCGGAGTCTAACTGTTGGTTTTCTTTTGCTCCAGCATTTCAGTGGTTTCTTGCTGTCGAGTCCTCACCGTTGTCTCACCTCTTTGGTTCTTTGATTTTTGTGTTCACGGAGATGTTGCACTGATGAGTTAGGAGGCCTTCATGCGGACTGAACAAATTATTTGTCTAAATCGCGACGGAAGTAAGGGCGAGGATTGTTGCCACGTAAAATCGATTTAAGCCCCCCGGTGGAAATCTTCCACTGACCGTTCCAAGGCGGCTCTTCTGTGGCGATATATTTGTGTTGTTGTTTGTTGCTTACTGTGTGTATCACTTGTGTCTTTTAATTTTGGATGGCCATATGGCCATTTTGTGGGAAAGTAACTGTCCTGATGGCCTTCCTTTGTTTAGGTTTCCATTATGGTCTGGTCGCTTAATGTTTGTATTTCTTTCCCTTTGGTGTCTTTTATGGGTGGAGTAAGTTAATTGTATCAATTCCTGATCTTTGTTCTACTTCTACTCTTAATTATCAAATCTATAGTTCGAAGCTCGCTCGGGTTATATGTGGGATGCCAGTTTTGCAACAGAAGGTCATGTGACTTTTCTTCGGGTACCCTAGTTTTCTTGTCAGGGCCGTTAAAGAGCAACACAAACGAATAAATAAAAATAAACAGCAGTGTGTGCTCTTGCGCACATGCGCGTGTGTGCTCTTTGTTTGTTTGTAATGGAGTTTAATGGCCCCGTCAACACTGTTCCAGGTCATTTTTGACCTAGTTAGTTTACCTATACACATTTTTCATGCGGAGGCTTATACGTAAGCGGTTAACCAGTACAGTGCACATTCTTTCGCCAGAAACTGACAACTGCCCTTCTTGAATCAGCGGAAGGGAGATTGGTATGTTGATTTTAGGTTTAAGGTTACCGTCAACACTGTAAATGTCGTTTTAGAGACGTTGCTTCCAATTTTGTAGGACTTTTACCCGGCACTGAGATGAAATGACATCTCAAGCCCAGTCGCCCAATGAAACCAATAGGGTTTATTAACATGGACGGTCCGCCTCGCACCGCGGTTCCTGGACAGGCTTACATCCTCTAAGCGGTTTACCAGTACTCGTGTGCAGGCCGGATTCAGCTCTGCGTGGAAGCATCATGCAGCCCATATATTTCTTCAAGCCCTTATGGGCGGGGGCTAGCGGAAGATAGAGAATGTCCGTAGAAAAGACATCATGATCAATCTCCACAAAAGAATGTTATCGAACCCGTGTCCTTCTGATCACCAGTCAGACTGCGCGCATCTGTATTTTAGCTCTTTGCCAGAAAAGAGGAGACACTGTGATACGTCAGTACAGTATGAGCGAGCAGCGTGGAGATGGGGAATATAGGTGCGATTAAGCGAATGTTTGTTTTTGTTTGATTTGATGTTTAACGTCCCCATCAACACTATAAAGGTCATTTTGAAGACGTTGCTTCCAAATTTTGTGGGACTTTTACCCGACACTGAGATTAAGTGACATCTCAAGCCCTATCACCCAATAAAACCAATATGGTTTACAAGCATAGACGTTCCGACTCGCACCGCATTGCCTGTGCAGGCTTAGATCCTCCAAGCGGTTTACCGGTACTCGTGTGCGGGCCGGATTCAGCTCTGCGTTGAAGCATCATGCAGCTTAAGCGAATGACTTCAGCATACTAACAAGTGACCGTTCAATCTAATCGCAATTGACCTGTACACTCCGAATACTTACAAAAGCAAGTGATCTGAACGGTTTGTTTTTTCTCCTGTGTCATACTTTTAACAGTTCTTCGATCTGATTTGCATTTTTAAGATGTCTTTGATTTCTATTCAATCAGTGGTACTATTGGAAGCCTTAAATGCTAAATAACAAAGGAAATGCTTACTGGCACACGTTTTATGCGTATTTACAATGGTGTCAACCGCTTATAGCATAACGATAATCAAAGTGACCAACAATCTAGCTCTTCTCATGCCATCCAAAAATAGCATGATAAAATAACATGGAATATGATAAAAACATTCATCTTACCATCAAGACATATAAATTGCACATAAGCGTTATGTTTGCGGAGCAAAAATGAAATTCCTTACCGTGTCGGCAAAAATATCATACCGCAAGTGACTGATCTCCACTGTACAAATCGCAAGTGATGTTCAATCGCAAATGGCCGTTCACTTCCGCCCCCATACTGTGACATTTGGCAGAGGGTCACCAAAGGATCATATCTGTGAAATTATTTTGAAATCAGACCCTTAGCCTAGGAGTAGATGTTATTTAAAGGTTTTTCTATTTTTTAGCTAAGGTGGCCATTTTGTTCAGCAGAGGAGAGTCTTTTTAGCAATTCTGTTAGAGGGTCACCAAAGGCACACCTGTGAAATTATTTTGAAATCGGACCATTTACCTAGGAGAAGATGTTGATTAAAGGTTTTTTTTATATATATATTGGCTCTGGTGTTCACTTTGTTCGCCGGAGCAGAACCATTTCTGCCGGTTTGGTAGAGGGTTACCCAAGGAAAATTCTTGTGAAATTATTTTGAAATCGGACCAGTTGCCTAAGAGGACCTATCATATAAGGTTTATCTATTTTTAGATCTGGTGGTCATTTGGTTCAGCGGAGCGGAACTATTTTAGCAATTTTGGTAGAGGGTAACCAAAGTAAGACGCCTGTAAAATTATTTTGGCATCGAACCATTAGCCTAGGAGATGTCGTTCAAACGTTTTTCTAGGGTTTTTTTTCTACTTTTAGCTATGGCGGCCCTTTTGTTCAGCGGAGCAGAACCATATTAAAAATTCTGCTAGAGGGCCACCAAAGGAACATTCGTGTGAAATGATCTTGAAATCGGACCATTAGCGTTGGAGGAGATATCGTTTTAAGGTGTTTTTTCTTCTATTTTAAGCTCTGGTGTTGTTCAGCGAAGCAGAACCATTTTAGCAATCCTGGTAGAGGGTCACCAAAGGAACTTTCCAGTGAAATTATTTTGAAATCGGACCATTAGCCTAAGGGGACATATCGTTTAATGGTTTTTTCTATTTTAGCTCTGGTAGCCATTTTCTTCAGCGCGTGGAACTATGTTAGCAATTTTGGTAGAAGGTCGCCTAAGAAATATTAATGTGAAATTATTTTGAAATCGGACCATTAGCTTTGGAGGAGATAGTTAAAGGTTTTTCTAAGGTTTTTCTATTTTTAGCTCTGGCTTTCATTTTGTTCAGCGCAGAGAAATTATTTTAGCAATTTTGGTAGAGGGTCATCCAAGGAACATTCTAGTGAAATTATTTTAAGTGAGTGAGTGTGTTTCAGTTTTACATCCCACCAACAGCGAATGTCATACGGAGACGGGACCTCGGTTTAAAGACTCATCCGAAAGTCTGGAGAAGCCCGGGATAGATCCTGCAATCCCTGGTTTATCAGGCGAGTAGCATAACCACTACACCACAGAGGCTTCCAAATTATTTTGAAATCCGACCATTAGCCTAGGAGGAGATGTCGTTTCAAGTTTTTTATTTATATATATACGGTATATTTAGCTCTGGCGGTCGTTTTCTTCAGTGGAGCTGAACCATTTTAGCAATTCTGGTAGAGGGTCATATAAGGAACACTCTTGTGAAATTATTTTGAAATCGGACCTTTAGCCTAAGAGGACATATCGTTTAAGGGTTTACTTTTTAGCTCTGGTGGCCATTTTGTTCAGCGGAGCGGAACTAGTTTAGCAATTTTGGTAGAGGGTCATCCAAGGAACATTCCTGTGAAATTATTTTGAAATCCGACCATTAGCCTAAGAGATATCGTTTAGAGGTGTTTTTTTTAAGTATTTTAACCCTGGTGGCCATTCTGTTCAGTGCAGCTGAACCATTTTAGCAATTTTGGTAAAGGGTCATCAAAGGAACATTCTAGTGAAATTATTTTGAAATCCGACCATTAGCCTAGGAGGAGATGTCGTTTAAAGTTTTTGTTTTATATTTTTAGCTCTGGTGGCCATATTGTACAGCGGAGCTGAATCATTTTAGCAATTTTGGTAGAGTGTCACCCAAGAAATATTCTTGTGAAATTATCTTAATATCGGCACTGTGGTTTCGGAGGAGATGTCATTTGAAGAAATTGTTGATGGACGGGCAACGGGCCAAAAAACAATCACAATAGCTCACCCTGAGCACGAATACTCAGGTGAGATAAAAATGTATACCCCTGTAAGCCCCCGTTATATTATATAAAAGTGGGGTTTAATGGGCTCAAAATTATATAGGTCTGTTTATATAGGCGTGTTTGCGTGATGGGTCGTTGTAGCCAAGGTAAGCGAGCCATCGCGTTTCCGCTTTTGGCCGAATGGGGTATTAAGAGCTGCCGCTATAGAATGTGATGGAAAGTGCTAGTTTGGAGATTTGTCATTACTCCAAAAGTTTTACATTACGCACATGCGTAAAATGTAAGATGGGCGTTCCGCCAATCGGTTTGTACAACAGCGTGGTCTCTATGCCTTCTTTTCTCTCTTTCTGTTCTATATTTTGGGTTTTCATAAGAATACTTATCAAAAGCACCAAACAAAACACGCCTATATAAACCCCACTTTTATACAGCAAAACTGGGGTTTGCAGGGTAAACATTATTGTCCTTGTTCCTGCTCTAAGACATAGGTTGTGGGTACTCTTTAGAACCGCCTCGGCCAGGCGGTTCTATCGAGTGCCCACAAACTATGTTTGGAGCAGCAAGAAGAAAACAATCGCAATTTTACGTCAGAAAATTTTCATTTTTGGAGGTAAAATTTTCAATATATTTAAACAGCCGTGTTTTCGTAATGGGGAGGGAGGGTATAAAAAGGAGAACAAACTCATGCAGTTTTCCTGCTTTACCAAATTGACCAACAGAGGGGCCGATCAATTTTGACAGTAAATAAATTGTTGCTTTTGGTTTTACCCACCGAATTATTGTGGAAAGAACGGTTGATTTTGAGTTATTAACAGTGTCACTTTGGATCTTCCCACCGTTTTTATCAACAGAACGGCTGCTCACTAATTTTATCATCCAAACTACGACTAATTTGAGATCATTAGGAAAACATGTCCGTGTGAAATAATGGCGCCCAATATGGTGTCAGAAATGACAAAAAAAAATAGGTAAAAATTGTGACATCTTTCCTATTTCTGCTTTCAACATAGATTGTGGGTGCTCGTTAGAACAGCCTTGATGAGGCGGCTCTAACGTGGACCCACAATGTATGTTTCGAGCAAAAATAAGGCAAATAATATTTACTCCCTTACACCCCACTTTTCTCTATATAAAGTGAGGTTTAGAGGGGTCTTCGTTTCACGGACTTGTTATCATGCTGTAGTCCTACGCGATGCAACTTTGGACCAACCCATATATACATATTATTACTACAGTAACTTGATCTGACGCATTGTATCACGTCGAGTGGATGTTTCCAGATCAGCGTATCACACGAGACGCGCAGCGTCGAGTGTGATGCGTAAGATCTGGAAACATCCAAGAGACGTGATACTGTGCGACAGATCAAGTTATTTTAGTGATAATACGTTTATTATATACCTTTTTTCGCTTTTAATAAAGTCTTTTGTCAACGTAAATTGGCGGGAAACTTTGACGTTACATTCTGTGTGTAAGTTACGTCATCATTTCGAACGTTTGGTTCCGCGTTATCGATGGCTGTTTTCTAACGTCGCAACAAATGCCGGGACTCAGGGTTTGCAGGAGTGTGATACGGAATCGGAAAACGCGAGTGCGTGATACGGGATTCTGTATTTTTGTGTCGGAAAACTGATAGTAGACAGCAGTATTTCTTGTAGGTATATAATAAATCAACAGAACAGCTGATTTTGACAGCTGTAAGCCATGTACCAACAAATTGCAATTGAAACCGCACTCAGTAAAAGGAAATAAAGGAGATGAGGTTTCGCTTTTGCAGAATTTGAGCTCAAATTGTCAACAAATGCTAGAAGCTATGAAGAAAATGGTTTGTTTACTTTCTATTGAAATTAAGAGCTGGCATACTCTGCCCTTATAGGCCTGTTTCTACTGTTTTCCGCAAACTCTATGAACTAGGGAAGTAAAATAAATCAAATTTCGTTAATTCGCAAGGCTACTGCATCATTCAACGACCTGTCTCATTTGTTTGTTAGGTCAGGAACCCTAGTTCTTGCACACCAGACAAGGAAATCCGTGATTTTACCCTGGGATAGAAATTTATGTTCTGACCCTGGTGTACCGACCCAAAATCTAATATAATCGCGTGTTTGATAAATTCACCGGTTATGCACCGTCGTTAAGGTTGATGTCACAGCACGTTACGTGACGTCACTAAACATTCCTGCAGTGTCATAACAATATGGCGGACGTCGGTAACCGAAGTGACTGCAGCATTCAAAATCCGCGCCAAGAAATGGAAAGTGGATAGAAAAATTCGTCCCTCGGGATCAGTGTCCGGCATCACTCGGCAAGCCTCGTGATGCGGTTTTGCTGTACTCCGGTCGGTTTCAGCTCTTCATTGAAGCAACATGCAGCCCAATCTTTCTACAAGCCCCGATTGGTGGGGGCATTATATTCATATCAAGTCAAATAATAAATCATTAGGAAAACATGTCCGTAAGAAATAATGGCGTCCAACATGGTGTCAGAAAATGATAAACATTAGGTAAAAATTATAGCATCTTAATTATTTCTGCTTTCAACATAGACTGTTGATGCTCGTTAGAACCGCCTCAATGAGGCGGTTCTAACGAGTACCCAAAACCTATGTCTTCGAGTAAAGATAAGAAAAATAACGTTTACACCCGTAAACCCCAGTTTTCTCTATACAAAGTGGGGTGTAAGGGGGTTTTCATTTCACGGACTTGTTCACGAGATGAAAACCATTTTGAACCTTCATATAACACAGAAACAAGAATGTTTTCATTACGGTGCAGTCCGGTAACATTGTGCACATAAAGTTTTGATAGCTACGCCTGACTTTGTTCATGCCACCACTCAAATTTCACGATCAAAAACATTTCAACGCTTCCCTATCAACTAGCTGCAATGAAGAATGGTCTCCGAAGTTATTAACATACAGGACAAAGAATACTATGAAAAGGAACACCCTCTTGAAATTGAACTACCGATTTTGTCGCCCAACATTGCGCACGATAATTATTTTCAGAAGTTGAACACGAGGGTTGACTCTGGTAAGTTTTTGATTAGTTCTTCTGAAATATTGTCAAATCAGTAAGTTTAGAAGCAAGCCAATAGCGCCTATTTTGAGAAAATTGAAAAATTCCGCGAAACTAGCTCATCTGGAGGTGCAAGCCCATGTTTTTCAGGGCTAAGTTAAATTCAATGCCTATGCACTGATAATAGTGAAACTGATAATTAGAGATACGGTTAGCGAAAATCTGAATGCAGGGTGCGCAAAATAAACGGCCGCGCAATATCACCGGACTCGGCTGTATACCTTATTTGGTGATACAGCTGGAATTGAAAGCAACAAGGTATTGAATAGTGTACAATAACAATCTTCATCCAGCCCTCTTTCCTTTCGGTGCTGGATTTGGATTTGGTGAAAAGTATTCGTATCTATAATCGAATGCTCTACTGGTCCTTCGATGCAGTTTTGGCGTATATCTTAAGCTGAAGTGTTTATCGTCTGAAGCTTAACTCCGTTGTTTGGAAACTGGGGTGAAATAATTCCATTTTAAAATTACTTAATCGCTCGTGACAAAGTCGCAATCTTAAATCTGAGCAGAACTAAGCTGTTTTTCACCCGCTCAAATGACTTTGCAACTGCTACAGTCGACAGGATCCTGGGGGCAGACTGGCAATTAGAACATTTTTACTGCGCATGTGTAAATATATAAAATAATTATTATACGGACTTGTTAACATGATCGATGAAGACATAGTTTTCGTTACCTGATCATTTTCAGAGTAAACTAGGTCAAACTACATGTAAATAATTATTGCATTTCACCCGCCATTAATAAGGGAAAAGTGGGTCCCGTATAAAGAGCAGAACAAGAGCCAGTGTCTTATCATTACGAAAACATGCCTATACAAATACATTGTAACCTTTATTACCAAAAAAATGAAAAACTTAAGCTGAAAAAATGTGATATTTTTCTTATTTCTGCTCAAAATATAGATTGTGGGTACTCGTTAGAACCGCCTCATCGAGGCGGTTCTAACGAATACCAACAATCTATATTTTAGAGCAGACATAATAAAAATAAGGTTTAGCCCTGTAAACCCCAGCTTTACTATATAAAAGTCGGGTTCAAGTGGGGTCATGGTTATATAGGTGTGTTTTCGTGATGTTTAGAAAGCGATGTCGTATAGGGAATCTTATTTTTGTAACTTAGTATTTTATGGAAAATTTAACCTTAGAAACTGGAGGACATGAAGAAATATCGGGCGTTAACTATTGAAACAACGTCTATTTATAGACTATATAATAAGGCACAATGTCTATTAGATATCGCAGACTCAACAGCAGCATGCAATCAAATGCAGATTGTGCATTTTACCATTGTATGTATTTTTTGAAGCTCACTTGGCTTCTTTTGAAACCCGTCAACTTGTACAAAACATATGTATAACATGTCACCCAATACTTTCTATATGCTTCATTGGATGTCGCCCTATGAATTATAACTCCCAACTATTTCGTGACAATGTTCTATATAGAGGATCTTATATGAGTGTTTATGTGTTATTGGATTTATTAACGAGTTGATAAATTCATTAATACATGAGCACGAATGCAAGATTCTATTTATCATTTGACATTTAAAACGTATTTTATTCACGATTGTTCACAAAAATGTCAATATTCCGCCATTAGTTAACCCGACGTCGTTAAGGACGTCGTACATGTAACGTTACTAGACGTATCTAGCTAATTTGCATATTTACTCCATTAGTGGATTATCGAAAATATTACATGGCGTTATTACACTCCAAGACGCGACCTTATATGATAAATATATATATAACTTATCTAGGAGGCTGATAGCATCATCGCGAAAACACACCTATACAATTTTGACCGCCTTGAACCCCCACTTACTGAGGTTTACAGGGGTAAACCTAATTTTTCTTATTTCTGCTCTAAAATATAGATTGTGGGTACTCGTTAGAACCGCCTCGATGAGGCGGTTCTTACGAGTACCCAAATTCTAGATTTTGATAAAGGTTATGGGTACTCGTTAGAACCGCCTCGACGAGGCGGTTCTAACGAGTACCCAAAATCTATATTTTGAGTAGAAATAATAAAAATATTACAATTTTTCATCTTATTTTTTTTTTATTATTTTCAGCGGTAAAGTTTAAAACGCAATTGTATAGTTCTATAAAAGGGTTATCCTTTGGAAGCAAAGAATACACCACAGAACTGAAAAATATGGAGTGTACATGTTTTCTGGGCCAGACTAGCTACTTTCGGCCAATTAGGCCTCATCAGTGACCCTCCGATACTTTCAAAATTCCACAATGGAATCAATGATCTGTTTTCAATGATCAAAGGCCTGTTTTCGTAATGTTATCGGATGTGCGTCTGGCTGGTGAAAAGAATGAATCGGGTTCGATAGTGAGGCATCATTTTTAGTTCTCTTTTCTGCAATCATTTTCTACCGTACTCTAGTTCATGAAGCATGCACTGAACTGGTTAACCGCTTATGTACAGAGGACCCTTAGCCTATCCAGGAACCGCGGTGCGAGGCGGACCGTCCATGCTAATAAACCCTATTGGTTTCATTGGGCGACGGGGCTTGACATGTCATTTCATCTCAATGTCGGGTAAAAGTCCCACAAAATTGGAAGCAACGTCTCTAAAATGACCTTTACAGTGTTGACGAGGATGTTAAACCTTAAATCAAACAAACTGTCCATTTTTCTGTACATGTGTAAATAAATAAAATAAGTATTATACGGACTTGTTAACATAATCTATGACAACATTTTTCTTTACACGATCATTTTCAGTGAAAACGTGGTCAAACTACATGTAAAAATTGTTGCATTTCGTTTGTTTGATTTGAGATGTGTCAGGATTCTTCTCTGCAATCATTCTCTCCCGTACATTGGTTCATGGAGCATGCACTGCACTGGTTAACAGCTTATGTACAGAGGATCCGCGTTATAACGACAGTACTTGTTCCCCAATATGGTGCCGTTATTAGGATTTAGCCGTTATAAAGAACACCAATAATGAGTAAAAAGAACTGTCTCGCTTAATTACTCCAGACACCAAATGTTGTGTTAACCAAATATCCACAACATTTGCCTGTTTGAGTATTAAATATTACAATATTCTTAAATACTACCATTAAGCCGTATCAACTTTGGCTAAGGATTCGTTCCATTGAAACTGTCGTTACAATACAACGAGTTTCTCGCTTAATTACTCCAGGCAATAAATGTTGTAGCTATTTGTTAGAATCGCCTCGTCGAGGTGATTCTAACAAATATCCATAACATTTGCTTCTTAGAATATTTTTAAATTATTAAAATATTCTTGATTATTACCATTAATCCGTATCAACTTTAGCTGAGGATTCGTTCCATTGAAAATGTCGTTATAACGTGTTTTGTCGTTATATCGATTGTCGGTGTAAAGAGGGTTGACTGTATAAACCTGTTCCCACCCCCACCCCACCCCAAAAAGTGTGTTTTTGTTAACTTACCGGCTCGATTTGGCCTGGGTTGTGTTGACTGTGTCATTAAACTCGATACAAACAAATCAAACAATAAATCTGATATCTGGGAGAAAAAGTGACAATAAGAATATTGCTATATGAGATTTAAGAAATGATTGTAATTCAGTATGACGTTGATTCGGGGTTAACTCAAAATTTGCTCGTGGTCCGATGTTAATCATACTTCAAGAAATGTTAGATAAATAGAGGATATTTACTTTTGTTGAGATTAATATCAAAAATATTTCGCCGAGTGTTTTGAAAACCGCAGAATTTTCACGGGTGCGAAAGCAACATACGAGATGAAATATTTTTGCATTACGATAACTCGCCCGTGTGTGTGTGTGTGTGTGGGGGGGGGGGGGGGGGGGGGGTTCTTCATTTCACGGACTTGTTCACGTGATGGGTATTCATCGAAAAAAAAGAGTAAATTGTCTTTTTATTTTATACGTGACTTTGACTTTATACCTAATTGAACAGCCTAATATGAGAAACATGCTTCGCATTCGTGAAAATTTCTGGTGCTTTCAACACGATAAAATAGGTTTTCAACATTTTCAATGAAATATTCGTATTTATTGAGGAAAATGTATTATTATTATTATACGAAAACAAACCAAAATGGTACATCACGAAAACATGTCTATATAATTTTGACCCCCTTGAACCCCACTTTTATATAGTAAAACTGGGGTTTCAGGGGGTATACCTTATTTGTCTTATTTTTGCTCTAAAATATAGATTGTGGGTACTCGTTAGAACCGCCTCGATGAGGCGATTCTAACGAGTGCCCACAATCTATATTTTGAGCAGAAATAAGAAAAATATCACAATTTTTCATCTTAAAATTTTCATTTTTTTCGGCAATAAAAATGGCAATGTATTTGTATAGGCGTGTTTGCGTAATGACTTTTATTTGTTTCAGATATACATTGATTTCATTGCGGTGTGCATGTATAAAATAAATGACATTCTTTTACTTATTTTAATATTATTATATTATTTTCTATCCATTTTGAATCGAAAAATTCTGGTTTGATGGCTAATTGAAACAAAAAGGCAATTGCATGCAGTTTTCCCTTAAACTGCGCATGAGTTTCGTTGAGGACATAACGGCACCATCGTCCAGTCATACTGAAAAGAACCATGGTTTATTTTGACGTCACTGAAGATCATGTGACGTCACGTTAGTCAATGCAAACATTGAGGTCTGAACAACATTGAGTACCAAAAGTTTACTATTAGGGTTTCCTGTAGATACAGCAAGACTGTAAATACATTTCTATGTATTAAAATCAGCAAACGCCACTTCCACATTCCTATCTGTTGAAACGTAGTCATTGCTCCAGATGCTGAAAAATAAAGTAAAACAAACACAAATGACTCCTTAAAAAGACTGCTTCGAAAAATTTTGCATACATCTCAAGAAAAATAATTGGGGATGCTGTCGAGGAGTTTTTCCGCATTTTGTCGCGAAAAGGAATGTTGTTTGCACTCATCAGAATCGCCATAAGAGCAGACATCATTACAAGGCACTCAGTTGGTCTTTCAACGTTGGATCAATGTTGAAACAACATTGACATTTTCAACATTGACAATGTTGTTTCAACATTACTGCAACATTTAATCAAGGTAATATATCTGGTCGGTCCCGTTATTGATTTCATCGTATAGTGTAGGTTTTCCTACGAAATGCGCCCCCAGGTATTAGACTTCCTGCCTTGCCGTGGCCCTGGGGCTCGCCGTGGCCCTGGGGGCTCAATTCCCACTGGGCACATTGCCGCTGTCGTCTCTGTGCCCACTGTGAAGAGCTAAAGGAAGTACCACCCGTTTGCCGTGGGTGGCGTCCTGTAAGCCGGAAGAAGGGATCCTGGAGGTTGAGCGTTACCTGAGGTGGCGGTGCTTCAGGTACCCAACACGCCTCTTTGGCCTGGCTTTTCGGTGTAGACGGGTGGCCGTGCGGTCCGGCATGGTCAATCGGCTGGTCGCGCCGAGCCCTAGAGGTACCGCTTTGCTTTCTCTTCAACTCTTTTTGTTTCTTTCCTGATACCAACCATATGCCCATTTACTTTACCCTTTTCTATCTTTTTATCTCTAGAAGGCGGTGGCCAAACGCACCAATCGTGTAGGCATTTTGTTTATGCGAGTATATCTCACGTGTATCTCTAACACCTGCGAGTCGGATAACCACTCCATTATGGTGTTCCATTGTAGGGCTCCAAGGAGGGCGGTGAGCACTTGGGACGAAACTAGGGGTCCTGGAGGTTGAGGGTTATCGGGAGTTCTGTGCTTCAGGTACCCAACACGCCTCTTTGGCCTGGATTTCGGTTAGACGGGTGGTCGTGCGGTCCAGCACGGTCAATCGGCTGGTCGCGCCAAGCCCTAGGAATAACCTTTTACTTTCTCTTCCTTGTCTTTTGTAACACCCTGAATACACACCGTTTGCTCATAAAGTCTTTTCACAACCTTTCTATTTCTAGAAGGCGGCGGCTTAACGGCCCAATCGTGAAGCTTCTTGCTCGTACGAGTATTTCTTCTGTGTATCTCTAACACTTGAGGTAGGAAAGCCACTCACTGAAAGTGTTACCTTGTAGGGCTCCACGGTGGGCGGAGAGCACGGAAGACGAATCATGCCAGCTTTTCATCATGGCTACCCTTAATAAACGAAAAAAGACTGACCAAGATATTTCCGAGTCTAATGAATCAGACAACGAACTAAACGCACCTGAAATTCCAAAAGCTTCTACAGAAAATAAAAACTTCCCGCGCTTCATCCCCCAGGTATTAGACTTCCTGCCTTGCCGTGGCCCTGGGGGCTCAATTCCCACTGGGCACATTGCCGCTGTGGTCTCTGTGCCCACTGGGAAGAGCTAAAGGAAGTATCACCCGTTTGCCGTGGGTGGCGTCCTGTAAGCCGGAAGAAGGGATCCTGGAGGTTGAGGGTTACCTGAGGTGGCGGTGCTTCAGGTGCCCAACACGCCTCTTTGGCCTGGCTTTTCGGTGTAGACGGGTGGCCGTGCGGTCCGGCACGGTCAATCGGCTGGTCACGCCGAGCCCTAGAGATACCGCTTTGCTTTCTCTTCAACTCCTTTTGTATCTTTCCTGATACCAACCATATGCCCATTTACCTTACCACCTGTGAGTTGGATAACCATTCCATTATGGTGTTCCCTTGTAGGGCTCCGTGGAGGGCGGAGAGCACTTGGGACGAAACTAGGATTTTTTTCTTATGGCTCCTGGAAAAAAACATAACCGCAACCACACACCTAACCGCAACGCACCTAAACGTAAAAAAGTTGAGGATTCATCCGAATCGGATGAACACAGTCAAAAATTCCAGTCAGCAGTCAAGTCTACAATCGAGTCAGCAGTCTGCTGAACCAAACTTTGACAATGTTCCGCGTTTCTTGGTCGTCACGTCGCTTGACGATACACGAACTGTGTCAAGCCTTTCTCCCTTTGTTATCGAGAAAAGTATTGTCGCCATAGCCGGACACCCAAAGAGTATTAAATCGCTCAAATCAGGTGACCTTCTCTTGGAACTCGAGAGAAAACAGCAAGTTGTAAGCCTGCTCGCCACCAAAAAGCTCTTTGATCTTTCAGTAAAAATATCTCTTCACAATACACTTAACTCATCTAAAGGAGTGATTCGCAGTCCAGAACTGCGTCCTTGTTCAGACGAAGAGATCATTGATAACCTGAAGGATCAAGGAGTAATTGGTGTTCGTCCCCCAGGTATTAGACTTCCTGCCTTGCCGTGGCCCTGGGGGCTCAATTCCCACTGGGCACATTGCCGCTGTCGTCTCTGTGCCCACTGGGAAGAGCTAAAGGAAGTACCACCCGTTTGCCGTGGGTGGCGTCCTGTAAGCCGGAAGAAGGGATCCTGGAGGTTGAGGGTTACCTGAGGTGGCGGTGCTTCAGGTGCCCAACACGCCTCTTTGGCCTGGCTTTTCGGTGTAGACGGGTGGCCGTGCGGTCCGGCACGGTCAATCGGCTGGTCACGCCGAGCCCTAGAGATACCGCTTTGCTTTCTCTTCAACTCTTTTTGTATCTTTCCTGATACCAACCATATGCCCATTTACCTTACCACCTGTGAGTTGGATAACCACTCCATTATGGTGTCCCCTTGTAGGGCTCCGTGGAGGGCGGAGAGCACTTGGGACGAAACTAGGATTTTTTTCTTATGGCTCCTGGAAAAAACATAACCGCAACCACACACCTAACCGCAACGCACCTAAACGTAAAAAAGTTGAGGATTCATCCGAATCGGATGAACGCAGTCAAAAATTCCAGTCAGCAGTCAAGTCAACAATCGAGTCAGCAGTCTGCTGAACCAAACTTTGACAATGTTCCGCGTTTCTTGGTCGTCACGTCGCTTGACGATACACGAACTGTGTCAAGCCTTTCTCCCTTTGTTATCGAGAAAAGTATTGTCGCCATAGCCGGACACCCAAAGAGTATTAAATCACTCGAATCAGGTGACCTTCTCTTGGAACTCGAGAGAAAACAGCAAGTTGTAAGCCTACTCGCCACCAAAAAGCTCTTTGATCTTTCAGTAAAAATATCTCTTCACAATACACTTAACTCATCTAAAGGAGTGATTCGCAGTCCAGAACTGCGTTCTTGTTCAGACGAAGAGATCATTGATAACCTGAAGGATCAAGGAGTAATTGGTGTTCGTCCCCCAGGTATTAGACTTCCTGCCTTGCCGTGGCCCTGGGGGCTCAATTCCCACTGGGCACATTGCCGCTGTGGTCTCTGTGTCCACTGGGAAGAGCTAAAGGAAGTACCACCCGTTTGCTTTGGGTGGCGTCCTGTAAGCCGGAAGAAGGGATCCTGGAGGTTGAGGGTTACCTGAGGTGGCGGTGCTTCAGGTACCCAACACGCCTCTTTGGCCTGGCTTTTCGGTGTAGACGGGTGACCGTGCGGTCCGGCACGGTCAATCGGCTGGTCGCGCCGAGCCCTAGAGATACCACTTTGCTTTCTCTTCAACTCTTTTTGTATCTTTCCTGATACCAACCATATGCCCATTTACCTTACCCTTTTCTATCTTTTTATCTCTAGAAGGCGGTGGCCAAACGGACCAATCGTGTAGGCATTTTGTTTATGCGAGTATATCTCACGTGTATCTCTAACACCCGCGAGTCGGATAACCACTCCATTTTGGTGTTCCCTTGTAGGGCTCCAAGGAGGGCGGAGAGCACTTGAGACGAAACTAGGATATTCTCCTCATGGCGAATAATAACAAAACTAACCGCAACACAAAAAACGTCAACGAAACGAAGAGTCAGATGACTCTAGTGATACGATTCAGCAGTCTTCTGTTCCAAAGCCTTCTAATTCTCCGCGTTTTCTGGTTATTACATCATTGGATGACTCACGTACTGTATCAAGCTTGTCTCCTTTTGTCATCGAGAAAAGCATCCAATCCATAGCTGGACATCCAAAGAGTATTAAAAAGCTTAGATCCGGTGATCTCCTCTTGGAAGTCGAGAAAGAACAGCATGTCAAGAACCTGCTCAGCACCAAAAAGTTATTTGATCTCAAAGTCAAGATCTCTTTGCACAACACACTTAATTCAAATAAGGGTGTCATTCGTAGTCCGGAACTACGTCCATGCAGCAAGCAAGAGATTCTTGACAATCTCAGGGATCAAGGCGTTATTAGTGTTCGTAACATCCAAGTTCGTAGAAGTGGTGTGCTTAAATCGACGAGCACTTATGTTTTGACATTTAACACACCAGTTCTGCCACAGAAAATCAAAGTAGCATATCTTTCTGTGAACGTAGAGGTATACATTCCGAACCCTCTCAGATGTTACAACTGTCAGGTGTTTGGTCACCACGAAAGCAAATGTCAGAAAAAATCCCTCTGTGCCAATTGTGGTGAAGACAAACATGTCGATAACCATCAGCAATGTAAGAATGAGGCCAAATGCGTCAATTGTGGTGAACAACATGCTGTTTTTTCTCGAGACTGTCCAGCTTGGAAAAAAGAAAAAGAAATACTCACAGTTAAGTACCAACAATCGTTATCCTTCCCAGAAGCTCGGAAAGTTGTTGAAGAGCGACATACATCATCAACCACCAGTTACGCCAGCATCACAAAGGGTGCTAGTGTAAAATGTACCAGCTCCGGAACACAGACTGTTGAATCATGTATAGCTGAACTGAAAAAATCTGGTGCTTGGAGTACATCCACTCAAGCACCACAAACTTCAACCAATTTATCAAATGGCGCAATCCAGGTTGCTTCGGATCGGTCGACAGCGCCGCATGCAAAAGAGAAACTCGACTCAGGTCGAACTAATAAGGGATCGGAAGATCCGATCAAAAAACATCAATTGTCTCAAAAACAGACAGACAGACAACGTAAAATGGAAAGAGACAATATAAAATTCAAGAACAGATTCGGATCTTTGAGTGACAGTGATATGGAGTTCGCTGAAACTCCATCATCACCAAGCCGCAATAACAGATCGAGGTCAGCAACACCACGAGCTGGTGGTAGCAGATCTATATCACCAATTGCAGCTCCAATATAGTTTCTAGTCTTAATCTCTTCATAAAATGGATTTAAAACACAAAATAATACAATGGAATTGTCGAGGTCTTAAATCAAATTATAATGAACTCTTATTACTTATTTCGTTATTAAACCCATCGGTTTTTTGTTTGCAAGAAACTTTTTTAAAAACTGATGACAACATTGATGTCAGGGGTTTCAATACATACAACTATATCTATTCTGATGGTAACAAACCATCTTGTGGCAGTTCAATTCTTGTTAAATCATGTTTACCACAAAGAGAGATCAAATTAAAAACTGACCTACAAGCTGTAGCAGTATCGGTTTCTCTGGATAAAGAAACTACAATATGCTCTTTATATGTTCCACCCTCATTTTCTTTAAAGCCCGAACATCTTGACTCATTGCTGAGTCAGCTTCCATCCCCATATCTTTTAGTTGGCGACTTCAATGGTCACAACATTCTATGGGGCTGTAAAGATATCAATAACAGAGGAGCACTTGTTGAAGATTTTATTGCAAAGAGCGATCTTTGCTTGATGCATGATAAATCTTATACTTACCTTCACCCAGCGACAGGTCATTTGTCTTCTTTAGATCTCTCTTTGTGTCACCCATCTCTCTTCTTGGACTATGACTGGTCTGTTCATGATGATCAGTGCGGAAGTGATCACTTCCCTGTTATAATTGAGAGCGTAAACGAACAAGATGAGGACTGTAGCCAGAAATGGAAACTGAATAAAGCCGACTGGGAATTATTCCGTAATTTATGTGAAGAAGAGTTATCAGTTGATCACTTAAATGAATCATCTGACATTGTTTCTGATTTCACAGATACACTTATTAATATATCAGAACAATGCATTCCAAAGACCTCCACAAATACCAAGAAAAGCAAGCCTTGGTTTAATAATGACTGTAAAGAAGCTATTCAAAAGCGCAAACAGGCCCTAAATAAGTTCTGCAAAAGTCCCACTTCAGAAAAGCTAAACGACGTTAAGTTTTTAGAGCTAAAGCTCGGCGAACAATCCGAGCTTCTAAACGAAAGTCATGGAGAGAATATGTCTCCAAATTGAACTACAAAACCCCCATTGAAAAGGTTTGGGATATGGTACGAAAAATTTCAAAAACAAAGTCCTCTAGTTTTACACATTTAAATACTGGTTTTGACACAAAAGCTTCAACTAAAAAGATATTTCAGATACTCTTGGTAGCACATTTTTGAGCAATTCATTACCGCGTAATTATTCTGACACTTTTAGAAATTTCCAAAAGGACCAAGAGAAAAGAAATCTAAACTTCAAATCCCACAATCACGAAGAATACAACAAACCTTTTAACTTATCCGAACTAGTGGAAGCCATTGAAAAATCACACGATACAGCAACCGGCCCCGATGAAATTCATTATCAGATGCTTAAGCATCTGCCAAAAAGTTCTCTTTCAACACTTTTAGATATCTTTAATAATATTTGGGAAACTGGGGTCTGTCCTGAGAGCTGGCGTTTTGCTACAGTTGTACCAATTCCAAAACCAGGGAAAGATCATGCAGAACCTACGAATTATCGACCGATAGCTTTGACAAGTTGTTTGTGTAAAACATTGGAGAGAATGATAAACAAGAGATTAGTCTGGTACTTCGAGTCCAACAACCTCATTTCAGAATATCAGTCAGGTATTCGTTCGGAACGTAGTACCAACGACAATTTAATAATACTAGAAACATTTATACGAGATGCTTTTATTAACAAAGAACACGTAGTAGCTGTCTTTTTCGACTTGGAGAAAGCATATGATACCACGTGGCGTTATGGAATATTGAGAGATCTCCATAACCTCGGCTTAAGGGGAAAACTTCCCAGTTTTATTGAAAAGTTTTTAGGTGAGCGTGTATTTCAAGTCCGCGTGGGATCTACACTATCAGATCTCTATGCACAAGAGCAGGGTGTCCCACAGGGTATCATTCTCTCAACTACGCTATTAACATCAAAATAAATAATATTGTACAATGTTTGGACGACAAAACAGACTGTTCATTGTATGTTGATGATTTTTGTATATGTTACCGTTCAAAAAACATGAAAACAATTGAACGAAAGTTACAACAAAATTTAAAACGAATAGAAGAATGGACTGATAAAAATGGTTTCAAGTTCTCCAAGTCGAAAACGCAGTGTGTTCATTTTTGTAAGCTACGGAAGAAACACGACCATCCTTCCCTGTTCTTATACGGATCACAAATTCCTGTTGTTGAAGAAGCCAAATTTCTTGGGGTCATATTTGACCAAAAGTTATCTTTTATACCCCATATTAAATATCTTAAAGCGAAATGCTTAAAAGCTTTGAATCTTTTGAAAGTTTTAGCTCATTTAAGTTGGGGAGCAGACCGGTATACTTTATTACATCTTTACCGGTCTTTAATAAGATCTAAATTAGATTATGGGTCTGTTGTTTATGGTTCGGCCAGAAAGTCCTTTTTAAAATCCTTGGATACTATCCATCACCAAGGCCTTCGTCTGGCTATGGGAGCCTTCCGTACTTCTCCCGTATTAAGCCTTTATGTAGAAGCAGGTGAACCATCTTTAACTTCGCGTAGAGATAAACTTTCTCTTCAGTATGCTATTAGACTTGCTGCAAATCCATCTAACCCGGCATCCAAAATTTCATTTCCACCTCAATTTGTAGATAAGTATGAAACAAAACCCACAGCAATCAAACCTTTTGGATTACGTATTTCACCACTGCTAGAAAATTCAGGTATCGACCTTAAAAATATTCAAAAACATGAAACGACCGAAGTTCCATCTTGGTGTATTAAAAAACCTTCTATTCTGTTCGACTTACATGATGGCAAAAAATCCGAATCAAATCCAATACTTCTCAAACAAAACTTTCAGGTACTGCAGTCACGTTACAATGATTACCAGCAAGTCTATACTGATGGTTCCAAAGAAGGAGATAAAGTTGGTTGTGCGTATGTTTCTAAAGATACGCACAAAACCATGCGCCTTCCAGATGGTTCATCTATTTTTACCGCTGAAGCCAAAGCAATATACCTAGCTTTAGATTTTATCAGTTCTTCATCATTTCAAAAATCAATTATATTTTCTGATTCACTTTCTGTGCTTAAGGCTTTAGACCATTCATCATCTAAAAATCCTCAAATACAAAAACTGATCGAAAAACATCATGAAATTTCTAAAACGCACCAAATCTTGTTTTGTTGGCTTCCGAGTCATATTGGCATTGTCGCAATGAGTTTGCTGACAAGAAAGCAAAGGAATCGCTCAATCTTGATCCCTCTGTTTTTAAAATTCCTTTTAATAATTTTAAACCATTTATCAACAGATACATTTTGTCGGAATGGCAAGGCGAATGGGACCGTGCAATAAATAACAAACTCCATGCCATTGAACCTGTCGTTGGAACTAAATGCTCTCCTCCACAGTTTTCCAGGAAAGAGGATGTAGTATTAACACGACTACGCGTTGGCCATACTAGAGTTACTCATTCTTTTATTTTAAATGGTGATGAACAGCCTTCCTGTGTAGGCTGTGATCAGCCATTCACTGTGAAACATATTTTAATTGAATGTGTAGACTTTTCACAGTCCCGTAACTTATACTTCAAAGCTGATACTTTGCAACAATTGTTTCAAGATGTACCTTTTGAAAATATTATTTTATTCTTAAAAGAAATTGGACTTTGAGATGTTGCACTGATGAGTTAGGAGGCCTTCATGCGGACTGAACAAATTATTTGTCTAAATCGCGACGGAAGTAAGGGCGAGGATTGTGGCCTCGTAAAATCGATTTAAGCCCCCCAGTGGAAATCTTCCACTGACCGTTCCAAGGCGGCTCTTCTGTGGCGATTTATTTATGTTGTTGTTTGTTACTTACTGTGTGTATCACTTGTGTCTTTTGGTTTTGGATGGCCATATGGCCATTTTGTGGGAAAGTAACTGTCCTTATGGCCTTCCTTTGTTTGGGTTTCCATTATGGTCTGGTCGCTTAATGTTTGTATTTCGTTCCCTTTGGTGTCTTTTATGGGTGGAGTAAGTTAATTGTATCAATTCCTGATCTTTGTTTTACTTCTATTTTTCATAAGATTTAACTGTTTAAGATTTTTATACATATCAAACTAACTTTTTTACTTTTAATATCCTCATAATTCTCAATGCCGTTAACCATTAACCGTTTGACGCTTATGACCCACAAAGAGGGTTGACGCGTCGTTAAACACGAAATCATCATCATCATCATTGGTGTTCGTAACATCAAAGTCCGTAGAAATGGTGTACTAAAACCAACAGCAACTTATGTGTTGACTTTTAATACACCAATTCTACCCAAGAAAATCAAAGTAGCATATCTTTCCATTAACGTAGAGGTATACATCCCAAACCCTCTTAGATGTTACTCTTGTCAGGCTTTTGGCCATCACGAAAGCAGATGTCAGAGAAAAAAACTCTGTCCTAATTGTGGTGAAGAAAAGCATGCTGATAATCATCTCAACTGCAAAAATGAACCCAAATGCGTAAATTGTGATGGCAAACATGCTGTTTTCTCCCGAGACTGTCCGGCGTGGGAAAAAGAAAAAGAAATACTCACCGTCAAATACCAAAGGGGGATAACATTCCCAGAAGCGCGGAAAATTATCGAAGAGCGATACATAACACCAACCACCAGTTTCGCCAGCATCACAAAGGGTGCTGGTGTAAAATGTACCAGCTCCGCAACACAGACTGCTGAATCATACATAGCTGAACTGAAAAAATCTGGTGCATGGAGTAAACCCACTCCAGCACCACAAAGTTCAATCACTTTATCAAATGGCGCAATCCAGGTTGCTTCGGATCGGTCGACAGCGACCGTAACGAAGCCAGCGCCGAATGTAAAAGAGAAACCCGACTCAGGTCGAACTAATAAGGGATCGGAAGATCCGATCAAAAAACATCACTTGTCTCAAAGACAAACAGACAGACAACGGAAAATGGAAAGAGACAATATAAAATTTCAGAACAGATTCGGATCTTTGAGTGACAGTGATATGGAGTTCGCTGAAAGTCCATCATCACCAAGTGGCAATAACAGATCGAGGTCAGCCACACCACGAGCTGGTGGTAGCAGATCTATATCACCAATTGCAGCTCCAATATAGTTTCTAGTCTTTTGAATATCTCTCCATAAAATGGATTTAGAACACAAAATAATACAATGGAATTGTCGAGGTCTTAAATCGAATTATAATGAACTCTTATTACTTATTTCGTTACTAAACCCATCGGTGTTTTGTTTGCAAGAAACTTTTTTAAAAACTGATGACAACATAGATGTCAGGGGTTTCAATACATACAACTATATCTATTCTGATGGTAACAAACCATCTGGTGGCAGTTCAATTTTTGTTAAATCATGTTTACCACAAAGAGAGATCAAATTAAAAACAGACCTACAAGCTGTAGCAGTATCGGTTTCTCTGGATAAAGAAACTACAATTTGCTCTCTATATATCCCACCCTCATTTTCTTTAAAGCCCGAACATCTTGACTCATTGCTGAGTCAACTTCCATCGCCATATCTTTTAGTTGACGACTTCAATGGTCACAATATTCTATGGGGCTGTAAAGATATCAATAACAGAGGAGCACTTGTTGAAGATTTTATTGCAAAGAGCGATCTTTGCTTGATGCATGATAAATCTTATACTTACCTTCCCCCTGCGACAGGTCATTTGTCTTCTTTAGATCTCTCTTTGTGTCACCCATCTCTCTTCTTGGACTATGACTGGTCTGTTCATGATGATCAGTGCGGAAGTGATCACTTCCCTGTTATAATTGAGAGCGTAAACGAACCAGATGAAGACTGTAACCAGAAATGGAAAATGAATAAAGCCGACTGGGAATTATTCCATAATTTATGTGAAGAAGAGTTATCAGTTGATCACTTAAATGAATCATCTGACATTGTTTCTGATTTCACAGATACACTTATTAATATATCAGAACAATGCATTCCAAAGATCTCCACAGATTACTAAGAAAAGCAAGCCTTGGTTTAATAATGTCTGTAAAGAAGCTATTAAAAAGCATAAACAGGCTCTAAATAATTTCTGCAAAAGTCCCACTTCAGAAAAGCTAAACGACGTAAAAGTTTTTAGAGCTAAAGCTCGGCGAACAATCCGAGCTTCAAAACGAAAGTCATGGAGAGAATATGTCTCCAAATTGAACTACAAAACCCCCATTAAAAAGGTTTGGGATATGGTACGAAAAATTTCAGGAAAAACAAAGTCCTCTAGTTTTACACATTTAAATACTGGTTTTGACACAAAAGCTTCAACTAAAAAAGATATTTCAGATACTCTTGGTAGCACATTTTTGAGCAATTCATCACCGCGTAATTATTCTGATACTTTTAGAAATTTCCAAAAGGACCAAGAGAAAAGAAATCTAAACTTCAAATCCCACAGTCACGAAGAATACAGTTGTACCAATTCCAAAACCAGGGAAAGATCATGCAGAACCTACAAATTATCGTCCGATAGCTTTGACAAGTTGTTTGTGTAAAACATTGGAGAGAATGATAAACAAGAGATTAGTCTGGTACTTAAGAGTCCAATAACCTCATTTCAGAATATCAATCGGGTTTTCGATCGGAAAGTAGTACCAATGACAATTTAATAAGACTAGAAACATTTATACGAGATGCTTTTATTAACAAAGAACACGTAGTAGCTGTCTTTTTCGACTTGGAAAAAGCATATGATACAACATGGCGTTATGGAATATTGAAAGATCTACATAACATTGGTTTAAGAGGAAAACTTCCCAGTTTTATTGAAAGCTTTTTAGGGGAGCGCATGTTTCAGGTGCGTGTGGGGTCTACCGTGTCAGATTTCTATGATCAAGAACAGGGTGTCCCACAGGGTAGTATTCTTTCAACTACGCTATTTAACATCAAAATAAACAATATTGTACAATGTTTGGACGACAAAACTGATTGTTCCTTGTATGTTGACGATTTCTGTATATGTTTACAAAAATATAAAAACAATTGAACGAAAGTTACAACAAAATTTAAAAAGAATAGAATAATGGACTGATAAAAATGGTTTCAAGTTCTCCATGTCGAAAACGCAGTGGGTTCATTTTTGGAAGCTACGGAAGAAACACGAACATCCTTCCTTGTTTTTAAACGGATCACAAATTCCTGTTGTTGAAGAAGCCAAATTTCTTGGGGTCATATTTGATCAAAAGTTATCTTTTATTCCCCATATTAAATATCTTAAAGCGAAATGTTTAAAAGCTTTGAATCTTTTGAAAGTTTTAGCTCATACAAGTTGGGGAGCAGATCGGTATACTTTATTACATCTTTACCGGTCTTTTATAAGATCTAAATTAGATTATGGGTCTGTTGTTTATGGTTCTGCCAGAAAGTTCTATTTAAAATCATTGGATACTATCCATCACCAAGGCCTTCGTCTGGCTATGGGAGCCTTCCGTACTTCTCCCGTATTAAGCATTTATGTAGAAGCAGGTGAACCATCTTTTACTTCGCGTAGAGAGAATGTTTCTCTTCAGTATGCTATAAGACTTGCTGCTAATCCATCTAACCCGGCATCCAAAATTTCATTTCCACCTCAATTTGTAGATAAGTATGAAACTAAACCCACAGCAATCAAACCTTTTGGATTACGTATTTTACCACTGCTAGAAAATTCAGGTATCGACCTTAAAAATATTCAAAAACATGAAACCGCCGAAGTTCCATCTTGGTGTATTAAAAACCTTCTATTCTGTTTGACTTACATGATGGAAAAAATCCGAATCAAATCCAATGCTACTCAAACAAAACTTTCAGGTACTGCAGTCACGTTACAATGATTACCAGCAAGTCTATACTGATGGTTCCAAAGAAGAAGATAAAGTTGGTTGTGCGTATGTTTCTAAAGATACGCACCAAACCTTGCGCCTTCCAATTAGTTCATCTATTTTTACAGCTGAAGCCAAACCAATAGACCTAGCTTTAGATTTTATCAATTCTTCATCATTTCAAAAAGCAATTATATTTTCTGATTCACTTTCTGTGCTTAAGGCTTTAGACCATTCATCATCTAAAAATCCTCAAATACAAAAACTGATCGAAAAACATCATGCCCCAAATCTTGTTTTGTTGGCTTCCGAGCCACATTGGCATTGTCGGCAATGAGTTTGCTGACAAGAAAGCAAAGGAATCGCTCAATCTTGATCCGTCTGTTTTTAGCTCACCGTCACGTAGTGACGAGGTGAGCTTTTGGGATCACTTTTTGTCCGTCGTGCGTGCGTGCGTGCGTGCGTGCGTAAACAATTTCTTCAAACGACATCTCCTAAACCACTGATCGGATTTTGACCAAACTTCACAGGAATGATCCTTAGGTGGGCCCCTTTCAAAGTTGTTCAAATGGTTCTGGTCCGTTGCACATATAGGTCACAGGAGCCCAAAATAGATTTTTTTTCACATAAAACATAAAAAAATCTTCAACTCTGAAACCGCAAGACCCAGGTCTTTGATATTTGGTATGAAGCTTCATCTAGTGGACCCCTACCAAGATTGTTCAAATTATAGTGCTGGGGCCAAAAATGCCCCCGCCCCAGGGCCCTTTGGTTTTTCATGGGCTTATATAGGGAAAATCTTTAAAAATCTTCTTCTCTGAAACCCCAAGGCCTATGTCTTTGATATTTGGTATGAAGCTTAATCTAGTGGACCCCTACCAAGATTGTTCAAATTATAGTGCTGGGGCCAAAAATGCCCCCGCCCCAGGGCCCTTTGGTTTTTCATGGCCTTATATTGGGAAAATCTTTAAAAATCTTCTTCTCTGAAACTGCAAGGCCCAGGTCTTTGCTATTTGGTATGAAGCCTCATCTAGTTGATCCCTACCAAGATTGTTCCAATTATAGTGCTGGGGCCAAAAATGCCCCCGCCCGGGGTCCTTTGGTTTTACATGGGCTTATATAGGGAAAATCTTTAAAAATCTCTTCTGAAACCACAAGGCCTAGGTCTTTGATATTTGGTATGAAGCTTTAGCTAGCGGACCCTTACCAAGATTGTTCAAATTATAGTGCTGGGGCCCAAATTATAGTGCTGGGGCCAAAAATGCCCCCACACCGGGGCCCTTTGGTTTTACATGGGCTTATATAAGGAAAATCTTTAAAAATCTTCTTCTCTGAAACCGCAGGGCCCAGGTCTTTGATATGTGGTATGAAGCTTCATCTAGTGGACCCTTACCAAGATTGTTCAAATTATAGTGCTGGGGCCAAAAATGCCCCCGCCCCAGGGCCCTTTGGTTTTATAGGGCTTATATAGGAAAAACTCTTTAAAAATCTTCTTCTCTGAAACCACACGGCCCAGGTCTTTGATATATAGTATGAAGCTTCATCTAGTGGACCCCTACCAAGATTGTTCAAATAATAGTGCTGGGGCCAAAAATGCCCCCGCCCCGGGGCCCTTTTGTTTCACATGGGCTAATATAGGACAATTTTAAAAAATCTTCTTCTCTGAAACTGCAAGGCCCAGGTCTTTGGTATTTGTTATGAAGCTTCATCTAGTGGACTCCTACCAAGATTGTTCAAATAATAGTGCTGGGGCCAAATGCCCCCGCCCGGGGCCCTTTTGTTTCACATGGGCTTATATTGGGAAAATCTTGAAAAATCTTCTTCTCTGAAACCACAAGGCTTAGGTTTTTGATATTTGTTATGAAGCTTCAACTAGTGGACCTGTACCAAGATTGTTCAAATTATAGCCCTGAGACCAAAAATGCCCCCGCTCCAGGGCCATTTGGTTTTACATAGACTAACATAGCGAATATCTTGAAAAATCTTCTTCTCTGAAACCACAAAGCCAATAGGTCTTTGATATTTGTTATGAAGCTTCAGCTAGTGGACCTCTACCAAGATTGTTCAAATTATAGCCCTGAGACCAAAAATGCCCCGCCATGTGGCCCTTTGGTTTTACATAGACTTATATAGGGAAAATCTTTAAAAATCTTCTACTCTGAAACCACAAGGCCCAGGTCTTTGCTATTTGGTATGAAGCTTCATCTAGTGGACCCCTACCAAGATTGTTCAAATTATAGTGCTGGGGCCAAAAAAAGGCCCCTGGCCCCAGGGCCCTTTGGTTTTACATAGGCATATATAGGGAAAATCTTTAAAATCTTCTTTTCTGAAACCACAAGGCCTAGGTCTTTGATATTTGGTGTGAAATTTTATGTAGTGGACCTCTGTCAAGATTGTTCAAATTATAGTGCTGGGGCCAAAATGCCCCCACCTGGCACCTGAGACCCTTTGGTTTTACATAGACTTATATAGGGAAATCTTTAAAAATCTTCTTCTCTGAAACTGCAAGGCCATGGTCTTTGATATTTGGTACGGGGCTTCATCTAGTGGATCTCTACCAAGATTGTTCAAATTATAGCCCTCGGGCCACAAATGCCGCCGCCCGGGGCCCTTTTGTTTTACATAGACTTATATAGAGATATTCTTTGAAAATCTTCTTCTCTGAAACCTCCAGGCTCAGGTCTTTGATATTTGGTGTGAAGCTTCATCTATTGGATCTCTATCAAGCTTGTTTAAATTATAGCCCAGAGGCCAAAAATGCCCCCCCCCACCCCGGGGCCTTTTGGTTTTACATAGGCTTATGTAGGGAATATCTTTAAAAAAACCTTCTTCTCTGAAACCCACAAGGCCCAGGTCTATGATATTTGGTGTGTAGCTTCATCTAGTAGACCTTTGCCAAGATTGTTCAAATTATAGCCTTTGTTGATATTTGGTATGAAGCTTCACCTTTTTAGACCTCCCTCAACATAATGCACATTATAATCCTGGGGTCGATAATGGCCCTCCCCGGAGCCCACTTGTTACTCTATGGATCAGGTGAGCGATCCAGGGCCATCATGGCCCTCTTGTTTTTATATTAGGATCACTTTTTGTCTGTCATCCGTGCGTAAACAATTTCTTCAAACGACATCTCCTCCTAAACCACTAATCGGATTTTGACCAAACTTCACAGGAATGATCCTTAGGTGTCCCCTTTCAAAGTTGTTGAAATGGTTCCGGTCCGTTGCACATCTAGGTCACAGGAGCCAAAATAGATTTTTTCACCGAAAAGTTAAAAAATCTTCTTCTCTGAAACAGCAAAGCCCATGTCTTTTATATTTGGTATGAAGCTTCATCTAGTGGACCCCTACCAAGATTGTTCAAATTATAGTGTTGGGGCCAAAAATGTCCCTGCCCCAGGGCCCTTTGGTTTTACATGGGCTTATATAGGGAAAATCTTTAAAAATCTTCTTCTCTGAAACCGCAAGGCCCTGGTCTTTTATATTTGGTATGAAGCTTCATCTAGTGGACCCCTACCAAGATTATTCAAATTATAGTGCTGGGGCCAAAAATGCCCCCGCCCCAGGGTCCTTTGGTTTTGCATGGGCTTATATAGGGAAAATCTTTAAAAATCTTCTTCTCAGAAACTGCAAGGCCCAGGTCTATGATATTTGGTATGAAGCTTCATTTTGTGGACCTCTACCAAGATTGTTCAAATTATAGCCCTGGGGCCAGAAATGCCCCTGTTCTGAGGCCTTTTGATTTTACATAGACTTCTAAAGGGAAAATCTTGAAAAATCTTCTTCTCTGAAACCACAAGGCCCAGGTCTTTGATATTTGGTATGAAGCCTCAGCTAGTGGACCTCTACCAAGATTGTTCAAATTATAGCCCTGAGACCAAAAATGCCCCCGCCTCGTGGCCCTTTGGTTTTACATAGACTTATATAGGGAAAATCTTTAAAAATCTTCTTCTTTGAAACCACGTGGCCTAGGTCTTTGATATTTGGTGTGAAATTTCATCTAGTGGACCTCTATTAAGATTGTTCAAATTATAGCCCTGGAGCCAAAAATGCCCCCGCCCCGAGACCATTTGGTTTTACATAGACTTATTTGGGGAAATCTTTAAAAATCTTCTTCTCTGAAACTGCAAGGCCCAGGTCTTTGATATTTGATATGAAGCTTCATCTAGTAGACCCCTACCATGATTGTTCAAATGATAGTGCTGGGGCCAAAAATGCCCCGCCCCGGGGCCCTTTAGTTTTACATAGGTTTATATAGGGAAAATCTTTAAAATCTTCTTCTCTGAAACGGCAAGGCCCAGGTCTTTGATATTTGGTATGCAGCTTCACCTAGTGGACCTCTACCAAGATTGTTCAAATTATATCCCTCGGGCCACAAATGCCCCCGCCCCGGGGCCCTTTGGTTTTAAATAGACTTATACATGTATAGAGATAATCTTTGAAAATTTTCTACTCTGAAACAGCAAGGCCCAGGTCTTTGATATTTGGTGTGAAGCTTCATCTAGTGGACCTCTATCAAGATTGTTTAAATTATAGCCCTGAGGCCAAAAATTCCCTGCACCGAGGCCATTTGGTTTTACATAGGCTTATGTAGTGCTGGCGCCAAAAATGCCCCCGCCCGGGGCCCTTTGGTTTTACATAGGTTTATATAGGGAAAATCTTTAAATAATTCTTCTTCTCTGAAACCGCAAGACCAAGGTCTTTGATGAGATTGTTCAAATTATAGCCTTTGTTGATATTTGGTATGAAGCTTCACCTTTTTAGACCTCCCTCAACATTATGCACATTATAACCCTGGGGTCAATAATGGCCCTCCCCAGGGCCCACTTGTTACTCTATGGATCAGGTGAGCGATCCAGGGTCATCATGGCCCTCATGTTAAAATTCCATTTAATAATTTTAAACCTTTTATCAACAGATACATCTTGTCGGAATGGCAAGGCGAATGGGACCGTGCAATAAATAACAAACTCCATGCCATTAAACCTGTCGTTGGAACAAGGTGCTCTCCTCCACAGTTTTCCAGGAAAGAGGATGTAGTATTAACACGACTGCGCATTGGCCATACTAGAGTTACTCATTCTTATATTTTAAATGGTGATGAACAGCCTTCCTGCGTAGGCTGTGATCAGCCATTCACTGTGAAACATATTTTAATTGAATGTGTAGACTTTTCACAGTCCCGTAACTTATACTTCAAAGCTGACACTTTGCAACAATTGTTTCAAGATGTACCTTTTGAAAATATTATTTTATTCTTAAAAGAAATTGGACTTTTTCATAAGATTTAACTGTTTAAGATTTTTATACATATCAAACTAACTTTTTTACTTTTAATATCCTCATAATTCTCAATGCCGTTAACCATTAACCGTTTGACGCTTATGACCCACAAAGAGGGTTGACGCGTCGTTAAACACGAAATCATCATCATCCCGCGCTTCATCATAGTGGATTTTGTTTGTTTGATTTGAGGTTTAACGTCCCCGCCAACACTATTTAGGTCATTTTGGAGACGTTGCTTCCAATTTTGTGGGACTTTTACCCGACATTGAGATGAAATGACATCTCAATACCTGCCGCCCAATAAAACCAATAGAGTTTATATGCATGGACGGGCCGACTCGCAGCAGTTTTCCTGGGCAGGCTAAGACCTAAGCAGATTACCAGTCCTAATGTGTGGTCGGTATCAGCCCTGTCATCATAGTAGAATGTACTGAAGAAAATAAAAGCATAACGTCTCTGTCACCATTTGTAATGCAAAAAGTAATCAACAGCATCTCAGGTGAACCAGAAAACATCAAAAAGTTGCAGAGATCGAATCAACTCTTGATTGAAGTGAATCGTAAATCACACGCTGAGAATCTTCTACGAACCACGACTTTCCATAATTTGAAAGTTCGTGTATACCCGCACACCTCGCTAAATACTTCCAAGGGAGTAATAAGATGCCCAGAATTACGAGGCTGTAGCGTGGAGGAGATTTTGGAGGGTACAAAGACTCAAGGTGTAACCGCAGTTAAAAGATTCAAAATACGACGAGACCGTCAACTTTAAGATACAAACACCTTTGTCTTTACATTCAACACTCCTGTTTTGCCCAAACATGTAAAGTAGCGTACTTCAGAGTTAGTGTTGAAATTTATGTACCCAACCCGTTACGCTGCCATAATTGCCAGAAGTATGGCCATCATGATGACAGATGTACCAAGGATCCTGTCTGTCCCAGATGCGGCGAAGTAACGGGCCACAGCGAACGATCTTGCGACAGAGAACCAAAATGTGTCAACTGCGGTGGAAAACATAATGCGAACTCGAAAGATTGCCAAGTTTGGCATAAAGAGAAAGAAATCCTGAGAATAAAATTCACAAGAAGCATTTCATTTACTGAAGCGCGGAATATAGTTGAACGGCCAACACAAGTTCCTGGAGTCAGCTACGCCAGCATTGCCCAGTCAGCCGTTAAAAAATGTGCCCGGCATTGATGCTATCACCCAAACAGATCCAATTCCTGGTCTTGAACCCCTGCAAAAATTAAAATCGAAAACTCAAACAGAAGATGAAAAAAAGGAAAACACCCAAGAACCAAACACAACCAAAAAGAAAACACAACCACCACCTTCCACAGAATTTAATAAATCCGAGAAAATATTGAAAAACGCTACTCTTGAGATGATTAAAAATGATTTGAAAAAGCAGCAAAAACAATCCTCTCAGAAACAACAAACAAAAATTAAATCAGACAGACAACGCAAAGGCTCAAGAGAAAATGTAAAAAATCGTAATCGTTTTGGATCTTTGAGTGATAGTAGTGATATGGAGTTTCTCGATTCTCCAACGCCAGGAAGTAGTAATGGTAGATCGAGATCACCAGTAATGCCTCCATAATAGTTTCTACTCTTGTAAAAACAATCTCTCCATAAAATGGATTTAAAACACAAAATAATTCAATGGAATTGTCGAGGTCTTAAATCAAATTATAATGAGCTCTAATTACTTCTTTCCTTGTTGAACCCATCTGTATTTTGTTTACAAGAAACATTTTTAAAAACCGACGACAACATCGATATTAGGGGTTTCAGTACATATAACCATATCTATTCTGATGGTGGCCGGCCATCAGGTGGCAGTTCAATTTTTGTTAAATCATGTTTACCACAAAGGGAGATCAAATTAAAAACAGACCTTCAAGCTGTAGCAGTATCGGTTTCTCTAGATAAAGAAACTACAATTTGTTCTTTATATATACAACCTTCATTTTCTTGAAAGCCCGAACATCTGGAATCAATGCTTGATCAACTTCCGTTGCCATATATTTTAGTTGGTGACTTCAATGGTCACAACATTCTATGGGGCTGTAAAGATAACAACAGCAGAGGAGCTCTTATTGAAGATTTTATAGCGAACAACGATCTTTGCCTGATGAATGATAAATCTTATACTTACCTTCACCATGCTACAGGTCATTTGTCTTCCTTGGATGTCTCTTTGTGTCACCCATCTCTCTTCTTGGACTATGACTGGTCTGTTCATGATGATCAGTGCGGAAGTGATCACTTCCCTGTTATAATTGAGAGCGTAAACGAACCAGATGAGGACTGTCATCAGAAATGGAAAATGAATAAAGCCGACTGGGAATTATTCCATAATTTATGTGAAGAAGAGTTATCAGTTGATCATTAAAATGAATCATCCGACATTGTTTCTGATTTCACAGATACACTTATTAATATATCAGAACAATGCATTCCAAAGACCTCCACAAATACTAAGAAAAGCAAGCCTTGGTTTAATTATGACTGTAAAGAAGCTATTAAAAAGCGTAAACAGGCTCTAAATAAGTTCTTCAAAAGTCCCACTTCAGAAAAATTAAACGACGTAAAAGTATTTAGAGCTAAAGCTCGGCGAACAATCCGAGCTTCAAACGAAAGTCATGGAGGGAATATGTTTCAAAGTTGAACTACAAAACCCCCATTAAAAAGGTTTGGGATATGGTACGAAAAATTTCAGGAAAAACAAAGTCCTCTAGTTTTAAACATTTAAATACGGAATTTGACACAATAGCTTCAACAAAAAAGATATTTCAGATACTCTTGGGAGCACATTCTTGAGAAATTCATCATCGCGTAATTATTCTGACACTTTTAGAAATTTCAAAAAGGACCAAGAGAAAAGAAATCTTAACTTCAAATCCCTTTATCACGAAGAATATAACACACCTTTTAACTTATCCGAACTCGTTAAAGCCATTGAAAAATCACATGATACGGCAACCGGCCCTGATGAAATTCATTATCAGATGCTTTAGCATCTGCCAAAAAGTTCTCTTACAACACTTTTAGATATCTTTAATAATATTTGGGAAACGGGGGTCTGTCCTGAGAGCTGGCGTATAGCTACAGTTGTACCAATTCCGAAACCAGGGAAAGATCATGCAGAACCTACAAATTATCGTCCGATAGCTTTGACAAGTTGTTTGTGTAAAACATTGGAGAGAATGATAAACAAGAGATTAGTCTGGTACTTAAGAGTCCAACAACCTCATTTCAGAATATCAATCGGGTTTTCGATCGGAACGTAGTACCAGTGACAATTTAATAAGACTAGAAACATTTATACGAGATGCTTTTATTAACAAAGAACGCGTAGTAGCTGTCTTTTTCGACTTGGAGAAAGCATACGATACAACATGGCGTTATGGAATATTGAAAGATCTCCATAACATGGGCTTAAGAGGAAAACTTCCCAGTTTTATTGAAAGCTTTTTAGGGGAGCGCATGTTTCAGGTGCGTGTGGGGTCTACCGTGTCAGATTTCTATGATCAAGAACAGGGTGTCCCACAGGGTAGTATTCTTTCAACTACGCTATCTAGCATCAAAATAAACAATATCGTACAATGTTTGGACGACAAAACTGATTGTTCCTTGTATGTTGACGATTTTTGTATATGTTACCGTTCAAAAAATATGAAAACAATTGAACGAAAGTTACAACAAAATTTAAAAAGAATAGAAGAATGGACTGATAAAAATGGTTTCAAGTTCTCCAAGTCGAAAACGCAGTGTGTTCATTTTTGTAAGCTACGGAAGAAACACGAAGATCCTTCCTTGTTTTTATACGGTTCACAAATTCCTGTTGTTGAAGAAGCCAGATTTCTTGTGGTCATATCGATCAAAAGTTATCTTTTATTCCCCATATTTAATATCTTAAAGCGAAATGCTTAAAAGCTTTGAATCTTTTGAAATTTATGCTCATACAAGTTGGGGAGCAGATCGGTACACTTTATAACATCTTTACCGGTCTCTGATAAGATCTAAATTAGATTATGGGTTCTATTGTTTATGGTTCTGTCAGAAAGTCTTATTTAAAATCTTTGGATACTATCCATCACCAAGGCCTTCGTCTGGCTATGGGGGCCCCTTCCGTACTTCTCCAGTATTAAGCCTTTATGTGGAAGCAAGTGAACCTTCTTTAACTTCGCGTAGAGAGAAACTGTCTCTTCAGTACGCTATCAGACTTGCTGCTAATCCATCTAACCCAGCATTCCAAATTTCATTTCATCCTGAATTTGTAGATAAGTATGAAACTAAACCCACAGCAATCAAACCTTTTGGATTACGAACTTTTTCACTGCTAGAAAATTCAGGTATCGACCTTAAAAATATTCAAAAACATGAAACGGCCGAAGTTCCATCTTGGTGTATTAAAAAACCTTCTATTCTGTTTGACTTACATGATGGTAAAAAATCCGAATCAAATCCAACGCTACTCAAACAAAACTTTCAGGTACTGCAGTCAGCTTCTGATAGTTACCAGCAGGTCTATACTGATGGTTCCAAAGAAGGAGAAAAAGTTGGTTGTGCGTATGTTTCTCAAGATACGCACCAAACCTTGCGCCTTCCAGATGGTTCATCTATTTTTACAGCTGAAGCCAAAGCAATAGACCTAGCTTTAGATTTTATTAGTTCTTCATCATTTCAAAAAGCAATTATATTTTCTGATTCACTTTCTGTGCTTAAGGCTTTAGACCATTCATCATCTAAAAATCCTCAAATACAAAATCTGATCGGAAAACATCATGAAATTTCTAAAACGCACCAAATCTTGTTTTTGTTGGCTTCCGAGCCATATTGGCATTGTCGGCAATGAGTTTGCTGACAAGAAAGCAAAGGAATCGCTCAATCTTGATCCGTCTGTTTTTAAAATTCCTTTTAATAATTTTAAACCATTTATCAACAGATACATCTTGTCGGAATGACAGGCGAATGGGACCGTGCAATAAATAACAAACTCCATGCCATTAAACCTGTAGTTGGAACAAAATGCTCTCCTCCACAGTTTTCGTGGAAAGAGGATGTAGTATTGGCCATACTAGAGTTACTCATTCTTATATTTTAAATGGTGATGAACAGTCTTCCTGTGTAGGCTGTGATCAGCCATTCACTGTGAAACATATTTTAATTGAATGTGTAGACTTTTCACAGTCCCGTAACTTATACTTCAAAGCTGACACTTTGCAACAATTGTTACAGGATGTACCTTTTGAAAATATTATTTTATTCTTAAAAGAAATTGTACTTTTTCATAAGATTTAACTGTTTAAGATTTTTATACATATCAAACTAATTTTTTAACTTTTAATATCCTCATCATTCTCAATGCCGTTAACCATTAACCGTTTGACGCTTATGACCCACAGAGGGTTGACGCGTCGTTAAACACGAAATCATCATCATCATCCTACGAAATGCGAACACCCCTATTCAAATGCATTATTAATTTTACCGCCGAAGAGAGAAAAATAAAAAGAAAGTTTTCAAATGAAAAGTTGTGATATTTTTCTTTTTTATGCTCAAAATATAGTTTGTGAGTTCACGTGAGAACTGCCTCATCGGAAATTAGAACAAGAGCACCGCATGCGGGTGCCAACGCTCGGCTGCAGCCCCTTTTCGTAATGAACAACTAAATATGTTCAGTAATGACAGATATTACAAAATGTCCAAGTATTTGCACGACGAGGACGCCAGAGATATGACAATATCTCGTCGTTTTCTTCGAAAACAGCCGAGCTTAAAATAAGGTCTATCCCTGTAAACCCCAGTTTTACTTTATAAATATGGTGTTCAAGGGCTTCAGAATTATAAAGGCGTATTCTCGTGATCTATAAAGAATTTGCCTTTAAGGTACACACAGAAAACACCTATTTTGGTACACGTTAGAACCGTCTCATCAGAAGCACGAAAAATAAGGTTTATCTCTGTTAACCCAATTTTTACTATATAACGAAAAAATGGGTCCTCTTAAATAAAATAGTTTGCTCCTCAGTAGCAAATACTTTCCTTTAAGAGTTGACCCCTATTGACAGGCGAGAGGGAGTTGCCTCTCCTGAAGGTGTATCTATTCCCCTTAAGGGTGTCAGGTTATGTTTTCTTCAAAATTTTATTTGAAATATGGCTTAACTTCTTGCTAACAATGTAGGCCCGGCTCAGACGCGGCATCTGATTTGGACTGCACTATTTGCCAATTGCTGGAATAATAATAAACCTTATTTATAGAGAGTAACACATTTAGTACGTACTAATCTTCCATGTGGCCCTCTTTTCCTGGGTAGGAATCAGTACTAAGCAATGTGGATAAAGTGTCTTGCTCAGGGAAACAACACGTGGCGCTTGCGAGGATCGAACCGGCTACCTCTCGATCTCAAATCCGATGTTTTACCACTGCACCAAAGCGCTCCACAAGTGTACACAATGGGATGATTACAAAGATATACGGCTGCACGGCTTTATTAACCCTTATCTCGCTGTTTACGACAACCCCTATCTTTGCAAACAGTGCAGATCCAGATTAGATGGCTTCTGAAGAAGCCATCCGATCAGGATCTACACTGTTTGGCATTCATTTTATGAATTTGTAGCAATAAATTACATCAAGTAATTTGATTGGTTGATAGACAGAAATGGGTGTGGCTTAAATTAATATTCAGCAAGTTAAGGGTTAAGATGCTTTAATCGTGTGAAAGAAATAAATGATAAATTGCAAACTCATATGAGCCCCGCCAAGCGAATTTGTGTCTTCGAGCATTCCGACATGACAAATTTTAACTGCGCATGCCCAGCCATTCAGAGGGGCCAGGGATATGGCTTTCTGTCTGAATGTTCCTCTTGATTCACTGCTTGTATGAGCGAGCAGCGAAGGTTCTGGCGAGACTGCGCGGATGCGCAGGCTCGCCTGAACCTTCGCTGCTCGCATAGGCGATAAGTACCAAAATCGCTTGACGGGACCCATATGTTCCAGTGATGATAATCCCTCTTGTTTATGTTAGGATAACCAAGGTGTAGATAAAGTTACATGTATCTAAGACATCTCAAAATGACATTTTGATAATCATCTGAAATACAGTTATGCTCCTGTATTAAGATCACCTTTAGGACCCGGCTCCCCGCCCATAGGGGCTTGGAGAAATATATGGGCTGCATGATGCTTCCACGCAGAGCTGAATCCGGCCCTAACACTAGTACTGGAAAACCGCTAAGAGGATCTAAGCCTGTCCAGGAACCGCGGTGCGAGGCGGACCGTCCATGCTAATAAACCCTATTGGTTTCATTGGGCGACAGGGCTTGAGATATCATTTCATCTCAATGTCGGGTAAAAGTTCCACAAAATTGGAAGCAACGTCTCCAAAATGACCTTTACAGTGTTGACGGAGACGTTAAACCTCAAATCAAACAAAACCTTTGGGACCGTTTTTTAAGACACGAGTTTTTCCTTACTATAGGACATTGTGCGTGAAAACACACACAACGAAAGCAAAAATGAAACTTTCTAAATATGCTTTAAAGGCGAATGGTAACACCTAGCACATTGTCCGCCATTTTTCAAAGGGAGACAACTTTCGGGACTTACGGTTTCCTTTTATATGGGCTCAGTCCCACCAAAAAAGGGGTCTACACTTAAAGGAAAAAATTTGCTCCTCAGGAGCAAATGTTTTCCTTTAAGAGCAGACCCCTATTGCCATGGGAGACAAAGACACTTTTGCAGGAATGGCCTCCCCTGAAGGTGTATCCAGTCCCCTTAAAACCGAACGAATACTCTGTGAAGAGGCATTTCATTGTTATTAACCTATGTGTAGTGTAAGTCACACAAAGACCACAGCCTAAAACAGGGGACTTGGCTCTCTCAAAGTTGACCATTGAAGTTGAATGAGCTAAAGACATCGCGGACCGAAATAAGCAGCCACTGCCCTATTCGATTCACCATAGTTTGACCATCTGGAATTTTGAACGCGCCCGGCCTGACTTCCGTGGTGTACGACAGGGGCTCTGAATGTTATTTGCATTGTATTGCACCTCACTGGTACAAACCAAAGGCATTTGTACGGCTCTTACAGCATAGCTGTAAGATTTTATTTAGTTCTTTATATTGAATGTTCAATGACAGAAAAACAAAAACCGCTGTATTGTAGTTGAGGAAACTGGACGTGGAGTGTCCATTGAATCATATGTTATGCGAATTGTGGTGCTTGTGGTCGTGTTATTTTTGGGTCAATTTCTATCAATCGACCAGATAAGCAACCCAAAGTCACTAACTGCACACTATAGTTCACGTGGCTATCGCTGACCATGTGCGAATCCGGGTACCGTTTTTTAAGCTCACCAGGGTAGCTCATAGGATAGGCAGTTGTCCTGCGTCGTCCGCGTCAACACTTAGAAACAGCATCTTCTCTGAAGCCACTACGCCGATTGGGCCCAATTTTTTCTGTAGCATCCTTGGGCTGGGGGATTGAAAGTTTAGTTTTTTTTATGAAATTCGGCTCATTAGTTTGGTTGCTATAGCAACTAAAAGTTTCCATTGACTTATAATGGGGAAAATTGAACAATGGAAGTATGCCTTTCCAGATATTTTGACAAAACTTTCCTAGAAATATCTTTAAGCAATCATCTATCTTCTGTATGATTTCAGGCCAACTGGTCATTTTTATTGGTTGCCATGAAAACCAAAATGTGCCTCAAAATAGAAAAAAAAAACTTTTTTAAAAATCGTCTCGAAAAACAACACATTCAAGAGACTTTTGAAGCCACTAGGCTGATTGGGTCAAAACTTTATCTGTGCAGCGATTCCATGGTTAGTTAAAATACATGGCTGCCAGTGGGCAGTGCTCCCTGAGCTCTGGTGAGCATAGTGGCTTATGAGTATCTTGTTATAGCTCCCTGGGACGCCAGTGCGCGGGTTGTGTACTGGAGCATTTGGAAAATCGCGGCGTCAGATCCGGATCTACACTGTTTACCAAGAGACCCAAAATAATTATATAAAAGTGGGGTTCGAGGGGGACAAAATTATATAGGCGTTTTTTCGTGATGAGAGCGCGGGTCGCGGGTTGTGTATTGGACCATTGGCAAATCGCGGCGTCAGATGTTTGCTAAGAGAACCCCCAAAAAATGTTAGGGTTAAACGAAAGTCCGAGTCGCCAGTGATGTAAGTGCTTTGATATTTATTATTTACGAGCACCGAGAACCAGCTTCGAGTATGTTTGCTGAGAATTTCACCATGATGTGAGGCATAAAATAATCAACTTTTTGCCATGTGTGCGTGCGCCTGTGTTTTGTTCAAGAACGAGCGTACACATCTAGAGTGTAGGGCCATGGCCTTTACTGTTGCTAGGCAACATATGAGCAAACACACCAGAAAAAGTATCTTTAGCATTTTCCAAAAGATCATATTTTTCAAATGCTTGTGCACAACCAACTATCAGGGCGTCACACATTACCCTTTGCATGAAGATGTTCCAATGTCTCATTTACTTTCTCGCGAGAAGCAAAGGCTCTGTGGTCACCAGTGACATCTTTTCGTGAGGACAATGTAATGCTGTTACCTGTGTTTCATCATTGTTGACTGGACTCTCCTTTGGCGCAGTTTCTGAGCCACTTATCCTCTGACTCATGATCCCTAGTTTGATGACATCGGTCAGTCTAAACACTGGGTACCTAGTTGGACAACATGGTGGACAATACAGTCCTGATGTTTCTGAAAAAAAATACACATTTCGTGAGAAAAGATTCGCCATTTTATGTTATTTTAATATTTGAGACCTTTGGTACATGTATGCGGGCGTTAACCGCTTGATCACCTGTGACCAGTTGAGAGGCTGCTGATAGCAGCATCACACACTTTGAGTTATAATTCTTGCTGTGGACACTCGGAATTTTAATGTACTTTCTGCATAAATAACTTCCTTGTCTCTTGGAAAAGTGTTATTAAACTCTGATCATTTTATACTTATGATCCTTTATGACAGTCATAATGACATTTTAACCTCTTTATTGTTTTTATCACTGGTGGATTACTTAACAAAAATGAATACGATTGTACACAGAAGCTTGCCAAGTATCTGCAACATGGCGGATCAAGTGAGCATACTTTAACAAAACGGCTGTGTCAGCAACGTGTAAGTACAGTACATTTACTTGCCGATTGAAGGTAATAGACATAGTTTATAAAGAGACCGCAATGAACATATCCGAGCACAATGCTCACTAATTCTCCCTCAATAGCCATCAATAAAAAGAAAACTGTGCCAGCCGATGAAACAAATCAAAGCACTGACAGTATTTGCGAATCGATTGTTTTAGCCGAAACGGAGCATTGGGCTGTTCTGTTTAACCGGTTAATTCCCGCACTTTTAGCAAACAGTGTAGACCTTGATCAGACGCTGCGTCATGTGACGTCCAGTCAGGGTCTACTCTGCTTGCCAAACTCAACTTTGATTCCAGCCTGCCAAACTCAACTAAAGTCGAACTTCAATGGCTCGAACACCTTTGGGACCTCAAAAATCTGTTCGAGACAGGGGTAGTTCGAGCCACTGAGGCTGACTGCCAGGAGGCATAACGTGATACTTTTAAACATCCTTTCGGTGTTCTATAATGAAAATGAATGATTGTGTACTCATTAGAATCGCCTCATCGAGGCGATTCTAATGAGTACACACAGCATACATTTTCAAGATAAAATACTAAAATCTCCTTAATTATCCCTCACTATTTCTTATGTAGAGGATTTCGCTAGGGACTCAAGAACGGATTCGACTCATCCATGGTAAACGAGCCATCGATGTTCGAGCCATCGAAGTTCAACTGTATGTCTATAGAAAACCCTCTTATTGAACACAGATATCACAGCGATAAGAATATCCCGGCTATTTTCTGTAAATAAAAATTACCTAGATATGCTGCAATCAGTGCAAGTCACGTGGACACAGCTACTGCACTATATAGCTTTTGGATCCACTGGACCAAAAATCATTAAGGTAGGTTTAGACAGAGAGCTACTGCTATATATAGCTTTTTGGTCAACTGACGAATTACCAAAAAGTCAACAAGGTAGGTTTAGATAGAGAGCTACTGCGCTATATAGCTTTTGGATCCACTGACAAATGACCAAAAAGCCAATAAGGTAGGTTTAGATAGATAGCTCCTGCGCTATATAGATTTTGGGTCAACGGACAAATGACCAAAAAGTCATTAAGGTAGGTTTAGTCAGAGAGCTACTGCGCTATATAGCTTTTGGGTCAACTGACAAATGACAAAAAACTCAATAAGGTAGGTTTAGATAGAGAGCTACTGCGCTATATAGCTTTTGGGTCAACTGACAAATTACCAAACAGTCACTAAGGCAGGTTTAGATAGAGAGCTGCTGCGCTATATAGCTTTTGGGTCAACTGACAAATGACCAAAAAGTCACTAAGGCAGGTTTAGATATTTTGACGAAAAGTTATTGAGTAACGAATGTATTCTATTGCATTAACTATAAATGACGTGCAACTCTATTAAACTTGATCTATGAGGGTGTAAGCCTGCCTAGGCAAAGTGATGCGAGTTGAAACTTCCATACATTGCTTCACGATAAGTCCGTGAAACGAATACCCCTCTAAACCCCAATTTATATAGAGAATGTAGTGTTTACGGGGGTGTATATTATCTGCCTTATTTGTTTTTAACAAAATAGATTGTAGATACTTGTTAGAATCGCCTCAACGAGGCGATTCTAACAAGCACCCACAATCTATGATGAAAACAGAAATTAGAAATATGTTAGCATTTTTACCTAAAATTTGTCATTTCTGACACCATGTTGGCCGCCTTGTTTCTTAATGAAAGCCTATGTTGGTTTCGGCGGCAGGACTTGAGATGTCATTTCATCTCAATGTCGGGTAAAAGTCACACACAATTGGAAGCAACGTCTCCAACATGACCTTAACAATGTTGATGGGGGCGTAAAACCACATTTCAAACAAACAAACCTGAAATGTTACACCCAAGTTTTCTTTCCGACAGACAGACAGACAAAACTTTATTCTCTTAAGTCAACTTGACATACAAGGAATTACATTAGACATAAATAAATGTAAAATGATGTTTGTTTTTTTTTGTTTTTTTTTTGTGGGGGTGCAGCTTACACGGGTGTTTCAAGCTGATCCAAAGTATCTTTGCTAGTATCATGACTTATCTGTCAAGGATACAGGGAAAAAATGCACTTATAGAACATATTTAACGTCACTACAGCTGGTGTCTGGGAATGCGTGGCGGCCGTAAAAAGTCTCCCTGCCCTACATCATAGTGTAGTTTATATTTTCTTGTCCTTTGGGATCATTGATTCCATTGTGGAGTTTTGAAAATATTTTAGGGTCACTGATGAGGCCTAATTGGCCGAAACTAGCTAGTCTGGCCCAGAAAACATCTACACTTCATATTTTCCAGTTCTGTTGTGTATTCCTTGCTTCCAAATGATAACCCTTTTATAGAACATATTTAACGTCACTACAGCTGGTGTCTGGGAATGTGTGGCGGCCGTAAAAAGTCTCCCTGCCCTACATCATAGTGTAGTTTATATTTTCTTGTCCTTTGGGATCATTGATTCCATTGTGGAATTTTGAAAATATTTTAGGGTCACTGATGAGGCCTAATTGGCCGAAACTAGCTAGTCTGGCCCAGAAAACATCTACACTTCATATTTTCCAGTTCTGTTGTGTATTCCTTGCTTCCAAATGATAACCCTTTTATAGAACATATTTAACGTCACTACAGCTGGTGTCTGGGAATGTGTGGCGGCCGTTAAAAGTCTCCCTGTCCTACATCATAGTGTGGTTTATATTTTCTTGTCCTTTGGGATCATTTATTCCATTGTGGAATTTTGAAAATATTTTAGGGTCACTGATGAGGCCTAATTGGCCGAAACTAGCTAGTCTGGCCCAGAAAAACATGTACACTTCATATTTTCCAGTTCTGCTGTGTATTCCTTGCTTCCAAAGGATAACCCTTTTATAGAACATATTCATACTATAGATTACTCTACACATATCATCCTTAGTTCATGATGCTTGCCTGTAGGCGCTTGTATGATCACAAGGTGGTCATACTCTTATATTGGAAGGGGAGATATCTCAAATACTATAGCAACTAGAGTTGTGGTTCTTAGGCATGAAGTGCCGTCTCAATCTTGTATACATTTGTGCCGAGTACCCTCAATATATCTCATAGGGTATTGGAGTTATGGCCATCACAAGGTTATATTGTCAGGGGAGATCATTAAAAAACCAGGGCACCAAGAGTAGTGGTTCTTGCATGTGACACACCTACTTAACCTCGTGTACAACTGTACCAAGTACCATCAATATATCTCAGAGTATTGGAGATGTGGCCATCACAAGGTAGTGATTCTATTTTATTGGAAGGGGAGATAACTAAAATACATGGCACCCAGAGTTGTGGTTTTTGTGCATGACACACCGTCTTGGCATTGTGAACAACTGTGCCAGGTATCATCAATATATCTTAAAGGGTGTTGGAGTTATGCCCATCACAAGGCTGTCACTCTATTTTATTCGAAGGGGAGATAACTAAAAACCATGGCAACCAGAGTTGTGGTTCTTGTGCATGACACGCCGTCTCAGCCTTGTGAACATTCAACAACTGTGCCAGGTACCATCAATATATCTCTAAGGGTATTGGAGTTATGGCCATCACAAAGTAGTCATTCTATTTTATTAAAAGGGGAGATAACTTAAAAGTATGGCATCCAGAGTTCTGGTTCTTGCGCATGACACGCCGTCTCAGCCTTGTGAACAATTGTGCCAAGAAGCATCAATTAAACTCAAAGGTTATAGGAGTTATGGCCATCACAAGGTTGCGTCTACGGACGGACGGACAGACGCCAGGCTGATCGCTATATCCCCCGAACCTATTCGGTCATGGGATACAAATGTGCAAAATGTGGTCTTTTGTTAACAGAAGCAGCTAAGCCTGGATGTTCTTTATTTTTTTTTTTGGTTTGGGTTTTGCGGCCCTTTCAAGATTATTTCACTCATATCGAGCCGATCGTTAATCAGAGGAGGGCGAAAACCGGAGTACCCGGAGAAAAACCACCTGACCTTCCGTTGCAGAACTTGGTGTCTCACACGTGGCCCGAGCGAGGCTCGAACCTACGGCGGTGAGAGACCTAATGACTAAGAGTCAGCGCTCTTATCCACTAGGCCACGGAGGCCCCTAAGCCTGGATGTACCATTTCTTGAGTGGAACCATTTATCAAACCAAACAATGATTAAGCCAGATTATTACTATTTGCTCTAATTTTGTATCATACATTATGCTTGTATGCAAACGGCTTTTTAAAACTGAGAAAAGCCCCAACTTCGAGTCTCGTTCTAAAGCTCATGCGCGTCATTAAGAATGACATTGCGCAAGATCAAATTTTCAAGAGACACAATGAAAAACATTGAAATAAAATCCAACCACTGCTTTTTTCTTTCTGTATCAGCAAGGTCAACCTTGCCATTTTTCAGTTAAGATCAAATAATTTCTACCTATGTGTACGGAAAGAATTAGCATAAATAAGCTATACCCAAAGAATTTGGAATTCATCATAGTGACATAAAAGTCCCCAGTGCATGACGGGAACCATGAATATTTTGCTTACTTGCTGTTTCCTATTTCGAGGGGTAGCAGAGTGTAAATAGTCGAAAATCACTCCCATATACATGTAGGGAGCATTGCTTTAGGTGCACAAGATGTGAAAATCTGGACTGCAGAGTACCTTGTTTTGGTCTTTTATTAATAGCAATCCAATCTGTTCATATATAGTTTCCTACTTATTTGAAAACTAAGTAAATTGAAAAACATGTTATGTTGGTTTGGGTTTATTTTTGCTTCTGTTTTCATACAAGTTAAATAGTTCGAGAAATGGTACCATTAAGTTATCACTGTTAAACGAGCGATTCTCACGCGCAAACAAATGTCGTCATCATCAACGGATTTTTGATGCAGGTACAGAGGCAACATCTTACATCTACGTAAGTGGGCCCCCTTCCAGATAGCTGGCTTGCTGCACGCATGGCAGATCTTACACCAGATCTCCAGGCTTGTCTATTATGAGGATCGATAGCAGAGAGCTTCCATTCTCTGCAATCTCTTTCTGTCAGCTGCTTCCAGGTCATCTTGGGCCTTCCAGGCCCCCGCTTTCCACCTACATATATGTCACTGGCAGTCTTGACTGCACCGTTGGAGCGTTCCACATGTCCATACCAGCGGAGCCTTCTCTCTTTCATGATGTCATCAATAACAGCATCAATAGCAAATCTTACGTCAGAACATTGTCGAAGTCCACTCTTTAAATGTAAATGTCAAGAAAATCAGAGTTGCTTTCTCTTGATTGTGTCCAAAATGGTTCGAGATATGGTACATTGATGCTAATGATGTGTAAGCTGTTAACAGTAATTATAAACCAGTACAGTGCATATAATATTCTATCGCCAGCAACTGTAACTGCCCTTCTTAAATCAGCCGAGTTGGTCTGACTCAGAATTGTTGCTTTGAGTTGAGGTATTTCATAATAAGTCAATCTCGTCAAAACTTATATGGTCAATCTGAAGACACTGCTTCCAATTTTGCGGGTGATCAGGACATGGGTTCGATACCTGCCGAGGTTGGCAATATTCTCTCTTGGAGATTGATTACGGTCATTCTCTCCCTTCCGCTGATTCAAGACTTGTCAGATTCGGGCAAAAGTATGTGCACTGTACTGGTTAACCGCTTACATATTCGCCTGCCCAGAAAAAAATGTGGCTCTTAGTTAAATTGACCGGCTCAAAAATGACCTAAATAGTGTTGACTTGGCCGTTAGCTTTCCATTGCAAACAAAATTTACCCGCACGATAGTCCTCTTAACGGGGTTGCTGCAGTATAAATAGATAGATAGACATTAACTTAAGATGAAATGATATCTCAAGCCCTACCAAACATTTTTCTTGGGAGTGGTCTCCAGTTATGGCAGTATTCAGTATCAGAATCAGAATTGTTACTGGTGACACGTCAAATACATTCATACACCAGGACCTGTGATGTGGGAAGTTAGTCCCTAGCTCTAACCAAAGAAGTAAATTTAGCTACACAATCATCAGCACATTCAGCTGTCGAAATAATCGAAAAGGGAAGGGCATTCCAATCTCTAATGGTTCTGGGGAAGAAAGACTCTTTATAAATGTCAGTTCTTGCAGTAAGGGTCTGAAACGCCAACGAATGGTGATTTCTACATTGTCTAGCTGGGGGGAACAAGGTCATCTGTTGGAATGCTGGCAGCACTCTTTAGTAAAGTAGAAGTAAAACAAAGATCAGGAATCGATACAATTAACTTACTCCACCCATCAAAGACACCAAAGGGAAAGAAATACAAACATTAAGCGACCAGACCATAATGGAAACTTAAACAAAGGAAGGCCATAAGGACAGTTACTTTCCCACAAAATGGCCATATGGCCATCCAAAATTAAAAGACACAAGTGATACACACAGTAAGTAACAAACAACAACATAAATAAATCGCCACAGAAGAACCGCCTTGGAACGGTAAGTAAAAAAGGATAAGCCTACTGTCTTTTCTGCTTTTCTTGAGAGACTCCCATTTTAATTTTCCAAGTATTCCAGTCATGCTCCATGTTTCAAAGCAGTAATTGCCTGTTACAAATCTAGCATTCAAGTTCACTCGGTTTCAGTTCTGGTGTATGAATTGAATGTCAGTTGACGTGTCACCAGTAACAATTCTGATTCTGAGTTCCGCCTGATGGGAGCACCAAGCTCCCTGATGGGGGGATGAAAAACCCAAGAATTATTGTTGTTGTTGTTGTTGTTTGTCAGGGACAAGGGGTGGAGATGTCCCTACAATGAGCTTGAACTTCCCAAGTTGTTGCATCGGCCGAGTTCGCTAGGTCAAAATATATCCTAGAGTGCCCAACGTTCGTTACACTAAGCCAAAATCAAAGTGGTCTACACATAATAATATAAAGCAGTACAAATCAAATCAATTCACTCACCTCACTAGCTTATCATATCGTATTTCTGAAAAAAAATCACACACCTGAGCCTGAAGATCACTTACCTGTAGATTGCCCGATTTAATCATCAGATTCATTGTTTTTCGAGTGCTTCCAGTACATAACGACAGAAATAAATATGGCGGCGTAGAAAATTCCCACGTGACGTCACTATAATTTATTCATACATAATAACAACAAAAACAAATACAAAATGTACAAATTTATACCAACACATAAAAAAGAAAAATATATTAATTGACTGATATGCCAATGTTGATTTTTTAGCTATTACAACTAACCGAATCACCAATCAGCCTTGCGACACACTATTCATCCGGTGACGGATACGGGTTACATAAGATTTTTGAGGCTCTGGTTCCCGACTTCATACATGGTTTGAATGGAATACATGGAAACCTGAAAACCGGTTTAAGCCAGTTCCGGAGCGCAAGCAAACTTTCTTGCATAGATTGTGTCTTGTGATGATACGCTTTACCTGGATACGAGCTCGTTCGACGCCCGCCTTCGCCGCTATGCTCGTTATTTAGTTGTGCGAACAAGATATTATCTTGTGCACACAAGATAATATGGTGTGCGGACAAGATTTTCTCCTGTGCGGACAACATAATATATGTTGTGCGGCCATATAATTTGTGCGCACAACAATGATCTTGTGCAACAGGCGCAGTCTAGATAGATTCTTCGCTGTTATCTGAGATGTTTTGCTGGTCCATGATCCGTCCTGGCTTCAACTGGTGAACGACAGAACCTAACTCACCACGCTAACAAGTGAAATGAAGACCCCTTAAACCACACTTTATATAGAGAAAACTGGGGTTTACGGGGGTGTACATTAGTTTCCTTATTTCTGTTCAAAGATATGGGTTGTGGATACTCGTTAGAACCGCCTCGTTGAGGCGGTTCTAACGAGCACCCACGACCTATGTCTTAAGTATAAATAAGAAAAAATACCACTGATTTTCATCAGAAAAGTAGCCATTTCGGAGATGTGAAAAAACTGCACTATATCGCACGGGTGTGTTAGCGTAATGTAAGAAGCTTTCAGACAGCGTAAACTTAGACCAGAGAGTACAGCTACCCAGGATTGGCTTGTGACTGGTCCGTCTATTTCCGATTCCCGAGCGCATTGAAAACGCCACGTCTTGGCATCACACTGGGCTTATCAAGAGGTTTACATTTGAAAGCACATCATCAAAGAGCCCAAGATTTAAATATCAAAATTACTTAGTCATTTCGAAATGACGCCTAAACAAATACATTGTAAATTTTACCGCCGAAAAAATAAAAATTTTAAAATGAAAAAACGTGATATTGTTCTTATATTCTGCTCAAAATTTCGATTGTGGGTACACGTTAGAACTGCCTCATCGAGGCGGTTCTAACGAGTATCCACAATCTATATTTTAGAGCAGAAATAAGAAAAATAAAGTTTACTCCTGTAAACCTCAGATTTACTAAATAAACGTGGGGTTCAAGGGGTCAAAATTATAAGGGCGTGTTTTCGTGATGTTGTATCCATCTTGCTAACATGTGCCTCTCTAAACCCCACAACTGGGGTTTGCGGGTTATTCGTGTTTTTTTTTCGATTTTGGCTGCATGGCATTGGTTGTGGGTACTCGTTAGAACCGCTTCAAAGAGGCGGATATAACGAGCATTCACAAACTGTGATTGGAGTATACATTGTTAATAAGAAATAAGAAAATTATCACAGATTTTCATTAGAAAAAGCATCATTTGGGTGATATGAAAATTCCATTATTGCGTAGGGATATATTATCGTACTGCATTTGGTGCAAGAAGTGCGAATGCGCAAGCTGATCTGAGTCTTTTTCGTGTGCACCTGTTTGAAGACAGCAAACCTGTTTGGCTCATCTTTACCCTTATCTTGCCGAATATTTCAATTAGTCACGCCCATTTCTGACTATCAGCCAAGCAGTGAGTGAGTGTTTGAGTTTTACGTCCCACCAACAGCTAAGGTCATACGGAGACGGGACCTCGGTTTAACGACTCATCCGAATGTCTGGAGAAGCCCGGGATCGATCCTTCGTTTACAAGACGAGTAGTGTAACCACTGCACCACGGAGGCTTCTATCAGCCAATCAGATTACTTGATATGTTTACATTCAAATTCACGAACGTGTAGATCCTGATCAGATGACTTCTTCAGAAGCCATCTGATCTGGATCTTCACTGTTTGCAAAAGTAGTGGTTGTCTTGAACAGCAGGATAAGGCTTCTTCAAAACCATCTGATCTAGATCTTCACTGATTGCAAAGGTAGTGGTTGTCATGAACAGCAGGATAAGGCTTCTTCAGAAGCCTTCTGATCTGGATCTTCACTGATTGCAAAGGTAGTGGTTGTCATGAACAGCAGGATAAGGCTTCTTCAGAAGCCATCTGATCTGGATCTTCACTGATTGCAAAGGTAGTGGTTGTCATGAACAGCAGAATAAATCTTCTTCAGAAGTCATCTGATCTAGATCTTCATTGATTGCAAAGGTAGTGGCTGTCATTAACAGCAGGATAAGGCTTCTTCAGAACCATCTGATCTGGATCTTCACTGATGGCAAAGGTAGTGGTTGTCATTCACAGCAGGATAAGTCTTCTTCAGAACCATCTGATCTGGATCTACACTGTTTGTAAAAGTAGTGGTTGTCATTAACAGCAGGATAAGGCTTCTTCAGAAGCCATCTGATCTGGATCTTCACTGTTTGCAAAGGTAGGGATTGTCATGAACAGCAGGATAAGGTTTCTTCAGAAGCCATCTGATCTGGATTTTCACTGTTTGCAAAGGTAGTGGTTGTCATGAACAGCAGGATAAGGTTTCTTCAGAAGCCATCTGATCTGGATCTTCACTGTTTGCAAAGGTAGTGGTTGTCATGAACAGCAGGATAAGTCTTCTTCAGAAGCCACCATGATCTGGATCTATACTGATTGCAAAGGTAGTGGTTGTCATGAACAGCAGGATAAGGCTTCTTCAGAAGCCATCTGATCTAGATCTTCACTGATTGCAAAGGTAGTTGGTGCTTGTTAGAACTACGATAACACACCGGTGTAACATGTTTTTCACATCTCAAAAATGGCTACTTTTCTGATGAAAATCTGTGATATTTTAGCTCACCTGAGCACGAAGTGCTCATGGTGAGCTATTGTGATCGGTCAATGTCCGTCGTGCGTCGTGTGTCGTGCGGCGTCAACAATTTGCTTTAAATGCTAACTCCTTAACCCTTGAGCCAATTTCAATAAAACTTTATAGGAATATTGCTTAGGTGACCCTCTACAAAAATAGCTAAAATCGTTTCATTCCGCTGAACAGGATGGCCACCAGAGCTAAAAATAGACCAAATCTTTAAACGACAACTTCTCCTGTACCTTTACGTGACCCTCTACCAAAATAGCTAAAACGGGTCCGCTCCGGTGAACAAAATGGCCGCCAGAGCTAAAAATAGAAAATTCTTTCAACGACAACTCCTCATGTACCCTTGAGCCAAATTAATTCAAACTTCATAGGAATGTTGCTTAGGTTACCCTCTACTAAAATAGCTAAAAGGGTATTGCTCCGATGAGCAAAATGGCCGCCAAAGCTATAAATAGAAAATATCGTACATTTGCTTCAAACGTAAACTCCTCCTCAACCTCTGGGCCAATTTGATTCAAACTTCACAGGAATGTTGCCCAAGTGACTCCCTACCAAAATAGCTAAAATCGTTTTGTTCCGACAAACAAGATGGCCGCTAGAGCTAAAAATAGAAAAAAATCTTTAAACGACAACTCCTCGTGTACCCTTGGGCCAATTTCATTTAAACTTCATAGGAATGTTGCTTTAGTGACCATCTACCAAAATAGCTAAAAGGGTTCTGCTCTGATGAGCAGGTGGCCACCATAGCTAAAAATATAAAAACATCGTAAATCTGCTTCAAATACTAACTCCTCGTTAACCCTTGGGCCAATGTGATTCAAACTTCACAGGAATATAATGTAGGTGACTACCTATACAAATAGCTAAAATCATTCCGCTCAGACAAACAAGATGGCCGCCAGAGCTAAAAAATAGAAAATATTTTTAAACGACAACTCCTCCTGTGCCCTTGGGCCATTTTCATTTAAACTTCATAGGAATGTTGCTTCGGTGACCATCTACCAAAATTGCTAAAATGGTTCTGCTCTGATGAGCAAAATGGCCACCATAGCTAAAAATAGAAAAACATCATAAATTTGCTTCAAACACTAACTCCTCCTTAACCCTTGGGCCAATTTGATTCAAACTTCACAGGAATATAAATACAAATAGCTAAAATCATTCCGCTCAGACAAACAAGATTGCCGCCAGCGCTAAAAATAGAAAAAATCTTGAAACGAATACTCCTCCTCAACCCTTGGGCCAATTTCATTCAAACTTCAAAGAAGTGTTGCTTATGTGACCCTTTACCAAAATAGCTATAACGGTTCCGCTCCGGTGAACAAAATGGCCGCCAGAGCTAAAAATAGAAAATTCTTCAAACGACAACTCCTCCTGTACCCTTGGGCCAAATTAATTCAAACTTCATAGGAATGTTGCTTAGGTGACCCTCTACTAAAATAGCTAAAACGGTATTGCTCCAATGAGCAAAATGGCCGCCGTAGCTAAAAATAGAAAAACATTGTAAATTTGCTTCAAACGCAAACTCCTCCTCAATCCTTGGGCCAGTTTGATTCAAACTTCAAAGGAATGTTGCCCAAGTGACTCCCTACCAAAATAGCTAAAATCGTTATGTTCCGACAAACAAGATGGCCGCTAGAGCTAAAACAGAAAAAAAAATCTCTAAACGACAACTCCTCGTGTACCCTTGGGCCAATTTCATTCAAACTCCATAGGAATGTTGCTTTGGTGACCATCTACCAAAATAGCTAAAAGGGTTCTGCTCTGATGAGCAAAATGGCCACCATAGCAAAAAAAAATAGAAAAACATCGCAATATTTGCTTCAAATACTAACTCCTCGTTAACCCTTGGGCCAATTTGATTCAAACTTCACAGGAATATAATGTAGGTGACTCCCTATACAAATAGCTAAAATCATTCCGCTCAGACAAACAAGATGGCCACCAGAGCTAAAAATAGAAAACATCTTTAAACGACAACTCCTCCTCAACCCTTGGGCCAATTTCATGCAACCTTCATAGAAGTGTTGCTTATGTGACTCTTTACCAATATAGCTTAAACAGTTCCGCTCCGGTGAACAAATGGCCGCCAGAGCTAAAAATAGAAAATTCTCCAAACGACAACTCCTCCTGTACCCTTGAGCCAAATTTATTCAAACTTCATAGGAATGTTGCTTAGGTGACCTTCACTAAAATAGCTAAAACGGTTTTGCTCCAATGAGCAAAATAGCCGCCGTAGCTATAAACAGAAAAACATTGTAAATGCTTCAGACGCAAACTCCTCCTCAAGCCTTGGGCCAATTTGATTCAAACTTCACAGGAATGTTGCAAAAGTGACTCCCTACGAAATAGCTAAAAACGTTATGTTCCGACAAACAAGATGGCCGCTAGAGCTAAAAACAGAAAAAAATCTTTAAACGACAACTCCACTCGTTTCTTTAAATAGAAAAACATTGTAAATTTGCTTCAAACGCAAACTCCTCCTCAACCCTTGGGCCAATTTGATTCAAACTTCACAGGAATGTTGCCCAAGTGACTCCCTACGAAATAGCTAAAAACGTTATGTTCCGACAAACAAGATGGCCGCTAGAGCTAAAAACAGAAAAAAAATCTTTAAACGACAACTCCTCCCGTACCCTTGGGCCAATTTCATTCAAACTTCATAGGAATGTTGCTTAGGTGACCATCTACCAAAATAGCTAAAAGGGTTCTGCTCTGATGAGCAAAATGGCCACCATAGCTAAAAATTGAAAAACATTGTAAATTTGTGTCAAACATAAACTCCTCCAAAACACTTGGGCCAATTCGATTCAAACTTCACAGGAATGTTATTTAGGTGACGCCCTACCAAAAGAGGTAAAATCTTTCCACTCTGACAAAGAAGATGGCCACCAGAGCTAAAAATAGAAACAAAATCTTTGAACAACAACTCCTCCTGTACCCTTGGGCCCATTTCATTCAAGCTTCATAGGAATGTTGCTTAGCTGACCCTCTACCATATTAGCTCAAATGATCCTGCTCCGGTGAACAAAATGGCCGCCAGAGCTAAAAATAGAATTTGCTTCAAACGGAAACCTCTCCTAAAATGTTAGGCCAATTTGATTTAAACTTCACAGGAATATTGCCCAGGTGACTATCTACCAAAATAGGTAAAAATCATTCCGCTCTGATAAACAAGATGGCCACCGGGGCTAAAAAAATCTTAAAACGACAACTCCTCCTTACCCTGGGACCAATTACATTCAACCTTCATAGGAATGTTGCTTAGATGACCCTCTACCAAATAGCTAAAATGGTCTCGCTCCAATGAACAATATGGCCGCCAGAGCTAAAATAGAAAAGCATTGTAAATTTGCTTCAGATGCGAATTCTTCCTAAACCCTTGGGTCAATTTGATTCAAACGTCAAAGGAATGTTGCCTAGGTGACACCCTACCAAAATAGCTAAGATCGTTCCACCCTGATGAACAAGATGGCCACCAGACCTAAAAATAGAATGTACTAGAGACAATGACATTCAGGTGAGCGAATCAGGGCCCTCTGGGCCCTCTTGTTCTTATTTATGCTTCGAACATAGGTTGTGTGTGCTCGTTAGAACCGCCTCATTGAGGCAGTTCTAACGAGTACCCACAACCTATGTATTAGAGCAGAAATAAGGCAAATAATGTATACCCCGTAAACTCCAGTTTTCTCTTTAGGGGGTGCTCATTTAACAGACTTGTCACGTGATGTACCTCAAACGAGGACCAACTGTCAAAGTTATTATAGCAATAACATAATATTTTGGAAATAATTTATATTCCTGTAGCCTCCAGTTTTCTCTGTATAAAGTGGGGTTTATAGGGGTATTCATTTCACGGACTTGTTCTCATTATGGTTTCACTCGTAATGATTAAGTTTATCAAATCTAAGAAAATGGGCTTGCTGAAAATATGTAGACATTCAGTACAATTAAGGAAATGGGGGCGGTTGGGTGAGGCAAAGGTGACTTGTAGCTTGCGTCCTTGAGGCGTCCGCCTGATATTAGCTTACATTTGGGCAAGGCTTGCTGTCCTTGCAACAGGTAAGGGTGGAGGGGGGGGGGGGGGGGTGTTGTGATTTTTTCTGTTTCTGCTCTTCCATTCATTTTCCTCTTTCTCACTTGTCCCTCACTTTCACCTCCTCTACTATATCTTCTGTTTGTTTTATCCCTTTCACAAAATGGCATTGACGTGTCTTTAAACCCAAAAAATCAATTAATCACTAATTAAGGCAATATTCCAATTAAATTCAGAATGCTTCGTATCTATACTGAGGCACGCATAACCGACGGCAATTCAACAAAACACATCTATATGTATGATTCCCTATAGCCTGCGGGTTAATTCAGACGTAAGAAAACAGGTTTGCCTCGTAATGTCATTTAAAATATTAATTAAGGAAGTGTTTCCACATCAATTTCGAAACGTTTGACGAATGTATAAATATATGTGTGTGGATGTCCACATGTACAGCCCGACAGCTTTTCGACTAAAAACATGTATGGGGTGCGTCATTTATCTGAAAACTGACATTTGCTTACGGGCAATGTACACGTTCATTTAGAATCCTCACGTTAACAAGTCCGTGAAATTAACACCCCCTTAAACCCCGCTTTATATATATAAAACTGGGTTTTACAGGGGTATACATTATTTTTTTCCTATTTCTGCTCCAAGACATAGGTTGTGGGTACTCGTTAGAACCGCCTCATTGAGGCGGTTCTAACGAGTTCCCAAAACCTATGTTTTTCAGCATAAATAAGAATAACAACATTAATTTTCATCAGATAGGTTTAGAGGTCTGAACGAATGCAACACATGGCACGAATATGTTTTCGTAATTGTTAGAATCGCACGATAACGTAGTGCACTCCTTCTTAAATGGTTAGCCCCCGCCCATCGTGGCTTGAAGAAATAGTTGGGTTACATGATGCTTCAGCGCAGAGCTGAATTCAGCCCGCACACGAGTACTGGTAAACTGCTCAGAGGATCTAAGCCTGTCCAGGCAAAGCGGTGCGAGTCGGACCCGTCTATGCTTATAAACCCTATTGGTTTCATTGGGCGGCTGGGCTTGAGACGTCATTTCATCTTAATGTCGGGTAAAAGTGCCACAAAATTGGAAGCAACGTCTCCAAAATGACCTTTACAGTGTTGACGGGGACGTTAAACCTCAAATCAAACAAAGAAACATGAAACATAAGGAAAACATGTCCATGTGAAATAATGGCGACAAACATGGTGTCAGAAATAATAAATATAGTTGGTAAAAATTGTATCATTTTTCTTATTTCCCCTTGCAACATAGGCTGTGGGTGCTCTTTAGAACCACCTCACTTACGCGGTTCTGACGTGTACCCACAACCTATGTCTTAGGGCAGAAATATGAATAATAATGTATACCCACATAAAATCAGTTTTCTCCATATAAAGTGGACACTGGGGAGGGGGCGTTCATTTCACGGACTTATTCGCGTAATGTTTTGAGCTAATGACTTGAAAGACATCACGTGAACAAATTAGTGAAATGAACACCCCCTAAACCCCACTTTTTATAGAGAAAACTGGGGTTTGCGGGGGTATACATTATTTTTTCATATTTCTGCTCCAAGACATAGGTTGTGGGTACTCGTTAGAACCGCCTCAACGAGGCGTTTCTAACGAGCACCCACAACCTATGTTTGCAATATTAATAAGAAAAATATCACAGATTTTCACCAGAAGAGTAGCCATTTTGGAGAGGCAAAAAAATGCACTATGTCGCACATATGTGTTATCGTAATGAATAAAACAGGTCCCTTCTGTTTGTTTGTTTGATTTGAGGTTTAACGTCCCGGTCAACACTGTAAAGGTCATTTTGGAGACGTTGCTTCCAATTTTGTGGGACTTTTACCCGACATTGAGATAAGATGACATCTCAAGCCCGTCGCCCAATGAAACCAATAGGGTTTATTAGCATGGATGGTCCGCCTCGCACCGCGGTTCCTGGACAGGCTTAGATCCTCTAAGCGGTTTACCAGTACTAGTGTGCGGGCCGGATTCAGCTCTGCATATATCTCCATATATTTCTACAAGCCCCTATGGGCGGGGGCGGAAAACAGGCCCTTGGTTTTAAAATTGTCATTAATATGTTATATATACATGTTGTTTTTAAATATCTCTCTCTTCTTCCCTTTTTCCGTTTTTTTTTTTTTTTTTTTTTTTATTTTTGCACACGTCACGATTAGATGACCCGGACCACGGATTGGTGACAAAATGTCAAGTTGACAAGCGGATTCTGAAACCGGCTACTTCCTTAAACATAGCGACTAGTTCCGAAATTCGCTTTGAAGCTTCAGAACAAACTTCCATGTAAGCGTGTTTTGAGACTTTTCCGAGGCACTGTGAAAACGTGCAAATTCCCCTTTTTTGTCTGTTTCCTTTTTTTAAAAACCTCAGATTAATTCTATGTCGAAATCATGTGATTGCGCAAGCGCAGTAATGCCTCTTTAACCATCCCTTTTTCATCCTTACATTTTTTATTGATTTGACACTCATCCTGAAGATGACGAACAGAAAGTTGAGTAGCAGTTTATTTTTATTTATTTATTTTTTTTTAGTTTCATGCCTCTTTTTTGTTGATCTTTTGTTTGTTTGTTTGACTGATTTGATTTGAGGTTTATAGTCCCCGTAAACACTGTATAGGTCATTTTGGAGACGTTGCGTCCAAATTTGTGGGACTTTTATCCGACATTGAGATGAAATGAAACTCAAGCCCTGCCACTCAATGAAACCAACAGCGATAAGCATGGACGGGCCGACTCGCACCACTTTTCCTGGTCATGCGTAGGACCTCTAAGCAGTTTACCAGTGGGTATATAAAAGTGGGGTTCAATGGGGTCAAATTATATAGGCGTGTTTTTGTGATGTGGATGTAATTTTTATCAGTTATCCCCTATATGCATTGCATTGAAACGCATTGACCTGATAAAGATGTGCTATCTCAGGACAAGTGAGCTTTATCACGTCAAAGTGACATTGCACTTTTATGAATGAAGTGGATTACCGGAACAAAAGGTTAAAATGTTATTACTACTGGAAAAATTGGAAAATTACATCAAAAATATTAAAAAAGAACAATAACTGTCAGCTGATAGTAAATATACTGACCGAATATATTCCGCATCGGAATGTTAGGACGCACTGAGAACAATCGGTAAGTGATCGTAAATAGTCGATTTGAAGAGTTTACATGGGGATAAACTGATAAATAGAATACCAGATTCGTGTCCTTTGCTACCAAGTGTATCAGGCTCGGCTTCGAGAACGCATGTAGAATCGCTCGGCAAGCCTCGCGATTCTACAAGCGTTCTCGAAGCCAGGCCTGATAAACTTGATATCAAAAGACACGAACCTGGTATTCTCTAAATCCAACATTCATCGAAGTATGAACAACATCTGTTCAGACTTGATGGTGTTCATTATTCGATGAACGTTTAATTTTTTTAACGTTCATCGAATTATGAACAGCATCGGGTAAATTCGATGAATGTTAAATAAATTATCTTTCTTATTACTTACATTTACATGATATGGCGAAAAATAAATTTAAGGGCTAAAATGAAAGAAGAAAACAACTGCACGCAGCTTTCGTATTGACAGCGGGACTGCGTCGTTGGTTCCATAGCGTCACCATCGTCCAATCATATTAAAGAGAATAATTGTTTATTTTGACGTCACTGATGTCGTTGTTTTTAAAACACGCCTATAGATATATAATTTTGATCCTTCAAACCGCACTTTTATATGGTGAAACTGGGGTTAACATTGGTTTACATTAATTTTCTTACATCTTCCCAAAAAGCTTGAACCGCCTCGACGAGTACCCACAATTTTAATTTTGAGCAGAAATATGAAAACTAATAGCATATTTGATCTGATTTTCATTTTTTTTATTGTAAAATTTTCATTTTTTTTTTTTAATACGCGTGTTATTGTAATTGGGACCACTAATAAAACACAATGAGGTTATATGATAAATAGAGGCTCTTACATGAGTGTTCATGTATTATTGAATTTATTAAACGAGTTGAGGAAAAAGGATAAAATGCTAGGCTTTGCCGAGCATTTTATTCCTTTTCCTCAACGAGTTTAATAAATTCAATAATACATGAGCACGAATGCAATATTCTATTTATCAAATGACATATAAAACGCATTTTATGCACAAATGTTTACAAAAATGTCAACAGTCCGGCGCTAGTAAACGCGACGTCGTTCGATACGTCGTACATGTAACGTTATGGGACGTATCTAGCTAATTTGCATATTGAATCCACTAGTGGATTATCAAAAATATTATATGGCGTTATTACACTCTCAGACGCGACCCCATATGATAAGGATATTTTATGATGCCTCTAAAATGTTTTTCCTATAAAAATAAAAATATTTTCTTTTTTTATGCTACAAGTTCCTTATGAAACATCCACAGTATGGGGGTTAGATCGAAAACCTTCAAGCAACATGATAGCATTCCAAGAGCAATTACAAGGAAATATTAACTAATTTTTCGTTTTAAGCACAATGAAAGAAGATTAAATCATTTAATTGTAATCCTCATGAAAAAATATCGCATTTGTAAATTCTGCTAAGACCTAGTTTGCACAAAGAGTTATCTAACTTGAATTTCCACAGATTCCAGTCCACAGTCCAATATTCTGTGAAGTCTTATTGGTTGTAAACGTTTTCAAATGATTTTAAGCTGTCATGTCCTCAAAGATTTAGTTGCCTAACATGCTTTTCTCATGTCCTTTGATTACTGTGTATGTTATGCGTAATTTATCATATGACGTCGCGTCTGAGAGTGTAATAACGCCATGTAATATTTTCGATAATCCAGTAGTGGATTAAATATACAAATTAGCTAGATACGTCCCGTAACGTTACATGTACGACGTCCTTAACCTCCTCGCGTTTACTAATGGCGGAATATTGATATTTTTGTAAACAGTCGTGAATAAAATACGCTTTAAATGTCATATGATAAATAGAATCTTGCATTCGTATTCACGTATTATTGAATTTATTAAACTCTTTGAGGAAAAGCCTCGCATTTTATCTCTTTTCCTCAACTCGTTTAATAAATTCAATAATACGTGACATTACGTTAACACACCCGTGCGGCACAGTGCATATTTTCGAATCTTCAAAATGCTATTTTCTGATGAAAATCCGTGATACTTTTCTTTTTTTTACTCCAAACATAGGTTGTTGCTTCTCGTTAGAACCGCCTCGTTGAGGCGGTTCTAACGGGTACCCGCAACCTAAGTCTTGGAGCAGAAATAAGAAAAATAATGTTTACCCCGTAAACCCCAGTTTTCTCTATATAAAGTGGGGTTTAGGGGGGGGGGGGGTCTTCATTTCACGGGATTGTTCATATGATGAATACGAATGTAAGATTCTATTTATCATATACACTCATATAAGATCCTCTATATATGATAAGTTTAGTTTCTGAATTGTAATATAAATTTAAATTTAAAACATTTTAATGCTTAAAACTACCATTAGGTCATTTTTTTCAAATGCAATGCACTTGAAGTAAGTTTTAAAATAAACATGCTTTTACATTCTCTCTTTCAACGTAAAACTTAAATCAATGGGGGGGGGGGGGGGGTTAATGACCGTAGAAAAGATTTCATTATCAATCCCCTATCCCCTATCATCACGAAAACACGCCTATATTATTTTGAACTCCACTTTTTTATAATAAAACTGGGGTTTCCGGGGGTAAACCTTATTTTTCTTATTTCTGCTTTAAAATATAGATTGTGGGTACTCGTTAGAACCGCCTCGACGAGGCGGTCCTAACGAGTGCCCACAATCTATATTTGGAGCAGAATTAAGAAAAATATCACAATATTTCGTCATAAAATTTTCATTTTTTCGGCGATAAAGGTGGCAATGTATTTGTATAGGTGGGTTTGCATAATGCGGATCTCGGAGAAAGAGCAGGTGTTATGAGCTCTTACATTTTCATCACGAAAACACGCCTATATAACATTGACCCCCTTGAACCCCACTTTTATATAGAGAATACCAGGTTCGTGTCATTTGATATCAAGTTTATTAGGCAAGGCTTTGAGAACGCTTGCCGAGCGATTCTACATGCGTTCTCGAAGCCGAGCCTGATAAACTTGATATCAAATGACACGAATCTGGTATTCTATTTATCAGTTTATTCCACTCTATGTACACTCCTATAGTTTTGCCATTTTATTTCTCCAGTAGTCCAGTTCATAGAAGTGCAATATCACGTTGACCTGATAAAGCTCACTTGTCCTGAGATAGCATATCTTTATGAGGTCAGTATGTTACAATCCAATTAATATAGGGGAAAACTGATAAATAGAAAAGTGGGGTTTTCATTCCAATATGTATTCTTTGCCTCCAAAGTTAACCTTTATCATTTATTTTACAGGGGTAACCTTTATTTCACTTATTTCTTATTTCTGCTCTAAAATATAGATTGTTGGTACTCTTTGAGGCGGTTCTAACGTGTTCTTACAATCTATATTTTGAGCAGAAGTAAGAAAAATACCACATTATCTTTTTCGTCTAAATTTTTTTCGGCGGCAAAAAAGAAGAGAAGGCAATTATCAGGAATCGATACAATTAACCCACAGCTCCAACCAGAGACATCAAGGGGAAAGAAACACAAACATGAAACAACGGACCCTAATGGAAACATCAATAGCGGAAAGCAAAAAGCACAGTAACTCTCCCACAAAATAGCCAATTGGCTATCCAAGGCTTTACAATGTATTTGTATAGGCGGGTTTCCGCAGTGAATGGGATTTTATATAAATTAATTCAATTATTAATCAACGTTTTCGATCAATATGAAGGACAGAATATTCTGTATCTAAAGTAGAAGTGGAGGCAATGATCAAATCTGTGTTTACATGGAGTAAATTATTATTGCATAAGGAATTATTAAGGGGAATGGGAACACCTGGCAGATTTGTTCGCCATTTTTCAAAGGGAGATAACTTTCGGGACTTCCTGTTTGCCTTTCTATCAGTCCTGTCCCAAGGAAAAATGGGTCAACTCTTAAAGGAAAGAGTTTGCTCCTCAGGAGCAAATTCTTTCCTTTAAGAGTTGACCCCTATTGATATGGGAGTCAAACATATTTTTGAAGCAGTTGCCTCCCCTGAAGGTGTTCCTATTCCCCTTAAAGGAAAAGTAAGTTTATATTCTATAAAATTTGGATTATTAAACAACGAGCTACTGTGTTCACCTATGCAGTGTGTGTGTGTGTGTGTGTGTATGTGTGTGTGTGCGTGCGTGCGTGCGTGCGTGCGTGTGTGTGTGTGTGTATTCGGGTTTAACGTCACTTTCAACAATTTTTCAGTCATATCACGACCGTGTCTGGTTGCGACAGGGAGCTCAATGCTCACTTTTATAGTGCTGCCTCACTGAAGTATCATGTCCCAGACACATTAAATGATACCACACCCAGTCACATTATCCTGACACTGGGTCGACCAGTCCTAGCTCTACCCCGTAAATCTGAGTGCAAAGCGAGGAGCAGCTAGTACCATTTTTAACGACTTTGGTATCTCGCGGCCCGGGATCGAACCCGTGACCCGGTTATTATGGAAAAGATACGACATCTTCAAAGACAGCCGTCACAGTTAACAACTCAAGTAAATGACATAATGCAGGAAACATACGGCAAGAACGCGCCTCAGACAGGGAATAAAAGTTCTTATAGTAGTGTTGTGCAGAAAACTATCGAAGTGTAAGATAGCAATGACTCTGTGAGTATATTACAACAGAAAAATGTTACAAATCAAAAGGTGCAGAGCACGGAAGAAAGTAAGGCTCGATAAAATGTGCAAAATAACCTAGACTATTGTTTGAATGATATAAGAATCTTATATAGGTGTGAGGGGTGGATGGAAAAATCCGTCCCGATGGATACTGTCCGGCATCACGAGGCTTGCCATTTCTTAGCGAGGACTTTTAATGCTGCGGTCACTTCAGTTACCAACGTCCGCCATATTGTGTTAACACTGCAGGAATGTTTAGTGACGTCACGTAACGTGCTGTGCCGTCAACCTTAACGACCACGCATGCGAGGTCGTTATCAACCAGTGCATTTATCGGGTCGGAACATAAATTTCTATCCCAGGGTAAAATCACGGACTTCCTTGTCTAGTGTGCAAGAATACCCCGTCAAATACAGTTCCTATGAACGGTCAGTGATGTACGACCTAAGGACATGGTCACTACCAAAGAAATTACTCAGAGAAATACCCATGATAAGAATAAATTTTCAAATACACTCTTGACTGGGAACTCGATCCTGCATGGAATAAATTTAAAGGGACTAAAGCGCAATGTGCAAAAATATTCTGTGTCAGGCGCTAAAATTACAACTATTCTGAGTGATATTAAAATGTTTGACTTGAAAACAGTTTCTTCGGTTATAATATATATCGGTGGTAATTACGTAGCAGATGACAGTGACCTGGAACTTTTTGAAGAAATATGTTACCAGTTACTAGAGTATATAAAGAAGAACAATACCAACTGTAAAGTTGTTATGTGCAATGTAGGTCCCAGAAAAGACGTTCAAGACTGTGAAAACACCCTCCTGGATGATATCATTCATAGGCTCGCAACAGAACATGGACACACATTGGCAGATATCTACTCTGAATTTCATGAGAAAGATGGAAATGTTTGTGAACGTTTCTATCAATATGACTCTATCCACATTATTCACATTATGACTCTTTTGACATTAATCCATCGGTAATGAAACGATTTCTGAGGGTTCTCCATGACGTCAGCAGTATCGTTCACGATTTTGATCAATGTAATTTTCCGCGGAAGTCAGGGTGTAGTACCAGTCGTGCTGGCCATCGAAGAAATTTTCTAAGAAAGAGAGGACGGGATGTAACCGATAGGAACGTAAAGTGCATAAAATGCAGTGAAAGCAGTCACGAAACACTATATTGCTGTAACAAAAATCAACTAAAATGCCATAGTTGTCACTTTTATGGGCATAAGAAATAGAAGTGAAGGTTATGGTCAGGAATCGATACAATTAACCCATAGCTCCCATCAGAGACACCAAAGGGAAAGAAACACAAACATGAAACAACAGGCCCTAATGGAAACATCAATAGCTGAAAGCCAAAAGGACAGTTACTTTCCCACAAAATGGCCAACTGGCTCTCAATCTCGAAAACACACCTACATAATTTTGACCCCCCTTGAACCCCACTTTTATATAGTAAAACTTGGGTTTTCAGGGGTAAACCTTATTTTTCTTATATCTGCTCTAAAATATAGATTGTGGGAACTCGTTAGCACCTCCTCGATGATCCGGTTCTAACATATACCAACAATCTATATTTATCAGCAGAAATAAAAAAATGTCACAATTTTTCATCTAAAAATTTTCATTTTTTTTTCTGCGATAAAGGTTACAATGTATTTGTATATACGTGTTTTCAGAACAAAACAAAATAACAAAAGCGACACAAACACACAAAGACAAACCATAACAAAAATAAACCGTGACAGAAGAACCGCCTTGGAAGATCAGTGAAAATAACATGTAGGACTTTGGCAAAGATGCCACGCCTAAGAATAAGTTCTGAAGTTAGATCCTTTGGAAGCAAGGACTACACCAAATAAACGAAAATAGTAGACTCGGTTTTACTGAGTCTTTTCATGACCAGTACTGAAATGTGCAATACCGGCCACTGGTATGAATACTGGTATTCGAACTTTTAATTACTTTTCAGTATTAAGGGATTTATGTGAAAACTGTGACAATTCACAAGGTATATGTTCGTGTAAAAATAACTTTTTTCAAACCGTGGGAAATGAAAATAGAAATTTACATTTGCATGATAAAAATATCCATTGTACTAATCCATCTACAAATATACATGTGCAGACTAATAATATTTGTTATCTTAATTCATCTTCCTTAAGTGCCCAAAATGATAATGATAATATCAGTCGTGCATCCTTAGCGAGTTCCATATCTGGAAATAGAGGATCTTACATGAGTGTTCATGTATTTATGAATTTATTAAACGAGTTGAGAAAAAGAGATAAAATGCAAGGCTTTGCCGAGCATTTTATCCCTTTTCCTCAAAGAGTTTAATAAATTCAATAATACATGAGCACGAATAAAGCCGGGCATTTTATCCCTTTTCCTCAAAGTATTTAATAAATTCAATAATACATGACCACGAATGCAAGATTCTATTTATCATACGACATTTAAAGCGCATTTTATTCACGATTATTTAAAAAATAATGTCAATATTCCGCCGTTAGTAAATGCGACGTCGTTAAGGACGTGGTACGTGTAACGTTACGGGACGTTTCTAGCCAATTTGCATATATGATCCACTAGTGGATTATCGAAAATATGACTTGGCGCAAGTACACTCTCAGACACGACGTCATATGATAAATAATGATAGTATTTCCACAAATCAAGCACTTCTTTACGTTCTAATATGCAGCAGAATTCTTTTATTTCAGATTCTAGCTTTATCTCAAAAAATGAATGTAGTACTAACATTCAAAGTTTGTCTTTATTTGAGATTCTTGTGCAGTTATAAATAATGGATGTAATATTTTAAACCTTGGCTTATGAGGTAAAGGCATGCGCTTTGGACTTTGTAATGAATTTGAACAAGTTAAATTAACGCTGACGTCAGAAAGTAATTTGGTTCATATTTTTGGAGTAAGTGAAAGTAAATAGAAAGATATTCACCCCAAAAAAGTGTTTTTATAGACGGATACCAGAAACCAATACGAAAAGACTTGATGGCAGGGCGGTATTATTGTATATGTAAAAGAAAGTATAATATATAAAAGACGAAATGATTTGAAATCAAATAACCTTGAATGTGTATGGATAAAAGTGTGTCCCATCAATGGTAAATCATTTTAGTGTGCTACAATTACAGACACCCAAGCTCAACCATAATATGGAATGAACATTTTGAAAACTGTTTAGATATTGTGCTCGGAGAAGAAAAAGATTTGTTTTGTTTTTTATTGTAGCCGATTTTAATAAGGACCTCTTAAACGACAATATTAAAAGAAATTGCCTCGATTTTATCGAACATTTTGATCTAAATCAAATGGTAGATCAAGCCACGATAGTAATATCAAGGTCTGCCACATTAATATATCATATTTACTGCAATATTGTAGAATAGAAGTGGAGGCAATGATCAGGAATCGATACAATTAACCCACAGCACCCATCAGAGACACCAAAGGGAAAGAAACACAAACATGAAACAACAGACCCTAATGGAGACATCAATAGCGAAACGCCAAAAGGACAATTACTTTGGTCGGGCCCCTCGGAGTCTAACTGTTGGTTTTCTTTTGCTCCAGCAATTCTGTTGATGTATGCTGTCGAGTCCTCAACCTTGTTTCATCTCTGTAGTTTTTTTATTTGTATGTTCTCGGAGATATTACACTGATGAGTTAGGATGCTTCACGCGGACTAAATAAAATTAGTGTAGACCGCGACAGAGATAAGGGCGAGGATTATGGCCATGTAAAATCGATTTAACCACCCCCCCCCCCCAGTGGAATTCTTTCCACTGCCGTTCCAAGGCGGTTCTTCTGTGGCGGTTTATGTATGTTGTTGTTTGTTACTTACTGTGTGTATCACTTGTGTCTTTTTATTTTGGATGGTCATTTGGCTATGTTTTGGGAAAGTAACTGTCCTTATGGCCTTCCTTTGTTTAGGTTTGCATTATGGTCTGGTCGCTTCATGTTTGTGTTTCTTTCCCTTTGGTGTCTTTGATGGGTGGAGTAAGTTAATTTTATCGATTCCTGATCTTTGGTTTACTTCTACTTTCCCACAAAATGGCCAATTGGCTATCCAAAATCAAATAATATAAGCGACAAAAACACCCAAAGACAAACCATAACAAAAATAAACCGCGACTGAAGAACCGCCTTGGAAAGGTCATAGAAAACGAATTCCACTGGGGATGGGGCCTAAATCAATTTTTCGTGGCCACAATCCTCGCCTAAATATATGTGTTCCTAAGCTTGGTTTCAGCGATCATTTTCGGGTATTTTTCACCCGTAAAAGTAAATTAATCTACATGTCCCCAAATCACAACATTCTACAATTTCTAATCGCTCTTTCAAACCATTTAATGAAGAAAATTTTATCAAAGACCAGAATGATTTATTTATCGATATAGTAGACCAACATATTGCAATTAAAACACCAAGTAAAGCATAAAACTCAGCCACAGTGGCTAACTCAAGAAATAATTGATTCAATTAAAACAAGGGATTGATATAAGGCTATTGGTGATGAAGATCAGTTCAAAATATGGCGAAACAAGGTGACATCTTTGATACGTAAATAAAGCATGAAGCATGGTGCTATGAAGCATTTCTTGAGGAAAACTCTAATCCTAATAGCATCTGGAAGCCATTTAAAGAAGTCGGTGCCAGTAAAATATGTAGCGCAAAATCTAACTTACACACTAAAATAAACGATGTTTTATCAGCAAATTCAGAAGCGGTCTCGAATGCATTTAATATTTTCTTTGTACAAGTAGCCGAAAGTATCAAAGAGCCTATACTCCCTTCAAATCACGAAAAAGTACAAGCATTTTGTAGGAGTAAAATTCCAAAAAAAACGTTGATTTCAATATTCCATGCATAGAATTAAATAAAGTTGAAAAGTTGCTTAAATCATTAGACACAGCAAAGGCAACGGGAACGGATAATATCGGGACCCGTCCGCTGAAAATTGCAGCTTCGGAAATCGCAGAATCTATAACTTTTATTTGCAACTGCAGCATTCAACCGTTATTGTTTCTGGACAAATAGAAATATGCTAAAGTTTTTCCACTTCAAAAAATGGACCATGCAATGACGTTAATAATTATAGACCAACATCTTTTCTCTTTTTTTCTGTATTATCTAAAATTCACGTTCATTTGTCATTGATGAGCTATCTTAATGAGCATAACCTTCTTTGCCAAACTCAGTCTGGTTTTAGATCCGCCCACACGTGTGCAACGGCTCTAGTAAACATGATTGACAGGTGGCGTCAGTCTCTGGATAAATTGGTCGGGTAAGTTTAAGTTGATTTTAAAAAGGCTTTTGATCTTGTAGACCATAATATTCTTGTACAGAAGCTAAAATTATATAACCTTAGTGAAAAGGCCTTAAACTGGTTTTCGTCATATTTAATTAATCGCAAACAACGAGTATCAATAGATAGTGTTTTATTAGAACATAGATCTCAAGGCTCAATACTTGGCCGGCTTTTGTTTTAATGCTTATTAATGACATTCCTCCATATACACATGCCGTTACAACAGACACGTATGCTGACGACACCAGTTTATTTGATGTAAACATTTCAAAAGAGGCCGTACAAACTAATCTTCAAAAGGCACTTTTGAATCTAGATTTCTGGTGCAAACACAACGGTATGGTGATAAATTCTTCCAAAACCAAAGTAATGCTTATTACCACATCACAAAGACGAAGGAAATTAGACAATGATACATTGCACTTGAACTATAAGGATGTTATTCTTCAGATGATTTCTTATGACAAAATATTAGGTGTTTATGTAGATAATAATCTCACACGGTCATACCATATACATTTCGTAACCAAAATAAGTTTCTTCCTATTTGTGGCTTCTCTCTAAGATTAAGGAGTATTTAACTATTGCAAACCGGGTCAACTTCTACAAATCATATTCAGCCACGTTTAGACTTTTGTAACATCGTATGGGGTAATACTTCGCAAAGAAATCTTTCAAAAGTTTACAGACTCCAGAAAGGGCCTGCAGCATTATTTTTAACTATGAAATAGATGATATGGTTTTAATACAGTGAAGATATTTACAACCTATGAACGGGTATTTTTTAGGGAGGCGAATTTATGTATAACGTTTATATCCAGGAAGCGCCTTTTTACAATCGTAATATGTTCGAACCAACGGTCGTTAATAACGAAGCCCGAATTTTAAATCATCTTCAAATAACAATTTTGCGATTCACAAACCAAATAAAGAGTTATTCAAATTATGGATATCATACTCCGGCACTTTAATCTTAACATTAAAATGTTAAATAATGTGTCAACTTTCCATAACCGATGCATCAAATGGATAAAATGTCAATAATGTTCTATGTCTCTTTTTCGTCCTCTTCATCTTCTTCTTCGTTTGTATATATCGAGAACTTTTGCAAACTCGTGTCTGGGTGGGGAAGTGTGTATATTGCAAGCTTGACTTGTGCGTGTAAATTTTATACACGCAGCTGCTCAGGAGCCGGAGCTCGTTCTTGCATTTCGAATTTGGAGCGTAGCTCTTGCAGCGTAGCTCCAGTGAAATGAGAAGTGATTTCGGCACTACTTTCGGCGTTACTGCGTTTGACCCAACCACCAGTGAGAACAGAGTACCCCGTGTTAACATAGTAGATTATTACGCCATGCGGTATCTTCTTATAGACTGCTTCACAGACCACCTATTTCAAACGGAATAGAAGAATATTTTTAATAGATGAACTGTGAAGCAGTCTAATCTTTTTATAGTTCAGTTCATATAACCCAGCCCATTTTGTACCGTAAAATCCCAAACCTGGCAACTGGCAAACAGGACAAACCAGATCTGATAGCACAGAACGCGGAGTCCCGGTGCCCCCGCCCATAGGGGCTTGAAGAAATATATAGGCTGCATGATGCTTCCACGCAGAGCTGAATTCGGCCCGCACACTAGTACTGGTAAACCGCTTAGAGGATCTAAGCCTGTCCAGGAACCGCGGTGCGAGGCGGACCGTCCATGCTAATAAACCCTATTGGTTTTATTGGGCGACAGGGCTTGAGAAGTCATTTCATCTTAATGTCGGGTAAAAGTCCACAAAATTGGAAGCAACGTCTCCAAAATGACCTTTACAGTATTGACGGGGACGTTAAACCTCAAATCAAACAAACAAACAAACTCATTATGACCTACACTGCATACTTACAAACAGGTGCAGCCATTTTTGCCAAATATTTCGTGGAAGCCACCACCTGACATCCCTGATTTTAAAATGAACTCATTCCATACTGATATAAGTTTGAGGATTCCATTCGTTTAAAATGGGTTAAAAGTACGCAGTGTGGGCCGATAATGTAATTCGTTGTTTCATTTACCAAAATAAGATAGTTGGAATGAGTTTGGACAGGTGCACGTCAAATTTTAAGGAGCAAGGCTCATATTGTGAGCAGTAAATTTTGAAGTTTAGACACAGATGAGACGCCACTTGCTGTAGCGTCTGATCTGGGTCTGCTATGTTTTCCCCTAAAAAGGCTGCTAGACAAATACTCAGAGCATGGCTTTATGGGGGGGGGGGGGCGATTTTACATGTACTTTGTTTAAAGCGACCTGTCTGCGTCCTAGGCATGTGACCATAAAGAAAGCAAATTACCAGCTCAGACGCAAGTTCGATACCTGCGGGTTCGGCAACATTCTTTCCAGGAGGTTGATCGTAAAATCTGTTCCAGGGTGATTCTATCCCTTTCGCTGATTCAAGAAGGGCAGTTGTTGGTTTCCGGTAAAAGACTGTGTACTGTGCTGTATTAACAATATCTAACCAAAGAAATTGCTTTAATGCCAGATCATTTCATAAATGGCCCTCTTCGAGGCAATTTATTTTTATATAATAATAACGGAGTATAATTTCTAAACCTCTTCAAATATTCCTATGGATTGATATTGACAATAACTAACCCAATAAACTGTCGTATGCAAGATCACTTCATAAATGGCCTCGCCTATGCAATATATATTTAGAAAAATGTTAACAGAGTATAATGTTCAAACCTCTCTGAATATTTCGATCATTTTTGGCATTCGGATTGATATTGACAATACCTAACCCATGAGGCTGTTTTATGCAAGATGACTTTATGAATGGTCTCGCCGACGCAAAATAATATACAAAATGAATACGGAGTATAACATTTAATCCCGGCTTTGATCATTTTCGGCATATAGGTTGATATTGACAATACATAACACTCAAAATTGCCTTATGCCAAATTACTTTACAAACGGCCTCGCCTAGGCAAACTGAAAAATTATTTCGAAGTGTAACTTCTAATCTACTTGGAATATTTTGACAACTGTTGGCATGCAGATAGATATTGTACAGATCTAACCAGCGAGATTCCCGAATGCCCTATTTCTTTACTTTAGCCTCGGCAAGGTAAACAATTCATCCACTGACACGGTCGTATAACTTTCAAACCGACAGGTATATTTCTATAATGTTTTACATGCAGATGTAAATTTACAAGATAAAGCTAATGATATTGTCTAATGCCAGATAGCTTTATAAACAGCCTCACAGAGGCATTTTTTTAAAGACTGATTACTGATGTATAACTTATAAACGGCTGGGAAAATTATCATAACCAGCTCTTCAGCTGAAGTGCGAGACCCGCCGGATGCTTTTAGCTTTATGAGTGTTACCATATATGGGTATGGCGGCCATTTTGGTCATGGGACCTGGACCTAAAACGGTTCCCCCAATAAATGCGCCTTATCGTAAGGAGCAAAAATATATCTTATACTTTAGTACTGTATTCTGAATCGTTGGCAGGATAAAATGCATTCTCACTTTTCCAGTACAAAAGCATATGTGTCAAAGTTTGACCTAGGCACAAAGAAGGTCAAGGTCAACCCAGGGTCACCATTTTAGCAATTTATGATGGGCCTACGTCCCAGATGCTATTTATCAAGTGTCGTAGAAATCTGCCCAGTGGTTCTGGAGAAGACTATTTTTGAAGGGTTTTTACCATATATGGCTTGGCGGCCATTTTGGTCATGTGACCTGACCCCATGAGCAAATTTAGGTTTCCCCCATCCCATAGAGGCTCCATATGAAATTTGACTTCAGTCGGCCCAACGGTTTCCGAGGAGAAGCAGTTCGAAAATTTTCACATGTTTCGCCTCGGCGAGGCTATACTAAATGGAATGTAATATTTCGCAAGTTCATTGGTTAGATCTCATTGATATCTATCAGTATGCCAAAAATTGTTTAAATATTCCAAGCGGTTAAGTCACTATCACCAATTTTCACAAACGGGTTACGGACGGACAGACAGACAGATAGACCATATATGGCTTGGCGGCCATTTTGGTCATGTGACCTGGACCCCATGAGCAAATTTTGGTTTCCCCCATCTCATAGAGGCTCCATATGAAATTTGACTTCAATCGGCCCAACGGTTTCCGAGGAGAAGCAGTTCGAAAATTTTCACATTTTTCGCCTCGGCGAGGCTATACTAAATGGAATGTAATATTTCGCAAGTTCATTGTTTAGATCTCATTGATATCTATCAGTATGCCTAAAATTGTTTAACCCTTTACCACTCAGATACGTATTTTTACGTGTCTGCACCCCCCCCCCCCCCATTTTAAGCCCCAGAAGCACCTAAAATCTGCATTTCTACCCCTGGATAGTTATGTTTGCTTTAGGATTTGTTGGGCAAAAAAGTGATATGTTTTTGCGCGCGCCTTCCCACTAAAAAATTCGGGGGGGGGATGGGGGATTGGGGTGGGGGGGGGGGGGGCAACGCCCCCCTCACATCCCGAAAAATTTATGGTGTATGGCCCAACCGGCCGCTAAAATTTATATCTGAGGGTGTCTGGGGTCAAAAATGCCTGAAAATTGATGCTGATAAAACATGCTGCAAACAGTGAAAATGGCCAGTGCCAAACACCTTAATTGTTGCCTTGACAGCTGTGTGAAGATTAAAATGTGGTCAAAAATTCATGTGAAAACACACTTTTTGCCAACTTTGAGATGCCCCCTCTTTACCATGACAACAATGATCAAGCCATGAAAAATGACATTTGAAAGGCTACTGCCCAATGAACATTCATACCGAGTTTGGTGTAAAACAGACCATCCATTATGAAACAATGGCTAGTTGAAGTTGCTGTCAGGTGCAACACTGTGAAAATCAGCAAAATTCACAAAATCCCTGAGTGGTAAAGGATTAAATATTCCAAGCGGTTAAGTCACTATCACCAATTTTCACAAACGGGTTACGGACGGACAGACTGACTGAATGACAGAATGACACGGTGATTTTAGGGCACTCTTAGAAAATCAACCGACTTCAGTCGGTCGCTTTTTCTGCGGGTCGTGCAATTTTTCACATGAGGATAAACATCATCAAGACGTAACCAAGGAGAATGTCTAATGCAAGATAAATAACCTCCCCAAGGTAATTTTTCAAAAACTGATTACATAAAATAACTTTAAAGCCGCCAAACAATTGCGCAAGCCGCAGTTATTGCACGAACTATAGCTCAGCAGAAATCTTCACGTAAACTGTAGAACTGCATGGTTGCTGTATTGCTCAAAAACATTGATTGTGGGTACTTGATAAAACTGTCTCGTCAAGACTGTTCAATCAAGTCCCCGCAATCAATATTTTGAGCAGCGATAAGAAAAAAATCACAATTTTTTATCTTAAAATTTCCATTTTTTGGCCAAAAATTGACAATGTATTTGTACAGGCGTGTTTTCGTGATGGTTGTTCCGGGTTCTACACCTTAGCATGAGTTAATTTCAATATAGGTCTTGTTGCTTTGACACGTCTTCTGGCCCAGAGCAGCTTCAAACAGCTATGTCCATTGGATCAATATGAGCCTGAATTAAAGTACCAATCAGACGCTAAATTTGCCTAACGCTACGAGACTGTTCAAATATGAATGCAACTAAGCACATAAAAATGATTCCGTGATAGATTTCGATGAAAAGTTTATTTTGTCCCCTTTTACAGATATACAAACTTTCAGTCTTCTGATCCAATCATTGAATGCATTTTGGTAGTCTTTTCGAGGTATACTATGAAGGCACTGGAATATTGCAGAACTGAGGTGTTTGCGCTGTACAAATTTTCGACCAGAAGGGTATTTTTCAGCCGCGGGAACAAAAAAAAAGTCACACGGGGCAAGGTCAGGGGAATACGGGGGATGAGGGAGTTCAACAACCTTTTCCTGCTTCAGATAGTCTTGCACAATGACCGCCTTGTGCAATGACGCATTGTCATGTAGCAATCTGACATTGGCCAAGCCAGTTGCGGGTCTTCGTTCTTTGAAATATTTCTTCAATTTTCGAAGAACTTTATTCTTGTAAAACTTCGCATTTACAGATTTGCCTTTAGGCACAGCAACCTGAATAGCAGGGCCCTGATTTGAAAAGAATATGACATACATTACCTTCTTGACGCTCATGGTCCGCTTTGCAATGCATGGTCTTTTGCAATACTTTGTTGCCCATATTTTGTTTTGAATCTTTCGTTTTGGCTCAAAAAGTGAACCGATGTCTCGTCACCTGTGACGACATTGGCGAAAGACCGTGCATTGTAATTTGGAAACTTTTTAAGCAACTTCTTGGCGCACTGAACGCGTGTCTTTTTCTGCTCATCTGTCAACAGATGGGGAATCCATCTAGCACAGATCTTTCTCATTTTCAAATCCCGTTTCAGAATTGTATGAGCTGCTCCTAATGAGATGCCAACCATACTAGCTATTTGCCTAGTGGTGTATCGTGCATCGGTAGCAACTATTTCTTTCACTCTAGCAACCATCTTGGCAGATGTTGCTCTTTTCGGCCGACGATAATGTGGTGCATCTTCTGCTGAGCCTAGCCCACAGCTGAATTTCTTACACCAACGAAAAACTGTCGGAAAAGACATTTCGTTATGCCCATAAACCGAACATATTTCATCAAAAATGTCTTTGCACCGTATACCAAGAATACAACGATTCTTAATATGGGACCGTATTTCAACGGCGTACTCTGACCTTCTTCCAGCCATGTTTTGTATTAGTATACAAGAGTAGACAATGTCAATCGAACGATATACATGGCTAAAGTGGACGGATTTTAACAATTTTGGTTTCAATGTAAAGGTAAAATGTTTTTCTACGCTGTGATATTTATTTCCAGGTGATTTTCGCATTAGTGCATGAGAAAACGTTCTACTTGCATTCATATTTGAACAGTCCTCGTATCAAATTATCAAAGCTACGCTCCATCAGCACTGAGAGAGTGCTTTGATTCGGTAAGGGCGGGTTACGGAACTGGGGTGTTTTATATAGAGGATCCATGTGGGACAATTGTAATCCGCCTATTACCTGTGTCCGATTTAATCCGCGCGACAAATTGTATAGAAATTAATAGGGCATGTGAATCTAAGATTCTAGGCTAGATAGCGAAAATGTGATTGAAAATTATGAAAATTCAATCTTTTATCTTAATTTTGATTATAATTTTATATTTTTTAAATAAAATTTAAACTGATCAATTTTGAAATGAAAATAGGACCCTTCGTCTCGTGAACCTCTCGTTTACTTCAATAGAAAATTTGCAAAAACTTACGAGGGTGTCTGTGTTTATACTGTAATAATTAAATTATAAAATACGTTTTTAAAAATGTGACTTTAAATTCTAGAAGAAAAATGATTTTTCTTTCCAACAGTATCAAATAATAGAAGATCAAATAAAAATAAAGTTGGTCATTTTCAGGTTGTTTTCTTGCCATTTGCAGTACTTTTAGTCGTCTCTCCTCATTGTATCTATTTATAGCTATCGGTTCTCATATTACGCGAGTATCGGATTAAATCGGGAATTTCCGTGTTTTAGCTTGTTTAAGACGAATGTCAAAATGAGCTGCTGAAAACATTTTTGTTAATGACATTTAATGCTGAAATAAATTTATTTTTATTTCGTCTTATTTATATATTTACTGTTTTGATTTTTTTTTGTTTAATATATTTTTTCTGCATGTGACTGATGCGCAATTAACAAACACTTCATATTGTTTACAAAAGAAGAGGAAGAAAGAAAAAAAAAAACTTTAATTATTGATTTTTTTGACTAGCGAAAATATATTGATTTCGGTGAAAAATTTTTTTTGTTAATGACATTTAATGCTGAAATAAATTTATTTTTATTTCGTCTTATTTATATATTTACTGTTTTGATTTGTTTTGTCTTTTTTCTTGTTTAATATATTGTTTCTGCATGAGACTGATGCGCAATTAACAAACACTTTATATTGTTTACAAAAGAAGAAGAAAGAAAAAAAAAATAATTATTGATTTTTTTGACTAGCGAAAATATATTGATTTCGGTGAAAAATCTTTTTTTTTTTTTTTTTTTTTTTTCGGGTACTTCACACACATGCTTAACTGGCAATTGTTGCTAATTACTGCCAATCATGCTGGTAGTGGGATTACTACTTTAAACCCTTAGGTACTTTTTCTGATCAGAGTCTACGTTGTGCGAAAGATCCAATGCTTCTTCATGCAGCAAGAGAAGTCTATGATGCGCACGCTGATGTGATTCTTTGCTGGGCACACGTAAATTGTAGGGAGTACTGTGCCCTGGTTCAACTATTATTTTCTTGGATAGATTGCATGTAATTACACACAGAAAAATAATCATCACGAAAACACGCCTATATAATTTTGACCCCTTGAACCCCACTTTAATATAATAAAACTGGGTTTTACAGAGGTAAACATTGTTTCTTATTTCTACTCTGTATATAGATTGTGGGTACTCGTTACACAATCTATATTTTGTGCAACAGAAAATTTCAAAATTTTTCATCTTAAAATTGTCTCTTTTTCGGCAATAAAATTTACTGTGTAGTTGTACAGGCATGTTTTGTAATGTGTTGTCAGGGTTGCAAAACAAAATATATTTTAATGCTAACCATTAATCAACAAAAGCTGATTTAACAAGTTTCGATTAATATGCATCAATTAATTCATGTATAGAATTTAAGAGTTGACACGCGCTGTGCGTATATTCAAATTAATTGCTTTATGACCCGGAAGCCTTAATTGTTGACATGATATCGACAAACTTATGTTAGGTAATCTTTAGACAAACGTTCTCTGTAGTTAATGGACTTGGTCCAGTTAACGCTTTCCCTTTCACCCCTAAGCTTCTGTTAATTAGAATTAGCCCACCCCGCCCCCATCCCCCCCCCACTCCACCCCCGAAAAAAAAAGAAAGAAAAAGGGTTGAGCACAATTCAAGTCTTTCTATTATAACAAAATATATCCATATAACGCACAATGAACACTCTGGTCAGATTGTGCAGATGCCAGGTTGGTCTGGGGTTTGTCATATAATCTTATTCGCTAGTTATCAAGTATCCTTTTTTCTTCTCCAAGATATATCTCTTACAGCGGTCCTGACGAGTGTACCCACAATCGATGTTTTGGAGAAAGACTTAACACACTCGCGCGTCAACGTGCATTTTTTCATATCTCCAAATAACTATTTTTCTAATGAAAATCCGTTATAATTTTCTTATTCATGCTGCAAACATAGGTCATGGGTGTTCGTTAGAACCGCCTCAATGAGCGCAAAATAGTGTACACCCCGTAAACCCAAGTTTTCTCCTATACAAAGTTGGGTTTATGGGGTGTTCATTTCACGGACTTGTTAACCTAATGTATGTATTTACCTTGTTTTAGGTAAATACCAAAAATATAATTTCATCGAGTGTATTGAAAACATAAAATTTTTTACTCGTGCAAAAAAAAAAAAAAAAAAAAAAAAAACTTTTCTAACGAGTGCGTTGAAAACGTCATAGTTTTGACGAGTGTGCAGCATGGGTGATTTTTTTATTATTTTCAATACACGAGACGAAATATTTTCTTTTTTTTTTTGGTTTTGTTTTGTTTCAACAAAACAGAAATCTTTTCATTTTATACGCGACTATGCCGGTATACTGTAGTTAAACAGCTTCGCAGTGTGAAAATAATATCCTTATTTGTTTCAGATATGCAAATATTTCACTGCTAATCGTGATTAACCCATTTCAGATTGTAAACCCCTAAACGGGTACCCTGGCAAACAGTGCAGGCCCAGAGCAGTCGGCCCAGATCAGACTGATCTGGGCCAACACTGTTTTAAAAAATTCAACCATTTTCCAAATAGGTTTTGAAGAAAACACAACCTGCCACCCCTAAATTTTGAAATGGACTCCTGCTATAGGAGGAAGATTCCACTTGGTACAAAACAGGGTTAAGTGATGTTAGGCCAGTATGGGTTCAACGGATTAAAAACCGATTAGTTGTCAAATAAAATGATTAAAAATGAAACAGTTTGCTTACTGTGTTCCCCTTTATTGCTTAACGAGGCCAACAGAGCTTTTGTTTGTATTGGAATTTAGCGGCCCAGTCAACACTATTTTAGGTCATTTTTGAGCCGGTCAGTTTACCTATCCACTCTTTTCCTGGACAGGCTTAAACGTAAGCGGTTATTCTTGATTATTGAAGACTATCATTTCATTACATAATATTATATAGCCCGCAGAGCTGACTGAAGAGAAGTCCTCTGTCTTCAACAGGTAAGGGGCCTCCTTGGGGAAAATCAATAAATTACTTACTGTTGACCTGTGTACATTATTGGTTTTCCCCTTCAGTGGAATTTTTAAGATGAAAAATTGTGATATTTTTCTTATTTCTGCTCAAAATATGGATTGTGGTTACTCGTTAGAACCGCCTCGATGAGGCGGTTCTAATGAGTACCCACAATCTATATTTTGGAGCAGAAATAAGGAAAATAAGGTTTACCCCTGTAAACCCCAGTTTTACTATATAAAAGTGGGGTCCAAGGGGATCAAAATTATATATGCTTGTTTTCGTGATGTAGTGCATTCTTTCATATCTCCAAAACGCCTGTGTTTCGGCTGAAAATTTGTGGTTATTTGTTCTCTAGATATGGGTTGTTGGCGCTCGTTAGAAACCGCCTCATATTTACTGAGGCCGTTTTGACGAGTATCCGCGGCCCGTGTCTTTGGGCCGGAATGAGAGAACTAATGTATGCCCATGTAAACCTGAGTTTTCTCTATGTACAGTTGGGTTTGGAAGGTTATTCATTACACCCACTTGTGGTCGTGATGCACTTACTTTTACTTGAGGGAAAGTGTAGCTGTAGTCAGGCCTATAAGGATAGATATTTTCACCTCTGACTTTGCGAGCTTGCTGATCAGTGTAAAGCGTATTTTGTGTAGTAATTATTTTTCTTGATGTGCACATTGTATATATTTTGTTAAGTGGGCCTTTAGGAAGAGTAGCTTGTTGCTAATTGTGTCACCCACTGTAAATATATTATGTTATAGAAAGGGTTATCCTGGAAGCAAGGAATACACTACAGAACCTAGAAATACGGAGTGTACATATTTTCTCACCAGACTAGCTAGTTTTTGCCAATTAGGTCTCATCAGTGACCCTCAGATATTCTCAAAATTCCACAATGGAATCACTGATCCCAAAAGACAAAAAAAAAAAATAAAATAAATAAATAAATAAAAATAAACTACACTATGATGTAGTGTAGTTTATTATTATTATTATTATTATTATTATTATTATTATTATTATTATTATTATTATTATACTGGTGAGTTAGCCCTGTATGATATGTTTTGAACTTAAAGATCGCATGCAACGATTTTCTTTCCTCAAAAGTTGATGAAAGTAAAAGTCTTGTTTCAAAGTATATGACACTCGAAACAGAAGTGGAGGCAATGATCAGGAATCGATACAACTAACCCACCACAGCTCCCATCAGAGACACCAAAGGGAAAGAAACACAAATATGAAACAACAGACCCTAATGGAAATATCAATAGCGGAAAGCCAAAAGGACAGTTACTTTCCATAAAATGGCAAATTGGCTATCCAAAATAAAATAATGTAAGCGACACAAACACCCAAAGACAAACCATAACAAAAATAAACCGCGACAGAAGAACCGCCTTGGAACGGTCAGCGGAACACTTAATACAATATTCAGGGGAGAAAAAAATATCCGTATGACTGTGAGTCGCTCTCACACAAATTGTTGTTTATTTATTTGTATTTTTGTAATGATTTTGTTGATTTCTTATGGTTTTGGTTGCCGCTATAACATTATTCAATTGCCTGTCTACGTATATCTCATGTATTTACAAATAATTTTAAACTGAGAGATACCAATAAACTGGAAAAAAAACTGAAACCGCGTTGAAAAATCCCAAACTGTTCCAAAGATACATCACAAAAATACGCCTACATGTATATAATTTTGACCCCATTGGACCCACTTGTATATAGTAAAACTGGGGTTTACACGGAGGTAAACCTTATTTTTCTTCTGTTTCCGCCATTATATAGATTGTAGATACTCGTTAGAACCGCCTCGATGAGGCGGTTCTAACGAGTACTTACAATCTATATTTTGAGCAGAAATAAGAAAAAATATCATAATTTTTACAACGTTTACAATGTACTTGTATAGGCGTGTTTTCTTAACGTAGCGTGGTTGCCTCTTGCTGCTCGTAGGCATGCGCGTATTGTCACTGCCAATAACTGCAGCAAGTTTCACTGAAATCTCTAGATCGGTTTTGAAATAATGACGACAAAAAAAAGGCAAACAAAAAAAAAAAAAAAAAAAAAATATGAAAATTCTGAAATTTAGAATTTATCAAAGGGGCTTTACTCTAATAATATTGCCAGCTAGAGTTACATAAATGCCAGGAAATTGTGTATCGTTATTATGACTTTATGTTTAAAGTTTGAAGTTGATACATCTGACGGTTTGTAAGTTATTAAAAAAAAAACAAAAAAAAAAAGTCATGAACAATATGGACAGACAAACAGATGGGCAAGGGGGCATACGTCAAAAGTTATTATAGCTAGAGTTGTTGCACTATTCTACACATGTGTGTATTGTCACTGTCAATGACAACAAGAAGTTTCATTTGAATATCTAAAACGATTTTGACACGATAAAGATGAAAAATGCTGACATTTTGTGTTTTTAACGGGCCATAACTCTGGCAATATTGTAGTAAGAATGTAAAAACCAGCTCTGTGTCGCACGGAGGTTATCGTAATGAACGTGAACTACCGTGAAACTTCGATAACTCGAATACGGGTATTTCGTTTACTATGGATACTTCAAATCCCTTTTTAGGTCCCTAGAGACTTGTTTCTACAGCACCTTGTGTTTAAGATAATTTATGGAGGCTTGTTTGATTTTAGCTTGAGAAGGTATGCTGTGTGTGCTCATTAGAATCGCCTCATTGAGGCGATTCTAATGAGCACACACAACACACATTTGTTTCATAAAAAGGCGAAAATATATCATAAGGCCATCCCATTATGCCTCATGTCCTTGCAGAATGCGTAACCCTCAATAGTTCGAACTACCAATATCTCGAACAAAATATCATGGTCCCGAAGGTGTTCGAGTTATCGAAGTCCTACTGTAATTTCAGGTGTATGTCGGCTTATTACTGGTAGTAGTCCTTGTCTCTGCGACTGAAGGGCGCAGAAAATACAGCAACAAAACAAGATGGTATAGGACCGAAGCAAGCTGTATGGCCTATGTTAGTGTGATATTCCATATATTATAGTTTGTTTGAATTGAGGTTTAACGTCCCCGCCAACACTATTTAGGTCAGTTTGGAGACGTTGCTTCCAATTTTGTCTGACTTTTACCCGACAATGAGATGAAATGACATGTCAAGCCCTGCCGCCCAATGAAACCAAAAGATTTATATGCATTGGTCAATCCGACTCACGCCACCTTGCCTGGGCATGCTTAGTCCTTGTAAGCGGTTTACCAGTGCTCATTTGTCACCAGTTTAAGCTCTGCATGAAAGCATCATGCAGCCCATATATTTCTTCAAGCCCAGAAGGGCTTGGGCGAGATACTCTATATGATTCTAAGAATCACGCGATTCTAAGAATCACGCCATACTGTGGCGGCCATTTTCCGGACACTGGCAAACACTGCAGACCAGACCAGACACCAAAAAAACAACCCCCCAAAAAAAACTGCACAACAATTGTTTAAACTGCGGTTGCAACTTTCAAACTCGGATTTTAATTTATCAGTCACCCTCTATATTAATTGCATTGCAGTACATTGACCTGATAAAGATATGCTTTCTCAGGACATGTGAGCTTGATCAGGTCAACGTGACAATGCACTTTTATGACTGAACCAGACTACTAGAAAAAATGGCAAAAATGTTATTATTACTGTAAAAAAAAATAGCAAAAATACTTTTAAAAATATTATAGGAAAAATATGGTCAGCTGATACAAAATATATTGACCGCCGGAATGTTTGGACACACCGAGGATTGTCAATGACTGATCGTAAATTACTAATTTAAGAGGGTGCAAGAGGATAAACTGATAAATAGAATGCCAGATTCGTGTCATTTGATATCAAGTTTATAAGACTCAACTTCTAGAACGCATGTAGAATCGCTCGGCAAGCCTCGCGATTCTACAAGCATTCTCGAAGCCTTGCCTGATAAACTTGATATCAAAAGACACTCACCTGATATTCTCTATTTATTTTCTAATACATTTATTAAAAACTTCAAACTCCAGTTTCAACGCCGAATGCAAAATAAATCTCCAACCACGATTTGAACTTTTAAACATGAACGTAAAGTTAGTTCCTTGTTCCCGGTTCCTGGTTGCCCGGGAACCAGGAACCGGGAGTCGGGAACCGGGACCTAACTTCACGATGGAACCAGGAAACGGGAACTAACCGGGAACTAACTTTACGCTCATCTTTTAAACCGTGTTTAAAGGTTGAAACATTACTTTGAGGAAAGTTTGTACGACTTCAAACTTTAGTTTGAATAATTGAAACTATGGTTTAAAGTTTCCTTAGTTTGAAAAGTTCAAAGTGGGGTTTCAAGTTCAAAGCGTTGTTTAAAGATTTATTGAGCATTTGGGTGCCATGAAAAGGCGATTATGAAATGATAATGGGCAAATGGCGTGTTACCTTGCATTTCAAACTTCAAACCGTGGTTTGAGGTTTATTGTGCATTAAGCATTGTAACTATATGGTTTGAAGGTTTTAAACTGTGGTTTGAAGTTGCAGGTTTCTTAAATATATTGAAATTCCCGTTTGAAAGCTGAAACCGTACTTTAAAGAATTAGTGTGCAGTTTTGCTTTGAAACCATAGTTTGAAGATTTTAAACCCTAGTTTGACAACTGCAAACCGGGGCTTCAAGTTCAAACCATAGTTTGAAGATTTATTGTGCATTTGTCTTACCATACCTAACACTAGCTATAGTGACGTTAAATAGTATCCTTTCAAAGAAATGAATGAGTGAGTGAGTGAGTGTTTGCGTTTTACGTCTCACCAGCAGCTGACGTCATGCGGAGATGGGACCTCGGTTTACCGACTCATCCGAAAGTCTGGAGAAGCCCAGGATCGATCCTGCGACCCCTGGTTTACAGTCGGCATGAAGAGGGTTGACTGTTAATGTCTACTGGGCTGGCCCCATGAGCAACACTCTTTGCATCACGTGAACAAATCCGTGAAATGAATACCCCTAAATAAGTTCTGCAGTTAGATCCTTTGGAAGCAAGGGAACCCCACTTTATATAGAGAAAACTGGTGTTTTCGGAGGATATACATTTTTTTTCTTATTTTTGCTCCAAGACATAGGTTTTGACTACTCGTTAGAACCGCCTCATAATGAGGCGGTTCTAAAGAGCACCCACAGCCTATGTTTGCGGTATAAATAAGAAAACCAAATATAACGAACTTTCATCAGTTAAGTAGACATTTTGAATATGCGCAAAAAGTAATACATGTATGTCGGACGAGTGTTTTATCATTATTGACTCGAACTAGTACGGAACTACCCCTTACAAACATTACAGTAAACTACCTATATTAATACCAACTTTGGGACTGTTCAAAAGTGGTCTTGTACAGTCCGAAAGGTGGTCCTTTAGCAGAGGACACTTGGTGGAGAAAATTAAAAAAAAAAAAAAAAACAGCTGAGACACTACAAAAATACCTCTGAATAGAAGTGAAGGCAATGATCAGGAATAGATGCAATTAACCCACAGCTCCCATCAGAGACACCAAAGGGAAAGAAACACAAACATTAAACAGCTGACCCTAATGGAAACATCAATAGCGGAAAGCCAAAAGCACAGTTACTTTCCAACAAAAGCAGAACTAGTCTAAATTTTAGACGTTCTTAATAGCGGATTTTTTACTGTATGTCGTCATAAACATGGTCACGTGTTATTTCCTGCCCAAGCGGAAGCAGCGTTTTTTTTTTTTTTTTTTTTTTTTTTTTTGCATTTGATTGGTTTTATTTTGAACCTCGCTCAGCTTTACGTAATAGGAGCGTTCCCGAGTGTTAACCCTTATCTTGCTGAATATTCATTTAAGCCACATCCATTTCTGCCTATCAGCCAATCAAATTACTTGATGTAATTTATTTGTACAATTTCATAAACTGAATGACAAACAGTGGAGATCCTGATCAGATGGCTTCTTCAGAAGCCATCTGATCTGGATCTACACTGTTTGCAAAGATAGGGGTTGTCGTGAACAGCAAGATAAGAGTCAATGCTAAAGACGCGCCATTGAGTCACATGGTCAGAGGCTGTACTAAAGGTGAGTTTTTCTAGAAAATCACGAACAAGGCGCGAATTTAAGGTGATTTTTGATGACTTTCTGTTTCGATTTATAAGTGTTTTCGGAGATTTTAGGGGATTTTGTTTGATTTGAGGTTTAACGTCCCCGTCAACACTGTAAAGGTAATTTTGGAGACGTTGCTTCCAATTTTGTGGGACTTTTACCCGACAAAAGATAAAATGACATCTCAAGCCCTGTCGCCCATTGATACCAATAGGGTTTATAAGCATGGACAATCCGACACTCACACCGCATTGCCTGGGCAGGCTTAGATCCTCTAAGCGGTTTACCAGTACTCGTGTGGGTCGGATTCAGCTCTGCATGGAAGCATCATGCAGCCCATCTATTTCTTCAAGCCGCGATGGGCGGGGGCGGTTTACGTAAAAGAAGCTATCCCAAGTGTTAATGCTAAAGACGCGCCATTGAGTCACATGTTGCGAGGCTGTACTAAAGGTGAGTTTGTCCAGAAAATCACGAAAAAGAAGCGAATTTTAGGTGATTTTTATTATTTTCTGTTTCGATTTATAAGTGTTTCGGGACTTTTTGGGAGAGTGTGGATAAAGACGTTTGGGCTATTGCTATACAAAAGAACTTCGATGGCTCGAACACCGATGGCTCGTTTACCATGGCTCAGTCGAACCCGTTCTTGAGTCCCTATGGAATTTCTCTGCATAAGCAATAGAGAGAGAAAAAATGAGGATATTTTCGCCTTTTATCTTGCAAATGTATGCTGTGTGTACTCATTAGAATCGCGTCGATGAGGCGATTCTAATGAGTACACACAGCGTACATTTTTCATTATAGAACACCGAAAAGATGTCCTTAAGTATGTCGTTACGCCTCCTGGCATGATGCCTCAATGGCTCGAACTACCCCTGTCTCGAACAGATTTTCAAGGTCTCAAAGGTGTTCGAGCCATTGAAGTTCGACTGTACTTCTGTTTTTCATTCTTTTTTGCAGTGCAGCGGCCCAGGATATGTCTGCAGACTTAAGGGTTCTCGGTGGTGTTGTTCGACAGGAGGGACCGCAGGTGCGACATCATGACGTTTATGCAACATCATATCAACGTCGGTGCAACGTCGTGCGTTGCACCGACGTTGATTTGACGTTGCCCTGGCAACGATTGCCTGCTGGGAAGATTGATCACTTGATTGTTATTTCCCATGAAATTTAACCAAGCGAAAAAAAAAAATGAATAATAAAAATAAGAATTTAAGGGAACGCAATGAAACCACGATTTCTTGGGGCTAGGCTCTTGGCACAGTAAATATGTTCTATAAAAGCGTTATCTTTCGGGAGCAAAGAATACACCACAGAACTGGATACTTAGTATGGAGTTGGCAAGTATATCTGGGCCAAATTAGTTAGTTTCGGTCAATTAGGCCTCATCAGTGACCCCCAGATATTTTAAAAACTCCCTAATGGAATCAATGATCCCAAAGGGCAGACAAAACAAAAAAACTAAACTATGATGAAGCGCAGGGAGACTTTTTACGTCCGCCACACATTCTCTTAACACCAGCTGTAGTGATGTAAAATATGTTCTATTAAGGGGTTATCCTTTGGAAGCAAAGTACACACCGCAGAACTGGAAAGCATGTAGTAACCCTAAGCCATACCGTTCACGGAATGACAAAACGAAAACATGCCTATACATATACATTGTAAATTTTATCGCCGAATAATCGAAAATTTTAAGATAGAAAATTATGATAATTTTCTTATTTCTTCTCAAAATATAGACTGTGGGTACACGTTAGAACTAACGAGTACACACAACCTATATTTTTGAGTAGAAATAAGAAAAATAAGGTTTACCCCTGATAAACCCAGGTTTACTACATAAAAGGTGGGGCTCAAGTGGGGTCGAAATTATATCTAGGCGTGTCTTCGAGATGAAATCGCAAACGGTTCCAGACGCCCGTGTCCGTGGTGTTTTTAGCGACACATACCCTGATTCTACGCCCCGTCTCTTGTGTCCCAATATGCAACACCCTACGTCGCATTGCTTGCTATCGACGGCAAAGAAAAGGTTAAATCTATTTTTTTGGTAAAATGTACATATTTACGTTCTAAGTGCATTTTCAGAAACTACTATTGACCTTATTTGCATTATTTGCTGGTTCCTAGTCTGACAATTAACAGTGTTGGGAAAACAGGTAACCAGACACCCCTGACCTTTCAAGGTCAGGGGGGTCTGGTTAACTGTTTTTTCCAATATTGACAATGTGCAAGCTGGGATCCAGCAAATAATGCAAATATGGTGAATACTCAGCAGTTACACGTCGCTAGGGCAACGTCAAATCAACCTGCTTTTACATGACTTTGAGATGAAATGACATTTCAAGATCCTGCTGCCGAATGAAACCAATAGGATTTATATGCATGGACGGTCTGGCTCGCAACGCTTTGCCATAGCAGGCTTACTAGTAGAGCTTCTGAGAGGTTATCATGTGCGGTCTGTTTCAGCTCTAGCTCCTTGCAGCCCAATCTATTTCGTCAAGTCCCGATGTGCGGGGCCATTTCTGCGTTTCATATATAGAGAGGGGTTTTATCAGTAACAGAGTAACTAAAAACTGACTAGTATAGAATTCGCAGATAAAATTGACAAGGCGGAAATATTCAGGTGTTGTCAAAATATGTTAAATTCGATGCGTTCACCAGAAGATTCGGTAGAGTGGCTTTCGCATGCTTTCTGCAAGCGAACCAAATGGCCATATACGCTAGAACTTTGTTTGTGTCACAGTTGAATTCACACAATCGGGTGACTTGCTTTACCTTTTTGTTAATAGATCATTCCAAAGGCAAGTGGAAACGATAGCTCCGCCTAGTCAATTTTAGCTGCGACTACTATACCTGAGCGCGCTCTCGCTTTTCGGCATCTTCAGAGGTTAGTATTAATTACATTAGACTACATACAAGGTAAATCAATTATTTACAAACAGAAAATTTGCTTCATGTAAGACATTGATTTTGTATTTTTCATGTTTCCTTGTTTGTATTGCAATGTAGTAAATACTTACCTCTAAAGAAGCCGAAGGCCGAAAGCGCGCTCAGGTACAAGTCATTTGTTTGCACGATTAGTGATAAAAATCAGTGCTTCAGCTGAAGTGCACGACCCGCCGGATGCTTTTAGCTTTATGAGTGTTACCATATATGGGTATGGCGGCCATTTTGGTCATGTGACCTGGACCTAAAACGGTTCCCCCAATAAATGCGCCTTATCGTAAGAAGCAAAAATATATCTTATACTATAGTACTGTATTCTGAATCGTTTGCAGGATACAATGCATTCGTACTTTTCCAATACAAAAGCATGTGTCAAAGTTTGACCTAGGCACAGAGAATGTCAAAGTCAACCCAGGGTCACCATTTTAGCACTTTATGATGGGCCTACGTCCCAGATGCTATTTATCAAGTTTCGTGGAAATCTGCCCAGTGGTTCTGGAGAAGACTATTTTTGAAGGGTTTTTACCATATATGGCTTGGCGGCCATTTTGGTCATGTGACCTGGACCCCATGAGCAAATTTTGGTTTTACCCATCCCATAGAGGCTCCATATGAAATTTGACTTCAATCGGCCCAACGGTTTCCGAGGAAAAGCAGTTCGAAAATTTTCACATTTTTCGCCTCGGCAAGGCTATACTAAATGGAATGTAATATTTGGCAATTTCATTGGTTAGATCTCATTGATATCTATCAGTATGCCAAAAATTATTTAAATATTCCAATCGGTTAAGTCACTATCACCAATTTATGAGTGTTACTATATATGGGTATGGCGGCCATTTTGGTCATGTAAACTGAACCTAAAATGGTTCCACCAATAAATGCGCCTTATCGTTTATACTGCTGTTCTAAGACCTCTTTTAAAAGCATGTATTGTATCACAGTTTTTAATCGATTGAGGTAGAGAGTTCCATAGTTTAGGAGCTGAGAATGAAAATGCTCCATTATAGAGTGCTGTTCGTGATCTTGGAACATGTAATATCCCGTTTTCGCTAGATCTCAAGTTTAAACGATGTGTTTGGGAGACGGGCTTTAGCAGATTTGAAAGGTACCCAGGTGTTAATTTATTAATAGCATTATATGTTAGAACGGCTTTGTTATATTTGAGTCTGCTAGGAACTGACCGCCACCCAAGCTCATTAAACATGTCTGCTGATGCTGTTTGGAAGTCTGCTTTGAGTATTATTCTCGCTTCTCGATTCTCTTTTCTGTTGATTTGTGACATTTTTCTTATTTATGCTCAAAATATTGATTGTTGGTGCTCGTTAGAACCGCCTCATTAGGGGGATTAACGAATACCCACAGTCTATGTCTTGGAGCAGACATAAGAAAAATAGTTTATCATATGACGTCGCGTCTGAGAGTGTAATAACGCCATGTAATAAATTCCGTAATCCACTTATGGATGAAATATGCAAATTAGTCAGAAACGCTCCGTAACGTTACATGTAGGACGCCATTAACAACGTCGAGTTTACTAATGACGGACTATTGACATTTCTGTCAACAAATCGTGAATAAAATTCGTTTTAAATGTCATATGATAAATAGAATCTTGCATTCGTGCTCATGTATTACTTAATTTAATATTAAACTCGTTAAGGAAAAGGGATAAAATGCTCGGCAGCGCCTCGCATTTTATCCCTTTTCCTCAACTCGTTTAATAAATTCAATAATTCATGAACACTCATGTAAGATCCTCTATGTAAACCCTAGTTTTTTCTCTATATAAAGATTTGTTCAGGAGCTGTTCATTGCACGGACTTGCATGTTCACGTGATCATCACGAAAACTCGCCTATATAATGTTGACTAAGGCTGACACGATTAATCGTATAATCGATTAATCGATCAATAAATTCCAGAAAAATGATTATCATTTCTGATTTGCTTGTAATCGATTACTTGACAGGTACAATTTACTAACCAAACTTCTGCCTAAAATAGCTGGATGAGTGGCAAACAGTGCAGACCCTGATGAGACGCCGCATTCAGCGGCGTCTCATCTGGGTCTTCACTGTTTGCTCAGGCCTGTCTGTTCAAATATACATATAGTTAAGTACAACATATGGTAAGAGACATGCTCAGACAGGTAAAATTATGAGAGAAAAAAAAAAATAGCGATTATTAATCGATTATCGATCACAATATCATTACTGATAATCGATTATCTTTTCAGCTCCGATTAGCCAGCCTTAATGTTGACCCCATTGAACCCCACTTTTATATAGTAAAACTGGGGTTTACAGGGGTAAATCTTATGTTTCTTATTTCTGCTGTCAAATAAAGATTGTGGGTGCACGTTAGAACCGCCTCGCTGGGGCGGTTATAAGGAGCACCCACAATCTATATTTTAAGCAGAAATAAGAAAAATATTACCATTATTCCTCTTAATATGTTCATTTTTGGCGGTAAAGTTTACAATGCATTTGTATGGGCGTGCTTTCTTAATTGATTGCAGGAAGATGTGACCCGCTTACCGCACCTGCAAATGGGGAGGTTTACATGCTCTCTGGCACTGGTGATGGTCAAGTGGCTGTCTACAGATGCGGGGAAGGATATGAGCTGATTGGGAATTCGATCAGGATTTGTGAAGGAGGTCTGGTTTGGTCAGGAACCACGCCGGCTTGTCTCAGAGGTACATATACATCTATTTCTGGAGCCGCCATCCCAGCAGGCACATGACGTAATTGTGACGTCACATGAAAGTAGGTACATCGTCATGACGTTTATGCAACGTTAAATCTACACCGGACGTTGCACCGACGCTTATTTGACGTCGCCCTAGCGACTTGTGCCTGCTGGGAGTTTATTTGGAAACTTGCAAACTAACATTCGAGCTGTGTGGTGTCATTTGAATATTAGTTTATTTTAGTTAGATTGTAATGAAAGCTTCAAGCTTCTTTAAATCGCTTTCGAACACTCATTCTGGGTGTAATCACGCGCGCGAGAGAGACAGACAGTGACTTTAAACCAACGATACCCATTTACACATGGGTGGAGTTGGGCAGCGGCATTACTAGACTTGCCCAAGAGCACACCTCATTGCATCCGGTTGTCGGATTCGAACCCACAACCTCTCGATCATAAGCCGAACACACAAACCAATGAGCTGTCGAGGCTGCTAATATTACTGTAGAATTTTAGGCAAACTGTGTTTACCGCCACGTTATGCCTGCACTGTTTAAAGAAACCTTTGTCGACAAGAACAGCATTATTACAGGATTCTGTACAAGGGCAGCGATAGTCACGTGCACAAAGCGGGCGGGAGGCTTCTGCAGTTAGTAACTTTCGATCCCATGAAGTACACGTATAGTATATATTCATTATACTTCTTAATTATTATTATGAATATCAACAAGTCGTTATTTTATATGAAGTTCATGAAACTGACATTTGGCGAGTTTCATAAATTTAACCCTTGTCCTGCTGAGCCCGGATATGTCTTAACTTTCAAACAATGTAGATCCAGATCAGATGGCGGCTTCTGAAGATCAGGATCTACATTGTTTGTCGTTCAGATTGTGGATTGGTTGCAATAATTTGCATCAAGTAATCTGATTGGTTGACAATCGGTAGTGGGTGTGGCATATTTAAATATTCAGCAGGTTAAGGGTTAAATGAAACAAGTCTTACTTTATCTAATCGTTCCTTTGAAATTTGTATTCAAATAATGTCCGGAGTTGCATAGTTCGTCTGGCGTCGCGTGCATTATTTTCGTTGCGTAGGTGTTAGAAGTGACGTCATCGACGTCCGAATGACGCGAAAACGTACGTGACGTAATTTCTGGCACACATTTATAACGTTTAGCTAATCGGCATCAAGCAAACAGAAAATATACGCTATTTTTCGATGGTATAACGAATTCACAAAGAGTGATAATAAAAATCGCAATTTTACCGTTTGAGTCAGTTACAATATCGATTTCGGTTTCATAGAGAAATCTCTATATTTCTTTTTTTATCAAAGGCACTGTTAATCCGATAATCGATTAATCAACAATAAAGCCTACAAAAACGATTATTGTGAGATACGTAACCAGGGCTGTCTAACGGGATCTGAAAAGATATTCGATTATCATTCCTGACACTGCAAACGATAATCGATTAATAATAACTTAACCCTTGTCCTGCTGAGCCCGGATATGCCTTATTTTCCAAACGATGAAGATCCAGATCAGATGGCTTCTGACGAAGCCATCTGATCAGGATCTGCATTGTTTGCCATTCAGATTGTGAATTTGTTGCAATAATTTGCATCAAATAATCTGATTGGCTGATAATCAGTAGTGGGTGTGGCATATATGAATATTCAGCAGGACAAGGGTTAAGATTTGCTCATAGCTTTCTGTCTGAGCATGACTTCTACAGAGCTGTTGTACTTTGCCCTATGTATTTGAACAGACAGGCCTGAGCGAAGTGTGGACCCAGATGAGACGCCGCATAACCCGGCGTCTCATCTGGGTCTGTGTTGTTTGCCACTTATACAGCTATTCTAGGCACAACTTTGGGCAGTAAATTGTACATGTACTTATCAAATAATTGGTTGCAAGCAAATAAGTAACGATAATCATTTTTGTGGAATTTATCGATTGAATAAACGAGTATCCTGTAAATCGTGCCAGCCTTATTCGTAACTGATTTGTTAATAATCGAATACTCGATTATTTTATAGGACTCCTCAACGCCTAACATATGGTTTCTAAAATAAAAACTTGAAGTATATTTTACTGCTCTGTCCTGTCTCTCCGAATACATATGGTAAAATCATCTCGTAGCTAAAAAGGTAAAATTATGACCAAATCTTCAGTGATTAATCGATTATCGGACACGATGGCAGAAAGGACGATCAATTAGGTTTTCATCTCTTATCAGCACACTCTTATTGTTTCTAATTTAGACTGTGGGAAACTTGAGGACCCTGAGCATGGAGATGTGAGCTTGACTGGTACCCTGGATGCAGATAAAGCCACATACACGTGTGACATTGGTTACGAAGAAAGCGGAGGCGATAACCAAAGGACTTGTATATCAGACACCTGGAGTGGTGTCCCTTTGGAATGTTCTGCAGTCGGTAAGCCTGACATCACGCAAACCCGCCTATATAGTTTTGACCCCGTTGAACCACACTTTTATATAGTAAAACTTGGGTTTGCAGGGGCTAAAATATAGACTGTGGGTACTGGTTAGAACCGCCTCGATGAGGCGGTTCTAACGAGTATCCACAATCTATATTTTGAGCAGAAATTAGAAAAATATCACAATTTTTCATCTTGATTTTATTCATTTTTACGGCGGTAAAATTTATAATGTATTTGTGTAGGCTCGTTTTCGTAATGAGCTGTCATAACGAGTATTCGACTTTTCAAACGCTTCCAATTTCGTGGGACTTTCACCCGACATTGAAATGAAATGACATCTCAAGCCCTGTCGCCAGATGATACCAATAGGGTCTACGTATAAGAATGGACGGTCCAACAAGCTCCGCTTTGCCTGGGCAGGCTTAGATCCTCGAAGAGGTTTACTAGTACTCGTGTGAGGTTGGATTCAGCTCTGCGTGGAAGCATGGTTGTGAGGGGTGGAAAGAAAAATCCGTCCCCCGTAATTACTGAATAGAGGCCTCCGTGGTCTAGTTGTTACGCTACTCGCCTTGAAAACCAGGGGTCGCAGGCTCGATCCCGGGCTTCTCCAGGATGAGTCTTTAAACCGAGGCCCCGTCTCCGTATGACCTTAGCTGTTGGTGGGACGTAAAACTCAAACACTCACTCACTCACTCACTAGGGATCACTGTCCGGCCTCGCGATGCCAGACAGTGACCCTCGGGACTGATTTTCCATCTCTGAAAAATAGGGAAAACTTGCAAAATCGTCTGCTTCAAAACTTTGTGTGGCTTTATCATAGATTACACGCTTGTTTAGCTGACCATGCTTTGCTATTCATTTACATTGTTCAAAAAGCATGTATTGTCTGATCATCGCCTTGTAGTGAAAGCCGGAAAACAACTTGCTAACTAGTATGATAACTCGAAATGACAGACAGTCATAAAAGATCAGTTGTTAGCGCAAGCTACTCAGAACTAAACCTAATACACATATACATGTAGCATTAGCGTTGGTGTGGGTGTAAACTCATAATTTATTATATATCTCAACCCCTTTTCTCAACCAGATTGGCTAAATAATCTCATGTCATATACATGTAGGTTAGGCGTCTCTTTCCATGAAACAGCGCAAACGAAGCGTGATAATACTGGCTGCATTAAATCTTTTGAAATCTGGTCTCAAATCCTCCACTACTTTCCTTTATTTCTGTTCACGACAACCCCTATCTTTGCAAACAGTGTAGATCCAGATCAGATGGCTTACAGGATCTACACTGTTTGGCATTCAGTTTATGAATTTGTAGCAATAAATTACATCAAGTAATTTGATTGGCTGATAGACAGAAATGGGTGTGGGTTAAATGAATATTCAGCAAGAGAAGGGTTAAAGATCGACTATATGCTGATATTTACGGATGTTATGATTTTATAATAGTATTTTTCAGTTTGTCCTGAACTCGACGATCCCACACATGGTACCATTACAACGTCATCTGGGCGCGAGTTTCAGGCAGTAGCAAATTACGAGTGTGAAGAAGGCTATGAGCTTATCGGAGCCAATAGAAGATACTGTCTTAGCACAGGTTCTTGGAGTGAAACCAAACCAACCTGCGAACAGATAGGTTTGTTCATAATAAATTCATATTTACAAGATTAATCAGACCCAGCCCCACCACGATCTGTCTGTACATTGGGCTAACAGTCTCATATGTTATAACGGCGCCTTTCATATCCGGGAACTACCATTTTCAGACATAATTTTAACCCCGCAAACGATGTTGGAATGTGGGAAATACTGTTTTTACGTTGTCCGTCCGTTTGTCTGCAGTCCTTCGGCTTTACCTGCATATCTTGATTAATTATACTAGGCAACGTATCATAGTTTGCATAAATGCACATCACGTGAACAAGTCCGTGAAATGAAGACCACCTAAATATGTTCTAGAAAGGGTTATCCTTTGGAAGCAAGGACTACACCACAGAACGGGAAAATATGGAGTGTACATGTTTTCTGGGCCAGACTAGCTAGTTTCGGCCATTTAGGCCACATCAGTGACCCTCATATATTTTCAAAATTCCACAATGGAACCAATGATCCCAAAGGACAAGAAAATATAAACTACACTATGATGTTCTTTATATAGAGAAAACTGGGGTTTACAGGTGTATTCGTTATTTTTCTTATGTCTGTTCCAAGACATAGGTTGTGGGTACTCGTTAGAACCGCCTCAATGAGGCGGTTCTAACGAGCACCCACATCCTATGTTTTGAGCATTTATAAGAAAAATATGAAGAATTTTCATCAGAAAAGAAGCCATTTTGGAGATGTGAAAAATGCACTATGTCGTACGGGAGAGTTGTCGTAATGAGATATTCAAGAGATGTTGCTGCCCCAGATAAAATAAAGGTCGTTGGATATGAGTTATAGGTATTTAAATTAGTAATTCTTAAAAAAGTTGTTTTTATTTAAGGATCGACCATATCCTGATATTTACGGATGCTGTGGTTTTATAATTGAAACTTTCAGTTTGTCCTGAGCTCGACGATCCCACGCAGGGTACCGTTACAACGACATCTGGTCTCGAGTTTGAGTCAATAGCAATTTACGAATGTGACGAAGGCTATGAGCTTATCGGGGCCAATAGAAGATTCTGTGATAGCACAGGTGATTGGACTGACTCTGAACCAGACTGCGAATTTATAGGTTTGTTCATAACGTATTCATATTTACTAGATTAAGCAGACAGACACCCCAAGCCACGAACTGTCTGTCTCTAATATGCTAAAATGGCATCGTTCGTATCCTGGAACTACCATTTTCAGACATTGTCTTATCCCCGCAAATGAAGATGGGATGTGGGGAATACTGTCTTTACGTTGACTGTCTGTCTGTCCGTTTGTCCGCATCACTTTGGTTTTATCTGCATATCTTGATCAATTATACTAGGCAACTTATCGTATTTTACATAAATGTAGATATTCATGAGATTTTGTTGCAAAGATAAAATTAAGGTCGTTGGATCAATGCTGTTATAGGTATTTAAGTAAGTAATTCTGTCTGTTGCGCCTTTGTCCTTAATACTTTGGGTTTTAGCTCACCTGAGCGGAAGGATCATAGGTGAGCTTATAGTATGACAAAGGGTCCGTTTGTCTGTCTGTCTGTCGTCTGTCAGCATTTTCAAATATCTTCTTCTCCGAAACTACTGGGTCGTTTGACGTCAAATTTCATGTGGAGCATTCATGTGATAATGAAAACGAATGTTTGTTTGCGGAGTCCAGGTCACATGACCAAGATGGCCACCATGACATATACGTTAAAAATCCTTGAAAAATCTTCTTCACCGGAACCGGTGGGCCGATTGTAATGAAACGTGGTATGTAACATTCGGTACCCATCATTGTTTGTTCTAATGACCTTGACCTATTTTACGCCAATGTCAAATTTGGTCGCATAAACTGTTGAATGGGAAAAAGTCAAAACTGAGTATTTTTTAAAACTATTGCAGCCTGTGGACTGAAAATTTGCAGATGCAGTAAGCTAAATGAGTGGATGAAACTACATGAGTATTCAAGGTCAAAGTCATTCAGTCAGTCCAGTTGTTCCCCTTTGATACTCTTACAAATATGATAGTTGTCCATAATACTTGTTTGTTTTTCTGTCTGTCTTGTTTAGTTATCTTAGGAATCTAATTATCTTTTGCAAATGTATTGGTGTGATAAAATGTCGTTGCTAGGGAAAAATCAGGGTTGAGGTTTCAATACTTACATGGTTATTCCCCTTTGTGGTTCTTTAATACTGTTTTTTTTCCTGCTGATCTTGATTAATTATGGAAGGACTCTCATAATAGTTTGTATACATGTTGATATTTATGAGATGTTGCTGCTTCAGAAAAAGAGTCCAGGGCTCAATACTGTTACAGTTATTGCCATTTGTAATTCTTAAAAGTATGATTGTTGTCCATAACACTTGTTTTTCCTGTGTGTCTTGTTTACTAATTTTAGGAATCTTATCATACTTTTTGGTTTAGTCGCCATGTGGCGAGCAAACCGGGTCTAATGATCGGATTTTAATTGTTCCCTGGAGCGGCATATAACCTGATAGACCAATGAGATTATTCCGATAATACCCATGCAATTACCGAAAACACACTGCCTGATTATCAAAATAGTGGTTCCTGTAATAACCGAAAACGAAGTATATCTAAATAGTGCATAAATGATATCTTGCTCCTAGCAGTAGTTTCCACAGATGCTTGGGGTCGGGTCGCTTGCTTATGTTTTTCCAAAGTTAATTTTGCATTTTGCTATAATTGGAACACCTACCATCCTCATAAAACATGTTAAGAAACTTCTAGACAAATATGTTCTATAAAAGGGTTATCCTCTGGAAGCAAGGAATACACCACAGAACGGGAAAATATGAAGTATACATGTTTCTCGGCCAGACTAGATAGTTTCGGCCAATTAGGCCTCATCAATGACCCTCAAATATTTTCAAAATTTCACAATGGAATCAATGATCCCAAAGGACACGAAAATATAAACTACACTATGATGTATGGCAGGGAGACTTTTTACGGCCGCCATACATTCCCAGACACCAGCTGTAGTGACGTTAAATATGTTCTAAAAAGTTTTTAAAATACGTCTTTTTTAGTATCAAGTCTCAAATTAGTAAAGGCAACACTCTTTTTGAAAATGAAAGTAATTATCCATGCATAAACTATGAAGCATGCACAAATCAAGCGAATACAACTGTAACTTACCTACATCCTTTGATTAGGTAAACATTTGTCTTCACAATGCAGATTACACTACTTTCTGATTTTGTAATAAAGCTGAGAAATATTCCCAAAGCAACTCAACCCAGTAAAGTTGGGCAGCTAATGTCTAAAGTCAATGCGTGGCTTCCAGTTGCTATCCTTGTTCTTGATAAAGCAGGTAACCAGCCTATACTGGTTTGGTTTAGTATTTCTTTGGACAGACAAATAAATGGTACAAAACAAAACCCTTCTAGACCGGTTACCCGCCTTACAAGGAAAGAATACATAGAAACCTGGAGCCATGCTTCGAACCCAGTTTGGGGGCAGCTATTCTTGTGAAAACGCTAAAGGCCACGGCTATGGTCCAATCATCATCAAACTTGGTAAGAATAATCGTAATGATAACAAAGTTTGTTTATGGGTCATGTGGGGTCAAAAAGTAGGTCAGTAGGTCAAATCATAGAAAAAAAACCTCTTGAACATACTAGAGGCCACAGCGTTGGCCCAATCACAATCAAACTTGTTCAGAATGACCATCATGACAATATCTAGGTCAGTTTGAATATCGATTATTTCGAGTGTAAAAGTAGGTCAGTAGGTCAAATCATTGAAAAACATAGTAACCACTCCAGAGGCCACAGTTTTGTTCGATCATCATCAATCTTGCTCAGAATGATCATCATGAAAATACCTCGGTCAGGAGCGAATATGGGTCATGTCGGGTTAAAAGACAGGTCAGTAGGTTTAATCACAGCAAACACCTTGTGAACATTATAGAGGCCACAGTTTTATTCCGATCATCATCAAACTTGCTCGGCATGATTATCATAACAAAGTCTCGGTCCAGTACGAAAATGGATTATGTCGTATCAGAAATAAGGTCAGTGGGTCAAATCAAAGAAAAAACTATAGGGGTTATAGTTTTTGTCAAATCATAATCAAACTGGCTCAGAATGATCGTCTTGACAATATCTCGAACAGGTTTGAATATGGGTAATGTCAGGTCAAAACGTACATGTAGGTCAGTAGGTAATATTATAGGAATACCTTGTGAATACTCTAGAAGCCACAGTTTTGGGCCAGTCAACATAAAACTTGCTCAGAATAATCATCTTGACAATATCTCGGTTAAGTTCGAAAATGGGTAATGTCAGGTAAGAAAGTAGGTCATTAGGTCAAATCATAGAAAAGACTCTATGAATTCTGTAATGGCCACCGTTTTGGTCCAATCATGATTAATCTTGCTCAGAATAATCATCTTAATAATATGTCAGTCAAGTTTGAATATAGGTCGTGTCGGATCAAAACCTAGGTCAGCGGGCCCTTTTGTCATAACTTTTGAAGCGCTTGAGATAGAGCCTTCAAATTTTGCATGGAGGTTCCCTGTGACAAGGGCCTCGCTATCATGCACACCAGTATGATACCACCTGTTAACCTTACCTGGGGCCTCCTTTATCATAACGTTAGAACCATTTGGCCCATCGGTGTCTAACTGTTTTTTTTGCTCTAGCATTTCAGGGGTTTCTTGCTATTGAGACTCGCCGTTGTTTCATTTCTGTGGTTGTTTGATTTCTTTATGTTCACGGGGATGTTGTACTGATGAGTTAGGAGGCCTTAATGCGGACTTAACATATCATTTGTCTAAATCACGACGGCAGTAAGGGCGATGGTTGTGATCGCGTGGGATCAATTTAGGCTCCGTAGTGGAATTCGTTTCACTGATCGTTTCAAGGCGGATCTTCTGTCGCGTTTTTTTTTGTTATGGTTTGTCTTTGAGTGTTTGTATCGCTTATATTATCGCTTATATTATTTTAATTTGGACAGCCAGTTGGCCATTGTGTGGGAAAGTAACTGTCCTTTTGGCTCTCTGCTGTTGATGTTTCCAATAGGGTCTGTTGTTTCATGTTTGTGTTTCTTTCCCGTTTGTTTCTCTGATGGGAGCTGTGAGTTAATTGTATCAATTCCTGATCATTGTCTTCACTTCTATCTTTTGTGTGACAAGGCCACTCTTACCAAAACTTTTAATCTGTAACCTTCTTTATCATAAGTTTTGAACCATTTGAAATAGAGACATCATATTTGATATGTATGTTCCTTATAACACGAGCTTTCTATCCATACAGGAAGTTTGAGCTGTAACTTTGACCTTGTGCCTATTTTGTCATACTTTTGGAACCATTTCAGATACATGTACTCATACGAAGAATCTGTTACCTTGACCTGTGACCTACTTTATCATAACTTTTGAACCATTTGAGATAGCGCCTTTCTTTTGACATGTAGGTTCCTTGTGCCAAGGGTTTGCCACTCATACAAAAAGCTTTTGACCTGTCACCATGACCTTGGCACGTGACCTATTTTATCATAACTTTTGAACCGTTTAAAATCGAACCTTCATATTTGGCAAGTAGGTTTCTATTGACAAGGACTTCCAACTCATACAATTTTGACTTGAGACCTAGACCTTGACCAGCATACGTGTTGAAGTCAGACTTTTTCTTACTAGTTGTCAAAGGGAACTACTGAGTAATAATTTCAGACAGATGGCAATCTCACCCCCTTTTCCCCACGAATCATTGTAAGTTAGACTAAGCCAGTTCATCTACGTATGGTGCACTAGGACCTGACTCTCACTCTCCGCTCGAGGTGCACAGATTGTGACATACAAGTCAGCTCTGTATTGTCAATGGAAAATTTTGAAAGACTTCGTCCTCAAAGAGACAATAATTTTGAAGGAATGTTCCATGCATGGGTGACTCTCGGACAAAGTCGCTCCACTGAACATGGTAGTCACAAGAACTAAAAAAATATACAACCCTTAAAATGATTTCTACTCCTACATATTTGAAATGATTTCACAGAAATGTTTCTTGGGTCACTGTCAACCAAAACTGCTCCAACCATTCACTCAGTCTTATAATACCTACTATTTTATTTCTACAATATGGATCAGGTGAGCATTCCAAGCGCCACCATGGCCCTCTTGGTTATATATCAAGTTTTGCCCTTGACTTTGCAAGACTTAATATATCCCAAACCATATCAATGGTAGATTTTTATGCATGGTGTTAGATATTGGTCCAAAGATTACTCGGCACTACCAAGCCTTTCTTGTCCTTAACCCGGATTCTTTTGTTTTCAAGTTATTTTATGAAAGTTCTGGGATTTATTATTAAACAAGAGGCCAATGAGTCCTGGTCGCTCCCCTGAGCCCTGTACAAATTTGTTAGTACTCAATTACCTGATGCTACATACCAAGTTTCAAGTTTGTTTGTTTTATTTGAGGTTTAACGTCCCCGTCGATAGTGTAAAGGTCATTTTGGAGACGATACTTCCAATTTTGTGGGACTTTTAACTGACATTGAGATGAAATGACATATCGAGCCCTGTCGCTTAATGAAACCAGCAGGGTTTATTAGCATGGACTCGCACCGCTTTGCCTGGGCAGGCTTAGATCCTCTAAGCGGTTTACCAGCACTCGTGTGTGGGTCGGTTTCAGCTCTGCGTGGAAGCATCATGCAGCCCATATATTTCTTCAAGCGCCTTTGGGCGTGGGGGGGGGGGCGACCAAGTTGCAAGACAATCAGCCAAGTGATTTCGGAGAGGAAGATTTTTGTAAGGTTTTTACGGTAGTAGGGGATGGTTGCCACCTTGATGCAAAATAGGTCACGGTTAACCTAGAGTCATCATTGTTGCATACTTGCTGCTACTCAGTCACCCAATGCTACATACCAAGTTTCAGGTCAATCAGCCCTTTAATTCTGGAGAAGGAGCTTTATAAGTTTTTTAGCATATTCAGGCATGGGGGTCATCATGGTCATGTAAACCGGAAGATTTGACTAAATTTTTGTTCTCTTACAGTCCCTAAGCTGCATGTAAAATTTAAATGAAAATGGTCCAGTGGTTTTAGAGAAATTGTATTCTAATATGTCAATGGATCCGCAATACAAGTGACCTTGGGCGAAGGTCACCAAATGACCATGACCTTAAGCATTCATATACATTCAATTTTTACCTATTCTCATATCATAGATCACGATACTTTCGAAACATGCATTGATTTGCTTATTTCCCATGGAAAAAGCCTTTGGAGCCAAATTAGACCTTGGTGTAAAAAAGTCAAAGTCAATCTGGGGTCATCGTTTTTGCAAACCTGGTAGAACTCAAGTTTCAAGAGACTTCGCCCATTGGTTCTTGAGAAGAAGGTTTTTAAGGTTTTTACCATATTTGGGCATGGCAAACATCTTGATCATATGACCTGGACGATCCGAATATTTTTTTATTATCTAAGTGTCCTAAGGATGCTTATAAAATCCAAATAAAATTGACCAAGTGGTGTTAGAGAGAAAATGTATTCTACCATGTAAATGCACCTGCAAGAGAAGTGACCTTGGGCCAAATTCACTATACAACCTTGGCCTTAAGCATTCATAAACATTCATTTTTAACCTCTTCTCAAATCACAGACCACAATATATTTTGAAAAATGCATAATTTACCCTTTACCCATTGAAAAGCCTGAGGAACCAAATTTGACCTTGGCATAATGTAGATCAAGGTCAACCTAGGGTCATCATCTTTGCAATTGTATTTAGGAATGTCAATGGACCTACAATTCGAGTGACCTTGAGCAACGGTCAGTGCATGATCTTGACCTTAAGCATTCATATACATTCATTATTTACCTATTCTCATGTCATAGACCACAATATTTTTCGAAAAATGCATTGTTTTTCGCTTTTTCCATTGAAAAGCCTAAGAAACCAAAATTGGCCTTGGCAGAAAATAGGTCAAGGTCAACCTTGGGTCATCATTTCTGCAAAATTGGTAGTACTCAGTCACCCAATGCTACATACCAAGTTATAAGACAATTGACCCAACGGTTCTGGAGAAGAAGGATTTTAAGGATTTTAACATATTTAGGCATGGCGGCCATCTTGGTCATGTGACTTGGACCATACTTGCAAACTTGCGTTTTCCCATTACCAGTAGGCTGCATATGAAATTTAATTGTATTGGCCCTTTGGTTTCAGAGAAGAAGGCATTTGAAAATGGTGGTCGGTGGACGGACGGACGACGGAGGCCTACCATCCTATAAGCTCCCCCGAAGCCTTCGGCTCAGGGGAGCTAAAATCATAAAGTGGATAAAATATGAAACGATAATATTCGTTTGTTCACATCATAAGTTAGATCAACAAGACCAAACCGAATGGATGCTTTTTAAACGCAGCCAACCTGTCATACATGTAGATATTGATGTTGCAAACTGACAATAAGAGTCCTAGGATCAGTACGGAACCCGGGGAGGGACATGATTTCTAGCTAAGTGCTCAAGGTGAGCTTTGGGGATCGGTCTTTGTCCGTCGTCCGTCGTCCGTGCGTCCATCGTCAACTTTTGCTTTAAACAACTTCTTCTCCAAAACTGCTGGACAGATTTTGATCTAATTTCACAGGAATGCTCCTTGGGTGATCCTCTACCAAAATTGCTCAAACTAATCTGCTCGGATTAACAAGATGGCCGCCAGAGCTAAAAATAGAAAAACAACTTTAAACGATTTCTCCTGCTTAACCAGTGGATGGATTTTGAAATTATTTCACAGGAATGTTTCTTGGATGACCCTCTACCAAAATTGCTCAAACCGTTCCTCTCGGGTAAACAAAATGGCCACCAGAGCTAAAAATAGAAAAAAAAAAACATTTAAACGACTTCTTCTCCTTAACCTGTGGATGGATTTTGAAATTATTGCACAGGAATGTTTCTTGGGTGCCCTTCTATTAATTTTGCTCAAAGCGTTCCGCTCGGGAGAGCAAAATGGCCGACAGAGCTAAAAATACTAAAAAAAACTTTAAAGGACTTCTTCTCCTTAACCAGTGGATGGATTTCGAAATTACTTGATAGGAATGTTCCTTGGGTGACCCTCTACCAACATTGCTCAAACCGTTCCGCTCGGGTGAACAAGAACAAGAACAAGATGGCCACCAGAGCTAAAAATAGAAAAAAAATTAACGACTTCCTTTCCTTAACTAGTGGATGGATTTTGAAATTACTTCACAGGAATGTTCCTTTGGTGACCCTCTACCAAAATTGCTCAAACCGTTCCGCTCGGGTGAACAAGATGGCCGCCAGAGCTAAAAACAGAATAATCTTTAAACGACTTTTTCTCCAGTGGATGGATTTTGAAATTATTTCACCGGAATGTTTCTTGGGTGACCCTCTTCCAAAATTGCTCAAACCGTTCCACTTGGGTGAACAAAATGGCCACCACAGCTAAAAATAGAAAAAACCTTTAAACGACTTCTTCTCCTTAACAAGTGGATGGATTTTGATATTATTTCACAGGAACGTTCCTTTGCTGAACTTCTTCCACAATTGCTCATACATCCGCTCGGGTGAACAAAATGGCCGCCAGAGCTTATAATAGAAAAACCATTAAACGACTTATTCTCCTTAACCAGTGGATGGATTTTGAAATTATTTCACAGGAATGTTTGCTTGTTGACCCTCTACCAAACTTGCTCATACTGTTCCGCTCGGGTGAACAAAATGGCCGTCAGAGCTTAAAATAGAAAAAACGTTTAAACGACTTCTTCTCCTTAACCAGTAGATGGATTTTGAAATTGCTTCACAGGAATGTTCCTTTGGTGATCCTCTACCAAAATTGCTCAAACCGTTCAGCTCGGATGAACAAAATGGCCGCCAGAGCTAAAAATAGAATAACTTAAAACGCACTTTTCTCCTTAACCAGTAGATGGATTTTGAAATTGCTTCACAGGAATGTTCCTTTGGTGATCCTCTACCAAAATTGCTCAAACCGTTCAGCTCGGATGAACAAAATGGCCGCCAGAGCTAAAAATAGACTAACCTATAAACGCACTTTTCTCCTTAACCAGTGGAAGGATTTTGAAATTATTTCACCATAATGTTCCTTGGGCGACCCTCTAAATAAAATTGCTCAAACCGTTCCGCTCAGGTCAACAAAATGGCCGCCAGAGCTAAAAATAGAAAAAATTTAAACGACCTTGTCTCCTTAACCAGTGGATGGATTTTGAAATTATTTCACAGGAATATTCCTTAGGTGACCCTCTACCACAGTTGCTCAAACCGTTCCGCTCGGCTGAACAAATTGGCCGCCAGAGCTAAAAACCTTTAAACGACTTCTTCCCCTTAACGAGTGGGTGGATTTTGAAATTACTTCACAGGAATGTTCCTTGTGTGACCCTCTTCTAAAATTGCTCAACCTGTTTTGCTCTGGTGAACAAGATGGCTGCCAGAGCCAAAAATAGAAAAACCTTTGAACGACTTCTTCTCCTTAACCAGTGGACGGATTTTGAAATTACTTGAAAGGAATGTTCCTTGGGTGACCCTCTACCAAAATTGCTCAAACTGTTCCGATCTGGTGAACAAAATGTCTGCCAGAGCTAAAAATAGAAAAACCTTTAAACGACTTCTTCTCCTTAACCAGTAGATGGATTATGAAATTATTTGACAGGAATGCGGTTTGAGGTTTTTTAGCTCTGGTGGCCAATCATGCTCAGTTAAGCAAAATATTTTGAGCAATTTTGTTAGAGGGTCACTCATGGAACGTTACTATAAAATTGCTTCCTTTTAGAGACAGATGTCTTTTGAAAGTTTTAGCCCCCACCCACCTTGGCTGCAAGGTGCTTCTACAGGAGTATTGGTAAACCACTTTGAAGGTTTTAGACTGTCTAGGCAAAGTGGTGCGCGTGGAACCATAAATTCATTTAAATCCCTTTGGTTTCGTTGGGCAGCAGGGCTTGAGATGTCATTTCATCAGAAATGACTTCTACTTCTCCAAATGACTTCTACTCCTAAACAGGCAGACTGATTTTGAATTAATTTCACAGAAATGGTCTTTGGGTCAAACTAAAATTGGTCAAATCCTCCATGCCACCATATATTACCCACAATTCCGTTTGTACAATAGGATCAGGTGAGCGATCCAGGGCCATCATGGCCCTCTTGTCATGATAAAATCCTATTCATGTATATAGATGTGGATAACTGGAGCTATGGAAAGAGTTCTCTGGGGACTTCAGATTGAGTTGGAAGTAGCCATGGCAGGCCCATATGCAGACATTGAAAAATTGGGGTGCGAATTTCAGGCATTTTGCAGAGTGGGTACAAATCTTAAGAAAACCTTGATTTGGGGCCCAAAATTAGGGGTGTAATATGTTCTATAAAAGGGAAAGAAACACAAACATTAAGGGACCAGACCATAATGGAATAAAGGAAGGCCATAAGGACAGTTACTTTCCCACAAAATGGCCATATAGCCATCCAAAATAAAAAGACACTAGTGATACATACAGTAAGTAACAAACAACAACATAAATAAACCGCCACAGAAGAACCGCCTTGGAACGGTCAGTGGAAGGATTTCCACGGGGGGGGGGGGGGGGCTTAAATCGATTTTACGTGGCCACAATCCTCGCCCTTACTTCCGTCGCGATTTAGACAAATAATTTGTTCAGTCCGCATGAAGGCCTCCTAACCCACCAGTGCAACATCTCCGTGAACACAAATACTCAAAGAACCACAGAGGTGAGACAACGGTGAGGACTCGACAGCATGAAACCACTGAAATGCTGGAGCAAAAGAAAACCAACAGTTAGACTCCGATGGGCCCGACCAGAGACAGAGCATCAGGCACCAACCAACATTACCTTGAATTAGATCTCTCTAATTCTCAATAAGCCTTTACGTTGGAACCGTCATAGAATCTAAGGCCTGACCAACCGGCGTGCAATTAAAGAGGGAAGCAAAGTTGCCAACCGTGATTGGGTTAACTACCATGCATGCAGTCTGTCGTATAAGCCTGTCTCAGGTCACAAGTGAGACGCCAAGTTCTGAACGGAAGTTCAGGTGGTTTTTCTTTGGTTACTCCGTCAACTTTTGCTTTAAATGACTTCTCCAAAACTGCTGGACAGATTTTTAAATAATATCACAGGAATGTCCCTTGGGTGACCCTCTACCAAAATTGCTCAAATCGTTCCGCTCGGGTGAACAAGATGGCCAAAAGAGCTAAAAATAGAAAACGACTTCTCCTCCTTAACCAGTGCATGGATAATGAAATAATTTCAAAGGAAGGTTCCTTGTGTGACCCCCTACCAAATTGCTCAAACCCTTCCTCTGGGATGAACAAGATGGCCACCAGAGCTAAAAATAGAAAAACCTTTAAATGACTTCTTCTCCTTAACCAGTGAATGGATTTCGAAATAATTTCACAGGAATGTTCCTTGGGTGACCCTCTATCGAAATGGTTAATCAAATCGTTCTGCTCGGGTGAACAAGATGGCCACCAGAGCTGAAAATAGAAAAACCTTTAAACGATTTCTCCTTCACCAGTGCATGGATTTTGAAATAATTAGGGCCCCGCACTGAAAGTGTGGGTGCCCTATAGTAATCACTCTGTCCGTCCGTCTGTCTGTCTGTCTGTCCGTCTGTCCGTCCACAAATTTTTTCCTACTCCTCTGATAGCGCTGCCGGGGCCCTAGTCAGTTTCACTGACAGCTCCAGTTTCACAGGAAGGTTCCTTGGGTGACCCTCTACCACAAATGCTCTAACCATTGGATGAACAAGATGGCCACCAGAGCTAAAATATAAAAACTTTTAAACGACTTCTCCTTAACCAGTAAATGGATTTCAAAATAATTTCACAGGAATGTTCCTTGGGTAACCCTCTTTCAAATTTGCTCAAACCGTTATGCTTGGATGAACAAGATGGCTGTCAGAGCTAAAAATAGAAAAAAAACTATAAATGAGTTCTTCTCCTTAACTAGTGGATGGATTTCAAATAATTTTACAAGACTGTTCCTTGATTTACTCTCAACCAAAATTGCTCAAAATGTCCCGCTCGAATGAACAAGATGGCCACCAGAGCTAAAAATAGAAAAATTCTTAAAAGACTTCTTTTCCTTAAGTATTGGATGGATTTTGAAATTACTGCACAAGAATGTTCCTTGATGGACCCGCTATCAAAATTGCTCAAAGTGCTGTGCTCGGATGAACAAGATGGCCGCCAGGGCTAAAATAGAATAAAAAAACTTTAAACGACTTCTCCTCAATCAGGGCATGGATTTTGGTATAATTCACAGGAATGTTCCTTGAGTGACCTTCTACCAAAATTGCTCAAACCGTTCCACTTGGATGAACAAGATGGCCACCAGAGCTAAAAATACAAAAACCTTTAAATGCCATCTGCTCCTTAACCAGTGGATGGATTTGGAAATAATTTCACAGGAATGTTTCTAATGTGACCGCATAACAAAATTGCTCAAAACATTCTGCTCGGATGACCTAGATGGCCTCCAGAGCTAAAAATAGAAAAATCTTTAAATGACTGCTTCTTCTGAACCAGTGGATGGACTTCAAAATAATTGCACATGAATGTTTCTTTGGTGACCCTCTATTAAAATTGTTCAAATAGTTCTGCTGGGATGAAAAAGGTGGCCGCTAGATCTGATAATAGAAAAATCTTTAAATAACTTCTCCTGCTTAACCAGTAGATGGATTTCGAATTAATTTCATTACGTTAACACACCTGTGTGACATTGTGCATTTTTTATATCTCCAAAATGACAACTTGCGAAAAATTTGAAAATCGAGTACCGCTGAAATCGATGCTAGGGGGCGTATTCAGCCTTGCAGACAACAGTGCTGTTTATGAAGAAACTCAATAAAACAGAGTTTCCGGTTTTCATTCCAGTATGTATTCTTTGCTTCCAAAGTAAACTTTTTCATTTATTTTCTGATGAAAATCCGTGACATTTTTCTTATCAATGCTCAAAACATAGGTTGTGGGTGCTTGTTAGAACTGCCTCATTGAGTAGAAATAAGAAAAATAATGTATACCCCCATAACCCCAGTTTTCTCTATATGAAGTGGATTTTAGGGAGTCTTCATTTCACAAACTTGTTCACGTGATGTCACAGGAATGTTCCTTGGGTGACCCTCTTCCAAAATTGCTCAACCCGTTGTGCTTGGATGAACAAGATGTCTAAAATTATAAAAACCTCCTTGGGTCAACCAAAATTGCTCAAACCTCTGCTCCACCATATATTACCAACAATTTCATTTGTACAATATGGATCAGGTGAGCGATCCAGGGCCATCATGGTCCTCTTGTTATGGAGAAGCCATTAAAATTTATATTATATATCCTTGATAAACATGTATTGATTTTAATGGCTTCTCCGTAAAAACATATAATCCTTGACGTATAATCATGACATTAACCTTATTGCCCTGAGCTTTGCATCTAATGTATGTGATAATCCATACTTATATACATGTAAGCATAGCTCCAGATAAGGCTCTTTTTTAATCCGAGTGAGGCACTTCTAATGAGTACCCAAAACATATGTTTTCATGCAGTAATAAGAAAAATAATATTTGGATATCCCATCTTATGACTATGATGATAGTTTTAAGCTGGGTCTTATTATCAGAGTTGAGAATGTGCATTCTCATTGTCACATGTTTCAGTTTCTTATTTGCATGCATGTTCTTTGCAGTATGTTTGAAAAATTCAAAATCATTTTGAAAAGCAAAAATATTACTTGAAAATATTTGATGAATGATTCTTTCACATACATGTACAGTCACATATGTAATTATCAAAGTTTCAACAATATGCTAACTAACGACATCGTTAGTTTTGAACAACTGTCTCAAGGTGGTTAGGTGAAGCACAAACATTGACAAATATACCTTTTATCGTCTATAGGTACTAAAGGAGAAAAAGGATCTAAAGGCATGGCTGGACCCCCAGGGGTTAAGGGTCAGCAGGGACAATATGGCGTGCCTGGAATTGCTGGTATAAAGGGAGATACGGGAGAGAAAGGTAACATGATTTTATAATATTGGTCTAGCTGACACAGTGTCTGTGTTCATTAGACCAACTGTATCTGCGTTGTCTCAAAACTTCCTTCTTTGCATCCAACAAAAACACGCACTTACATGCGCGCGCACCCACATAAGCACACGCACGAATACTGAAGAAAAGGAATAACGAAACATGGGAACCAACATCTAAACGGACTAATCGTGAATTATATTTAAACGGGGATGGGGAAGGCCCCGCGCTGCTAATAAGTGTACGCGTGTACACATCTTAGTGCCCTTTTCAACTTAATAAGGGCTACGTCACACAGGGTAAGCTAATGGCGCTTTGGGCAATTGAGCCCATGATTTTTGTTGTCTCTTACAGGTGATGTGGGTGTCAAAGGCGAGAAGGGTGATACTGGGATGATAGGATTACCGGGCCGTAAAGGGGACCAAGGAAACTATGGGGTCCCGGGTATTCCAGGTAAATGAATATGCTCTATAAGCTGTTCTCCTGGTCCGAGCTACATGTATATATGATATGATCTACCGTTGCACACAGTGAAATTAAGATCAGATGGCTTCTGGATAAGCCTTCTGATATTGACCTTCACTGTTTTTCATTCAGGTGGTGAATTTATAGGCGCAAATGTTCAATCATGTGGTAAATAGATGTCACTTAATAGCACCACAAAGTGCAATAGACATTAAACGACAAATGTTATGGGGAAATAAGTACATTCAATAAAAAAGGAAAACTATATACTATTCAAACTGGAGTGAATGCAACATATATGTGATTGACGACTTATTGAATGATGATGGCAAATTTAAATCCGGAGAAGAAATATTTTCTCAACTAAAAAGTCGATCAAACTGGCTTATGGAGTACAAAATACTTCTGAAATCAATCCCAAGACACTGGAAAGAAAAGCTTGAAAACAATGATATGACCACAAAAATCAAAAGGTACCTTTATCATATCCGGATACAAAACTACTTTCAACTTACCATCAAAACCTAAACAACATTACCAATTTCTCATGCAGAACAACAAACAAAAAGCATATATTGAAAAATACTGGACAAAACTCTTTCCTGACAGACCACTCTGGACTGATATATGGAATAAAAAAGTGTATCTTCAAATAGCAGATTTTAATTTCAAATTACTACATAAAATATTGCCGAGTCAAGAAAACTTGTTTAAATGGAGACTTTCAAACTCAAGTATGTGCAGATTTGAATGTCAGACTCATGAGGGTTATGGGCATCTTTTCATCTCATGCATACATGTCAAACCACTATTAAATAAAATCGAAAACATCTTTAAGATGTTAAAGATAAACATTAAGTTAACATACCGAACCTTAATTTTTGGTCATAAAATATGTTATCCCGTCTATGATGATATCAATCTCTTCCTTTCGCATATGTTTTTGCTATTTACAAATACTGGCTATACAATAATCTAAGGGTGGATATTGACGGATGTGTATATGGCCAACTAAATTGGTGGGGAAAAATATATACCGAGAATAACGAAAACAAGATAAGTAAACTAATTGATAGAGTGACACAAAAATGGTAAATGCCTTTACCTCCTTTATTCGGCTTCTCCTCTCTTTAAGACTACTATCATATCCATTCAATTGTTGATTACATAATACTGACACAGCCAGCACTCAGACGGAATTCGAGCAATTATAACGAACCCCGAATGAGTCACCAGTATGTAGTATTGACATTAAAGGCTGTTACAGCATCTTCTAAGCCTCAAAGACTAACATTTAAGCTTGTTATTAAAAGAGCTATCATTTATAATGATGGAACAAGCAAGCCTATATTGACAGCACACATGTAAGATTTAAAGTATTTCATACATCTAGTGCCAAACAAACTAAACCCAGACTACCTTCTCTCCTGAAATCACAATAAATATTAAGAAACTCATTTGCAAATGAAATAATGCGAAGGGCTTGACTCTGATCTTGTTATTCTGACCAACAAGACCATAATTCAAAGCCGACTATTTTATCCGTCAGCATGTGTTGGCTTCTTTATCTGTCTTGTGTTTCGTTTCGGTAAGATAGATTCTTATGTAGGCTAAACACATGCATATTGAAGCGGTTTTATAGCTTATACAATACCAATAGCAACAGACTTACCATTTGGGCCCCGTCAAGCGATTTTGGTACTTATCGCCTATGCGAGCAGCGAAGGTTCAGGCGAGCCTGCGCATCCGCGCAGTCTCGCCAGAACCTTCGCTGCTCGCTCATACAAGCAGTGAATCAAGAGGAACCTTCAGACAGAAAGCCATATCCCGGGCCCCTCTGAATGGCTGGGCATGCGCAGTTAAAAGCTGTCCTGACGGAATGCTCGAAGACACAAATTCGCTTGGCGCGGCTCATTTATCATTAGCTCTCAACCTACCACACTAAACCGACACCTGAAAGAGAAAAAGGTATACATAGAGGATCTTACATGAGTGTTCATGTATTATTGAATTTATTAAACGAGTTGAGGTAAAGGGATAAAATGCGAGGCTTTGCCGAGCATTTTATCCCTTTTTCTCAACGAGTTTAATAAATTTAATAATACATGAGCACGAATGCAAGATTCTATTTATCATATGACATTTAAAACGAACTTTATTCATGATTGTTTAACAAAAATGTCAATATTCCACCATTAGTAAACGCGACGTCGTTAAGGACGTCGTACATGTAACGTTACGGGACGTATCTAGCTAATTTGCATATTTAATCCACTAGTGGATTATCGAAAATAATACATGGCGTTATTACACTCTCAGACGCGACGTCATATGATAAAAAGGTAAACATAGTCATTACAATAACAACATCAAAGCAAAAGCAACAAAACAACATCAACAACAACAACAACAACCTAAGCATCAATAATCAATAACATTAACAAGCAATAGTAACACCAACATGAAACAACAATGTCAACAACTCAAACAAGAGGGCCATGATGGCCCTGGATCGCTCACCTGATCCATAGAGTAACAAGTGGGCCCAGGAAAGGGCCATTATTGACCCCAGGGTTATAATGTGCATAATGTTGAGGGAGGTCTAAAAAGGTGAGGCTTCATACCAAATATCAACAAAGGCTATAAATTGAACAATCTTGGCAAAGGTCCAGTAATATCTAAGACCTGGTCCTTGCAGTTTCAGAGAAGAAGATTTTTCAAGATTTTCCCTATATAAGTCTATGTAAAACCAAAGGGCCCCGGAGCGGGGGCATTTTTGGCCCCAGGACTATAATCTGAACAATCTTGTTAGAGATCCGCAAGATATAGATTCATACCAAATATCAAAGACCTGGCCCTTGCTGTTATGTATTTAAGAATTGCTGCATGATGAAATACACCTACTCACTAATTCTTATCAAAGTGATTCATTGTATGTATTTGTCTGTAGTATAAAAGAGCTAGCTTTATGCAAATTAAATTGTGTGTGTACTGCCCAGCAGACTGACTTGTTGTTGTCTCATACCAACAAAACATAACATGGTGTCAGAGAGCGGAGCGGGCTTACGTCTACAGATTTACTCTATTTTCAAAGGATAGAGGAAAAGTCTGACTATTCTCTTTTGTGAAAAGAAAGAGTTAGATTATTTTTAAAAGATAATCGGTGAAATAAATCACACAAAATGGATGAACAAAATGCTAGATATCCATACATGAACTGGGATGCAAAAGACTTAGACACGGCATTCAAATCGTTTAAAGAGCACTGTGACTTTATGTTTGGAGGACCTTTAAAAGCCAAAAGTGAAGAAGAAAAGTGCAATTATTTGATGTTATGGGCTGGTGAAAAAGGAAGAAATATTTATTCAACATGGAATCTTACAGTGGAAGAGAAAAGGAACCTTTTAACACATTATGAAAAATTTAAGAGTTATTGTAAACCAAAGTCAAATAAGATCTATTCCAGATACATTTTCAAATCAAGAATTCAGGAAGCAGAGGAGCCTTTTGAACAATTTGTGACTGATTTAAAATTATTATTCAAGGAATGTGGATATGATGAAACAGTACATGATGACATGATAAGGGATCATATCGTATTTGGAATAAAATCATCAAAGGTAAGAGAAAAGCTCATCAGTGAAGGCAATGACTTAACACTTGAAAAATGTATGGACATAGCACGAACATATGAACTGTCTCAAAAGCAGTTGAAGTCCATGAATGCTGGTGAAGACCCAAATGTATGTGCGATAAAAAGCAAACCCCGGACAAATCAGCGTATTCCAAAATACAAGGGTAACAGAAAAAGTACCAGAGATAAGTCCAACTATGACACACATGCAGTAAAATGCATGAAATGTGGTTACAATCATGCTGAAAAACCATGTCCAGCACTGGGTAAAAAGTGCAGATATTGCCGGAAAATGAATCATTTTAGCAAAATGTGCTTAGCAAGAAGACAAAAGCATGACAGGCAGCTAAAAGGTGTGAACTGTCTTGAGGATTATGATTATGATTCTAACAGCAGTGACAATACGGATTATGACAGTTGCGACAGTGATTTGGTTTATGTGAAAATGTTGTCAGATGAAATGGAAATACATAAATTATCAGATGATTGGACAGTGAAAAGTATTATCTATGACAATGAAATTTCCATGCAAATTGACACAGGGGCAAAATGTAACGTTATCAGTCAAAGTGTTCTCAAACAAATGAAAATCAAAACAGCTTTGAAAGGAACAGATGCCAAATTAAGATCTTACAGTGGACACACAATCAGACCAATAGGTTCAATTAGACTACCTTGTTATATCAATAACAATATTCATGACATAGAATTTCAGGTTATTGAACAGAACGCACCAACGATATTAGGTTCAGAGACTTGCCAGAAAGTAGGTTTAGTTCAAAGAATGTACAAACTGGACAAACCAATTAAACAGGTGGACAATAGTGACATTCAAAAGGATTACTCAGATTTATTTCAAGGAATTGGACACTTACCAGGTAAACATAAAATTCATATTGATCCAAATATCACTCCTGTCGTACACCCTCCAAGAAGAATACCTATTTCCATGAGAGATAAGGTAAAAACTGAACTGTCACGCATGGTTAAAGAAGGAATCATTAAAAAGGTTAAGAAACCTACAAGTTGGGTCAGCAGTATGGTTGTGGTTACAAAACCTAACGGATCCATAAGAATTTGTATTGACCCTAGAGATCTGAATAAAGCTATAAAAAGGCAACACTTTCCACTTTTGACAGTTGAGGAAGTCGTATCTCGTATGCCGAATGCTAAGATATTTAGTAAAATAGATTGTACATCGTCATTTTGGCAGCTCGGACTGGACCATGAAAGCTCTAAGTTGTGTACATTCAATACTCCTTTCGGGAGATATCGTTACTGTAGATTACCTTTTGGAGTAAAATGTGCCAGTGAACTGTATCAGTCAGTCATGTCAGAAATGATTGAAGATATAGAAGGCGCAGAAGTTATTATGGATGACATATTAGTATGGGGCAATACATTAGAAGAGCATGATCAGAGACTGAAAAAAGTCCTAGACAAAGCTCGGAAGTATAATCTGAAGCTTTCGCCAAATAAATGTGAATTTCGAAAGTCAGAAGTCACCTACGTTGGACACGTGTTGAGTGAACATGGACTCAAACCAGACTATGAGAAGCTCAGGGCTGTAGAACAAATGAAAGCACCTGAAAACCAGAAAGAATTGCAGCATTTTCTTGGATTCATTCAGTACCTTGCAAAATTCCTTCCAAACATGTCGGAGGTATCAGCTCCATTGAGAGAATTGTTACACAAGGACATAGAATGGCACTGGGACGGTGCACAAGAAAATAGTTTTCAGTCACTCAAGAAAATGTGTGTAAATGCACCAGTACTAGCGTACTTTGACAAAAATAAACAGTGTTCTTTCCGTGGATAGCAGTTCCAAAGGAATGGGAGCAGCAATTATGCAAGAGGGCAAACCTGTTGCTTATGCCTCATGTGCATTAACTGAGACACAGCAAAGATATTCCCAGATCGAAAAGGAGACATTAGCAATTGTATTCGGGTGTAGAAAATTTCACCAATACATATATGGTCAAAATGTAACTGTAGAAAGAGACCATAAGCCATTACAATCCATTTACAGAAAGGGAATACATGAAATGCCAGTTAGACTGCAAAACTTAATGTTTCAGTTACAAAGGTATGACATTGACATAGTTTTCAAACCTGGCAAAACAATGTTTTTATCTGACCATCTCTCTAGATCTTATTTAGAAGAGAGAAGTGACAATCTTGTAGAAGAAATGAGCGTGAATGTAATTCATTTATTGTCATATCTGTCAGTATCGCCTGAAAAAAGGGATGAAATACGACAAATGACCAGGGAAGATAGAGAAATGACATTATTAAAAGATGTCACAATCAATGGCTGGCCTGAGACAAAAGATTCACTACCGCCAGAACTGAAAACTTACTGGAATTATCGTGATGAAATTGCTACCATAGACGGATTAATGTTCAAGGGATTGAAATTAATAATTCCTAAAAAACTGAGAAATGAAATGCTTGAAATTATACATTCTTCTCACCTTGGAATAGTAAAGTGCAAATCCAGGGCACGCGAAGTGTTGTTTTGGCCGTCTATGAACAGTGACATTGAACAAAAAGTGTCAAAATGTGCTACTTGCGCTGTAAATCAGCCAATGAACCCGAAAGAACCATTAATTCCTTCTGAAATTCCAGACAGGCCATGGAGTAAAATAGGAATAGACATATTCGAGTACAAAGGACATCACTATCTTATATCAGTGGACTATTTTTCAAAGTGGCCAGAAGTGAGCAAACTAGACAATTTGTCAACTAAGAATGTAATTCAATACATGAAGGGACAATTTTCTAGACATGGGCTAATTGACATATTAGTAAGTGACAATGGGCCACAGTTCGCCAATTCACAGATGCGTCAGTTCGCCAAAGAATATGGATTTACGCATGTGACGTCATCTCCAGGATTTCCGTCAAGTAACGGTCAAATCGAAAGAACTGTCAGAACAGTGAAAAACATCTTCAAGAAGGCCGATGATCCTTACATGGCACTTCTTGATTTTCGTAATTCTCCAATTGATGCAGATACACCTTTGTCACCTGCACAGATATTATATGGGAGACGTTTAAAAACAAAGTTACCAACAGCAACACCACTCCTAAAACCATCAAATACGGAGGAAATAAGAAAAAGTCTCAAACATAGACAGAATAAACAAAAACATTATCATGACAGACATGCTTTGAAAAATGATCTAAAACCTCTTGAAAAGGGAAAAATGTGGTCATGCGACACGAAAATAAATGGAAGCATGGCACAATAGAACGAAAACATGATTTACCCAGATCATACGTAGTCAAAACACCAGACGGGCGGAAGTATCGACGAAACAGAAAACACCTAAGACCAACAAAATCAGTACCATTACGTACAGAACCAGAGGAAATCGTGGTACCAACTCGGAATAAACCTCAACAATCAACGTTGAACAATAATGAAAGTACAAACAACGGCTCGAGAAAATCGTTTGAATCACCAACATTACAACAGCCTGATCTAGCAGTGCGTATACCAGAAAATACGGGAAAATCACCATATAAAACAAGATCCGGTCGAATCTCGAAACCTCCTAATCGCTTCAGTAGTGTTTAAGGGCCGTAAAGTGCTTCTTGTGTTAATACATGCTTATATTCTGTGATGTGGATATATTGTTAAAATTCTGTGTATTATTCTTTATTTTGGATTACTAAAGTGCTTATTCATAATTGGATTAAATATTCTGAGAATAACATCAATACTCATATCTTTCACAAATGTTGAATATTTTATCAATGAAAATACTACAGAAACTCTGAGTTTACTATATCGTAAGGGAATTCCATTCAGAAAGCCATGAACAATGATGACTCAAAATTTTATAGACTAGCAGCAGTCTACTTCTGAATGAAACAGACAAAGAAATATTTGTATCAAATTTTAACAATACATCATACATGTTTAGCTTAAAATATGCTTTCATATGCTTATATATATGCTTAAATTTGTTTTGTGTCAGTTTTATGCAATGAATGACAGTACAAGAGCCAGAATTGACAATTGACTTTTACCGTAATTCTTTTAAATAAAAAGTAAAAAGAAGTAGGTGAAATACGGTTCAATTAAGTCATCAACCTAGTTTACAGAGAAGAAAGCAGTGTTTTATCTCAAATCTCTCATGAACTGTAATTGACTGCAGACTCGCTTATCACAATCATGACTGGTATATGATATTTTAAATGGTGAACGCCTTGATAAAGAACACAGTAAATCTTAATTACCAAGAACATTGTGTCTGTGTGGTAATGATATAGTATTTGATAAGTTTGGTTTTTCCAGTTAGGCCAAGCAAAATAAATATTAGTTTCTACATTTTAAAAATTAGAGATTTTAATTTTCATTTAAAAAAGAAAGGATGTTATGTATTTAAGAATTGTTGCATGATGAAATACACCTACTCACTAATTCTTATCAAAGTGATTCATTGTATGTATTTGTCTGTAGTATAAAAGAGCTAGCTTTATGCAAATTAAATAGTGTGTGTACTGCCCAGCAGACTGACTTGTCGTTGTCTCATACCAACAAAACATAACACTTGCGGTTTCAGAGAACAAGATTTTTAAAGATTTTCCCTATATAAGCCCATGTACAACCAAAGGGCCCCGGGGCGGGGGCATTTTTGGCCCCAGCACTATAATTTGAAGGGTCCACTAAATGAAGCTTCATACCAAATAACAAAGACCTGGGCCCAGGGCCAAAAACCAAAAGGCCCAGGGCTCAAGGAGGGGAGGACCTGTGCCTTGTGGGGTGAAGCTTCATAGCAAATATCAAAGACATGGGCCTTATGGTTTCAGAGAAGGAAATTTTTACATATTTTCCCTATATAAGCCCATGTTAAACCAAAGGGCCCAAGAGTGGGGGCATATTTGACCCCAGCACTATAATTTGAACAATCTTGGTAGGGGTCCACTAGATGAAGCTTCATACCAAATATCAAAGACCTAGGCCTTGCGGTTTCAGAGAAGAAGATTTTTAAAGATTTTCCCTATATAAGCCCATGTTAAACCAAAGGGCCTCGGGGCGGGGTCATTTTTGGCCCCAGCACTATAATTTGAACAATCTTGGTAGGGGTCCACTAGATGAAGATGCATACCAAATATCAAAGACCTGGGCCTTGCGGTTTCAGAGAAGAAGATTTTTAAAGATTTTCCCTATATAAGCCGATGTAAAACCAAAGGGCCCCGGAGCGGGGGCATATTTGACCCCAGCACTATAATTTGAACAATCTTGGTAAGGGTCCACTAGATGAAGATTCATACCAAATATCAAAGACCTAGGCCTTGCGGTTTCAGAGAAAAAGATTTTTAAAGATTTTCCCAATATAAGCTCATGTAAAACCAAAGGGCCCCGGGGCGGGGGCATTTTTGGCCCCAGCCCTATAATTTGAACAAACTTGGTAGGGGTCCACTAGATGAAGCTTCATACCAAATATCAAAGACCTGGGCCTTACGGTTATAAAGAAGAAGATTTTTAAAGATTTTCCCTATGTAAGCCCATGTAAAACCAAAGGGCCCCGGAGCGGGGGCATTTTTGGCCCGAGCACTATAATTTGAACAATCTTGGTAGAGGTCCACTAGATGAAGCTTCACAACAAATATCAAAGACCTGGGCCTTGTGGTTTCAGAGAAGAAGATTTTTTAAGTTTTTGGTGAAAAAAAATCTATTTTTGGCTCCTTTGACCTAGATGTGCAACGGACCGGAACCATTTGAACAACTTTGAAAGGGGACCACCTAAGGATCATTCCTGTGAAGTTTGGTCAAAATCCGATCAGTGGTTTAGGAGGAGATGTTGTTTAAAGAATTGTTTACGGACGAACGCACGGACGGACGGACGCACGACGGACGACGGACGAAAAGTGATCCCAAAAGCTCACCTCGTCACTACGTGACGGTGAGCTAAAAACAACAACATCAACAACACAACACTTGCTTAGCATAAGTAAGCAACAACATCAACAAGCAAAATCACCCACAAGTAACTGCATGCTTCATCTCTAATCATGGACTCATGGACTTATGTACTCAATTCTTAGCTACTTCATTAAGCTGTTTTTCTTCCCACTCTCCATATTGCACTAACAGTGTCCCATTTGTGTGTTTATCATTCAAGCCATCGGCGGTAGGCGGCCTGAAGTGAAGATTTATAACAATTCATTGTCTATACTAATACATGTTTCAGTATTTACCAATCACTTTTTTTTCTTCGTCATATGTGTAATTAAGTGTTTCTGAGTTGTTAATGTTATTCTTACTTTTCTTCTTACTGTATCAGTGTGCGCGCACACACACACACACACACACACACACACACACACACACACACACACACACACACACACACACACACACACACACGCTGCACTCTGTAATTTTATTAGGGAGTTAAATACGGTTTAATTTAGCAACAGGGCTAGAGATGTCAAATGACTTAAATTGCGTAAACTCATTTCAAAAGAAAACAAACAATTTAAGAAACATGATCAAAACCGAAAGAAAGTACATAATTAAAAGGAATTGTAATTCATTTTTAGAAGAAATCAACTGTTTTTTTTTTTGTTTTTTTTTTTTTTTGGGGGGGGGGGTGGGGGGGGGTTGCCTTTTCCTTTAAATTGTAATAGCAGTCAGTTATGCAGAAAAATACAAATGAAGATAGAATTATATGGGCCTCCGTGGCCTAATGGATAAGAGCACTGAATATTGATCATAAGGTCCCTCACCGCTGTGGTTCGAGCCTGGCTCGGGTCACATGTGAGACGCCAAGTTCTGTAACGGAAGGTCAGGTGGTTTTTCTCCGGGTACTCTTGTTTTCTTCCACTGTGATTAACGATCGTCTCGATACGAGTGAAATAATCTTGACAAGAGGGCCATGATGGATCGCTCACCTGATCCATATTGTTCAAACGGAACTGTGGGTAATATATGGTGGAGTGGAGGGTTTGAGCAATTTTGGTTTGACACAAAGACCATTTCCGTTAAATTAATTCGAAATCAGTCTGCCTGTTTAGGAGTAGAAGTCATTTTGAGAAGTAGAAGTCATTTTTGATGAATGACATCTCAAGCCCTGCCGCCCAATGAAACCAATGGGGTTTAAATGCATAGATGGTTCCACTCACACCACTTTGCCTGGACAGGCTAAGACCTTCAAAGTGGTTTACCAATACTCCTGTAGAAGCACCTTGCAGCCAAGGTGGATGGGGGTCACAACTTTCAAAAGACATCTGTCTCTAAAAGGAAGAAATTTTATAGGTATGTTCCGTGAGTGACCCTCTAACAAAATTGCTCCAAATATTTTGCTTAACTGAGCATGATGGCCACCAGAGCTAAAATCCTCAAAACCTCATTCCTGTCAAATCATTTCATAATCCATCCACTGGTTAAGGAGAAGAAGTCGTTTAAAGGTTTTTCTATTTTTAGATCTGACGGCCATTTTGTTTACCTAAGCGGAACGGTTTGAGCAATTTTGGTAGAGGGTCACCAAAGGAACATTCTGGTGAAATATTTTCAAAATCCATTAACTGGTTAAGGAGAAGAAGTCGTTTAAACGTTTTTCTTTTTTAAGCTCTGACGGCCATTTTGTTCACCAGAGCGGAACACTATGAGCAAGTTTGGTAGATGGTCACCAAGCAAACATTCCTGTGAATTAATTTTAAAATCCACCCACTGGTTAAGGAGAATAAGTCGTTTAAAGGTTTTTCTATTATAAGCTCTGGCGGCCATTTTGTTCACCCTAGCGGAAGTATGAGCAATTGTGGTAGAAGTTCAGCAAAGGAACATTCTTGTGAAATAATATCAAAATCCATCCACTGGTTAAGGAGAAGAAGTCGTTTAAAAGTTTTTTCTATTTTTAGTTCTGGTGGCCATTTTGTTCACCCGAGTGGAATGGTTTGAGCAATTTTGGAAGAGGGTCACCCAAGAAACATTCCAGTGAAATAATTTCAAAATCCATCCACTGGTTAAGGAGAAAAAGTCGTTAAAATGTTATTCTGGTTTTAGCTCTGGCGGCCATCGTGTTCACCCGAGCGGAACGGTTTGAGCAATTTTGATAGAGGGTCACCAAAGGAACATTCCTGTGAAGTAATTTCAGAATCCATCCACTAGTTAAGGAGAGGAAGTCGTTAAGTTTTTTTCTATTTTCAGCTCTGGCGGCCATCTTGTTCTTGTTCTTGTTCACCGGAGCGGAACGGTTTGAGCAATTTTGGTAGAGGGTCACCCAAGGAACATTCCTATCAAGTAATTTCGAAATCCATCCACTGGTTAAGGAGAAGAAGTCCTTTAAAGGTTTTTGGTAGAGGGTCACCAAAGGAACATTCTGGTGAAATAATTTCAAAATCCATTAACTGGTTAAGGAGAAAAAGTTGGTTAAAGATTATTCTATTTCTAGCTCTGGTGGCCATTGTGTTTACCCGATCTGAACAGTTTGAACAATTTTAATAGAGAACCACCCAAGGAACATTCCTGTGAAATATTTTCAAAATCCATCTACTGGTTAAGGAGAAGAAGTCGTTTAAAGGTTATTCTATTTTTTAGCACTGGCGGTCATTTTGTTCACCCGAGCCGAACAGTATGACCAATTTTGGTAGAGGGTCACCGAAGGAAGATTCCTGTGAAATAGGGACATATATTCTCCTTCTGACTGTCACATTTTACAAGATGACCTGGATCGACTTGCTCAATGGGAAGCAGATTGGCAGATGAAGTTCAATGTAGCCAAATGCCATTCAATGAGGGTGTCACGACACCTTCAGGACAAGCAAATCAAGTATGACTACACACTACACCAGCAAACTTTGGAGCAAGTTCACTCCGCCAAATATATTTGTATCACCATCACTGACGATCTCGATTGGGGTCAACATATCTCTGAAATAACATCTAAAGCAACTAGGACCTTAGGATTCCTTAGACGTAATTTGGCTTTTGCACCTCGGAAGACAAAGGATGTTGCATTTAAAACATTGGTTCGCCCTCAGCTTGAATATGCATCACCCATTTGGCATCCATATGTTAAAACTCAGATTCAGCAGGTGTAGAAGGTGCAGAGGACACCTGCTCGATGGACCTGCAGACGGTGGCGAAATAGAAGTAGCGTCGGTGACATGCTTGATGAGCTAGAGTGGCCATCCCTGGAGACCCGTCGTGAGCAGTCCTCCTTAACCTTCTTCTACAAGATACATTCTAGTACAGTATCAATTGACAAGGATAGGTATTTGACCCCTGCAACAGTGTCAACCCGGACAAGGGCATCAAGAGCAAATAACTCACAGTATCGTAGGTACCAGTCCTATAGTGATGCCCTGAAAAACTTTTTCTTCCCTAAAACTATTCCTCAGTGGAATAGTCTTCCATCTTCTGCGGTGAATGCCAAGACTGCAGAGGAGTTCAAAGCCCGCACAGTATAAGATTGAGACTCAGAGGTATGCGTTTTAGGATACCTCTGTGTTTGGATTGTAAATAGTTTTAAGGACTCATCCAGAGATGATTTTTTTTGTGCTAAATTCCAAATTTAGCCACCCACCCAACTGAGGTAATGGCCAAATATGACCGACTCAGTATGAGAAGATAGATAGATAGAAATAATTTCAAAATCCATCCACTGGTTAAGGAGAAAAAAGTCGTTGAAAGGTTTTTTCTATTTTTAGTGCTGGCGGTCATCTTGTTCACCAGAGCAGAACGGTTTGAGCCATTTTGGTAGAGGGCCACCCAAGGATTATTCCTGTGGAGTAATTTCAAAATCCATCTTCTGGTTAAGGAGAAGAAGTCATTTAAAGGTTTTTCTATTTTTAGCTCTGGTGGCCATCTTGTTCACTCGAGTGGAACCGTTTGAGCAATTTTGGTAGAGGGTCACCTAAGGAAAATTCCTGTGAAGTAATTTCAAAATCAATCCACTGGTTAAGGAGTAGAAGTCCTTTAAAGGTTTTTCTTTTTTTAGTTCTGGCGGCCATTTTGTTAATCTGAGCGGAACGGTTTGAGCAATTTTGGTAAAGGGGCACCCAAGGAACATCCCTGTGCAATATATTCAGAAACCATCCACTGGTTAAGGAGAAGAAGTCGTTTAAATGTTTTTCTATTTTTAGCTCTGGCGGTCATTTGGTTCACCCCAGCGGAACGGTTTGAGCAATTTTGGTAGAGGGTCATCCAAGGAACATTCCTGTGAAATAATTTCAAAATCCATCAATTGGTTAAGAAGGAGAAGTCGTTTAAAGGTTTTTCTTTTTTAGCTCTTGCTGCCATCTTGTTCACCCGAGCAAAACAGTTTGGGCAATTTTGGTAGAGGATCACCCAAGGAGCATTCCTGTGAAATTAGATCAAAATCTGTACAGCAGTTTTGGAGAAGACGTTGTATAAAGCAAAAGTTGGCGACGGACGCACGCACGCACGGACGGACGACGGACAAAGACCAATCCAAAAACCTCACCTTGAGCACTTCGTACTCAGGTGAGTTAAAAAGGCCATAAAACCAAAACCAAAAAAACAACAGAATTATAAGGCTGAATCAAAACTTAAATCAGCAAGCTGTGCGACAAGGACTGTAAACTTGAAGGTTCAGCATATCTGAAAATAATCTATTTAAACATGCATCTCGAATTAAAACTATCTCAATTTAAATTAGGTAAATGACCCACCTATACATGTTATCAATATGTAAAAAAGATGCCTTTTGGCCTTGTCCTGCTGAGTATATAAACATGTCACACCCACTACTGATTATTAACCAATTAAATTGTTTGATGCAAATTATTGCAACAAATTCATAAACTGAATGACAGACAATAGGGATCCTGATAAGAAGGCATCTGATCTGGATCTGCATTGTTTGAAAGATAAGACATATCCGGGCTCGGCAGGACTGCGGTCGGGGACGTTCTCTCATTATGATAACAAGTCCGTGAAGTGAATACCTCTATAAACCCCAATCAGTGTTAAACTATGCAATGCTATAGCTGCATTTCTACTTTCATTCAGTGCCGGAAGCCCCTAAAGGGTTACTTGGCAAACGGGGCAGGCCCGGATCAGATGCCGCAGAATGCGGCGTCTGATCGGTGGCCACCACCGTTTGCTAAAAGTTCAGTCTTTTCAAAATAAATTTTGATGAAGACACAACCTGACACCCCTAATTTTTTTAAATGGACTCCTGCTATATATGAGGAGGTAGATTCCATCTGGTACAAAAAGGGTTAATTTATGCATAACTGTATTTTTTTATATTTATTTTCAGAACTTGAACAAGAACAGCCTGGATGAAATGAAGAAGACCTCAAAATCTGGAAAACGTGCATATAACTATACATTAACCTGCATAACAATTACAATGTGAGATGCCAAGTTCTGCAATATGGAGTCAGGAGGTTTCATCTCCGGGCGTCCGGGTTGAAAAAAAACACAAAATTAGTAGTCAAAAAATAATAAAAATAGAATAGGAGCGCTGACTCACGGTCATTGGGTCTCTCACCGCTGTGGTTTGAACCCTGCCCGGGTCGCGTGTGGGAGGTCGGGTTCTGCGATGGAGGGTTTGGTGTTTTTGTCCCCGGGTTCTCCGGTTTTTGCCCGCCTCTGACTGGAGAATGGCTTGATATGAGTGAGATAATTTTGAGGGCCGTAAAGCTGAAAAAATTGAGAAAAAAAATCAATGAGGGTGAATCAGTTGTGTTGATTTATCTTCTGTTTCTTTCTTAGAACTCTTTGCTAAACGCTGAAGCTTGTGAAACTATGAATCTCGAAAAATCAAACCTTCCTTGCAAACTACTGCCTTTTATAATGTATTAAGCTATTTTACATAGCTCCGCCTCTATTGCCTTATAGGATACTGGAACTACTTTCTATATACCTGCAAGCACATCATATTGTGGGTGTTTGTTAGTTTTGCTTTAGATGTTATGCATTAAACATGTAATCGTCCGAACGTCTTTATTCATTGTCTTACCCCCTCAAGACCAAGGGACATTACAATGGCGACGCTGTGAAAAATGGATTTTGCTTATTCAACCTATAAATGAGCTAATATGCATGGACAAAATGGACACATACAAGTTGGAATTTAAAGTTTAATAAACTTCACTGGACTAAACGTGACATTAAAATGTTTCATTAGTAGAACTGATGCTACATTTATTTAATAATGGCACAAGGATTACCGGTGTTCCCTAACTTCAGTGTTCATGAACCGGCAGTTGACACTCGCTGGAAAAAATGGTGTGGTCGATTGGAAAACTTACTCAATTTCACACCAATTTCGTAAAATCATTCTTCGATATAAAAAGATTGGGTACAACATGGATATTATACGACAGACTGCATGCATGGTAGTTAACCCAATCACGGTTGGCAGCTTTGCTTCCCTCTTTAATTGCACGCCGGTGGGTCAGGCCTCAGATTCTATGACGGCTCCAACGTAAAGGCTTATTGAAAATTAAAGAGATAATGTTGGTTGGTGCCTGATGCTCTGTCTCTGGTCGGGCTCATCGGAGTCTAACTGTTGGTTTTTCTTTTGCTCCAGCATTTCAGTGGTTTCTTGCTGTCGAGTCCTCACCGTTGTCTCACCTCTGTGGTTCTTTGATTTCTGTGTTCACGGAGATGTTGCACTGATGAGTTAGGAGGCCTTCATGCGGACTGAACAAATTATTTGTCTAAATCGCGACGGAAGTAAGGGCGAGGATTGTGGCCACGTAAAATCGATTTAAGCCCCCCAGTGGAAATCTTCCACTGACCGTTCCAAGGCGGCTCTTCCGTGGCGATTTATTTCTAATGTCGTTTGTTACTTACTGTGTGTATCACTTGTGTCTTTTAATTTTGGATGGCCATATGGCCATTTTGTGGGAAAGTAACTGTCCATATGGCCTTCCTTTGTTTAGGTTTCCATTATGGTCTGGTCACTTAATGTTTGTATTTCTTTCCCTTTGGTGTCTTTTATGGATGGAGTAAGTTAATTGTATCAATTCCTGATCTTTGTTTTACTTCTACTTTACTAATTGGTCTTGATAACAAGGATGACAAGAGAAAACGTGCCTTGTTACTCCACTGTGCAGGTGAGGAAGTCAATGAGATTTTTGACACATTAACGGACACTGGCAATGACTTTGCCACAGCGCTAACTAAATTAAATGACTATTTTGCTCCTTAAAGAGGTACAGAGTTTGAAATCTATAAATTCGGACAGTCAAAACAGGAAGCAAACGAAAACATAGACAGTTTTCATACCAAGCTAAAAACACTCTAAAATTGTGACTTTACGGACAAGGATAAAGAACTAAAGTCTCAAATAATACAAGGTTGTTCTTCCACTAGACTAAGACGTAAAGCGTTACGTGAGGAGTTATCCCTGGATAATTTAATAAAAGCTGCGAGGGCGTTAGAAATTTCAGAATCACAAGCGTCACAAATTGAGAACAATTCAGCCGAAACGAATGCAGTCGGAAAAAGGAGGTTTAAACCACGTTTACATAAACAACAACAACAACAACAACAATCTGCGAAACAGGAAAAAAGGAAAAATGTCAAATGTAGAAATTGTGGAAAGGAATATCCTCACAGGATTTTAAAATGCCCAGCAGAAGGTTAATTTTGTAATTATTGCCACAAGAAAAATCACTTTGAGTCGGTCTGTAGGTCGAAGGAAAGACAAATAAGATCAAAACTGTTCACACTGTAGATAATAGTGATAAGAGCAATGACAGACGCAGTGATGATGAGTCGGGTAACTATCTATTTGGCCTATGTAATCTAAACTCAGTGACATCACGTCCAAAGATCAAAATTAAGGTGAACGAAAATTCAGTTACTATCTTAGCAGACACTTGAAGTTCTATCAATGTCATAGATGAACACACATACAAATCAATGATAAATCAGCCAAAATTGTCAAAGTCCGACACAAAGGTCTATGCATACGGTGCAGATGCAAAAGTGTCGTTACTGGGAAAGTTTTCAGCGACAGTAGAAACAGAAAGTAAACTGACCACAGCGTCTTTCTATGTTACACAGGGTAGCAGTGGAATTTGCTTTCTTACATGACTTCAGTGGATTTACAAGTTGTACCTGAAATACATTCAATAGAGACAAGTAAGGTAGACTATTTGTGTCAGAAATATTCAAAAGTTTTCAAAGGAATAGGGAAACTGAAGGACACTAAAATAGAGTTATATGTCGACTCAGATGTTCAGCCAGTTACTCAACCACATAGGAGAATACTGTTTCATCTCAGGAAACAGGTTGAAGCTTTATTAAAACGTCTAGAGGACTTGGACATTATTGAACGGGTAGATGGTCCCACGGACTGGGTATCGCCGATAGTAGTCGCGCCCAAGCCCAAGAGTAAAACAAATGAAATCAGAATTTGTGTTGATATGAGACTGCCAAACCAAGCAATTAAACGCACACGTCATATAATTCCGACAATAGATGATGTAATAGTAGATCGGAATGGTGCCCGGGTATTCAGTAAATTAGATTTACGAAATGGGTATCATCAGCTGGTCTTATCACCAGGAAAATCTCGCAACGTCACGACGTTCACAACTCACGTTGGATTACGTAGATACAAACGTTTAAATTTTGGAATAAACAGTGCAGCAGAAATTTTCCAAAACACAGTAAGCAATTCATTAAAAGGTTTGCAAGGTGTACGTAACATTAGTGATGATATTATAGTGTACGGACGCAATCAAAAAGAACATGATGAACGTTTGGGAGCCGTATTAAAAAGGCTTCAGGACAAAAACCTGACTTTAAACAAAGGAAAGTGTGAGTTCAGTAAGCGAAAACTTGAGTTCTTTGGGATACGTGTTCGGAGAAAATGGAATATCTGCCGATCCCAGGAAGTGCTAGGTAATTAAAAATGCTCCTCCACCCACGAATGTGTCAGAGGTAAGAAGTTTTGTGGCCATGACAAACTATGTCTCAAGGTTCATACCACATTACTCTACCATTACTGAACCGCTTCGTGCATTACGCAAAAAAGAGGCAACTTGGCAATGGAACCGAGGACAACAGGACGGAATCGATCAATTAAAGTCAGCGCTAAGCAGTGAGACAGTCATGACATACTCCGATCTGAAACGACAAACTGAAATAATTGTGGACGCAAGCCCAGTTGGATTAGCTGGAATAATGATCCAAGACGGAAAAGTTGTCTGTTATGCGAGTAAGTCACTTACAGAAACGGAAAAACGTTATTCTCAGACAGAAAAGGAACATTTAGCCATAGTATGGGCCATTGAACATTGGCATATTTACTTGTTTGGACACAAGTTCACATTAATCAATGATGCAAAAGCACTAGAAAACATCTATGGAAACCTCAAGTCTAAACCCCCAATGAGACTCGAACGTTGGCGTTTGAGGTTACAAGTGTATGACTTTGATGTTCGTTTCAAACCAGGACATTTAAACATGAGTGACTATATCAGCCGTCACCCTGACAAGAAAAATTCAAAGGATTATCAGTCATCAAAAATAGCAGAGGAATACGTTGCCTTCATTGTGAGACATGACATTCCAAAGGCAATGACTCTCGAGGAAATTGTGCGCGCAACGGGTCAGGATGCTGATTTGCAAATGGTCGTCAAAAGTGTGAAAACGGGAACATGGACAAGTTGTTATGGTGAAAACAGCATGGTTGACACGCTTTCAAGGTGTAAAAATGAGCTGACAGTATTTACACATGAAAATGGCGACTTATTGTTACATGAAACAAGGCTGGTTATTCCCAAATCTCTACAAAATAAAGTAATTTCCCTTGCACATGAAGGACATCAAGGTATTGTACGGACTAAACAGCTACTTCGCGAAAAGGTATACTTTCCAAATATAGACAAACTCGTTGAAGAGACATGCAAAAGTTGTATTCCGTGTTTAGCGGCAACTCCTAGTTACATACCTGAACCACTACAAATGAGCAAAATGCCAGACAATGTGTTTGATGAAGTAAGCTTAGACTTTGCAGGACAATTTCCTGATGGAAAATATGTTATGGTGCTCATGGACGAGTATTCTAGATTTCCAGTTGTTGAAATTTTGTACTCGATTAATGCAAAAACAGTGCTACCTGTGCTTGACAAGATATTTGCTGAATATGGAGTCCCAAAAACGCTGAAATCTGATAACGGGCCTCCTATGTCGTCACATGTTTTTGAACAGTTTTCTGATTATCTAGGGTTCCATCACAGGAAAATAACCCCTAGACACCCACAAAGTAATGCGCAGTGCGAACTCTTCATGAGGTCATTAGGAAAAGCAATCCGCGCAGCTTACACACAAAACAAAAACTGGAAACAAGACATGTATGCTTTTTGAGGAATTACCGTACGACGACACATCCATCGACAAAACAGCCTCCATGTGTCTTATTCGTTGGTAGGGAAATAAACATTAAAATCCCTAACTCACCGGTTAAAACAAAACCAGATGCCTGTCATTCAAAAGTCATGTGACAAACAAATGAAGCAGAAAATGAAGGATTATGCTGACAATCGCAGAAATGCTAAACCTTCAAAAAATGGATATACGGTTCTAGTTAAACAGGAAAAACAGAAAAATTCTCTACTCCGTTTGACCCCAAACCATTGGAAATTGTTCAGAAAAAAGGGAGTATGATAACAGCTAAAAGGGAAGACAGGGAAGTAACGAGAAATTCTTCACATTTCAAATCTGTCTTAAATCCGCCAGATTTACCTTGGACAGATACAGCAGAGGATATGCAAATTAAACCTTGGCGAGGCGATGCACCAAATCAAGGTACCAGCCATCACAACAGTGTAGCTACAGACTTGCCACGCAGATCGACAAGGATACGTAGACCGCCTACATATCTTAAAGATTATGTGCGTGAATGAATAGTGTAGATGCTTTTATAATTTTGATTAGTATAGCTGTATATATATAATTATCCTATTCTCACCAGTGCCTAAGTTACAAAATATAAAGTGTGAGTTTCAGTTATCATTTGGATAGTCAATGTGTTAAAATTTGAATATAAGCATCAAATTTCTTCTATCTGAATTCTGTGATCAAAATTGGATATAATTCAGTGAAAGTCTTATTCAGAAATATTCGTTTGGATTATTATAATCATTGTAATATTTGATCCAATACTGCCATAACATTTATCCAGAAGAAAGTAAACATGACTGAAGAAATTTAAGAACGCTTAAGGGGAATGGGTACACCTGACCCAAAAATTGCTATCCATAGATTGTGATGAAACTTGTCATTTCGAATATTTGCACTTTGTGCTTTTGAAATATGAAAAGAAAATCGATGGTACATGGATTAGTTTTCAAGATACTAGGTCACCAAAGTAAGGACATACAGCATATTTTGAGTATTAAAAGTTACACACTTTTGGAACAGACATTGCATTCCTGGTATCTGATTTCTAAACCACTGGGCAACAGAACAGTTTGGTAATCATCAATATTTCAAAAGCAATCTTCATAATATTTACTCATAATGAGAAACTGTCGAATCTATACCCACAAAAGAATAAAAATGAAATATCAATGTAATGGCAAAGAATTCGGCCTCTGATAATTTACCTATTTCACTGCACATATTTTGAAACAAAATTTGATCTGTAAAAAAAACTACTCCTTAGATTACTGTCAAAAACTACTATGTCATGTAAGAAGGTATGTGGGTTAATACCAGACAGAGAAAATAACAGGTATATGGATTACTTTCTCATACATTTTTCCAAATTTACATATACCCCCAAAAGAAAAGAAAAAAGATTTTTAATCAAAAATATACATAGAGCAACACTTTCATCATGTGCATACTATATGTGTGTACATTTTTGAAATCAAGTATAGAAAACATGCAAAAATAAATATTATTAAAGGTCATTTACAGTATTTTTTCCCAGCATTGCCAAAGAAATCAGCTATTCAGGGGTTCCGACTACCCCACCCACATATTTCACAAAAGTCAATTTATTGGTGTACTACCAAGAATGTGTAAGCTTCAAGACGTTAAATTAAGTGCAGTTTTTGGCATATGACACCATGAGAGCATAAACAAGCTTTAAAGCAGCACAGCTTTCACTCATGTTCTATTAGTCATACTGACATGCATAATTTCATGATGGCTTGAAAACGTTGGAAATTCCACATATAAATGGAAATTTCTTGTCAAATAGTTACTTCAATACTTTTTACTATCTCATTGACATTGAATTACATCACTGGCATAAATTAACATTTGGTTTGATAATCTTATTATCTGCCATGAAATTTTTCAGACAGGGCCATAATTCTATATCAGTTTTGTAAGATTACCCCACCCACCTACATATATGTATTTTAACATGTCTTGAGATCTATAACCAGAGCATGGAGTAAATTGACTATTGTGTTCTTTCAATTTAAGGTTATAACAGATGGATAATTAATTTATCAAATGAGTTCAGTAGTTGTGTTTTTCTTGAGCCTTGGTGAGCATTAATTCTTAAGCATGAAATCTCAAAATGCAGCATATTTGTTGAATTTATCTTCATTAAAATTATCCAAATTTAATGCCCAAGTTTTTGCCGTTATTCATTTCAAACCTTATATTTTTTAATCCATGACTGTCTTTGGATATAACACACTTTATATAGAGAATTGGGGGTTACATGGGTATGGATTATTTTCTTAGTGCTGCTCAAAACACAGATTAGGGATGCCATATAGGGATTTACAGGCCTAAGCAAACACTGCAGGCCCAGATCAAACGGCTCCTGTCTGACCAGAGCCTACAATGTTTGCCAGGTTTAGACAAAACTACATGTAATTTGCAAATTCTTTCCTTTAAGAGTTGACCCCTATTGAAGTGGGAGACATAAATCCTTTTGCATGAGTTGCCTCGCGTGAAGTTGTTCCCATTCCCCATAACTACCCAACCTTTCGAAAGCATGTCCTCAAAATGTTCAAATTTTTAGGAGGATTTCTATGGTATTAAAAACCTACAATAAGGTCATTATGTACAACAATCTACCATGTTTGTAGCAAAGATAAGAATGATAATCCCAAACCTTAGACAGAAATAATGCCATATTTTGAGACACAAAGGATAGCCAGTCACACTGGGGTGTTATAATGTAAAGTGGATCCCACCTTGCCATAAAAGCAAAATTTAACAAGTTTAACCCTTTTTGTACCAACTGGAATCTTCTACCTTATATAACAGGAGTCCATTTCGAAATTAAGGGTTGTCAGATTGAGTTTTCTTCAAAATTTATTTGGAAAATGGCTGAACTTTTTGCAAACAGTGTAGGCCCTGATCAGACACCACCTTCTGCGGCATCTGATCTGGGCCTGCACTGTTTGCCAATGTCCCCCTTTAGGGGTTTCTGTTACTGAATGGGTTAAATCAACAACTGACTGCCATGAATGGCAATAATGAAAAAAAAACTGTTCAAAAAGTCTCAAGTAACTGATACAACTGATACAAAAAAAGCAAAAGTTTTTATCATGTACTTTACTCTTATCCTGCTGTTTTAAAGAACAAACCCTACCTTTGCAAACAATGTAGATCTAGTTCAGATGGCTTATAAATGATCCATCTGATCAGAATCTTCACTTTTTGATATGCAGTTTGTGACTCGAATGAATTCATTATATCAAGTAATTTGATTGTTTGATAATCAGCAACGAGATTTGGCTTAATTTATCTATTCAGCAGGGTAATAGCTTATTATCCTACAATTTGAAGCTGTACATTAACACATATACATGTAGTTCATTGGAATGCCCTTTCCATTAAAATGCAATATTCTATTTACATTGCAAAAGTGAATAATTGATTTTCTGTAGCTTCCGTTAGCCGGATAAGTACCTTCCAAATTTATTGGAAGGCATATATCCGTTGCCCCCTGCTCACCACGGGGAGGTGGAAGACAGAGCAGGATATTAATTTCTAACTAAGAATTTTAAATGAAGTAACATTTAATTTATATATTTTGAGCAGTCACTTTTGTGGATAGAATTAAGTCACTTGAATGCCTTAAAGCTAAGGGATCATTTTACAGATTCAGATTCTCACTGACAACCATCAAATCTGTGTAAGCAGTCTATTTGCCATTGTTTCACTAGAGAGACAACTTCCATGCCTTTTTTTATCTTTCTTTCTCTTGTTTTATTTTTTTTTATCAAAACAGCCCTCCTGGAGAGGCACCTTGCTCTATCCTTCTGTCAGTGTGTTCAGCAATACTGCCTCACAGGCAGTATAGGATTTCTTTTTGGGTAGAAACAAATACAAAATATTGTGTAAAAAGCATCTTGCTCAAAGACACAACATGTGTACTGTTCCACAGCACTTTCACTACTAAAAGGAAAGAATTTGCTCCTCAGGAGCAATTTTGCTTTTTTAGGAGCAAATTCTTTCCTGTAAGAGTTTCAAACTTCAATTATAATTCTTTGTTTACAATGAAGGCTCTGTAACGGTTATGGATTTGAATGAATTTGAAGGCACTATGGTTGGCATAATGTGGAATTCATGGTGGAAGAAACCATCAAGCTAGGACGAAGGACCCCTACCATGTGATATGCAAAACACTGATCAAAGCATGTCCAAAGCATGTCCAACCAAACATGCTTACCTGAAGTTACCTCTAACCCCCAACAAAGTGGGCCTATGCATTTTGCAGTGTAATTTGTCATTTGAACAGAATATAAGGAAAATACAACAATTTAAAATTAGTGTACATGTATATGCGTACCCATCCAGACCCTGCCCCCGCCCATGACGAGGTCTACAGTGATACACCACAACCTCACCATAACACGGTTTTGGATATAACACGGTTTCAAGATGGATCCCAAAATGTGCAGATTACACAGAAAAATGACCATAAATGGTCATTTTTCTATACAATCTATACACTTTTGCTCGGATATAACACGGCTGTCTAAGTAACCCGGCTTCTGCTTTAGACCCCAACAATAGTGTCATAAAGAGGTTGCGGTGTACCCATAATTGAACCTTGCCATTGAGGCACCATTCAGAAAGTCACACGCGACAGAGCCCAAACTACTTCAAAATTACATTTGGCCGTGAAGCGCCATGGTAGCATATACATTTGTAATTACATGAATGAAATCAGATGATATAGAAAAGTGAAACCCCTTGAAGTTCAAGGGGCTCCATTTTCTAATGAAGCAGCCCCATTGGGGACCAATAAGGCACATGTACTAAGATTATTTGATTTGAAAGAGACTGAGAACTGTTAAGTGCATAAGGGGCCAATTTTGACTCATTTAAACAATGCAACAATAATTTTACAAAACTTTGCAAGTTTGAAGAGTACTTGTTGATCCATGGAATTAAACAACTCATAAAAAAGTTGTACATTGTGTTTCTTAATGTATTTTGAATGAATAAATTTCTTTCTCTCTACCTTAAGAAACTCACATTCAAAAATGTAGTGATACTCGTCACCCAATTTACCGGCACTACAGAGTTCACATACTCTATCATCTCTTGCAACTCCATAAAATCTTCCTTTTTCTATGGGTAGTTTATGATTCACACACCTAAATTTGCTTAAAGCAATTCTCAAGTCTGTTGGAAGTATGTTCAAATAATTTTCAAAACAGTGAGTAGTTTTAAATATTCTATAGTTTAAACACTTAGGTGAGTCATAAATAAGACCATACCATGCCTGTTTAAATTGGTCAATGAGTCTATTTTTAACCATTTTTGAAAGACAACATTTTTCTGGCACAAACTGGTTTATCCAGAACCCTGAGAAACCAGTATTATTCAAAAAATTTTCAATACAATTTAACCACTTAGACTTGTAAATGTTCCTCGTATGCATTTGATACATCAAGTTATACAAGGTAAAGGAAATTTTACTATGTTTACCACAAATTATCCTCTTCCAAAAACCTATCATCCTAGATTTGGTTAGGATATCTGATGGGTAACGACCCAATTCACCATATAGAATATTGTTAGGTGTGGTTTTCTTAAAACACAACACAATCCTGTAGAACTGCAGGAAAACAGAGTCAATAATCGCACAATTTTCATATCCAAAGACTTCAGATCCATATAATAAAATAGGGGTCACCATACTATCGAACATCTGCATTTGGATGTCTATAGGGAGACCCAGTTTACGAGTCTTCTGAAGAACACTAAACATAGCTTTCCTGCCCTGTTCCACCAAATTGAGTTTTGTTTTATTAAAAGATCCGTTGTAATTGAAGGTTACACCAAGATAAACAAAATCATCTACGACATTAATGTTTTCTCCGTCATAAGTGAACACTGGTTTATTTTGAATTTTTCGCTTACTGAAAATAACTACTTTAGTTTTGGATGGATTTACTTCTAACTTCCAGGTTTGGCAATATAGATACATTGAATTCAGTGCAGCCTGCAACTGATCATGTGACTGAGCTAGAATGACTGTATCATCAGCGTAGAGCAAAAGATAAAGCTTAAAAAAAGTTTCAACATCATCATTATCTAAAAGTAAGTGCACAGCATCAGAAATATCAGTCAAACCATCAAAACCTCTAGAAATAAATTGTACAAGATCATTTAGAAACAATGAAAAAAGTACTGGTGATAGGTTTTCACCCTGCCGTACACCGATGTTACTAATAAAATGTCAGCCATATTTGTTTATGTTTCCGAATCTTCTTTTGAAGAGTAGCATTACCTTCCTTTGGGTAATACTAAAGAATGACATGAAGGTATTCCCATTCCCCTTAAAGGGAGAGCTTGATGCATTTTCATTCCTCTAAGATAGTTTGAGAGAAGGCTATAAAATCTGACATTGATGAAGTTTTATTAGGCCCTGGACACAGGCTATTACTGATAACATCTGAAGCAATTTTAGGCTCATCAGCTGGTTCAAGATATTGGTGGGAATTTTACACACAATTTAATTTATATTACAACTTGCACTGTTGTGTTGTAATTTAGTTAGCTATTATGTTTTATTTGGAATAACAGCAAATGACACATAAGAATTAAGCTTGATTTCGATGTAATGGATGTTGTTTCAATGGTGTGGCCCCACTGGGTTCATGCACCACTTCCAGTGCAAGCAAATAAGATGTACTAAAGTTGGCAGACATTTGAATATTTTGAAACAGCGTTTTCAGCTGTGATTCAACGTTGATTCAACGATGTATGTAGAAGCCTCTGTGAAATAGTGCCGGCCTCAGTAGTCGGATGCGCGTCTGACTGCTGATCAGGAGGACATTGGTTCAATATCTGCCGGGGTCGGCAACATTCTTTCGTGGAAATTGATCATGAAATCTTTTCTACGGTCATTCGCCCCCTTCCGCTGATTCAAGAAGGGCAGTTGTCAGTTTCTGGCGAAAGAATGTGCACTATACTGGTTAACCGCTTACAAATAAGCCTGCCCAGGAAAAGTGTGGTTAGGTAGACTGACCGGCTCAAAAATGACCTAAAAGTGTTGACTGGGCCATTAAACTCCAATACAAACAAAACAAAACCTGTGGAATATTGGCTATGCTACTCGCCTGATAAGCCAAGGATCGCAAGATCAATCCCGGGCTTCTAAAGACTTTCCATCAGGAAAACACGCCTCTTTAACTTGACCCCCTTGAACCAACCCTACTTTTATGTTGTAAAATGGGGTTTACAGGGGTAAAACTTATTTTTCACAAACAACAGAATTATTATGTCTGTTACTGGAATCTAAGTTTTGAGCAGATGTTTTGTTTATTTGTTTGGTTTGAGGTTTAACGTCCCCGTCAACAAGGTTTAAGGTCATTTTAGAGACGTTGCTTCCAATTTTGTGGGACTTTTACCCAACACTGTGATGAAATGACATCTCAAGCTCTGTCGCACAATGAAACCAATAGGGTTTATATGCATGGACGGTCCACCTCGGACCACTTTTCCTGGGCGTGCTTAGAACCTCTGAGCGGTTTACTAGTACTCTTTAGTGGATGTGTGGTCAGTTTCAGGTCTGCGTGAGAGCATCATGCAGCCCAATCTGTTTCTTCAAGCCCCACAATTTTTATCTGCAATCCTGTATTGTTTACACATCATGTCAACAAGTCAGTACAGCAAAGACCCCCCACCCCACCTAAATCCCTTTCTATATAGAGAAAACTGGGTTTACAGGGATATATTAATTATCCCCTCGCACAACATATTTGTGAGGGGGGATATAGCATTTGCCCCGTACGTACGTACGTACGTACTTTGTCAGCCCTCTAGCCCCTACATTTCTTGGCCGATTTTAATATAACTTCACGCAATGTTCCTTATAAAGATATCTCGAGCGAGTTCGACTTTCAAGGTCATGACCTCAAGGTCAAGGTCACTGTGGCTATTTTTAGAAAAACTTTGTCATCGCTCTAGCGCCTACATTTCTCCACCAATTTCAGTATAACTACACACAAATGTTACTTATAAAAATATCTCGAGCGAGTTCGACTTTCAAGGTCATGACCTCAAGGTCAAGGTCACTGTGGCTATTTTAACAAACTTTGTCAGCGCTCTAGCGCCTACATTTATTGATGGATTTTTATAGAACTTCACACAAATGTTTCTTATGATAATATCTCGAATTGCTTCGACTTTCAATGTCATGACCTCAAGGTCAAGGTCACTGTGGCTATTTTTAGAAAAACTTTGTCATCGCTCTACCGCCTACATTTATTAACAGATTTTGATATAACTTCACACAAAAGATGCTTATGATAATATCTTGAGCAAGATCTACTTTCGCGGTCATGGCCTCAAGTCAAGGTCACTATGGCTATTTTTAGAGAAACATTGTCATCACTCTAGAACCTACATTTATTGATGGATTTTTAAACAAATTTTACACAAATGTTGCATATGATAATATCTCAAGCAAGTTGGACTTTTGCCATTTCAGTGTTTTCCACACACGAAGTTGTCTTGTGCGAGGGGATTTGTATCACATGCGATGCCTTGTTCTCTTATTTCTGCTCTAAGTCATATGTTTTGGGTACTCGTAAGAACCGACTCAATGAGGCGGTTATAACGAGCACCCACAACATATGTTTGCAGTATATTAAAATAAGAAGAATATCATTCATGGGTTTTCATCAGAAAAGTGGCCATCTTGGAGATGTGAAAAATGCACTATGTTTCGTGTTAACAAACTTAATTTCAATCTGAATTATTAAACCCTCTATGGCAGATGATGTAACACACAAATGATTTCTTGCAATAACACATTTTGCAGGCTAATGAGCAGCTCTGCCCAGACCAAACATAAACATGCTGGGAGTTAATGTCTTTATTATAGCTCATTAAACTATGAGATTCTGTCAATCATTTGTAGTTCCCCTGTACTACCAAGCTCTCCCTTTAAGATCCATTCAAGTTTCATTTTATCATTTATGTTGCTTTAAATGCATTATGTGATTGTGTTTTAATCTTAAATTGTTTGCAGGATTGATCTTGACAATTTTCCAGTTTCAAAAATGACTTGTTTTAGTTTTATACAAACTGTACCCAACTACATTAAGAAGATTTGTAACCATTTACCTTAAGTACATTAACCTACAGACTTTCTCATGCTGGAATTTTATTGAGAGAAAACATTCCTAGGTGTGTGTGTGTAATGGTAACTCGAGAACTTGATAGCATAAGAACCTACCACAGGAACTTGTTTATTATCATTAACCAGAAACAAATTAGCTATTATTTCAAGGCGTGAAGCTGAAAATGACAAAACTGTTTACAGATTAAATCCAAGCATATATTTGAACTGACATTTAGTTTTCAGATAACTTTCATGGGTTTACCACCCTGGAGATTTAATCTAAGTGATGAGGAAATATAATGTATTAAGCTATTTTACATAGCTCCGCCTCTATTGCCTTATTAGGCCGTGAGCCCGGTAACTGATTGTTACCAGTTGGTGTGAATAAATCTTTTTAATATATTCGAGAAGTATGATATGTATAAAGATAATTTCAGTGTGGTAGCAATCTCAAATCGGTAGCTTATGTCCAGAAATAAACGACGATTTCGACAGGCATTATATTTCGGCAACTAAAAAAGTGTGTATACTCAAAACGCCTAAAACATTGCACATCCTTTTGATATAAAAGTCTACCCATCACATCACCATCTATAAATAAATCAAAAGTTTATAAACAAAACATGGAAAGATCTAAAATGAAATTTGAAGTGAACTAGTTATCGAAAGGCACCTTTATTCGGAATCTAAATATATTTTCTATAGACTCTCCGATTTTGCTAAACATGATTCGTGTTCTCAGAGAAAGGGCTTGGCAGCTCCATTTGGCATCTATCAGATCATTAATACCCTGGTGTTTTGCATATGACCGTTTGGCATATCCTAGGTATCTCTCGGTGTACTATTCGGATATGATGTCAATGGAAAATAAGAACCCCGATATACACAGTTACCTATCAAATGGTGGCTTTTCCGTGCAACTTGTTCAGATAATCCTTTTGGAAAGATCCCAGTTGATCAGGCAATTGAAGAGACAATTAACAAGACACACAGACAGCAGGGGGAATGAAAGGGTTCAGCAAAGCCAGGGACTGTCAGTAGATACTACATCACTGAGGAGTATAGAAGTGCTCTTCAGATATTTGAGGCAAACGTTAAGCCTTGACGACAGTGCTATCAGTCATAGTGACTTGACAAAACCAAGAATAGAGAAGGACGAAGCTGGCATTATATCTGTCATAGATATACTCGAATCTACTTGGGTAAACCCTTTCGGGACTGAAAAGTTAGACATTGTCAGTCTTTTCAAAATTCAATATTGGACTTAAATCTATTCTGCAACAAGGTCTATAGGAACCCGAATTTTAAGGTGACTTAGTATATAAATTCAGAAAAATATATAACCGCAATGACTTCAGCACCCAGTTTCGTAAAATCGTTCTTCGATATAAAAAAGATTGGGTACAACATAAATGTTATACGACAGACTGCATGCATGGTAGTTAACCCAATCACGGTTGAAAACAGTCATGCTTCCCTCTTTAATTGCACGCCGGTGGGTCAGGTCTCAGATTCTATGACGGTTCCAGCGTGAAGGCTTTTGTTGGTTAATACCTGATGCTCTGTCTCTGGTCGGGCCCATCGGAGTCTTAACTGTTGGTTTTCTTTTGCTCCAGCATTTCAGTGGTTCCTTGCTGTCGAGTTCTCACCGTTTTTTCATCTCTGTGGTTGTTTGATTTTTGTGTTCACAGAGATGTTGCACTGATGAGTTAGGAGGATCTTCTGTCGAGGTTTATTTTTGTTATGGTTTGTCTTTGGGTGTTTGCGTCGCTTATATTATTTTATTTTGGATAGCCTATTGGCCATTTTAAGGGAAAGTATCTGTCCTTTTGCCTTTCCGCTATTGATGTTTCCATTAGGGTCTGTTGTTTCATGTTTGTGTTTCTTTCCCTTTGGTTTCTCTGATGGGAGCTGTGGGTTAAATGTATCGATTCCTGACCATTGCCTCCACTTCTATTTTCCACAGCAGCAGCCGTACCGGCGAATGTCGAGCACGACCTCTTGAATGCTAATGCTGTAGTTGAAGAGAGTATGAGAAGTTAAAGGCTCAACGACTTGAAGTCAGTCCACCTATCGTAAAATTCCATGTCAGAATTCCAAAACAAAACTTGAAAACCTTATCAGAGGTGCAGAAGAAGAAGGTTGTAAATGTATCCGGGAAAGAAATGATTTTACGGGGTGACAAAATTCATTTGGAAATATGCTTATGACAGCACAAGGCCGGAAACTAAAGATGGAGGAGTTATTGTGTCATCCACTCGGGCCAGTTCCTTGGACGCTAGCCAATACAGATGGCTCTCTCCAAAAAACTAGCAAGGCAGAGCTGAAACGAAGCTTAGAAAAGAACGCAACACCAGCAGAACACTTTGATAAGCCAAATTGTTGTGTAATTGATGGGATGGCTCTGATGGCTTCAGAAAGTGAATGGAGAACGAAAAACGTTTGATGAAATAGCTGATCAAGACCTTAGCTCTGTTTTACATGAAGGCTTCGAATGTCAAATAATTTATGTGATCTTTAAGGTTTACAGAGATGTGGCCATTAAGCAGACCGAGAGAGAGAAGAGTGCTGCTGATAGTGCAATACAGTTTAAAAATATTGCGCCTGGCCATAGAATCCAACAATGGAGACCGTTTCTAGCTGGTTCAAATAACAAGTCAAGCTTGATTAAGTTCTTTGTGACACACTGGTCTAAGCCAGCCCAAAGGCAAAAGTTACAGGAGAAGACACTTTATGTGACTTACGAAGAAGAGTGTCATAAACTAAATAGAGAAGGTGCTTCTATTTAGGAAGAGTTAAACTCCACCCAGGAAGAGGCCGATACGCGATTTCTTTTTCATGCTAGTCATGCTTCTAGATCTGGAAACAAATCTATTGGGATGGTCTCAGACGATACCGACGTCTTTCTGTTATGTCTTGCATTTGGGGCGGAAGTGTCTGCTAAACTTTATTTGAAATGAGGTTCGAGGAATCGTATTCGGTTTATTGACACGCAAAAAAAAATTAAATGTCATTGTTTTGTTTGATTTGAGGTCTAACGTCCCCGTCAACACTGTATAGGTATTTTTGTAGACATTGCTTCCAATTTTGTGGGACTCTTACACGACATTGGGATTAAATGACTTCTCAAGCCCTGTCGCCCAATGAAACCAATAGGGTTTATCAGCATGGACGGTCCTGGGCAGGCTTAGATCCTCTAAGCGGTTTACCAGTACTCGTGTGCGGTCGGTTTCAGCTCTGATTGGATCATCATGCTGCCCATTTATTTCTTCTAGCCCCAATCGACGGGGGCCGAAAAAATGTCATTGGCAAGGTAGTTTCTGAAGCCCTGATAGGCATGCATGCGTTTACTGGTTGTGACACTAAGTGCCTTTTATGGCAAGGCGAAGGCAAACGCACTGAAACTTGTAACAGCAAACACAGTTTACCAGAATGTATTCAAGGAGCTTGGGTGTGAATGGGATCTGTCATACTTGATGTACTCGAGGCCTTCACATACGACATGTATAACCAGAAAAGAATGTGGGTAAAAGACAGTGAACCAACTCCGATACAGAATTTTCGTTGCAAAAGGAGGAGAAGCCGACTCGTCTCAGTTGCCACTATACAGGATTGTTCAATCAGCCATGCCAGAAGCGCGAACTATCAGGCTGAAATATGGCGGAGGTGTCTTGAAAACAATCCAGATATTCCATTCCCAATAGATCATGGTTGGTTGATGGATGAGCCGTGCGTCCTATTTGTGGAGTGGATGAGTGGTCCAGATGCCCCTGATAATGTTCTGCAAATGTTCAAAACAGTGCAAACTTCTGGAATGTGCTTTTTTAAGAAACGGGATGAAGTGCACCTACATGTGCAAACTCCAAACATGCACAAACCAGGCATCGGATGAATTCCCAGAATATGTAGATGAATCGGAGGCATTAGATGGTGATTTGTTTGAGGTGGATGAGAGTGACATAGATTAGAATGATTCTTCAGTTTATCAAATAACATGTCTGCCCATCCGCGTCACAATGACATACACATCCACACAGTCTGACCAGTATCTTTGCTTAGCGCTATCATGATATATTTTCAGATAGCTGGGAAGTGTCGATCAGGACTAACTGACTTGCTTAAGGTTCAAACAACTAACTTATTGGTGCACCTGGTATCGTTTGTCGTTTATTCTGGGTTATGTTACTCTTTTGGCATTTTAAATTAAGGGCTTTAGATGAAGTCATTTGTATGTATGTAAATTCAATGTTTCTTGTTTTCAACAAGTGTTGTTATTACAAAATAAGTATATATCACTTAACGCATGGGTTTCCATTAAGTTTAAGGTTACCCATAAGTACCTTGTTTTTCACACATTTGCATTAGGTACTGGTTCCTTGTCTAACAGAAGTCAATATTCGAAAAACGGATAACCTGATCTGGTAACCTGATTTTCCAATATTAATCATGTGAATGCTGGACACCAGCAGATACTGCAAAAATGATGAATGACTTTAATACAGATGAAAAGGTAAGCACGCCAATATTTGAAGAGAGCATGACAGGGTTTACATATCCTTTACATTGTCGTAAAGGAACAGAGTTGTTTCAACATGGATTACGTCTAATAACTTGATTATTAACTAGGCAACGCATACCCATATACATGTAGGCCAATATGCGTTTGAAGTGATATGAGTTCAGAATAGTTATTACAGAAACATAACACATGAAAGCTCAAAATCGTTGTTAAATTTTGCTCCGTTTTCACACCATCTCAGATCTTTATTAGCACAAGTGTATCAATGACAGTCCAACTCTGTAGTCAGAAATCAGGTTAATGCATCAATAATCAGGTAAGAATATGCATTGGTGTTTGCTAGAGTCAGTACATTCAAAAGGAAATGTACCAATCCAAACATAATGTGTATATAACAATAACGTGTATAAATCTGTCGAACTTGGGTTCATATTGAATTAATGTGACATTTTATTTTGCCTAATCTATACTATAACTTGTTTAGAATGTGTGTTATTAGTTTGGCTTTCAAGCATGTCAAAATAATATTTTATATGGCAAGGTGATAGTGTGTGTAATTAAACTGCATTGATATTGTCGAACGTAGATACATGTTGAAAATCCATGTTTTTTTTTCACTTAAGCTACCGATCTGAGATTGCTATCATACTCAGAAATTGTCTACACATAATTGTCTCATCGAAAAACAACAAAAGATTTATTAACAGATGGTGGTAACAAATCATTAAAATCCTGGACCCAGCTCACGCACTATATAGGATACTGGAACTACTTTCTATATACCTGCAAGCACATCATATTGTGGGTGTTTGTGAGTTTTGCTTTAGATATTATGCATTAAACATGTAATCGTCCGAACGTCTTTATTCATTGTCTTACCCCCCTCAAGACCAAGGGACATTATACCCGGGTCGCGTGTGGGAGGTCGGGTTCTGCGATGGAGGGTTTGGTGTTTTTGTCCCCTGGTTCTCCGGTTTTTGCCCGCCTCTGACTGGAGAATGGCTTGATATGAGAGATAATTTTGAGGGCCGTAAAGCTGAAACCAATGAAAAAAAAACAATGAGGGTGAATCAGTTGTGTTGATTTAACTTCTGTTTCTTTCTTAGAACTCTTTGCTAAAAGCTGAAGCTTGTGAAACTATGAATCTCGAAAAATCACACCGTCCTTGCAAACTACTGCCTTTGACAGCTACTTGGTTATCTGTTAATCCAAACACCAACATACCAAAGTCAGATTAAATATAACTGTAAAATATTCTCTTAAATATAACTGTAAAATATTCTCTTAAACGTGATAAACGGTATAACGGTAAAGCTGGCCAACGTGTCAAGCCGGTGTTCACTATTGTTTCCGTTACTACTGAGTCGGTCATATTTGGCCATTACCTCAGTTGATTGGGTGGCTAAATTTAGAATTTAGCTGGAGAAAAAGAGAGAGAGAGGCACTGGATGCGTCCTTAAAACTATTTACAATTAATCTGCATAATAGAGGTATCCTAAAACGCATACCTCTGAGTCCCAATCTTACACTGTGCGGGCTTTAAACTCTTCTGCGGACTCGGCATTCACCGCAGAGGAGGGACGACTATTCCATTGGGGAATAGTTCTAGGAAAGAACGAGTTCTTCAGGACTGGTATCTACGATATTGTGAGTCGTTTTTGATGCCCTTGTTTGGGTCGACACCGTTACAGGGGTCAAGTACCTATCTTTATCAATAGACACTAAATCAGAGTGTATCTTGTAGAAGAAGGTTAAAGAGGACTGCTCACGACGGGCCTCCAGGGACGGCCAATCTAGCTCATTAAGCATGTCACCGACGCTACTTCTATTTCGCCATCGCCTACAGGTCCATCGAGCAGCTGTCCTCTGCACCTTCTCCACCTGCTGAGTCTGAGTTTTAACATATGGATGTCAAATGGGTGATGCATATTCAAGTTGAGGGCGAACCAATGTTTTATATGCAACATCCTTTGTCTGCCTAGGTGCAAAAGCCAAGTTCCGTCTAAGGAATCCTAAAGTCCTAGTTGCTTTAGATGTAATATCTGGGATATGTTGACCCCAATCAAGATCATCAGTGATGGTGATACCAAGATATTTGGCGGATTGAACATGCTCCAAAATTTGCTGGTGAAGAGTATAGTCAAACTTAATTTGCTTGTCCGGAGGGTGCCGTGACACCCTCATTGAGTGACTTTTGGCAATATTGAACTTCATTTGCCAATCGGCCTCCCACTGTGCAAGTTGATCCAGGTCATCTTGTAAAATAAGAGTCAGAAGGAGAATATATGTTCCTATACAAGACACAATCATCAGCAAACAAACGGACCGATGACCTGATATTATTGGGGAGGTCATTGATGAAAACCAAGAAAAGGACCGGTCCAAGGACCGAACCTTGGGGGACTCCAGATAAAACAGGGACTGGATCAGACGCTTGGCCATCAAGTACAACTTGTTGTGAGCGCCCAGAGAGCCATGAGCTAATCCACCTATGTGTGGATCCTCTTATCCCATAGTACTCCAGTTTATGTAATAGCCTTCTGTGAGGTACCTTGTCAAAGGCCTAAGCGAAGTCCATGATGATCAAGTCAGTCTGTTTGTGGCCACGGTTTATGGCCCCATCCAGATTGCTCACAATGTCATGGTAAAACTGAACAAGCTGCGTTTCGCAAGACCTTTGACTCCGGAAACCATGTTGACAGTCAGCAAGAATCCTCTCAAAGGCTAAGTGCTTGTTGATGTTGCTTACTAATATATGGTCCAGGGTTTTGCAACAGATGCATGTTAGCGACACTGGTCTATAATTTGCTGCATCATATTTTTCCCCTTTTTTATAGACCGGGGTAACATTTGCTTGTCGCCAGTCATCTGGTACAGTGCCCTGGGCAAGTGTTTCATTGAAGATAAAGGCCAACACAGGAGATATTTCAGCACTACATTCCTTAAGTACCCTGGCATTCAGATCATCGGGCCCAGATGCCTTATGTAATTTGAGCTTACCGAACAGTTTAGCGACCCCACTGGGGTCAACTGTTATGTCCCCCATAGAGGGGAACGGACTTGCACCTTTAGATGGTAGCTCACCATCAGTTTCACGCGTAAATGCTGATTGAAACTGTTTATTGCAAATATTAGCCTTATCGCGCGCATCTGTTTTAAGAATTCCATTTTCCCTTAGCCAAGTGATCCCAAAGGCATCCTTTTTCAGGGACTTTACGAATGACCAAAACTTTTTAAATTTACCATTCTTTTGGGGACTATCGGGATCTATATTGTCATCTTCAAAGGTAAAGATGCTGGAAACATGCTTACAATATGCATCTCTTATAACCTTTTGCCAAGTGCTCTGAACCGTTTGTAATGGTTCTTAACGTCAGGGCTGCTAGACTTGCGAGCACGAAAATACATTCTATAGCGTCTTCTGATGAGATGCTTGATCGTGTTATCGATCCATGGTGCCCTATATTTTGTTTTGGTCATTTTTGTTGGTATAAACATTTCCATTGCCGTGGTTAATTCGGACTTAAAAGTGACCCACAAGTCATTAACTGACATGTGTGACAGGTCAGAGGAAAGGAACGAATCATTAAATCGCGCCATATGGTCTCGCAGACCATCCATATCCGCACGTTTGTAGAGAAAAACTTTACGCGGGACTTGTCTGATTCGTTTAGCTTTTGTGTCATACTCAACCAGGACTATGTCATGATCAGTTTTGCCAATCGGGGCCATCCCCTTAACTCGACTTACTGGGGATGGAGAATTTGTAAACAATAAATCAAGGGTATTTTCTTGTCGGGTAGGTATTTTAACAACTTGGGCCAGGCAGTGTTCTTTAATTATGTCCAAAAGTTGTTGCTGTGTCTGCCTTTTAGGCGCCCCATGGTGAGCCTGCATGTTGCTCTATTCAATGTCACCACAATTAAAGTCTCCGCCAACCAAAATATGGGCATTTGCATTTGACATTATCCTAGACAAAGATGAATTAAAAGCCTCAAGATATTCCGGGTCAATCTGATCTGGTGGGCGATAAAAAGAACCAAGGTACAAAGTCCTACACCAAATGATGTTCAATTTACACCAAACTAGTTCACACTTGGTGTCCAACTCCGGAGTTTCTGTACAGAGTAGGTCTCGCTTGAAAGCCAAGGCGGATTATCTAGGCTTGTATTAAATAAAAATCAAAAATAAATTCCTTTAAGAGCAATGAAAAAATTCATAAGAAAGAAGATGGGTCATACTACGTAGTTTCGGCTAATAAAGCCTCATCAGTGACCCTGCAGCCGGAATTTCTAAATCTGAATGGTGTAGTAACGGCAAATAATCTCTCTCTAGCACACACACCACAAATCTAACCAATCAAAAAAATATGTAGGCCTATAAGAAAATCACTTAGCCTGCACTGAACGGATACAAAAAGCCGAGTCGGTGCGGTCCCTGTGATTGAAAATATCTCTGTTTATATAAAAGATTAAATGAACTCTCTACACTTTGTATTTTCAGGGTTGACAAGATTGAAACAGCTGACAGATACTACTAAAAAAATAATAATAATAGTAGATCTAATTAAAAAATATAATCAATACACACATAAAAAATGTTAATAATAATAAAAAAGTAATAAATAATAAAAAAAATAAATAAGAAAGGAGAGGGAGTAGGATCTATTCGTGTTGTTGTTTGTTACTTACTATGTTTATCACTTTTGCCTTTTCATTTTGGATGGCCATATGGCCATTTTGTGGGAAAGTAACTGTCCTTATGGCCTTCCTTTGTTTAGGTTTCCATTATGGTCTTGTCGCTTAATGTTTGTATTTCTTTCCCTTTGGTGTCTTTTATGGGTGGAGTAAGTTAATTGTATCAATTCCTGATCTTTGTTTTACTTCTACTTTGGAGATGACATGCTGCCGACTGCATGTTCTTAGAGAGATGAAAGGGCTTGAGATGCCCATTTTTATCTTCTTAGCCGAAAGTCGGTACCATCTCATCTACATCTCCAGAACAGAGCCTGCTCATGTATATCGTGCCAGCACCATACATACATACATACATACATACATACATACATACACGTTCGATAGTAATCCTAATCAAAAGTATTTTCCAAAACACACACACATACACACACACACTGATTGTGTAGATTAACTTTTGCTTATATTCACCTGTTATGACACACACACACACACACACACAACCCTAAAAATTCAGACTCCTTTATGACTTGCAGTTGTTATCATAAAAGTTTAACAAATTTTATTTATGATCCAGCAAAGAGTCCAAAAGGTGCAGATTGAATGGTAAATGGTGTAGACCCTGATCAGACTGCTCCTTTAGGACAGCATTGTTTGCTGAAGCCTATCTGATACAGAAGATCATTAGAGTAATTGCTCTGCTCAAATATTGAAAGAATCATGCTCTTATGTGTGTCCTGCTAACAAGATAATTACCCCAATTGACATTTCTTTGTACCTAGCATATATAACCTAAAATTTATACAAATACAATTTACTACCTTATGTTGTGTCTATAGATAGCCTGAAGAATGATTAACAGAGCAGACCCGATGAGATACTGCGTTCTGTGGCATCTCATCTGGGTCTACCCTGTTTGCATAGATCTGTCTGTCCAAATACATACGGTTAATACGGTATAATTCATTAGGTAGTTGTACAAATAAGGCAAAAGTAAAATGAATTCTTTTGGGATTTGTTGAAAGGAAATACAGTAAAATTCCCTACCTTAAATTAAGACTAAAGCTGCTTTTAGAAGCTTATTGAGAACGTTACAGTTATTCTCTCTTTGTGTTTTTTTTACACCCAGTGTCTCCTGATAACAGACCACCTTTGGGACTGTTCGTGCAATCCCAAAGGTGGTCTTAATATAGGAATTTTTCTGTATCATTGTTGGTGCTAATACATTGAAAATTGCCTTGAGACAAGTCGGACAAGTAGCCGCAACATATGTTTCATGGAGAAATAAGAAAAACTGACCAGAAATCATCCTTATCAGTATTTATGCCTCCATATCGAGAGCTAGGATCCAATTTTCAAAAGTTAACCAAAGAACAAAAAAATGTAAGTTTTCACATTTTTTGACAATATACTAGGAAAAAGATAGGGTTAACACAGGTATACTACGTAGTATGACCCATTTTCTTTCTTATGAATGTTTTCATTGCTCTTAAAGGAACTCATTTTTGATTTTTATTTGCCTTCACTGCAGCTGGTGTTGTGCCGTGTGGCGGCCGTAAAACGTCTCCCCGTACATCAACCATAGTGCAGTTTATATTTTACTTTTGGTCCTTTGAGATCAGCGAGAATATTCTGAGAAATCAGAAATAAATTATTGGTTTAGACTCATATTCTAGACAGGCTTTTAATTATTTGGACCCCATTTTGATTTATATCAGTCTTTGAATCGACTGCCTATTCGAAATTCGCAAAATTGCAGAATGTTTCCTCTGGCTTCCTTTGCTGGATCATTACAGGGTCACTGATGAGGCTTTATTAGCCGAAACTACGTAGTATGACCCATTTTCTTTCTTATGAATGTTTTCATTGCTCTTAAAGGAACTCATTTTTTATTTTTATATACATCACTTTCTTACTTTTGACATTGTGGTTGACGGTCAGTGAAACTGATAAAAAGATATATCTAAAAATATTTCAGCATCTGCATCATGAAAGCACACCTAAATGATGCTGATCCCCAGTTTTATGTAGCAAAAACTGGGTATACAGGGTATACACTTTTTTTCCTTATTTCTGCTCAGAAAATCTATTGAGACATGTTCATGCAATATAAAGTGCAGTGAAATCAATGCATATCAGAAATAGATAACAATGATATTTTCACACGAAAAATATAGTTTTAAAATAAATAATGAGAATAAGCAATTAGATTTTGTTAAGTCTTATCTCGGACCCATCAATACCCGGACTTGTAACTACAGTGCTGACACCTATTTTGTCGCTATGATGATGTCGTGGCTCAGAATTTACTTGTATGGGCGGATCCAGCTTTTCCAACCCGCAGAACGATATCGAATTTTTTTCAGTTTATCGAAAATTCCTATGGCGGATTTAGCTGCGGCAAATTTTTGGGTAGACCGATTTTAAGCTACAATTTCCAATATGGATGAAAACTTCGGAATATGAAATTCCTGTTTTGTTGTGCATGTAGGCGTAAAATACCTCTTTGTTTTACCGGGTTTGTGATTAGTAAAACCTGTCGGATCAAAGATGCAAAAATAAAAAATTGTAATTGGTCATTAACAGTTTTGTTAATCGCTTAACAGGTCAATTAAATGTATTAATCATGATATTAAGTAGCTGCCCAAATAATAATAATAGTAATAATTATAATTGAACAATCAGATTTAAGTTCACGCGCCTTGATATGCACAACTGACCGCCGTGACAATTACAGCATTTAATAAAAGATTATAGCACTCTGTCGAAAGATTGCAGAATATATTATGCCTTTTGATTTTTAAGACAATTTCAATAATCCTATTCAATGTGTTAGCTAGAAGTTGATAGCGTAGCACAAAATATTTTTTGCATTTCTGTTCACATCATTATGACCTAGGACCCATCAATACCCCCGGCAGACACATGACGTGATTGTGTGTGTGACGTCACATCAACGTCGGTACAACGTCATGTTTGTTCAACGTCGCATCTACGTCGGTGCAACATTGCATCGACGTTGATTTGACGTTGCCCTAACGACGTGTGCCTGCCGGACCTGGACTTGAATCTGTCCGTTTCCGTTAATTTTCATGTCGCGGGTGCTGAAGTTGCTTACGTCACTTCATGTGTCCATATGGAGTGGCTGAAATCAGTCGAGTAGAAAGCGATAATCATTCGCGATAAACAACCACATTATGAGCCATCTACAACCATGACAACTGGCTTGGATCACATAAGAGACGCCAAGTTCTGCAACGGAAGGTGAGGTGGATTTTCCCCGGGTACTTCGGTTTTCACCCACCGGATTAATGATCGGCTCGATATAAGTGAAATATTCTTTAAATGGGTCATAAAACCAACCCCCTCCACCAAAAAAAAATGAGAAAAAGACCATGACAAGTGATAATCCAGCAAATTCTTGGAAAATATGGAAGCCTATACGCGGCGTTAACTATTATTCCTTAGTGTGTGTACGACCAAATGTCAGGGAAGCTTTTTAGACATGGTTAGTTAAAATTCCTGGCAGTAATAATGTGAATGTCTGTCTGCTTTCATCTCGTCATCCCGGAGTGTGCCCTTACCCAAGTATTCCTTTAAACGGTGCGTTGACAAACAGTGCAGGTCCAGATCTGAAGTGGCAAAAAAGCTGCGTCTGATCAGGGTCTTCACTGCTTGCAGTGAAGATAGATAGATAGATAGATAGATAGATAGATAGATAGATAGATAGATAGATAGATAGATAGAAAACTGTTTTGTGATAGATAGATAGATAGATAGATCTAGTTTTCACACTTTTATGCTTCAGCAATCACAATACAGACCTTGATCAGCTTTGATTTGATTGCAGGAGAAAGCAGATAATAATAAAGAGTTTAACATCATTAATGATCTGAAAATGGAGTCTGAATTTAGCCAAACTCGGTCCATATTAAACACTATTTATTGCAAATAACGCAGTTAAAACTATTATAAAGCAATAATATCATTTTGGGTCCTTTATTTTTTAATAACGTTTGAGTCACCTGACTCCTAATAAGATAGATAGTCGTCAAATCTTTCTCATACCCCCAAATCTTTCCCCCTAACGAAAAAGTCACCATTTGTGGGTCAAATTCGAAAAAATCGGCATTTTCAACAGACAATATTTCATTTTTCTGATTGGAGGTTTGAATCAGTGTGTTCAAAAAGCATTGAAACAAAACCAGTTAATTCTTAATAAGTTTGGTTTACAATTGATTTTAATGAGAAAATGCAACAAAAGGCTCTACAAATGCGAGTACTGTTCAGCGATGGTCGCCATTTTTCTTCCTCGACCTGTTACATTCACGAAACAGTGTTTGTAAATTATGAATAAATATACACTGTTTGTGATCATTATTCAACATTATAATCAAAAACTATTGTTATAGTACTTATTATTAGTGATGATTGACGTATTGTTCATAGATGGCTCGTATTTGCGGTTGTTTATCGCGGATAATTTTCGCTTTCTACTCGACTGATTTTCAGCAACTCCAAATGGACACAGGAAGTGACGTAAGCAATTTCAGCAACCGCGGCATGAAATTTAACTGAAACGGACAGATTCAAGTCCGGGTATTGATGGGTCCGAGGTCTTATTTAAAGTCTTTTCAGTGAAAGTGCTAAAAATCACCTGTTAATTACCTCTAAAAAGGCTATTAAAGTGTTTATTTTGAAATCTATCATGGTCAGACAGGTAAATTGTCAGTGGTTTACATCCATGTTGGTCCAAGTTGGACTTACTCTGACTGGTCAGAGTCAGAGTGATCAGAGTGATTTGGTCAAAGTATTACTCTCACCCCTATTTCTTCAAGCCCCGATTGGCGGTAGTCCCGCACTGCATGACCTAATCAAAGCTCGCTTAACAGGGCGAGCGAGGGGAGATAACTACCAGACTACGATGGGCGGGGGCGAGGAGAGTGATAGCTCAGTGGTTAGTGCACTTGCCTCTGATGCTAGAGGTCCCGGGTTCGATCCCCGGCAGCGGCGATAAAATTTCGGTGTCCGAACACGCTCCACTGGCATCATTTGCAGGGATGAATGTCATAAAGTGCATCGTCCTTCGTGTTCTGTGTTTGGCTGGGTCTTTCTTAATGAGACCAACTTCTTAGATCTGGTACTAAACTATTTAATTGATATATGATTATATAGAAATAACAAAACTCCTTTAATACGGCTGACATTTTCAGTACTAAACAATTCCAGCTCTAGTTACAGACTGCTAGTTCTAAGTGGGCGAGAACTTTAACATATATCATTTGATAATAAGGTTGTGTTTTTCTGGTGAGATATACCTAATTGAAATAAATGTCTTTTATCATTACAACCCCCTTTCTAAGATGATTGTAAACAGTCAGTGATATTATCTTAGAATTGAATCATAAAAATTTCTTCAAGCATGCATTATCAAGATAATGCATTGTGTTTGTTTCTGATACATGGAAATAATAATCCACTAATCTTATGAATGAAATTCCAGCTTGAGAATAACCTTCAGTTTAATAAAACTGTATTTCTATACTGCACATAATGTTTAGTCATCGTGAGAGAATAGTGAAAACAGTGTATTCCTTATGAAGCATTTTATCACTTAACGCGACTAGTTCCTTCAAGCTTATGTAAATGCAATCCTTATATGAATACATTTTAAAACACACATTTTTAACAAAGAATATGCAAACATTGTATCTGTTCTATAAGCAAGCTATATATAGTTTTCCCGGGTCTGTATGTCGTATGTGACATAGTCATTGAATCACGCTAGTATTCGTACGACTCTCCCAGGTCGAGTTACATAAGGCTTTATCTCCTGAGTATCCGACTGTCTGCTATCATCGATGTGTTCTTCCATTTGGTCGTTGTCGTCGTAATCCCTATCGCAATCAAACTTATTTTCATTCGTTTTCATTAGATGTTTCCGATTTCTCCTATACCGTCCCCTCTTTTTTTGAACATGATACGATCGTGGTGTAGTTGCACTTTGAACAACTACCCCTGGTTCCCAATGCTTTTCATTTTGTACACGAATAGTATCTCCTGGATGTAACTGAGATAAGTTTTGCTACTTCTGTCATAGAAGTATTTCTGTTTTTCTTGTTTCTTGGTAAGTTTGTCATTTACAGTTTTCTGGCTGATAACTTTCGGTTTTAATTGTTTCTGTGGTACCGGTAGTTTTGATCTTAGTCTGCGATTCATGAATAGTTGCGCAGGTGATCCAAGATTGTCAATGGGAGTATTACGGTAATTGAGAATACTCAAATATGGGTCTTTGTTTTCAGCTTTGGACTTATCTAGAATTCCTTTCACGATTTTCACATAGATTTCGGCCTATCCATTAGAATTACTGATGTATGGAGACAATGTAACATGTTTGAAACTCCAGTCTTTAGCAAAGTTTTGGAATTCTACTGAAGTGTAACATGGTCCATTGTCTGACCTTTCCTCATTTGCTATACCATGACGAGCAAAGATGGATTTCATGTGATTGATAAAAGTGGAAGATTTCATGTTTTCTAGCCTTGCAACTTCAAAAATCTTGACATGTAGTCAACAACTAGAACGTATTTATTCCCATTCCAGGTAAATAGATCCGTTCCAACCACTTGCCATGGCAACTCTGAAATTGTTGATGGAATCATGGGTTCCTTCTGATTCGAACTTCTATGTTCATTGCATATTCCACATTTTGAAATGAAGGCCCGTATTTCAGCATTCATTCCTATCGAAAACATGGTGTCTTTGCCTAGGTTGCACGTTTTCTCTATTTCGAAGTGTGACTCGTGCAAAATCAACAACATTTCTTTTCTTAACTCGCGTGGAATTGCAATCTGAGTTCCTTTCAGAATCAAGCCATCATATTCTGGCAGTTCCTGTCTATGATTCCAGTATTCCCTACCCTTAAAAGGTACATTTTTCCTGTGATCAGGCCAACCTTCTTTGATCATTTCATTGACAGTTGTCAAAGGGTTGTCATTTTCTGTAGCATTTCTGATTTGTTTTAATTTCTCATCAGAATATGGTAAATTGCTTACCACTAGCTGCACATGACATTTCAATGCTTAGTCGAGTTCTTTATCGACTGTTTCATTGATATATGCCCTTGAAATCATGTCTGGTACGTGCATTTCTGATCCGGGTTTGTACCTGACCGTATAATTGTACTTCTGTAAGCGAAGAAGCATCCTTTGAAGTCTCGGAGGACTACTGGCTAACGTTTATTTTTTTGACAATCGACTCGGTCGGCTTGTGATCACATTCGACTGATACATCTTTCCCGTATGTATATTGATGGAAACGTTCCACTCCAAAGAGTCTGGCGAGTAGCTCTTTCTCAATCTGCGCATATCTGGTCTCTGCATCTGTCATTGACCTCGATGCATATGCAACTGGTTTGTTATCTTGTTACAAAACTGCTTCAAGTCCTGACTTACTTGCGTCACAACTTACTGTCACCGGTTTAGTGACGTCAAAATACTTCAAAACTGGATCACTGGTCAAAATGTCCTTGACTTTCTTGAATGCAATTTCTTGTTCTGAATTCCATTCAAATTCTACATCCTGCCTCAGCAATATTCTGATTGGTTCAGTTATCTGTGACATATCTGGCACAAATTTGGCTAAATAATTGACAGTACCCAAACGTCGCATGACTCCTTTTTTGTCAGTTGATGCAGGCATCTCAATGATAGTCTTAATTTTGCTTTCGTCAGGTTTTCGTCAGGTTTTTCGACAGACTGCATGCGTGGTGGTTGGCCCGGTCACGGTTGGCAACTTTGCTTCCCTCTTTAATTGCACGCCGGTGGGTCAGGCCTCAGATTCTATGACGGCTCCAACGTAAAGGCTTATTGAAAATTAAAGAGATAATGTTGGTTGGTGCCTGATGCTCTGTCTCTGGTCGGGCTCATCGGAGTCTAACTGTTGGTTTTCTTTTGCTCCAGCATTTCAGTGGTTTCTTGCTGTCGAGTCCTCACCGTTGTCTCACCTCTGTGGTTCTTTGATTTCTGTGTTCACGGAGATGTTGCACTGATGAGTTAGGAGGCCTTCATGCGGACTGAACAAATTATTTGTCTAAATCGCGACGGAAGTAAGGGCGAGGATTGTGGCCACGTAAAATCGATTTAAGCCCCCCCAGTGGAAATCTTCCACTGACCGTTCCAAGGCGGCTCTTCTGTGGCGATTTATTTATGTTGTTGTTTGTTACTTACTGTGTGTATCACTTGTATCTTTTAATTTTGGATGGCCATATGGCCATTTTGTGGGAAAGTAACTGTCCATATGGCCTTCCTTTGTTTAGGTTTCCATTATGGTCTGGTCGCTTAATGTTTGTATTTCTTTCCCTTTGGTGTCTTTTATGGATGGAGTAAGTTAATTGCATCAATTCCTGATCTTTGTTTTACTTCTACTTTACACCTTCCTGTGTTAACACGTGTCCAATATGGGTTACTGAACTTGCACCTATGATACATTTGTCCTTATTCAATGTCAATCCAATGTCTTCGCAACGTTTCAGGGCTAGTTTTAAGCGTTGATTATGTTCTTCTTTTGATCTGCCCCATATCAAAATATCATCAATGTCAGTTTCGACTCCTTCGAGGTCTTCAAATAACTGTGATATCCTTTTTTGATACACTTCCTGGGCACTCTTTATTCCAAACGGTGTCCTTAAATAGCAATATCTTCCATATGGGGTATCGAAAGTAGTTAGTAACTGGCTCTCGGGATCCAATTTAACTTCCATTACGAATTGTTTCTATCCAGTTTTGAAAATACGTTCGCTAGTTATTTCCTCTATCGTGGGTAACTGAAAATGTTCCCGTTTTATAGCAGCGTTCAGATTTATCGGATCGAGACAAATTCTTAATTTTTTGTTAGGTTTTTCCACTATAACCATATAATTTACCAAGTCCGTAGGCTCATCCACCGGCCGGATTACGCCATCCTTGACCATGTCTTGCAGAGCTTTTTTTCACCCTTTTACGTAATGCAACAGATATTTTCCTGGGCGGGTTGACCACCGGTGTGACTTTAGAATCGATCATTATTTTATAGGGTTTCTCTAGACAACCTAAACCAAAGAATACTTTAGGATGTTCTCGTATTAGTTTATCTAGTCCATTGGTATTGACTGCTAATACCACATTAATTAGTCCAAGGTCCTGTGACGCTTTAAAGCCAAGTAAGGACGTTTGTCTTGAATCTGTAACGTAGAACTCCAGCTCGTGTCCCATGCAGTTTAGCGTATTTTTAAGAACTTTGAGACGATCTCCCGTATAACTGGTGAGACGCGACGTTGACTTTTCCAACACACAATGTGGTGCCTTAACTTTTCTGAACACTCTATCCGCTATGATATTGCACTGCGATCCTGTATCGATTTTAAAATTTCACTTGCATCCCATTTACATCCATCGTAACGAAATACTCATTATCACTTGTTTCAGTTTTCTTTTGACACTTTTCATTTATAGATCAAAAAAAAAAAAAAAAAGATTTTCTGAATCACTTTCCGACGAATTATCCTCCAAATTATTCACATTTTTCTTCAATTTAGACTTACAAAATTAAGCAAAATGATGAGGCCTTTGACACTTATGACATAGTTTTCCATAAGCCGGACACTTCTTTCATGCATAATTCCGCTTTTGCCACATTGGAATTTTTATCCGAATATTCTTTAGGTCTTGCACCTCCTACGGCTCCTTTTGACTTTCGTTAACTTTTCACGTAGTGCACAGCATTTTCCTGATCCTCGTTCATTTTTTGGATCTGCCTTTTTGATTCCTCATCCGCTCTACATATTGAAATCGCCTTTTCTAAAGTCAGTTTATCTTCTCGTAACAATCTTTCTTTGACTTTTTCTGAGTTTGTGCCACAAACAATTCTGTCCCTGATTAAATCATTTTTGATGTCGCCAAATTCAGATTCATGTGCAATATTTTTCAAATCCATTACAAAATGATCTACGAGTTCTGTACTGCCTTGTGTCCTGGTGTTAAATTTGTGTCTCCCTATTGTGATATTCTTTTTTGGAATACAATAGGTCTCAAACGTGTCAATAAGTGGAGCTAATTTGTCCTTTTCTGCTTCTTGTAACACAAATGTATTATAAATTTCCCGACCGTCTTTGCCAATAATATACAGCAATGCTTTGCACTGTTCTTTTTCACTTTTATCCGCCATTACAACGTTTAAATACAGCTGCACAGTTTGTTTCTACTTTTTCCATCTTTCTGCAATATTTCAAGAAGTGGAAAAGTCCATTTCCGCAGGCTAATGTAACTTATCCATTTCTCACAAAATTTACTTCTTTAATGGTAAATATGAAATTGTGAAATATAAGTCACTGCAAAAATAATCCAGTCTACAGTACTTCTGACACCATGTTCTATGTTTGGCTGGGTCTTTCTTAATGAGACCAACTTCTTATCTCTAGTACTAAACTATTTAATTGATATATAATATAAAGAATAACAAAGCTACTTTAATACGGCTTTCATTTTCAGTACTAAACCATTCCAGCTCCAGATACAGACTGCTAGCTGTAAGTGGGCGAGAACTTTAACATATATCATTTGATAAAAAGGGTGTGTTTTTCTGGTAAGATATACCTAATTGAAATAAATGTCATTTATCATTACACTTCGGTTCCGGACGTTAACTGGAGGCCCCATCCATGTACAGGGAGAACCATCATCTGTGCAGGTTAAAGAACCCTACCGTAATTACACGGTTACTGTTGGGTGTAGGATTTCATCCTGCAAAATCTGGAGTGTATGTAATGTACACCTGCGAGTAATGGCCAAATGTGACCAGAATCAGAATTTCGCAGTATTAGTAGAAATTAAGAAAGAAAGCAGCATGAGTTTGGTACCATGTGTAATGCACAAAAAGTTTATTAAAGCAAATTGTGGTTATAAGCAGCGATTTAATGCTTTATAGATAAACAACAACAACAAAGGCCGTAGCCCCGGCCTCTGCCATAATGTAAAATTAAATTCTAACTCTATAATTGCAAGACAATTAAATGTGCTACAACGATTAAGCAAATTCCTATCTCAGGAAACTAGGCTCTTAGATTTTAAGTCATTCATTAGATCTATTTTTAACTATTGCTCAATCATTTGGCACTTTTGCAGTAAAGCAAATACGGAAAACTTGAAAAACTGCAACATAGAGGCCTGAAAATTGTTTTTAATTATTATAACGCCTCTTACAGTGAACTCTTAAATAAGGTAAACCTCTCTACTTTACACTTAGGGAGACTCAGAATCATTGCATTGGAAACATTCAAATGCATCAATGTCATTGCTCCTGAATACATAAGAGACCTTCTGACTATTAAACATTCTTCTTATTCTTTCAGGTATGTAAACACATTAGAGGTACCATCAGTCAGAACCAAGACATATGGCCAGAGATCATTTCGTTTCGAAGCAACAAGGATATGGAACAGCCTCCTGACCGAACTGAGGAAAGTATCAGAGTACAAGGAGTTCGAGAAGCTGATCCGTACATGGACTGGTTTACAATGTTGCTTGGCCATCTGCCGTGGATTCCTAGACTAGTTTTTCTTAACATGTTCTCCTTTTTTTCTTTTCTTTTTCTTTTTGTTATGTGTTTACTTTGTTAATCACCAGTTCCCAGTGTTTCTACTGCTTATTTGTAGCTATATGCTACCTACTTATAGTGTTTATAGTGTTTATGTTGCACTTTTTTATGCTTTCAGCTTTCTACATAATAATTTTTTCAAGTTCCATCGCGAAGACATGCGTATATTATTCAACCCCCCATAGACCCATTTTCTATATAGTTAGACAAGGGCCTATGTGGGGTTATAGTAGATTTCTGTTGCCGTCCCGGGGCATGGTTTGTGGTTGCTCGTTGGGCTCGCCTCGCCTGAGGCAGTTTCTGGCGGTTGCCCGCGGTCTGCGTTTCTGGGCGGGATAAGGGATATGAAAAGAGAAATTCCTGAGAGTTTCTCTTTTTTTTCTTTTTTTTTTTTGATGATGTATCTTCGGTAAATGTGAATACGCGTGTTTTCCTGCTGGAAAGTAGAAGTAAAACAAAGATCAGGAATCGATACAATTAACTTACTCCACCCATCAAAGAAACCAAAGGGAAAGAAACTCAAACATGAAGCGACCAGACCATAATGGAAACCTAAACAAAGGAATGCCATAAGAACAGTTACTTTCCCACAAAATGGCCTAATGGTCATCCAAAATAAAAAGACACAAGTGATACACACAGTAAGTAACAAACAACAACATAAATAAACCGCCACAGAAGAACCGCCTTGGAACGGTCAGTGGAAAGAATTCCACTGGGGGCTTAAATCGATTTTACATGGCCATAATCCTCGCCCTTACCTCTGTTGCGGTATACACTAATTTTGTTTAGTCCGCATGAAGGCTTCCTAACTCACCAGTGTAACATCTCCGAGAACATACAAACCAAAAAACTACAGAGATGAAACAAGGTTGAGGACTCGACAGCATACAACAACAGAATTGCTGGAGCAAAAGAAAAACAACAGTTAAGACTCCGAGGGGCCCGACCAAAGACGGAGCATCAGGCGCCAACCAACATAAATAATACTAAAATAAAATTCCATTATGTTTTTACGCTGGAACCTTCATATAATCTTAGGACTCTTAATTTGAATTTTATAGCGCCATGGAATCATAAACCTTCTGCTGTTTTCGCCAAGCCTCTTTCGCTGCAAGATCTCTGCCTGTCCCCTTTGTGGTGGGGCAGTTAAGACACTTTGCTTTTTTGTAAAACCTCCTTGTTTCGTGGCTTAAGGTTGTGCACTAACATGAATTGCATGCTATGTCCATATTCTTAGCATTTAGTTGCATCTAAAATTTTATTAGAAAATTATAAAATAGTTCTTAAGTAACTTATATTGAACTCCGAAGCCCCTGTGATAAATTTGTATAAGTTTAATAAGATCAAGTACAATATCTTAAAGTCTTTCGGATAAAAGTTATCTGTGATTTTTTTCTATTATTTTTTATCTATATATATTTTAATTTGTATGTTAAATATTGCCTTATCATATGTGACCCGTCACGCGAAAAGGGACCTTCTGGGAAGTTACGTCATTTAGCGTAAATGACGTTTGAAAATTATGTGCACGTTAAAGTCATAACTGATTCTGATAATTTGATTACGCCGTGTCTTAATTGGACTGACAATTCTCCTTACATATGGCGAAATGGCATTTGATTTTTTGATTGTTCGAGTTTCATCCCTTGTTTTAGTAAATAAAAATAAAAGTTGACTTCCGCACCAACTGAAAATTGTTCTCCGGCGATGGATGGAATGCATTTAACAGCGTTTACAGTTTACATGCCTGATCCGGCAACGGATATTTTTCATTTGTGTAAGGTCAGCCTTATGCCAGGCCCATGAGGTATAATCTTCGATATTCAATCAGGATGATAAGGCCAACCAGTTCACATGCAGTGGGTATTGGTGACGTCTAACCGCTACGGCATAAGTTAATCAATATATTATTAGAACAGGCATTACAGTAACTCCCCTCATAATGTCATTTGTTTGAAATTTACTCCCAACAATTATTTGTTGGATTTGAGGTTTAACGTCCCCGTCAACACCATGTAGGCCATTCCGGAGACTTCGCTTCCATTTTTGTGGGATTTTTATCAAACATTGAGATGAAATGACTTCCCAAGTCCTGCCAACCAATAAAACCAATAGCGTTTATATGCATGGACGGTCCGACTTGCACCAAATTTCCTGGGCAGGCTTAGAACCTAGTGTGGTCGGTTTCAGCTATGCGTGGAAGCATCATTAAGCCATATCTATTTCTTCAAGCTCCGATGGGCGGGGCCGGCTCCCAACAATTACCCAACCAAGTTATATACATGTACCGAATTGATGAGGCTGAGCGTACCGGCGAATGAAACTAAGTAATCAATTCTGACAACTCAGTAAAATTCAATGATTCGGATCTCCACTGTGATAACTGACGGGACAAAAAGAAAAAAAATCATGGTGGGTGTGGTGGGGGGGGGAGGGCGTTAACATACCACCAACATCTAAGCTCATGCGACGATGGGATACCGGCTCATCCAAAAATTTGGAGATGAGGTCTATTTAGCATTTAGGTGCCTGTGTATATGTATGTGTGGTAGGGGGTCACGTCCCAACAACATCTAAGATCATACTGCGACGGGGGATCTCGATTTAAAGAGTCATCAAAAAATCTGGAGATGAGGTCCATTTTGGTGTATTGAAATTTTGGTGTATTGAAATACAAACATAGCTATATTTTATAGTTCTATTTGTCAGTTAGCGGAGGTTATTTTATTTTCTTAACAAATAACACACCAGCTTGGGAAACTTGTTGAAAATAGAAGATTTTGCAGAAGACTTTCACGAAAATTTATAATTTGGCAGCATCAGAACCTGCCGGTGTGGTTTTCGTCAGACGGTACCAATTTTCCCAGTGCGAGGTTTTGTTTGTTTGATTTGAGTTTTAAGGTCCCCCGCCAACACTGTAAAGGTCATTTGGAGGCGTTACGCTTCCAATTTTGTGGGACTTTTACCCGACATTGAGATGAAATGACATCTCAAGCCCTGTCGCCCAATGAAACCAATAGGGTTTATAAGCATGGTCCGACTCGCACCGCTTTGCCTGGGCAGGCTTAAATCCTCTAAGCGATCGGCTTTCAGCACTGCGTGGAAGCATCATGCAGCCCATCTATTTCTTCAAGCCCCAATGGGCTGGGGCTGTCCCGGTGCGAGATAGACGAATGGTTAGATGCCTCTGATGTAAGAGGCCTCCGGTTCAATTCGTGGCAGCGGTAATAAATTTGCGGTGTCAGAACATGCTCAACTGGCATCATTTGCAGAGATGAAGCATCAAAGTACATCGTCCTTTCAATCGGGACTTTAATTGTAGACCCGATGTGCATAGAGAATCTTCACCTGTGCCTAGAGGTTAAAAATTTCGAACGAAATAACACGAATATCGTGTAGGCTTTCATCATACAAAAGTGGAGAAATGTCAAAGGGGGGGGGGGGGGGGGGGTTGCCCATAAGGCCCTTTTCCTGCCCTGGAACAAAAGTCTTAATTTTCTCCTGATAAATTGTCTATAGTGTCCCATTTACTAAAATAGTATTGGTTTTGTAACGTAAGCCCTAGTTATTGAGAAACATGATAATGAATGTGGGTGGGTAACTCAGCATTAATCTGAGGTATCATGTTTTAATCATTATTTCTTTTTTAAAATATATCACACCCACTCATTATTTCCTCTGTTTGTTAGACAAATGTATTGGGTAAATTCCTACTTAAATTTTCTTCCTCTAAAGAAAAATACTACATCTGCAGCAACTATTTTATTAACATCGTCATTTTTTGATAATTTTGCATCTTCAGATTCAATAAATCCTAGCCTATCTCCGAAACTAAATGGCAAATTATTTTCAAACTTACTTGAATTTAACATTGAAATAGTACAAAGTGTTGATTAGGTTTGGGTGACCTTGACTTAACATTCAGGGTCACTTGGGCTGGTCAAATGTCAAAATTAGGGGTGACCATTTTGGCCATTTTTCTGTTCCTGAACAAAAAGCTTCAAATTCTCCTAATACATTGCTTATAGAACTCCTTTTACTAAGACACTCTAGGTTTTGCAAAGTAAGCCCTAGTTATGGAGTTAAAAGATCATGAAACTCGGTGGGCTAATTCGATACAATGCTGTGGTATTGTGTTTTATGCACCACATCTCTTTTAAAATATAGCAAACACAGTCATAACTTCCTCTGTTTGTTTGTTTGCCTTAGGTAACATCCTACCTAGTTTTCTTCTTCTAAAGTTAAGTATGCCATCTGCAGCAACTCTTTTATGAAAACCTTCTATTTCTGAGAATTTTGCATCCTGAAATTAAAAAAAAAAATTCTGGAATTAAATGAAAGATTCCATTGAAATAAATCTGAAGACAGTATTTGGAGAAAACAAACTGTTGCCTCGGTTATGGTGGCCTTAACCTTTTCATCATGGTTACATGGTCTTTGAATATATCAGATGCACCAATAAGGTCATATTCTGTCGGTCTCATCCATCACCATCCCCGCCCCACTCTCCCAATCACAACAGATCTTAATTTACTCAAGAGCATAGTCCTGTCTTATTATTTTTCCTTTCTGAGGAAAATATAAGGACTGCAGCTTTTTACATGACGATGTGCATTTTGCTTATTTTAAGTCTTGGAATTTGCAGAAGCTTTATCTCTCAAATCTGTGTTTGAATTCTTTTTAAATGTGTATGTAAATATTATTGTGAGTGCACACAGTTGATCAGGTTTTGGTGATCTTGACCTTATTTTTAGGTCAGACTGAAATTGGACATTGTTAATTGTATGGTCATCAAAGCCTAATATTGTTTGTTTATCATTACATATTAAGCCCCTTGTTCTGTCCTGGTGACTATGCCAGTTAAACTAGCATCCAGTCCACTCAATTGATCCCACAAATTGTGCAAACAAGCTTAAGTTTACTGCACTTCAATCTACTTTGACCTTTAATTACCTTGAAATGAGGTTAATGTTAACCAACTTGAAATCATGGCCCAATAAGTCATCTTAGCCAAGTCAGGAGTTCCAAAGAAACTATACGCAAAGCTTAAACATTTTGACCTATTTTGTTCTGTTGTGACATTGAAAACAAGGCCCTTGAAAATAAGGCCCAGAACATCTAACCAACTCAGAGACATGTCCAGATGCTACATCCAGCCAAGTCTGGTGTAATGCTGCATAATTTAAGTGACAGCTCGACTAAAGAGCAACATGAGTGCAATTGTATATAGCAAGCCTGTCCTGACCTAGAAAATGAGGTCAAGGTCACCAAAATCTAAGCTCAAAGGCAAGTTCCAATGATATATAGATATATGGGTAAGTCAATGAAATGTCAGAGGATTTGAATTTAATACTTCCCAAATAAAGACAAACATTCTTTTCAATTTTGAAAATCTCACAGACCATGTGACCTTCAAGATAAGGTCAAGGTCACACAAACCTAGTCAGCCCTTTATATTCTCAAAATCTTATAATATATTCTGATTAATTTCAAAAGAATCCCTTGTGTAATGCAAAAGAAATAATATGATTTATTGAATTCCAAGATGCAAAATTCTCAGAAATAGAAGATTTCATAAGAGTTGCTGCAGATGGCATACTTAACTTTAGAGGAAGAAAACTAGGTAGGATGTTACCTAAGGCAAAACAAACAAACAGAGCAAGTTGTGACTGTGTTTGCTGTTTTTTAAAAGAGATATGGTGCATAAAACACAATACCTTAGCATCATATCTAATTACCCCACACGGTTTCATGATCTTTTAACTCCATAACTAGGGCTTACTTTGCAAAACCTAGACTGTCTTAGTAAAAGGAATTCTATAGGCAATGTATTAGGAGAATTTGAAACTTTTTGTTCAGGAACAGAAAAATGGTCAAAATGGTCACCCCTAGTTATGACATATGACCAGCGTAAGTGACCTTGAATATTGGGTCAAGGTCACTAAAACCTAATCAACACTTTGTACTCTTCCTTTGTTAAATTCAAGTAAGTTTGACATAATTTGCCATTTATTTTTGGAGAAAGGCTAGGATTTATTGAATTTTAAGATGCAAAATTATCAAAAATTGACGATGTTAATGAAATAGTTGCTGCAGATGTAGTATTTTACTTAAGAGGAAGAAAATTTAAGTACGGATTTGTCCAATACATTTGTCTAACAAACAGAGGAAATAATGAGTGGGTGTGATATATTTTAAAAAAAGAAATAGTGATTAAAACATGATACCTCAGATTAATGCTGAGTTACCCCACCCACATTCATTATCATGTTTCTCAATAACTAGGGCTTACGTTACAAAACCAATACTATTTTAGTAAATAGGACACTATAGGCAATATATCAGGAGAAAATTAAGACTTTTGTTCCAGGGAAGGAAAAGGGCCTTATGGGCACCCCCCCCCCTTTGACCGAAAGTTTGTTTGATTTGAGGTTTAACGTCCCGTCAACACTATTAAGGTCATTTTGGAGACATTGCTTCCACTGAGATGAAATGGCATCTCAAAGCTTGTCGCCAAATGAAACCAATAGGGTTAAAATGCATGGACGGACCAGCTCGCACCACTTTGCCCAGGCAGTCTTAGACCTTCTAAGCGGTTTACCAGTACTAGTGCGGTTCGTTTCAGCTCTGCGTGGAAGCATCATGCAACCAAATCTGTTTCTCCAAGCCCCGATGGGCGGTGTCATATTCTTTTGGTTTGATTTGAGGTTTAACGTTCCCGTCAACACTGTATAAGTCATTTTGGAGACGTTGCATTCAATTTTGTGGGAGTTTTACCCGGGCATTGAGATGAAATGACACCTCAAGCCCTGTTGCCCAATGAAACCAATAGGGTTTGTAAGCATGGGCGGACAGTCTCGCACCACTTTGTCTGGGCAGGCTTAGATCCTCTAAGCGGTTAGCCAGTACTCGTGTGCAGTCGGTTTCAGCTCTGTGTGGAAGCATCATGCAGCCAGAGATAGATAGATAGATAGATAGATAGATAGATAGATAGATAGATAGATAGATAGATAGATAGATAGATAGATAGATAGATAGATAGATAGATAGATAGATTACACGAGTATAAGGGATTTGTTTTCAATATTTTTTTGACTTATTTCAAGCCGATCGCTAATCAGATGTGGGCGCACACCAGAGTACCGAGAAAAACATGACCTTCCGTTGCAGAACATGGCATCTTACTTTTGACCCGAGCAAGGCTCGAACCATAGCGGTGAATATTGAGTTCATTTTTTTTTTTCGTATCTCATGAGGAAATCGGTCTTTGATATTTCCAACCAGATGAGCCAACATACCAGTCTGCTCAGTCTCAGATGCCTAAGGTGACATTTCTTTTTAATTTGGTTTGGTTTTACGGCCCTTTCAAGATTAATTTTCTCATATCGAGCCGATCGTTAACCATAGGTGGGTGAAAACCGGAGTAACCATAAAAAACACATGACCTTCCGTTGCAGAACTTGGCGTCTCACAAGTGACCTGAGCCAGGTTCAAACCCACAGCGGTAACCTGAATTTTGGCATAGAACCGCCTAAGTCATAACACGATCACAAAATCTGGTATCATATGCGCTGATCAGTCTATGCTGATTCGCAGGCTACAAATAGCATCTTTTTTGCTCCTATAATGTGTAAAAAATGTTTTTGATCTTCCCATGACTATCGCTAAAACTACACAGATTCACCGACGACAATATGCCATATTTCTCAAAGAAATGCTTAATAATTAAAGAGTCTTTAGGGAATAAATGTTTTAGTGTTTTGAAATGCCTTTCAGATGTTTCCTTGCATTATTACCTGCAACTTTACCTTTAACAGTTTGTTGAAGTAACCCATGACGTCGAATAACCCATGACGTCGAATCGGTTTTCTGTGACATTATTACGTTTAGGGTACCTATGTTTAAAATACTGTAAATCTTAAACCTTTATGAGTATTTTATTCAATTTGGTCAAATTGTTTCTCAAATACCAATATATCTGAAATCAGTTGTAACTCATTTTCGCCAAAAATTCCCAGAAGGTTCCTTTTCGCGTGACGGGTCACATATGTTTTATTTTACAGCTGCTCTAAGCATGTTATTTTGCTAGTGTTTGTCGGGAAATAGCTCATGTAGCTAATGTTAATTGTTTGTATGATCCGACACGAGATAAAACTTCTTGTATCTTGTACATGGGCGATTCGGTAACACGTGACACCTCATGCCGCTAATTAACGGCTTAAGAGATATCACGCAATCAAGTAGCCTTTTTTTCGTGTAAACATCCGGTGAACTGATTTGCACAAATTGTTTGAGAAAAAGATGCAATTTGGCTAAACAAAAAAGGTCGACTACGATGGCACAGCTTCGAATTCAGACATACATGGATAAGCATAAAATTACACCTCTATTTGAGGTAACTTGATGTTAATGTCTGTGTTAATGAAGACCTATCATGAAAATGACATGTTCAGTCTTGTCCTTTTTGCCCCCGCCCATCGGGGCTTGAAGAAATATATGGGTTGCATGATGCTTCCTCGCAGAGCTGAATCCGGCCCGCACACTAGTACGGGTAAACCACTTAGAGGATCTAAGCCTGTCCAGGAACCGCGGTGCGAGGCGGACCGTCCATGCTAATAGGCAGTGGCTAGAGATACGGATCCATATCTCTAGTCTCGGAGGCTAGAGATACGGATCCGTACCTCTAGTTTTGGAGGCTAGGGATACGGATCTGTATCCCTAGCATTTTCTAATAAGCCTGGCTAGAGGTACAGTTTGATAAGACTCATAATTGTTTCAAACAGAGATACCATTGCTGTTTTGACGCAATTTGCAAAGTAGCATAACTCTTCTAAGGTGAAAGGTTGAAAAAGTAATATGAATTCTGAAATGGGACAGGCCCAATGGCATAAATTATGCAATGAAACAGCTACATGTATATACTGGTCGTCACCTATATTAAAAGTTAAGATATAGGGTCAAGTTTTTCAGAGTCGTTGGCGTAACGTGTCAGTGTGAAAAATTTACGAAAAGAAACAGCTACATGTACATACTGGCTGTCGCCGGTATCATGGATATGGTGAAATGATTGCGTCATTTTTGTACAAGGTTGTTTCCATAATGTATGATGTTAAGCAAAAGTAGACTACTAGTTTGTTTTTATATATTTCAGATATATACTATCTTGGCAGCGATAAAAACTAAGGCGCTGTTCAGCCTCCGCTGATGCGTATCTGATCTAGGCCTTTGCTTTTTCGCATACTAAGAAACGAGCCACGTCACGACAAAACCTGTCTTCGGGGTTTCTGACCGACCTAGCCCAACACAAACCAGGCTATACAGCCACAGAAGATTGCTAAAGCTTTGAAATTTCAGATTTAGGAAGTAGAGATTTACCATCCATGTAGCGATACAAAGGCCCTGATCAGCTGCGTGGCTGATCTGTGCCTTTGTTTTCATAAATGCAAACAACGGGTTTCTCATGACTCGACTCAATTACATTCTCTTCGCTAGCAATGTGCTTGTTGTTGTACAGAAGCTAGAATTTACGATCAGCCTGTCCTGACGTGTATCTGATCTGCGCATTTGTTTGTCGCATATACATGTACAAGCGGAAGCAATTTGATCTAAATATATATTTTTATATAGCGAGAAAGCATGGGAGCTGACCAGCCTGCACATATGCGCATTCGATCTGTGTCTCTGTCTATGTTTATTTAGAATTAGGAAAAATGACAGCCGGCATACGAAAAAAAGGTGATCTGATCCGTTATGCTTACTTCACCATACCATCTTGCATCCCACATTTATCATGTAAAACTGGGGTTTACAGGGGTGCACATTTTTCTAATATTAACTCTAAAACATAGATTGTTGGTTCTTCAACATGTACCCACAATCTATGTTTTGAGCAAAAAATTAAAATATTTCAACTGAACTGAAAATTGTCATTTTTACAGCCATTAAAATTCGTAGATAGTATTAAATCTTTTTCGAACAAGCTCTCCTGAACAGCAATGGTATCTCTGTTTGAAACAATTATCAGTCTTATCAAACTGTACCTCTAGCAAGGCCTATTAGAAAATGCTAGGGATACAGATCCGTATCTCTAGCCACTGCCATGCTAATAACCCCTATCGGTTTATTGGGCGACAGGACTTGAGATGTCATTTCATCTCAATGTCGGGTAAAAGTCCCACAAAATTGGAAGCAACATCTCCAAAATGACCCTTACAGTGTTGAGGGGGGCGTTAAACCTCAAATCAAACAAACAAACAGTCTTGTCCAGGTCTAAGAAAGTCTATCTATCTTCAAATACTGCCTACGCCCCCGCGGGCATTTCGGCAGGTGTACATTACATATTTGCAGCATGAAAGCCTACACAGTAACCAGGTAGTTCTCCTTGCACAGGAGGCCTCCAGTTAATGTTCCGATCCGAAGGACGGTGCAATTTATGGCAGTCATCCCTGAAAATGATGCCAGTGGAGCATGTTCGGACACCAATATTTTATCACCGCTGCCGGGGATCAAACCCGGGACCTCTAGCATTTGAGGCAAGTGCACTAATCACTGAGCTATCAAGCTCCACAGTTAGTCAGTGAAAGTTGCTAAATTTCTTTCTCCTATTAATGCTACTCGCTCACATCTGAGCATTACGATCAGGATTTCCTGGGTACTAGTACCTTTTATTTTAAGCAATGTGGATGAAGTACCTTGATCAATGGCACAACACTTTGGTCAGCGTGAGGATCGAACCAGCAACCTCTCGATCGCAAGTCTAATGTGCTACCACTGCACCAAAGTGGGACCTCTAGCATCAGAGGCAAGTGCAATAACCACTTAGCTATCATGCTTTAGTCTGGTTGGACCAGAACGACGTCACAACTTTCCCGCCATTCAACCAGACTGAGTTCCATCACACTTTGGTTAATGAGAACTACATGGTTACTGTGTCGGCCTTCATCCGGCAAATCCGGAGTGTATGTAATGTACACATGCCGAAAATGCCCGAGGGTCACTGAGTCATGCCCTGTGCAGGTTAAAGACCCCCACCATAATTACCTGATTACTGGGCCCTGATTACTGTGTAGGCTTTCATCCTGCAATGAAAGTAGTTCGATCACCAACCATGGTTAGCCAAAGTGTGATCGAACTCAAGTCTGGTTGATTGGCGAGAAAGTTGTGACGTCACTCTGGTCCAACCAGACAAAAGCATGATAGCTCAGTGTTTATTGCACTTGCCTCTGATGCTAGAGGTCCCAGGTTCGATCCCCGACAGCGGCGATAAAATTTCGGTGTCCCAACACGCTCCATTGGCATAATTTGCAGAAATGAATGACATAAAATGTACCGTCCTTTGGATCGGGACGTTAACAGGAGGCCCCCTGTGCAGGGACTGAGGGAGTCATGCCCTGTGCAGGTTAAAGATCCCTACCATAATTACATGATTACTGTGTAGGCTTTCATCCTGCAAACCTGGTGTGTATGTAATGTACACCTGCGAGTAATGGTCAGATGTGACCGATTGCATCTAATACGTAGAAAGGAAAAAGAAAGTTGGTTTCTCTGGTAAACAGTGTACAAGATTTATTTCTGGAGGACAAGAACTCTATAATAAATAGCACCCACCTCGGTATTTCGCGGTATTTAGGTCCAGTATTTAGTGTAAGCTGCACAGCACTATCTATCTTCTTATACTGAGTCGGTCACGTTTGGCCATTTCCTCAGTTGGTTGGGTGGCTAAATTTAGGATTTAGCTGAGAAAAAAAAAACAAAGAAGAGGAAGATTCACTGGATACATCCTTAAAACTATTTACAGTCTGCATAACAGAGGTATCCTAAAAGGCATACCTCTGAGTCTCAATCTTACACTGTACGGGCTTTGAACTCTTCTGTGGGCTTGGCATTCACCGCAGAGAAGGGAAGACTATTGCATTGAGGAATAGTTCTGGGAAAGAAGGAGTTTTTCAGGGCGTCACTATAGGACTGGTACCTACGATATTGTGAGTCCTTTATTTTTGATGCCCTTGTTTGGGTCGACGCTGTTACAAGGGTCAAGTACCTATCTTTATTAACAGACACTGTATCACAGTGTATCTTATAGAAGAAAGTTAAAGAGGACTGCTCAAAAAGGGCCTCCAGGGATGGGCACCCTAGCTCATTAAGCACCATGAGACACACGAATATGGTGTAAGCCGCCCAACCCACACAAATAGACCGAACATGGCCACACCCTGGTAAACAAAACATTGATTTGGGTTTAAAAAATAGGAATTGTTACTGGTTAAACAGATGAAACTAGAACTGTCAGAGGATCAGACTAAAGCCCTGTTATAGCGCTATCAGAAAAGAAAAATACAAGAAAAAAATGTTTTTAGCCTTTAATTAAAGGTGGTAAAAAGGCAATCTAGAGTTATGGTTCATGTGCTCTGCACATCGTCTCATGATGCTTTACTTTTGTGTGAAGTTTTATGTAAATATCTCAAACGTTTTTTGCGTTATGGAGCAGACATGGTTAAAATTGCGATTTTTCAATGTTCAAAGGGCAATAACTCCAAAAGCAGGCAATTCAGAGTTATGGTTCATGCGCTCTGCATCATGCCTTGATGATGATGATTTCGTGTTTAACGACGCGTCAACCCTCTTTGTGGGTCATAAGCGTCAAGCGGTTTATGGTTAAACGTCATGAAGGGTTATGAAGATATTAAAAGTAAAAAAGTTAGTATGATATTAAATATTATAAAAATCTGAAACAGTTAAATCTTACGAAAAAGTCCAATTTCTTTTAAGAATAAAATAATATTATCAGCAGGTACATCTTGAAACAATCGTTGCAAAGTGTCAGCTTTGAAATATAAGTTACGTGAGGGTGAAAAGTCAACACAGTCAATTAAGCTATGTTTTGCAGTGAAAGGCTGATCACAGCCTACACAAGTAGGTCGATCATTTCCATTTAAAATATAAGAGTGGGTATCTGTAGTATGGCCAATGCGCAATCATGTTAATACTACATCCTCTTTCCTGGAAACTGTGGAGGAGAGCATTTTGTTCTGACGCCAGGTTTAATGGCATGGAGTTTGTTATCTATTGCACGATCCCATTCACCTTGCCATTCCAACAAGATGTATCTGTTGATAAATGGTTTAAAATTATTAAAATGCATTTTAAAAATAGACGGATCAAGATGGAGCGATTCCTTTGCTTTCTTGTCAGCATACTCATTGCCGACAATGCCCATATGGCTCGGAAGCCAACAAAACAAGGCCGGCCTCGTTGGCTCGGTCGGATGCGCGTCTGACTGGTGATCAGGAGGACGCGGGTTCGACTCCCGCCGGGGTCAGCAACATTCTTTCGTGGAGATTGATCATGAAATCTTTTCTACGGTCATTCTCTCCCTTCCGCTGATTCAAGAAGGGCAGTTGTCAGTTTCTGGCGAAAGAATGTGCACTGTACTGGTTAACCGCTTACGTATAAGCCTGCCCAGGAAAGTGTGGATAGGTAAACTGACCGGCTCAAAAATGACCTAAATAGTGTTGACTGGGCCGTTAAACTCCAATCCAAACAAACAAAACCAACAAAACAAGATTTGGTAAGTTTTAGATATTTCGTGACTGCACATCGCCTTATAGTGCTTTACACTTGTGTGAAGTATCATGAAAATACCTCAAACGGAGTTATGGAGTGGACAAGGTTAAAATTGCCATTTTTAGCTCACCTGTCATGTAGTGACAAGGTGAGCTTTTGTGATCACTTTTTGTCCGTCGTCCGTCGTGTGTGCGTCCGTGCGTGCGTCCGTGCGTCCGTAAACAATTTCAAATAAGTATATCTCTAAAACCACATGGCCAATCTTGATCAAATTTCATGTGAAGCATCATCAGGTAGGGGGACAGGCTGCATAAGGTTTTTGGGCTGATCAGATTGGAACTCTGGTTGCCATGGCAACATATAGCTCCCATAGACTTATAATGGGAAAAATTTAAAAAATCTTCTTCTCTGAAACCACAGGGCCGAGAGCTTAGATATTTAGCATGTAGCAACGGCCAGTGGTCACCTACATAATTCCTGCCAATCATGCCCCTGGGTTTCAAATGGGCCACGCCCCGGGGCCCCTTCTCTCCCATAGACTCATAATGGAAAAAAAAGCTTCAAAAATCTTCTTCTCTGAAACCACAGGACCTAGAGCTTAGATATTTAGCATGTAGCAACAGCAAGTGGTCACCAACAAAATTCCTGCCAATCATGCCCCTGGGGTCCAAATGGGCCACGCCCTGGGGCCCCTTAGCTCCCATAGACTCCTAATGGAAAAAAAGCTTCAAAAATCTTCTTCTATGAAACCACAGGGCCCAGAGCTAAGGTATTTGACATGTAGCAACGGCAAGTGGTCACCTACAAAATTCCTGCCAATCATGCCACTGGGGCCCAAATTGGCCACACCCCGGGGCCCCTTAGCTCCCATAGACTCATATTGGAAAAAAAAGGTTCAAAAATCTTCTTTTCTGAAACCACAGGGTCCAGAGCTTAGATATTTAGCATGTAGCAATGGCCAGTGGTCACCTACATAATTCCTGCCAATCATGACCCTAGGGTCCAAATTGGCCACGCCCCAGGGCCCCTTCGCTCCCATAGACTCATAATGGAACAAAAAGCTTCAAAAATCTTCTTCTTGGAAACCACAGGGCCCAGAGCTTAGATATTTAGCATGTAGCAATGGCCAGTGGTCACCTACATAATTCCTGCCAATCATGCCCCTGATGCCCCGGGGCCCCTTCGCTCCTATAGACTCATAATGGAACAAAAAGCTTCAAAAATCTTCTTCTCTGAAACCACAGGGCCCAGTACTGAGATATTTGGCATGTAGCAACGGCAAGTGGTCACCTACATCATTCCTGCCAATCATGCCCCTGGTGTCCAAACAGGCCACGCCCCGGGGCCCTTTAGCTCCTATAGACTCATAATGGAAAAAAAGCTTTAAAAATCTTCTTCTCTGAAACCACAGGGCCCCGAGCTGAGATATTTGGCATGTAGCAACGGCAAGTGGTAACCTACATAATTCCTGCCAAGCATGCCCCTGGGGTCCAAATTGGCCACACCCAGGGGCCCCTTAGCTCCCATAGACTTATAATGGAAAAAAAGCTTCAAAAATCTTCTTCTCTGAAACCACAGCGCCCAGAGCTTAGATATTTAGCATGTAGCAATGGCAAGTGGTCACCTACATAATTTCTGCCAATCATGCCCCTGGGGTCCAAACGGGCCACGCCCCGGGGCCCTTTAGCTCCTATAGACTCATAATGGAAAAAAGCTTCAAAAATCTTCTTCTCTGAAACCACAGGGCCCAGAGCTGAGATATTTGGCATGTAGCAACGGCAAGTGGTCACCTACATAATTCCTGCCAATCATGCCCCTGGGTTCCAAATTGGCCACACCCCGGGGCCCCTTCGCTCCAATAGACTCATAATGGTAAAAAAGCTTCAAAAATCTTCTTCTCTGAAACCACAGGGTCCAGAGCTTAGATATTTAGCATGTAGCAATGGCAAGTGGTCACCTACATAATTCCTGCCAATCATGCCCCTGGGCCGGGGCCCCTTCGCTCCCATAGACTCATAATGGAACAAAAAGCTTCAAAAATCTTCTACTCGGAAACCACAAGGCCCAGACTGGATTCATTAAAAGACCTGGTGCCATTTGGTTATGTTCCGGCAAATGAAAGGCCTCGTGCATTCAGAGAAGTTCAAGGTTCTTCTGGCCAAGACTTTTCTGCACTGGGAGGCGCCACTGCAATGGACTAGGTTGACTAGCTCTATGAATAGTTTTGCTAGCGTACTGTATATTAGTCTTAAGTATATAAGTGGCCTTGAATACTGTACAATCCAGTGTCTGCCAACCAGTTCATTGATTTCACTCTAATATCTATAAAGCTTTGTCTTCCTGACTGTTATAATTTAAAGCATCTATGATTACTTCCTTTGATTAACCCTTAACCTGCTGAATATTCAATTAAGCCGCACCCATTTCTGACTTTGAACCAATCAGATTACTTGATGCAGTTTATTTCTACATATTCGTGGACTGAATGTCAAACAGCGTAGATCCCGATCGGATGGCTTCTTCAGCCATCTGATCTGGATCTACACTGTTTGCAAAGATAGGGATTGTCGCCTGCAGCAGGCTGAAGGTTGAACATTCAGATATCGTTCTTACCTAATTCCCCTGAAGGTTTTTATTTAACCATTATAGCTGCGGATCGACGTCTTAATGACGTTTTCTGTTGTGTAAAATACATGTACACGAAAATGTGTTGCCAAGAGAACAGCGTTCCGACGGAGCCCGCCATTGTCCTGATGAATAAATTAAATAACAGCTAAATAGAAACCAATCATATCATATGATCAAATTAACTTTTTACAAGTCACAAATCACATACTGACAAGTGATGATCCTGATCAGATTGTTTCTAGTGAAACCATCTAATCTGAATCTACGCTGTTTTACCAATGATTGGTCGTGAACAGCAGGACTGACCTTTATGCAAAGAATGAATTATCCAATGCTACGGCCAAATACGTCGGGTTGCGAAATCTTCTCGTGACTCCTCAGCAGCTCGTGAATCGCGATCCACTTTCTGACCGCTATGTTTATGGATGAGCAGGCGCGTGTCAGGACCTGCAGGTGGGCTTGGGCGACCAGCGAGGACTCTGATCAGCCCGCGCATTCGCTGTCTGATCAGAGTCTTCACTGAACGCATGAACATATTATAGGCTACAGTCTGTGCAGGGAGACATCGGCAAAAGGTCTTGTCATGGTGTTAGCTGCTGAGCTTGATTTGGGTCTCTTCTGGTAGCACCGGTCTAGTTAAGGGATTTGTCATGCGCTGGCTCATACACTTCGAACAACGGCGAAGATTAATGTATGCCTTCAATCGGGTGTGAATTGTGCTGACGGAGGTCTCGAGTATCAGGTAAATTTGCTCGCACTATAAGTTACTACTACACATAAATTTGTGAAATTGGAGCAAGTAGTTTTATCATGAGCTTAACAAGTCCGTGCTATTGCATACGAAATACTCGATACCACATTTCCACAACTTTATCCCCAAGCATGGATTGTATGTGCCCGATGGATCAATCAAATGATAAATGCTGCGCCAGACATATGAGGGGAACCATTGAGTTGTATTATAGCAATGGGTCGCACCCTTTCCCGCTCAACAAAGCGCATTTCTTTGCCATATTTGGATTCAGACTTGAACTTTAGCATTTGCTTGTTGAATGGCATGTGGCTAGTTAATTTTATTAATTACTTGTTTAAGAAACTACTGATACTTATAATTTTGAATATTCAAATTAGCCACACCCATTTTTAATTTCAACCAATCAGATTACTTGATTTAACTTATTGCTGCTAGTTCAAAAACTGAATGTCAAACAGTGTGGATCCTGATCAGAAGCCATCTGATCGAGATCCTTACTGTCTGCAAAAGTAGGGCTTGTCGTGGAAAGCGGGACGGGTGTTAAGACAGTGAAGTCACTGATGTATTATAGCATCTTACAATGTTTTTAGTGAAACCTCCCTTATATACTTCAAGTCTGTCGTCGTGTTCGCCTTTTTTCTTGTTTTAATACGTTGGAACTTCGATTATATGAACAGCCTCAGAACCATGAAACCTCGTTTTAGGCAGGGATAGTTCGAGCAGCTGAGGGTTACCCATACTGCCAAGCCATGAGGCTTAATGGGGATGAATGTTTTTATTTTTGTCGACCTAACCAAATAAAGTTATGTTATGTGTATACTCATTAGGGTCAAATCAACGAGGCGAACCCAAGGAGTACACAGAGTATGCCTTTCCAATATAAACTGCAATATATCTCCATAAACAACTTTAGCACATGTATCATGGAGCTATGGGGATATAGGGGCCCAGGAGTGAGTTCGAATTACCCACATTAAGCGATTTATCCAGAAGCGAGTCACTTTAAGTTCCACTGTATTTTGACATGAAGATGCTGTTGTTGGCACAGTTCGCCTTCTATGTGACTTATTATGTTGAACGTATAGGTATAAATTAATTGTGTCTATTCTGCTTTGTCTCAAAGTCTTCTCATTAAGTTCTTCTTTACCATATCATCTCTCAACATAAGACGATACTTACATGATTTGATAATGGCTTGTTTAATTTCAGTTATCTCAGTCCTGCAAATATCTAATTCACGTTATTGACACACACACACAAACACACACAAACACACACACAAACACACTCACACAAAACACGTGCGTGCGCACGCATGCACGCACAATTGAACACGTTTCATACTCCTGCACAAAGACGTAGCGCTCATTACGCACACTACGCATGTGCGTAATACAAATCATTCAATACTAAGGGAGATAATTTAGGACTTGAATCAAATGTTTTCTCCTTGTTGATGGGAAAACTCTTAAAGGAAAGAACTTGCTCCTAGAAGGAGCAGATTCTTTCCCTTAAAAGTGGCCCCATTCGAGATGAGATATTACAAAAAGGTTTCGTTTTTGTTGTCCTTTAGACATAAAAATTAGTTCAACCGCATTGTGCGTAGCTAATTTCTTGGTCTAGTTACGCCCTTGCTGCATACTTTTGACTTATACCTTAACTCATCCAAAACTCTATAAACAAATAGATACATTTTACCAAAACGTTATGTATTGCCTCCATATTTATATACTTTTGTTTTGGTTATGTTCAATGTAATTTTTGTTTTTGTGATTCTTGTTTCAACTTCTAAATGTTTTGTTTTCGACTATGTTGGGGATCTGCTGGAGAGGGATCGGGCTCACGAATGTCACAACTTATCAATGGTGCAACGAATTATGCCTGGCATCACGACCTCGTTTCTGATCATACTACTTGTTGATGTGATTACATGACTCATAGGCGAGCTCACAGAGACGACGTCGTCTTGCCAGCATATCGTCGCATGCATGCGTTCACCTTAAGCATTCAACTTCTTTTACTGATATCATTTCAGCATGAAACTACACATGCTTACATCATACTCTCTTGGCTGCACAGTAATGCTTCCGTTTGTAATCATATTAAGCCTCACACATCGTACAAAATCCTAGATCCGGGCCAAAATGCTGCGAAAAACAAACAAATAACTTTTGTATGCATTCTTGTATTATCTGTTACTGACTTTACGTTATGGCTAAGTATTTTCCTCCTCTGTTGTGGTGACATCAGTCCTAATCCAGGACCAGCGTCTTCGACGTCTTCAGGAAGTCAGAGCAGTTCATCCAGCATGTCCTCTGCCATTTTCAACTCTCTGCAGTTGAACCACCATCTTTCCTTTGTTCAATACAATGTTCAGAGTATCTCAAATAAACTAGACGTCCTACATGCAGAACTCTTCGAATTCGATATCTTAGCATTTACTGAGACATGGCTTAGTCCAACCACTAACACAGATTCTTTGCTTCTCCAATCTTACAATACTCCTGAACGAAGGGACCGTCTGGGCGACGCTCATGGGGGTGTCATCGTCTACGTCAAGGAAGGAATTCGCTATAAACGTCGTAATGACTTAGAAATCGGAGGTATTGAATGCATTTGGATAGAAGTGGCTAATACCAAGAAAAAAATTCTCTTTGGTCTTTTCTACAGGGCTCCAAATTCTGATGCCAACTATTACAGCAACATTGAGGATTCTATTGCTCTAGCTATTGATACTGGTATTGCAGACATTTTAATCACTGGCGACTTCAATTTTAACTACCTTGATTTGCAAACACTTAGGAAAATTGACTCACTCTGTACTCGGTTCTCTCTCCATCAGACTATCTGTCAGCCAACTCACTATACAGAGCATTCTTCTTCTCTTATCGATATCATTCTAGTTAGCAATAAGGAACATATTATTCTTAGCGGTGTTGGAGATCCTTTTCTAAACCAACAAATGCGTTATCACTGCCCCATATTTGGTATTCTTAAATTCGCCAAACCAAGGTTGAAATCATTTGATAGACATATATGGGATTATAAAAATGGTAATTATCATCTGCTACGGGAAAAGGCTTCTGCTATTGACTGGAACTCTTTAATACACGAAAATGTTGATATATATTCCAACAACTTAAAGAATTCCATACTTTCTATTGCAAAAGAATGTATACCAAATCGTACAATCAAGGTCAAACCCTCCGACCCCCCCTGGCTTACATCTTCCATTAAACGCCATATACGCAATCGCAAACGGGCATACAAGAAAGCGCTACGCAGTAATTTAGAACGACATTGGACTAAGTTTAGAGCACTACGTAATCAAATCATTACCATTATACGCGATTCTAAACAAACCTATTTTGATAAAATGGCAGATAAACTCAAATCAGATTCACTTTCCTCAAAGGACTGGTGGGCTACGTTGAAAACATTTATTACCCCCAACTTCAAATCGGTAATGCCACCAATTGAAGCTGAAGGACGAATTTATACAGACGACACAGACAAAGCAACCGTCCTCAATACATTCTTTCAAGGCCAATCTCAGCTAAACGATACAAACGCCTTTCTTCCCAACTTGCCTGAACCTTCTTACCATACCAATTTAAGTACCATTACTCTCACGCCACCTGACGTACAATCAACCATGCAGTCTCTCAAAGTAGGAAAAGCCTCCGGACCAGACGGTGTAAGCAATCATATTCTGAGAGAACTGTCGAATGAACTCTCTTCCCCTTTCTGTACTCTGTTCAACCAATCTCTACGTTATGGAATCTTCCCTACGTCTTACAAAGACGCTAATGTTTCTCCGGTTCCGAAAAAAGGTGATTTATCTATTGCTTCCAACTACCGCCCAATTTCTTTACTTAATTCTGAAGCAAAAGTTTTCGAGAGACTTGTTTTCAAGCACCTATTCAATCATCTTCAAAACAACAACATCTTATCTTCTCTTCAGTCCGGGTTTATGCCAGGGGACTCTACTGTAAATCAGCTTACATTCCTATACCATACCTTCTGCGAAGCACTCGATGCTGGCAAAGAAGTAAGAGCTGTTTTCTGTGACATCAGCAAAGCATTCGACCGTGTCTGGCACAAAGGTCTTGTGTTCAAACTAAAAGCTGCTGGTGTCACAGGATCAGTTCTTCATTGGTTCAATAGCTATCTTTCAGATAGAAGACAGCGTGTTGTACTACCAGGTGGTTCCTCCGACTGGACATTTATAAGGGCAGGTGTACCTCAGGGGTCAATTTTAGGCCCCCTACTCTTCTTATTGTACATTAATGATATTGTCAACGACATCGGCTCAAATATTCGTCTTTTTGCTGATGACACTAGTCTCTTCATAATTGTAAACGATCCTGTCTCAGCTGCTACATGTCTTAACTCAGATCTTGACAAAATTTCAAGATGGGCTGCAACCTGGCTCGTAGCTTTCAACCCATCAAAGAGTGCAGCTTTTCTTATGTCACGTAAGTTAATCAAACCAAACCACCCACCTTTATTCATGCAAAACATTCAGATTGATGAAGTTAACTCCCACAAACACCTAGGTTTATACTTTTCACAGGATTGTTCTTGGCACAAACAAATAGATTATATAAAAGAGAAAGCATGGTTTAGAGTAAATGTAATGAGGAAACTTAAGTTCAAGCTTGATAGAAAATCGTTAGAAACCATTTACATAGCGTTTATAAGACCAATCCTTGAGTATGCAGATGTTATTTGGGATAATTGCACTCAGTACGAAAAGAATGAACTTGAAAAAATCCAAATTGAAGCAGCAAGGATAGTAACAGGCTCAACTATACTAGTCTCCTTGAATAAATTGTACCAAGAAGTCTGTTGGGAAACACTTCAACAAAGGCGATTTAATCACAAACTTACATTATTTTACAAAATGTCCAACAACTTAGCACCGACCTATCTTTCGACCCTTGTTCCACGACCAGTTAGCACTATATCCCGTTATAACTTGAGAAACTCAGACAATCTTCAAACCATTCGAGCTAACACAAACCTTTACTACAATTCATTTTTGCCGTCAACCCTCAGAGAATGGAACAAACTACCAGCAGAAGTCAGACAACTGCCAACCCTAAATTCTTTTAAATACTACCTGAGCAAAGATAGACGCAAGGTACCAAAACATTACTACCACGGAAATAGGAAGGCTCAGGTATTACACACACGTTTACGTACTGGGTGTAGCTCACTCAACATACAACTGTTCATGAAAAATATAATAGATTCACCACTTTGTCCTTGTGGTAGTATAGAAAACCCTCAACACTACTTCTTTCACTGCGGACTTTTCCAAGCACCTCGTACAATCCTCCTCAACGCAGTAGAAATGATCCAAACACCCTCACTAAATCTTTTACTGTATGGTGATTCAGGTTTGTCGCACGAGGCAAATTGTTTATTATTTGAACATGTACAAAAATTTATTGTTCAAACTAAGCGTTTTTGATGAATTCTGCATGCTTTGTTAATCAATAAGTCCGGCAAAACTGTGTGCCTGTATCCCAATCCTCTCCTCAACATAGTCCGTTCGTTTTTTTTTTTCTTTCTCTTTTCTTTTTCTTTTCGTCACTCATATTTTCCGCATTATCTCTGTATTTATTCAGTATGTTCAACTAGTAAAAGCCGCCACCAAAGTTACAGTTACATGATGTTAAGGAGAAGAACCCTATAAGCTGATGCTTTCGTTCTAATCCTTTCAAAAGTCACTGTTTGCATATGTGTATGAGTTGTGTTGTATACCTTTCTGAATAAAATATGTTTAAACTAAGGCCCAGAGCTTAGATATTTAGCATGTAGCAACGGCAAGTGGTCACCTACATAATTCCTGCCAATCATGCCCCTGGTACCCAAAAGGGCCACGCCCCGGGGCCCTTTAGCTCCTATAGACTCATAATGGAAAAAAAGCTTCAAAAATCTTCTTCTCTGAAACCACAGGGCCCCAAGCTGAGATATTTTGCATATAGCAACGGCAAGTGGTAACCTACAAAATTCCTGCCAATCATGCCCCTGGGGTCCAAATTGGCCACACCCCGGGGCCCCTTAGCTCCCATAGACTCATAATGGAAAAAAAGCTTCAAAAATCTTCTTCTCTGAAACCACAGGGCCCAGAGTTTAGATATTTAGCATGTAGCAACCGCCAGTGGTCACCTACATAATTCCTGCCAATCATGCCCCTGGGTTCCAAATGGGCGACGCCCCGGGGCCCCTTCGCTCCCACAGACTCACAATGGAACAAAAAGCTTCAAAAACTTCTACTCGGAAACCACAAGGCCCAGAGCTTAGATATTTAGCATGTAGCAACGACAAGTGGTCACCTACATAATTCCTGCCAATCATGCCCCTGGGGTCCAAATGGGCCACGCCCCGGGGCCCTTTGGCTCCTATAGACTCATAATGGAAAAAAGCTTCAAAAATCTTCTTCTCTGAAACCACAGGGCCCAGACCTCAGGTATTTGACATGTAGCAATGGCAAGTGGTCACCTACATAAATCCTGCCAATCATGCCCCTAGGGTCCAAATGGGCCAGGCCCTGGGGCCCCTTAGCTCCCATAGACTCAAAATGGAAAAAAAAAACTTCAAAAATATTCTTCTCTGAAACCAAAGGGCCCACAGTTTAGATATTTAGCATGTAGCAAGGGCAATTGGTCACCTACATAATTCCTGCCAATCATGCCCCTGGGTTCCAAATGGGCCACGCGCCTGGGCCCCTTTGCTCCCATAGACTCATAATGGAAAAAAGCTTAAAAAATCTTCTTCTCTGAAACCACAGCGCCCAGAGCTTAGATATTACGCACATAGCAATCGCAAGTGGTCACCTACATAATTCCTGCCAATCATGCCACTGGGATCCAAAAGGGCCACGCCCCGGGGCCACTTAGCTCCTATAGACTCATAATGGAAAAAAAGCTTAAAAAATCTTCTTCTCTGAAACCACAGGGCCCAGAGCTTAGATATTTAGCATGTAGCAATGGCAAGTGGTCACCTACATAAATCCTGCCAATCATGCCCCTGGGGTCCAAATGGGCCACACCCTGGGACCCCCTTAGCTCCCATAGACTCATAATGGAAAAAAGACTTCAAAAATCTTCTTCTCTGAAACCACAGCGCCCAGAGCTTAGATATTTAGCATGTAGCAACGGCAAGTGGTCACCTTCATATTTCCTGCTAATCATGCCCCTTGGGTCAAAATGGGCCACGCCCGGGCTAAAAATAGAAAATTCTTTAAACGACTTCTCCTGCTTAACAAGTGGATGGATTTTGAAATTGTTTCACAGGAATAATCCTTTGATGACCCTCTACCAAAATTGCTCAAACCGTTCAGCTCTGGTGAACAAAATGGCCGCCAGAGCTAAAAATAGAAAAACCTTTAAACAACTTCTTCTCCTTAACCAGTGGATGGATTTTGAAATTATTGCACAGGAAGGTTTCTTGGGTGCCCCTCTACTAAAATTGCTCAAACCAATCCGCTCGGGTGAACAAAATGGCCACCAGAGCTAAAAATAGAAACACCTTTAAAGGACTTCTTCTCCTTAACAAGTGGATGGATTTCAAAATTACTTGACAGGAATGTTCCTTGGGTGACCCTCTACCAAAATTGCTCAAACCGTTCCGCTCGGGTGAACAAAATGGCCACCAGAGCTAAAAATAGAAAAAGCTTTAAACGACTTTTTCTCCTTAACTAGTGGATGGATTTTGAAATTACTTCACAGGAATGTTCCTTCGGTGACCCTCTACCAAAATTGCCCAACCGTTCGGCTCGGGTGAACAAAATGGCCGCCAGAGCTAAAAATAGAAAAAGCTTTAAACGACTTTTTCTCCTTAACCAGTGGATGGATTTTAAAATTATTTCACTGGAAGGTTCCTTGGGGGATCAACTACCAAAATTGCTCAAACTGTTCAGTTTTAAACCCCATTGGTTTCATTGGGCAGCAGGGCTTGAGATGTCATTTCATCAAAAATGACTTTTACTTCTCAAAATGACTTCTTCTCCTAAACAGGCAGACTGATTTTGAATTAATTTCACAGAAATGGTCTTTGGGTCCAACCAAAATTGCTCAAACCCTCCACTCCACCATATATTACCCACAATTCCGTTTGTACAATAGGATCAGGTGAGCGATCCAGGGCCATCATGGCCCTCTTGTTCAATGTTCAAAGGGCAAAAACTCCAAAAGTATGCAATCCAGAGTTATGGTTCATGCACTCTGCACATTGTCTCAGTGTTTTACATTTGTGTGAAGTTTAATGAAAAAATCTCAAACTCTTTTTGCGTTATGATGAATAACAGAAGTACAGAATCACAGAAGGACAAGGCAAATCCAATATAGCCCCCACTTTTTCAAAGTGGGGCTATAACAAAACGTTCTTCTGAGTTATTTTTAATTTGGCAATATGCGGTTTGTGATTAACTGAATAATACGCACCAGACAGCCAAAAAATCTTGAGAAAGTTGCAAAAATGAACTCTTGAAGAAATAGTCACTAAATTCTACAGTTGCACCCAACAGGCCCATTGGATGATTTGGTTGGTTGGTTGATTTGAGGTTTAACGTCCCCGTCAACACTGTAAATCTCTGGTTCGCCCCTCATGTAAAAAGCGGGCACAATCGCTACAGGTTAAGGCAAAATGGGAAGAAAGAAATTTTCTGGTCCTGCAACTTGCGCTGTTAAAAGTCTGATATTTGTGACCGGCACTTAATACAAAATCTTATGCTATGCACCAGACACTCATTCAAGAACTGGCATGCCCCGCTTGTACTATTTGCAAGATTAATCATTTTCACAAAATGTGCAATAGATGAAATCTTCAAGGGACCTGTACTATATAACTTCTGCCATTGAAGCACACCTCCTTATGGAGTACCGTAAGAATCCTAAAAATTCGGACACTTCGAGAATTGCTGTAATTCTCCTAAAATGTTAAACAAATTTAATTTCATGATCCAGCAAAGTGTCAAAAAGGTGCAGGTCGAATGGCAAGCAGTGTGGGCCCTGATCAGACTGTTTCCGAAAGAGCAGTCTGATCTGGGTCTACATGTACGTTGTTTGCTTAGGTCTATCTGCCCAAATACTTAGGATCATTACGGTAAGGCTTCTTAGCACACTTTGTTTGTGGTGGGAATGTTTTAAATTGACAGTCTTTTTTTTGTTAAGGGCCCGTCACACTCAGACAAAGACCTCAAAGACCGCACTGCGTTCTTAAAACATAAACTACGCAGGGAGAACGTGATGAAATACAGGAAAAATCACAGTTTTCAGGTTGGTTCTACGTCCTTTCTACCACCATGTCAGGATGCCACTGCGTCTAACACACACCAGCTACGTTTTGTCGTGCGCTTGATCAGGCATACACCTCATCCTTTGCGTTTTTACTACGTTCTTCCAAAGACCTTTGAGACAACACCACGTGCTTAGTGCGCGTTTACCACCATCAGTCTGTCATCATCATCATCATCAACGGATTTTTGATTAACGTGCAGGTACAGGGGCAACGTCCACATAAGTGGGCCCCCTTCCAGGTAGCTGGCTTGCTGCACGCATGGCAGATCTTACACCAGATCTCCAGGCTTGTCTATCATGAGGATCGATAGCAGAGAGCTTCCATTCTCTGCAATCCCTTTCTGTTAGTTGCTTCCAGGTCATCTTGGGCCTTCCTGGCCCTTGCTTTCCACTTACCTGTATGTCACAGGCAGTCTTGATTGCACCGTTGGAGCGTTCCACATGTCCATACCAGCGAAGTCTTCTCTCTTTCAGGATGAGGTCCAGGTCCTCAATGCCAAGACGCTCAAGTAACTCACTGGACCTGATGGTGACAGTGTCCTGTGGCTTGACATTGCAGATCTGTCTGATCATTGCCCTGTCATTTCGCTGTAGACGTTGGAGGTTTGGCTTTGTCAATGGCCATGTCTCACTGGCATGGAGCATTGCGCTCCGCACACAAGAGCTATACACACGGCCACGTGTCTTGAACGAGAGGTGGCGGGAAGAGAGAACTGGTAGCAACTCCTTGAATTTCTTCCAGGCTGTTTTCACACGTGATGTAGTTGAAAGGTCGCAACCACCCCCTGCAGAGAGCATATCACCTAGGTAGCAGAAGGAAGCTACAACCTCCAGATTGTCTGATCCGACTTGAACTTCCCTCTGTGGTCTGCCATCTAAGGGGCGTGCAGTTCCTTGGCACCGTGTACACCTGTACTCAGGGTCCTCTATCAAGCGTTTGAGCCCACTGCATTTCTTGTGCACCCAGAACTTGCAGCCATTACAAAAGATACTGTTGCTGCCCACTCCAGTGCGACATACAGCGCATGGGAACTGGCCTGTACTCTGCAAGAGGTCCAGACCTGTACCACAGATCATGATCTTTGTCTTTCCTGCATTCACTCTCAGCCCTTTCGCCTCCATTGCGTCTTTCCAAGTTAAGAGCCTCCTGACACATTCCTCAAGGGATTCAGCTATGATGACAAGGTCATCAGCATACAGGTCCTACCAGGGGACTCCAGAGCGGAACTCGCATGACAAGGCTTCAAGCACAATGATGAAAAGCAGTGGGCTGAGAACAGAGCCTTGATGAACACCCACCTTCACCTCGAATTCTTCACTGTAACCATCACCAACGCGGACACAGCTCGGAGCATTTGCGTACATCCCTTGGACCAGTTTCACAATCCACTCGTCCACTCCAAGTTTTCTTAGTGCCCACCAGATGACTTTCCGAGGCACTCGATCAAATGCCTTCTCCAGGTCTACAAAAGCCATGTAGAGTCTCATGTTGGCCGCCAGATACTTCTCTTGCAGCTGTCGGACAACAAAAATTGCATCTGTTGTGCCTCTTCCTGGGACGAAGCCGAACTGGGAATCGTCGATGGACACCAACTGCCTAATGAGGCCATCCACAATCCTTTCCAGGACTTTCATGACCTGTTCTGTCAGCTTGAGACCACGGTAGTTGCCCCGTTCCAATGCATCGCCCTTGCCCTTGTAGAGACAGACAATGAAACTCTGTTCCCAGTCAGAGGGTACCTTCCCATCACGGATGATTGCAGCTGCAAGGTCATGGATCATCGAGGCACCCGCATCACCTGCAGCTCTTATCATCTCCACCACTATGCCAGAGGGACCAGGTGCTTTGCCAGTCTTCATCTGAGAGATAGCCTTCTTAACCATATCAATAGTGATTGGGATGGGTGACCCTTCCACTGGTGGTTCATCAGACAGGTGGTCTGGGTCCCAGTCGAACTCAACATTGAGTAGCCTTTGGTAGTGTTCTAACCAGGCCCTCTGCTTTGAGTCATCACTCATTGACATCTCCCCTGCATCATTCTTTACTGGTTTGTCACCTACAACATCGGCATTCTCTCTTCTCATCTGGTTAGCAAGGCGGTATACTTCTGTGGACTTAGGGTCAATATTCTTGTAGATCTCCTTCTCAGCTTCTTGGCGAGCATGGTGCACCGCACGTCTGGCTATGCGTTTGGCCGCAAGATATGATGCACGGGTGCCCTTACCAGTCTTCCAAGCTTTAAAGGCTTGCGGCTTGGCTGCTATGACCTTATTAACATCTTCATTCCACCACCAGGTTTTGCGACGCCAGCGGTGGGGCCGAGTTGTGCCACACACCTCTTCAGTTGTCTTGAGCAGACCGGTCTTGATGCTGTTCCATATATCCTCAGTGGTAGCATCTGCTACACCTGCCGAAGCACTCACATGCTGGCTGAAAACCTGAAAACTGGCTGTCATAGTGGCCGAATTGAAATCGTCTTTCAACCGGAAGCCAAGGGCGCACCCAACAAGATCTAGGTTGCCTTCTAGTCCTTCTCGGTCTTATCCTCCTTAATAACACAAGGGCAGCCTGCGCATCAAGCAGAGTTTGGTTATCTTGGAACAACGCACACTGCAGAAGAACGTTTTGATTCTGTGTGTTCATGATAAAAGTTGAAACACAAGTGAAAATGTGAGAAATTTGGTGAAGTATTTATATTTAATTGCTTGACGTGACATGGACACTATGAGAACTTGCTGCAAATGTCAAACGGACGTGTTAAGCACCGAACGAACGTGTAACAAAAGTAATGTTGTCTTATACAACGTGGTATGAACGTACTTTTGCCTTTGCAGAAACGTGGAACGGTTGTGGTGGGTACGCGATTGATGTGGTATGAACGTCGTATGAATGCACTGCAATCTTTTCCGTCCATACCAGGTTTGTACTATGTCAATGTAGACCATATTAGGTTCGTGCTCCCTTAGTACTACATCAATGCCGTTGTTTCCATGTCCTTACTGAGTCCTTACTGCGTCCTTATTCAATCACGTCCTCGCCACGTTCTTTTTTTTTTTTTTTTGAACATGTTTAAAAATCATCCGCGTCAGCCAAGACCCTAAAGATCGCATCATTCCTTTACGGTTTCTACTGCGTTCCTTGTATGTCGTTCAAGTTCGTACTACGGCGGCCTGGTTTTACATTGACGCAGTGGGAACTTGGTCTAGTGTGACTGGGGTTTAAGTCACAGTTTGGAGCAACTTTTACAGCTGATTTAGACCTTTTAACATGAAGCATTTGGCTCAGTTACTCCTGTGGACACGAAAGCGTTCAAACTCTGTTCAAGTACCTTTCAATGAATCTCTTTGCATCAACTTAGTTTTACAAGCAAATGTCATCCATCAAAGTTGTCTAAAACTGGATCAAGCAATATTCATTGATTGGTCTTATTGTGGCAAGCACTTTTTCCATTTTTAGATCTGATTGACATTCATAATGTATTCTGATTGGACAGTGAAGTGTCTACAATGAAATATACAACACTTTGAGTTTTGAATTTATTCCTGTCTTGCAGTTGACTGTCAGGATGTCAGGAAATATTGAATGAAACATCAGATCAAAATGAAATGAAACTCATCAAAGTTTGAACGGATTTGTGTCCACAGGTGTATCTTTTCTGTTTGTTTGATTTGAGGCTTAACATCCCCTCAACACTGTATATATGTAGGTCATTTTGGAGAGTCAGACATTGCTTCCAATTTTGTGGGACTTTTACCCAACATTGAGATGAAATGACATCTCAAGCCCTGTCGCCCAATGAAACCAATAGGGTTTATATTAAGCATGGATGGTCTCACTCGCACCACTTGTCCTGGGCAGGCTTAGATCCTCTAAGTGGTTTACCAGTACTCGTGTGTGGGTCGGTTTCAGCTCTACAGGGGAAGCATCATGCAACCCATCATTCTATTTCTTCAAGCCCCGTTGGGCAGGTGCCATTGCCTTTCTTTAACTCTGATTTATAACTGAGTCTGAGAGTTGAAGATACTTGTGTGCTGATGCCATGGTTCAGTAGGTCACTTGGTTGTGCTGAACAAAGTCATCTCAACCACCTTTCTTTTATCTCAAGTTTCTCAACCATCACGGAAACTTAGCTGTATAATTTTGACCCCCTTAAACCCCACTTTTATGTACATGTAGTAAAATTGTGGTTAACAGGGGTATACATTATTTTTTCTGCTCAAAACCATAAATTGTGGGTATTCGTTATAAATTTTTCGGATAAAAATCTTGATATATTTGTCGTAGTCCAAATAGGAATTTAGCCAGATCCGGAATCTGGCTAGGCCAAATAGGAATTCTTATTTGGCCTAGGCAGATTCCGGATCTGGCTAAATTAATATTTAGTTTAGCCAGATTCCGGATCTGGCTAAATTCTGTTAAGTCCAAATAAGAATTCCTATTTGGCTGGGCAGATTCTGGATCTGGCTTAGCTGTTCGGCCAAATAGGAATCTTGTTGTTCTATAAATAATAGTATTGGACTGGATATATCTTTCAAGATGTGTGTTGCCCTGTTGCTAATCTTAACCCTTGTGCTGAAGAAGCCATCTGATCAGTATCTACATTGTTTGCCATTCAGATTGTGAATTTGTTGCAATAACTTGCATCAAGTTATCTGATTGGTTGATAATCGGTAGTGGGTGTGGGCATATATCAATATTCAGCAGGACAAGGGTTAAAAATAATTTACTTGCTCTTTGGTGTAGTTGGAAGCAAAAGGAATATAAAATTCCGTTCTAAGGAAAAAATAGAAATTTTATAAATTCTTTTTCATGAACAGCCATAAAATTGGTTATAGGTAGGTAAATTTCACTGGGTCAGTAGAGTTACTGCAAACAAAATATTTTAAGGTTTGTCTCATGTTTTAAAAGACAAATAAGATATTATCATTTTTATAAGAGTAAATTCAATTATAAGAACCAATTCATTAAACAAAGTTTTCTTCTCTCATCAACAATTTTTCTAATGGCCCCCACCCATCGGGGCTTGAAGAAATATATGGGCTGCATGATGCTTCCATGCAGAGCTGAAACCGACCCGCACATAAGTACTGGAAAACAGCTTAGAGGATCTAAGCCTGCCAAGGCAAAGCGGTGCGAGTCGGCCCGCCCATGCTTATAAACCCTATTGGTTTCATTGAGCGACAGGGCTTGAGGTGTCATTTCATCTCAATGTCGGCTAAAAGTTCCACAAAATTGGAAGAAACGTCTCCAAAATGACTTTTACAGTGTTGACGGGGACGTTAAACCTCAAATCAAACAAACAAAATTAACTATTGTTATTATCTACTCTTTAAAGACATACAATATTTTTTCATCATTATTTCTGCTTTTAAACTGCTTTTAGATTATCTAAGGGTGAAAATCTATGTTTAACCCTTTACCACTCAGATCCCTGAGTGGTAAAGGGTTAATGCAGAAAATGCCAACTGACCAAAATAATGTTTTTTTTCATCATTTTATTGCAAGAAACAATATTTCAGATATAATTAATGCATTTTAGACTAAAATTCAGTATGTTCCCAGATTTCAGTTAACCCTTTACCACTCAGATACGTGTTTTTACGTGTCTGCACCCGACCCCCCCATTTTAAGCCCCAGAAGCACCTAAAATCTGCATTTCTACCCCTGGATAGCTATGTTTGCTTTAGGATTTGTTGGGCAAAAAAGTGACCTGTTTTTTCGCGCGCCTCCCCACTAAAAATATTCTAGGGGGGATTGAAGGGGGGCAACGCCCCCCTCACATCCCGAAAAATTATGGGTTTATAGCCCAACCGGCCACAAAAAATCATATCCGAGAGTGTCTGGGGTCAAAAATGCCTGAAAATTGATGCTGATAAAACATGCTGCAAACAGTGAAAATGGCCAGTGCCAAACACCTTAATTGTTGCCTTGACAGCTGTGTGAAGATAAAAATGTGGTAAAAAATTCATGTGAAAACACACTTTTTGCCAACTTTGAGATGCCCCCTCTTTACCATGACAACAATGATCAAGTCATGAAAGCTTGCATTTGAAAGGCTACTGCCCAATGAACATTCATACCGAGTTTGGTGTAAAACAGACCATCCATTATGAAACCATGGCTTTTTGAAGTTGCTGTCAGGTGCAACACTGTGAAAATCAGCGAAATTCACAAAATCCCTGAGTGGTAAAGGGTTAAAAGCAGAAAATGCCAACTGACCAAAATAATGTTTTTTTTTCATCATTTTATTGCAAGAAACAATATTTCAGATATAATTAATGCATTTTAGACTAAAATTCAGTATGTTCCCAGATTTCAGTTAACCCTTTACCACTCAGATACGTGTTTTTACGTGTCTGCACCCGACCCCCCCATTTTAAGCCCCAGAAGCACCTAAAATCTGCATTTCTACCCCTGGATAGCTATGTTTGCTTTAGGATTTGTTGGGCAAAAAAGTGACCTGTTTTTTCGCGCGCCTCCCCACTAAAAATATTCTAGGGGGGATTGAAGGGGGGCAACGCCCCCCTCACATCCCGAAAAATTATGGGTTTATAGCCCAACCGGCCACAAAAAATCATATCCGAGAGTGTCTGGGGTCAAAAATGCCTGAAAATTGATGCTGATAAAACATGCTGCAAACAGTGAAAATGGCCAGTGCCAAACACCTTAATTGTTGCCTTGACAGCTGTGTGAAGATAAAAATGTGGTAAAAAATTCATGTGAAAACACACTTTTTGCCAACTTTGAGATGCCCCCTCTTTACCATGACAACAATGATCAAGTCATGAAAGCTTGCATTTGAAAGGCTACTGCCCAATGAACATTCATACCGAGTTTGGTGTAAAACAGACCATCCATTATGAAACCATGGCTTTTTGAAGTTGCTGTCAGGTGCAACACTGTGAAAATCAGCGAAATTCACAAAATCCCTGAGTGGTAAAGGGTTAAAAGCAGAAATAATGATGAAAAAATATTGTATGTCTTTAATGAGTAGATAATCTATGTTTTAGAGTGAAATAAAAAACTGATCCTCACCTTACATGGGTCATGCATTTTCCCTGTATAAAATTGGGACTTCATGGCATAGAGTTGATCATTGAGGCAATTCTAATGAGTACACACAGCATACATTAATAAAATAAAATACTAAAATCTCCTAAACACCTCGCTATTTCTTATATAGAGGATTTCCCAAGGGGCTCAAGAAAGGCTTCGACTCAGCCATAGTAAACGAGCCATCGATGTTTGAGCGATCGAAGTTCTACTGTACATGTATTTACATTCTTGACTTGGTGTACATTCATGGCACATCCCTCACTGAAATATGTTTGTTTTATAGGAGTTGATGAACAAACTACTGCATGACCAGCCTGACGACCCGCTCGTGTATCTGATCAGACTGCTCTACAGAAAAGCTGCTCTACCTGTTCCAAAGGTGAGAAAAATATTCAAAATGAACCCAGGTATTTAAAGCAACGTTACTGAATAAGGTAAACAGCTGTATGCTAAAATGGGGTTTGTCATATTGCCAGAACAAGCATCTTCCAGTTAAGATTTTTTTATTTTTCTCATTTCTAGTCCGAACATAGATTGTGGGTGCTCATTAAAGCTGCCTCAGGGAGGGGGTTCTAACGAGTACCCACAATCTATATACACCACAACCTCCTTATAACACTATTAATGGGGTTCAAAACAGAAACCGTGTTGGCTAAACAACCATGTTATATTCAAACATAAATGTATAGATTATATTGAAAAATGACCATTTATGGTCATTTTTCTATATAACCTATAAATTTCTGTAAAATCATTTTTCAATATATCTATACATTTTTTGGGATGCATCTTGAAACAGTGTTATATCACAAACAGTGTTATAATGAACCATGTTTTAGCGAGGCTGTGGTGTATATGTATTTGAGCAAAAGAAAGGAAATTAAATTATCATATGACGTCGCGTCTGAGAGTGTAATAACGCCATGTATTATTTTGATAATCCACTAGTGGATTAAATATGCAAATTAGCTAGATACGTCCCGTAACATTACATGTACGGCGTCCTTAACGATTTCGCTTTTACTAACGGCTGAATATTGACATTTTTGTAAACAATGGTGAATAAAATGCCTTTTAAATGTCATATGATAAATAGAATCTTGCTTTCGTGCTCACGCATTATTAAATTTATTAAACTCGGCAAAGCCTCGCATTTTATCCATTTTCATCAACTCGCTTAATAAATTCAATAATACATGAACACTCATGTAAGATCCTCTATGAACACCCTGTAAACCTCACTTTGCCCTAGATACATGTACAGGTGTTTAGAGGGTTGTTTATTACATGGACTTGTTATCATGAGGTGCGTTCAACAACGGGAGTGCCCGCCAAGGCTCGTCTGTGCCTCCTGAATGCAAGCGCTTGTCTAATCGCCCACAAGCACTTGCGATACAGTCTGAAAGGTGTATCATTGGGTACTGAATCCTTTGCTCATGCATGAAGGGAATGGAGGTTCAGTCTCGGCTGAATCGGCGCAGAAAGTAGTTTGTTTAGAGCCGTCTGAACACGTATTAACTACCTTCCACAGAACTTTTTGCCAGGTCCTCAGACAGAACTAGCAGAATTAAACTTCTGATAGACTAGGAAGCTGACAAACAGTCTAAGGTCGCCATTTTGAAACGGCTAGCGCCCACGGTCGTTCAATAGTGTGCTTTTTGTTTTTCAAGCGTTCAAGCAAGCACTTGCATTGTTGAATACACCACTGATAGTTAAGTAGTCGAAAAAGTAACTGAGCTGACAATTACACTATCAAGTACCATGGTATATTGTCATTTAAGGCCTATCACTCTGTGGATTCTCACCTCGCTCGGGTCATATGTGTTCAAAAGAAATAAGAATATTTGAAATATTCTTTCTTCTTATACACACAATCCTTTATAACTCTGTTCATTATAACAATGTTTTGGATGTGACATGGTTTAAAGATACATGTACATATTTATCCACAAAATGTGTAGATTATAAACATTACACAAACACGCCTATACAAATACATTGTCACCTTTATTACGGAAAAAATGAACATTTTATGATGAAAAATTGTGATATTTTTCATATTTTTGCTCAAAATATAGATTGTGGGCACTAGTTAGAACTGCCTCATCGAGCAGAAATAAGAAAAATAAGGTATACCCCCAGAAACCCCAGTTTTACTATATAAAAGTGGGGTTCAAGTGGGTCAAAATTATATAGGCGTGTTTTTTTGTGATGAAATGTTCATAAATAGATACAAAATAGATATTGGTATTTAATTTAACACAGTTTCTTCATTGGACCCCAGCAACAAACATTGAAAACAGCATGCTGTAGTGATCCTATGTATTGGGACAGGCAGGCCCAAGTAAACAGTGCAGACCCAGATCAGACTGGAGCAGTCTGATCAGGGTCTTCACTAAGGCCGACATGATTAATCATATAATCGATTGATCGATCGATAAATTCCACAAAAATGATTATCATTTCTGATTTGCTTTAAATCGATTACTTGATGGGTACAATTTACTACCCAAAGTTATGCCTAAAATTGCTGGATGAGTGGCAAACAGTGCAGACCCTGATGAGATGCCGCATTCTGCGGCATCTCATCTGGGTCTACACTGTTAGCTTAGGGCTGTCTGTTCAAATATACAAATGGTAAAGTGCAACATATGGTAAGAATTATGCGCAGACAGAAAGCCAGACAGGTAAAATTATGACAAAAACCTTAGCGACTACTAATCGATTATCGATCGCAACGACAGGACTGATAATCGATTATCTTCTCAGCTCCGATTAGCCAGCCCTAGTCTACACTGTTTGCCATTCCATCTGCTCCTTTTGGACTCCTTGCTGGGTCATGAAACAAATTTGGTAAAATTTTAGGAGAATTACTGCAAGTCCTCAGGGTGTCAGATAGGGCTGGCTAATCAGAGCTGAATAGATAATCGATTAACAGTCCTGTCATTGCGATCGATAATTGATTAGTAATCGCTAAGGTTTTCGTCTTAATTTTACCTGTCTGGCTTTCTATCTGAGCATGACTCTTACCATATGTTGTACTTTACCATATTTACCGGTATATTTGAACAGGCCTGAGCAAACAGTGTAGACCCAGATGAGACGCTGCAAAATGCGGCATCTCATCAGGGTCTGGATTGTTTGCCACTCATCCAGCTATTTTAGGCATAACTTTGGGTAGTAAATTGTACCTATCAAGTATTTGATTAAAAGCAATTCAGCAATGATAATCATTTTTGTGGAATTAATTGATCGATTAATCGATTATATGATTAATCATGTCAGCCTTAGTCTACACTGTTTGCCATTCCATCTACTCCTTTTGGACTCCTTGGATCATGAAACAAATTTGTTAAAATTTTAGGAGAATTACTGCAAGTCCTCAGGGTGTCAGGATTTTTAGGATTTTTATGGCAGTTCTCCATATGAGGATTGCAAGGATAAAGAAGGGATAATTTTCCTTATTTCCTATTAGAAATACATTTAATAGAGGATCTTACATGAGTGTTCATGTATTATTGAATTTATTAAACGAGTTGAGGAAAAGAGATAAAATGCGAGGCTTTGCCGAGCATTTATCCCTTTTCCTCAACAAGTTTAATAAATTCAGTAACACATGATCACAAATGCAAGATTCTGTTTATCATATGACATTTAAAATGTATTTTATTCACGATTGTTTACCAAAATAGCAATATTCCGCCATTAGTAAACGCGACGTCGTTAAGGACGTTGTATATGTAGCGTTACGGGGCGTATCTAACTAATTTGCATATTTAATCCACTAGTGGATTATTGAATTTATTATGGCGTTATTACATTCTCAGGCGCGACGTCATATGATAAATACATTTAACCCACTTAATACCGATATTCGTTACAACGAAAAAACTTGTTATAACAACAATTTCATTGGAAACTAATCCTTAACCAAAGATGTGACGCATTAATGGAGATATTTGAATATTTTATAATTATTTATTACGCCAAGACACAAATGTTGTGGATATTTGTTAGAATTGCCTCTGCGAGGCAATTCTAACAAATGTCCACAGCTTTTGTTTCTTGGAGTCACTAACAGGAAGAGTCTTTTATTACCTATTATACTTCTCCTTGTTGGGATTCTTTTTAGTGGCAAATTCGCTATAGCGGCAGATTGTAGAGGAACAAATATTGTCATTATAGTGCAGGTCCTCTGTATATGTTGTGGCTATTTGTTAGTTCCGTCTCGTTGAGACTATGCCACATTTTAACCATAGCAGGTACACCACAACCTCTTTATAACACTATTAATGGGGTCCAAAGTAGAAACCGTGTTAGTAAATCAACCGTGTTATATCCAAACAAAAATATATAGATTATATAGAAAAATGACCATTTATGGTCATTTTTGTCGCACCTGCTATTAGCATGGCGCGATATAGGCGCCCGGTTTTCCGTCCGTTCGTGAGTCCGTCCGTCCGTCCGTCCGTTTGTCAAGGCGTCAACATTTGCGACCACCCTAGCGTTCACCCTGAGGTTCAAGTTTATTTCTCAAGAACTATAAGAGCTTCATTAATGATACTTGGTACAAACTTGTATCTGGGGATGACAACTTACATGCAAGCATCCATATTTGACCTTGACCTACATTTCATGGTTCACTGACTTTGTAAAATATTGCGACCACCCTAGCGTTCACCCTGAGGTTCAAGTTTATTTCTTAAGAACTATAAGAGCTTCATTAATGATGCTTGGTACAAACTTGTATCTGGGGATGACAACTTACATGCAAGCATCCATATTTGACCTTCACCTACATTTCATGGTTCACTGACTTTGTAAAATATTGCGACCACCCTAGCGTTCACCCTGAGGTTCAAGTTTATTTCTTAAGAACTATAAGAGCTTCATTAATGATACTTGGTACAAGCTTGTATCTAGGGATGACAACTTACATGCAAGCATCCATATTTGACCTTGACCTACATTTCATGGTTCACTGACTTTGTAAAATATTGCGACCACCCTAGCGTTCACCCTGAGGTTCAAGTTTATTTCTAAAGAACTATAAGAGCTTCATTAATGATACTTGGTACAAACTTGTATCTGGGGATGACAACTTACATGCAAGTATCCATATTTGACCTTGACCTATATTTCATGGTTCACTGACTTTGTAAAATATTGTGACCACCCTAGCGTTCACCCTAATGGTCAAGTTTATTTCTCAAGAACTATAGGAGCTACATTAATGATACTTGGTACAAGCTTGCATTTAAGAATGGAAACTTTTGTGCAAGCATCTATGTTTGACCTTGACCTACATATCATGGTTGGGAGACTTTGCGCCCCCACAGGCGCGACATAGCCTTCGGCGGAATTATTGTTCTATATAATCTATACATTTTTGGGATCCATCTTGAAACCGTGTTATATCCAAAACCCCATTATAATGAACCGTGTTATAAAGAGGTTGTGGTGTACCCACAACATGTATTTTAATGGGAAAATAAGAAGCATTATGGATCCTAATTTTTTATGCCCCTGCCATTCAAATAATGGTGGAAAGGGTGTATCTGTTAGTCTGTCTCTGTATGCACCTGCAGTGTCTGTGTCCATGTCCATGATTTGCATTTAATTTTTCTAACTGGGCTACCAGGTGCGGACATTCATGTTCTTTGGACACATTTCTAGTATTATCTGAAGATACTGTATGAAAGAGATTTTTGTGGTCATGGAAACTGATAAGATAGGTATTTGATTATACAGTAAAACTTCGATGGCTCGAACACAGATGGCTCGCTTACCATGGCTGAGTCGAACCTGTTCTTGAGTCCCTAGGGAATTTCTGTACATAAGAAATAGGGAGGGTAAAAATTAGGATATTTTCGTCTTTTATCTTGCAAATGTATGCTGTGTGTACTCATTAGAATCGCCTCGATGAGGCGATTCTAATGAATACACACAGCATACATTTTTCGTTATAGAACACAGAAAAAGATGTCCTAAAGTATGTCGTTACGACTACTGGCAGTAGCCCGCAGTGGCTGGAACTACCCCAGTCTCGAACATATTTTCATGGTCCCAAAGGTGTTCAAGCCATTGAAGTTCGACTGTAATTGAATGATAGTTTTTCTTATTTCTTCAAGGGGTGGTTAGTTGAGGCAAAGGTGGCATGTATCTTGCATCACTGGGGTGTCCAACTAATAACGGCTTACAGTTGGACAAGGCCTGCTATTTTTGCAGCAGGTAAGGGTAGAGGGAAGTGTTGTTATTTCTTCTGTTGCTACACTTCCATTCTTTTTCTTCTTTTTTTTATCCCTCACTTTCATCTCCTCTACTATCTCTTCTATCTCTTTTTTCACTTTCTCTGGGAGACCACACAAAATGACCCACAAGAGTTGACATGTTGTTAAGCAAAAACAATCGATCAAATTCTCATTTTTCCATAAAAACCTATGTTGTGGGTACTCATTAGAACCGCCTCTGTGCCACGGTTCTCATGAATACCCACAACATAGGTTTTAATGGAGGATTGACAAAAACCATCCCCCAGTTTTCAAAAAATGCTACTTTTCAGGACTTAAAGCCAGGTACATTAAGGAGAAGTTCCCCTGAGAGACATGGCAGAAGAAGCCCAGATAAAACAACAACACAAGCTTGGGCAGTGGCCAGTGGTCCAGGTAGGAGATATTACTACATTGCTATGAAATGAGCCATATGTCTTAAGAAACCTTTCCTTTGCACTTTGCTAAAAACAGCCTGACCAGCAAAGATCTTAAAATATTATATGAAGTGTGTGTGTTTTAGTTTTACATCCCACCAACACTTAAGGATATATGGAGACGGGCTTTAGTAGAAAGACTCATCCAAAAGTCTAAGAGATGCCTACAATTGATCCCACGGGCCATGTTTGCGAGACGAGTACAGTCGAACTTCAATGGCTCGAACACCTTTGGGACCTCGATAATCTGTTCGAGACAGGGGTAGTTCGAGCCACTAAGGTTACTGTCAGGAGGCATAACAACATACTTTTAGACATCTTTTCGGTTTTCTATAATGAATATGTATGATGTGTGTACTCATTAGAATGGCCTCATCGAGGCGATTCTAATGGGTACACACAGCATGCATTTGCAAGATAAAAGACTAAAATCTCCTTTATTATCCCCCACTATTTCTTATGTAGAGGATTTATCTAGGGGCTCAAGAACGGGTTCGACACATCCATGGTAAACGAGCCATCGGTGTTCGAGCCATCAAAGTTCTACTGTAGCTTATCCACAACACCACAGGTGTAATAATTCCGATTCCCCATCATTATGTATATTTAAAGCGATTTGATTGGTTGAAATTTAAATTTTATAATTTGATAAATTCCATGAGCAAGAATCTCAGGTCTGTTTCATACAGCGACAGGTAGTTATATAACGTGGTATCAAAGAGCACATTTAGAACCTGCGAGTTATGTCATTGTATATAACGGCGTCAACAATGTTCGATTAAAAGATGGAAAACTATTGAAAACATAAATGTTAGAAGACAAATAAATTGACTTTATAGACTTGACGTTTTGTTCGCTTAGATTGTTTTCAAAGATGTCACAAGGATGTGTCATGGTCCTGAAAGATCGAAAATAATTGATTGTACAGGAAACCAGGTGTGCTTTTCTGTCGAAATTTCTCCATTGACTCTCTACTGGGGCTTGGGGTTCTTTGGCCCTGATAGCTCAGTTAGTAGAGTATCCGCTCCGGGGAATAGGAGGTCAAGGGTTCGATCCCGGGCCGCGACATACCAAAGTCGTTAAGAATGGTACTAGCTGCTCCTCGCTTGGCACTCAGATTTACGGGTAGAGCTTGGACTGGTCGACCCAGTGTCAGGATAATGTGACCGGGTGTGGTATCATGTAATGTGTCTGGGACATGATACTTCAGTGAGGCAGCACTATAAAAGTGAGCATTGAGCTCCCTGTCGCAACCAGACACCGTCGTGATATGACTGAAAAATTGTTGAAAGCGACGTTAAACCCGAATTCACTCACACACACATTGGGGTTATTTGGAAACGTATATGTAGTATATATCTCTTTCTGACGCTGCATTAAATATGGCCAGTGATTTTAAATATACAAATGTACATAGTTCAAGCTGAAGTAATGGAACTGATTACCAGACATTTAACACCGATTCTTAATGGAGACCAACCCAGGTGATGCTTAACTTTCACCCAAGTGTATACATGCCTTCCTGTGTACAGTAAAATTTATGTTAAGACCACCGTTAGGACTGTTCAAAAGTGGTCTTTAAGACTGCTTTTGTGTTCAAAAGTGGTCTTTAAGACCACTTTTGAACAGTCCCAAAAGTGGTCCTTTCCTAGAAACTCTCATGTAGAAAATGTGAAGAAAAAATTAATTGAAACCTTACATGTACATTTAACTTCAATTGCTACTTAGTAAATACTTTTTAAGGCCTTTATGTGGAGATTATAAATTTCTCTGCATCTGCCTTTTTCTTTTCAGATTTGGTGGACAGATCCTATGATAAGCCATGGTTAGCACACAGTAAGAAACACAGGATAAAGGAAGCAGAAAAATTAGAGGGAACAAACAAAACAGGTATGTCATTACGCAAACACGCTTACACAAATACATTGCCACCTTTATCGCCGAAAAAATGAAAATTTTATGATGAAAAATTGTGATATTTTTCTTGTTTCAGCTCCAAATATAGATTGTGGGCACTCGTTAGAACCGCCTCATCGAGGCGGTTCTAACGAGTACCCACAATCTATATTTTGGAGCAGAAATGAGAAAAATAAGGTATACCCACGGAAACCCCAGTTTTACTGTATAAAAGTGTGGTTCAAGGGGGTCAAAATTATATAGGCTTGTTTTCCCGATGGTGAGCAGTGTTACAGCCAGCAACTTATACCTTCAGTTATCTTCCTTGATATTTTATGCATAGCTTATACAGTCGAACTTGGATGTCTAGAACCACTTTGGGACCATGAAAATTTGTTTGAGACAGTGGTAGTTCGAGCCACAGAGGGATACTATTAGTGCCATACCAGGAGGCATAATGGAGATAATTGTGGATATCTTTTCTGTGTTCTGTACTATATATGTACGTTGTGTGTACTCATTAGAATCGCTTCATCGAGGCGATTCTAATGACTACACACAGCATACATTTGCAAGATAAATGAAGAAAATCCTTAATAACCCCTATATTGTATTTGGAGGAACTCCCTGCGGATTCAAGAACGGGTTCGACTCATCCATGGTAAACGAGCCATCGGAGTTCGAGCCATCAAAGTTTTACTGTAGTTTTATAACCAATCTTGACAATTGCATAAGTGTGTAGACTCTTTGGCTAAGTGGTTAGGGCATTGGACTTTCTTTGGAGTGGCCTGGGTTCGGATCCCACCACAGGTGGGAAATTTTCCGGCTGTGCTTCTTTCAATTGTTACACTGTCCATATCCAAGGCTCTCTTCAGGGATCAAGTTCTATTTTCCCAAAATGGTTTTACATCAACTTCAATGATGATATCCTTGAAGTGGGAAAGTTTTATGGTCCATAACAGTTATCTACCTTTATAGGTAATGCATAGCTCATAGGTGTATAACCAGTCTCTGACAACTGTGTAAGGGAGTAGACTTTTTGGCTTAGTGGTAAGAGCATTGGCCTATATCCCGAGTAGCCTGGGCTTGAATCCCACCATAGATGGCAGGGCCTGACAAATCCACTGCCCGGCTGCCCGAGACAAGTCCAAATTTTGACTGGGCAAGTGATTTTTTATTTCACTTGCCCAGAAAAATGTATAGAATATATATTAACGGAATATGGTAATTCTAAGCTATTTTCAAGACTGCTGGGCAAGTAGCTGAACTTTGGATTTGTCAGGCCCTGGATGGGAATTTTTCTAGCTATTGTCATGTCCTTTGTTACAACGCCCATGTCGTAAGTTGGATCACATCAGGGATCAGGTTTTATTTTGCCGAAAATGGCTTTGTTTCATCATTATTGGTGACTTTCTTGAAGAGGGGCGGCTATGCTTCAGTCTTTGTTACAACTTTACTGTTGTAAAAAGCATTATTATATACTCAGTAGTGGAGTCAGTTCATTTCTGAAACAAATAAAAACATTTTCACACTGAAAAGATAAGATATTTTCACATTGTGAAAAGTAACATGACCATGTTATTTTCACAATAGCAGCCGGGGCTACTTTTTTGTGAAAATAGCATATAAAATGAAAAGAAAATTACCGTTTTTCATTAAATACCAAACAATATTTCATCTTGTGTGTTGAAAACTTCAGAGTTTTCTCTCATGCTTCACACTCATGAAAATTCTGATGTTTTCAACACACTCAGGAGCAGTGTTGTTCATTTAATGTAAATGGAGACAGGTTTAGGGGCAACAACTCTTCCAAGAACATTTTGCCCTGTTCTATTATCAATAGGGATCTTTTCTTGAAGGAGACAGTTGGTTCTTCATATGAAAGCAGAAACACCACAACCTCTTTTCAACACTGTTCATTATAACATGGATACATACAAATGGGTTTAACCTTTAACCTGCTGAATATTTAACTTAGCCACACCTTTTTTTGATTTTCAGCCAATCAGATTACATGATATAATGAGTTCGTTCAAATTCACAATCTGAATGACAAACAGTGTAGATCCTGATCAGATGGCTTCTTCAGAAGCCATCTGATCTGGATCTACACTGTTTGCACAGATAGGGCTTGTCGCCTACAGCAGGGTAAAGGTTAAGGATAGGCCCCAATATATATACAATACGAGGGCTGATTGATATGTTGTGAGCCTCATATTGAAGGATTTGAATTTTGTTGGACATAAAGTTTTATTTTTCAGCATAATCCCCTTCAGTATCTATACACTTTTTCAGCGTTGTTTAAGGGCCTCAATGCCACTTTTATAGAACTCCTTTTCTTGGCTGTTCAGAAAGTCATCCACTACAGAAATGACATCATCATTGGACTGAAATGGGTGGCTGAAATTGCCATTTTCAGTTTTGGAAATAGATGAAAGTCTAATTGAGCGAGATCAGGTGAATAAGGCAGATGCTCAATCAATTTAAAGCCACAATCGTGAATGGCAGCCATAGCAATGACAGACTTGTGAACAGGAGCTTTATCCTAATAGAACAACACACTTTTAGTAAGCTTTCTGGGATGCTTAAGTTTAATATTTTTCCATAACTGCATCAGAAATGAAGAATAGTATATGTCATTGATTGTTTTTGGAGATAATCTATCAGCAAAATACTATCTGCATCCCAGAAAACCGAGGTCATAACCTTCCCAGCTGATGGAACAGTCTTTGCCTTCTTTGGCAGGGCTGAGCCAGTGTGCTTCCATTGTGTCAATTGTTGTTTGGCCTCTGATGAACCCATATTTCATCCATAATGACAAATCTCTGAAGAAAGTTGGCAGGCTCAAAAGGTTAAGATTAGCATGCGATAATGTGTATGTGGTGTGCTTCTGATCAACTGTCAGAAGCCTTGGCACCCATTGTGCCAAAAGCGATTTCATTGCAAGATCCTCTGCCAGAATGGATTGTACTCTTTCCTGTGAAATGCCAACTCTACTGGCGATATATCTTTGTGTGACTTGTCTCTCAGTCATAACAATACCATGGACTTTATTGACCATTTCTGGGGCTGCAACATTGACAGGCCTTCCAGGATGGGGGTCATCCTCAAGGCTCTGTCTGTCACACTTAAATTCCGCCACCCACCTTCTCACTGTAGCATATGAATGGGCATCTTTCCCTAGTATTGCTACCGTAACATTATGGATATCCTTAGGTGTTAAACCTTGTTTTATGCAAATATTGGATCACTGCTCTTCACCGATTTTGTCCATTTTGCAAAAGCTGCTTGTCTTGTTTACTTTAGAGTGCTACCTCATAGATATAAACTGACCAAATATGACCTGTCATTAAGTACACGGCCCTATATAGTCAGAGAATAGCAGAACTTAAAAGAACATCCATGTGTACCTACTTCAATACGAGGCTCACAACATATCAATCAGCCCTCGTATTATAGCTGTTTAATTCATACATTTTTGTTTGGACATTATTTATTGAACTCCTTAAAAGTATAGCTAACATAACAAAAATGGTCATTTTTTGTTCAGAATACATATTTTTGTTTGGATATAACAAACTTTTGGATGGATATAAAATGTATAGATTATATAGAAAAATGACCATAAATGTTCATTTTTCTGTTTAATCTGGATACCACATGATTCTCTGACTAACAGTCTTCCTGCTTTAGACCCTAACAAGAGTGTCATAAAGAGGCTTTGGGATACCATCCTTTGAAAAGGGCTCAGTTATCTGGAAAACCACTGGAAATTTTAGTTTAAGATAAGAGTTGTTTGAGATCAAATGAGCTGCAATGTAATGAACATAGCAAAACTTAACCAACAGTTCCAAACATTTAGCTAGACTTATTATATTAGACATCATAGTGTAGATTATACTTTCTTGTCCTTTGGGATCATTGATTCCATCGTAGAATTTTGAAAATAACTGAGGGTCACTGATGAGGCCTAATTGGCCGAAACTAGCTAGTCTGGCCCACAGGGCGTGTGCGCTCCATATTTTTTCTGTTCTGTGGTGTGTTCATTGCTTCCAAAGGATAACCCTTTTGTGGAGCATATTTAAGCAGTAGTTTGAGATAATGAGAGTCAGCTGTACAACTATCCACATGTATCCAGTGTTGTGTCCAAAACTAGTTGCATTTTGCTTCTACAGTGTTTGCCTAGGCCTTTACGTCTAACCTTCACTACTCTCTGGGCTGACTCAGCAGACAACAAATTGTTGATACATGTATTTTCCTCTTTTTTTTCCAGGAAACAGGATTTGACTTTCCATGCAAATTGTCTCCTAACAGCACTTGACACCTCATGCAAATTGTCTCCTATGGAGACAATTTGCATGAAATGTCAAATCCTGTTTCCTGGGAAAAATAAGAAAAATATTCTAACATGTCGTCTGCTGAACAAATACCCAGCATGAGAGCACTAAATATGTATGGTAAATAAGGTTGGATATGACCTACCTGATGAGAAAATCCATCTTCAGGATTTGCACAAACTGGCCTACTTTATCTGAAATGTCAATATTTTGCTATTTCTGCTATTTCTACTTCAAACATGGGTGCTTGTTAGAACCACTTCAATGAGGTGGTTCTAATGAGTACCCACACGCTATGTTTTCAAGCTTAATTATGAAGAACATGTATATTCTTTTAAACCACAATTTTTCTGTGTAAAGTTGAGTTTCAGGGTTGATAATTTCGGAGATTTGTGAATGTGAATGTGATGAAGAAATCTGCCTTGTAATAAATAGTGTTGCTGATTTTTCTTTTTTAAGCAATTTTATATCAAATTTTATGCAACCCGCACATCTGGGCTTGGAGATATAGATTGGGCTGCATGGTGCTTCCGCTCAAAGCGGAAACTGATCAAACTTGAGTACTGGTAAATCGCTTAGGTCTAAGCCTGCCCAGGAAAAGTGATGTGAGTCGGATGGCCTCTTAACCCTAGGGGTGTCTATGGGTGGTAGGGCTTGAGGTGTCATTTCATCTCAATATCAGGTAAAAGTCCTACAAAATCAGAAGCAACATCACCAAAATGATCTTCCGTAAATAGTATTGACAGGGACGTAAAACCCCAACTCAAACAAATATAAAATTTTATATCAAAATTAATTTTTGTATTTTCAACAAACAGGTGTGTTAAGCCAGAGTACTGTTGACTCTTTGCTGCAGATATCTCCTAAACAACTCACTCCAAGTATAGAATATACTTTCTAAGCATGAAGCTTGGTGTGGGAATGTAACTGGTTCATGATTATACAAATACACAGTGTACACCACAGCCTCTTTATAACACTATTAATGGGGTCCAAAGTAGAAACCGTGTTAGTAAATCAACCGTGTTATATCCAAACACAAATATATAGATTATATAGAAAAATGACCATTTATGGTCATTTTTCTATATAATCTATACATTTTTGGGATCCATCTTGAAACCGTGTTATATCCAAAACCATGTTATAATGAACCGTGTTATAAAGAGGTTGTGGTGTGTTATGTTTATTATTGTGCATAAGTTCAGTTAAGGAGAAGTAACAAGGTTTAATTTTGTCATGCCTTCTATTAGCATGGCACGACACGATATAGGCATTCGATTTTCCTTCTGTTCGTCCGTCCATCCGTCTGTTTGTTGAGGCGTCAACATGTGTGACCACCCTTGCTTTCACCCTAATGGTAAACTTAATTTCTCAAAAAAAAACACTATAAGAGCTTCATTAATGATACTTGGTACAAACTTGTATCTGGGGATGGCAACTTAAATACAAGCATCCATATTTGACCTTGACTTAAATTCATGGTTCATTGACTTGGTAAAATATTGTGCCCACCCTAGCATTCACCCTATTAATGGTCAAGTTAATTTCTCAAGAACTATAACAGCTTCATTAATGATACTTTGTACTAACTTGTATCTGGGGACGGCAACTTAAATGCAAGCATCCATATTTGACCTTGACCTAAAATCATGGTTCATTGACTTGATAAAATATTGTGCCCACCCTAGCATTCACCCAAATGATCAAGTTAATTTCTCAAGAACTATAAGAGCTTCATTAATAATACTTTGTACTAACTTGTATCTGGGGATTGCAACTTGTTGTTTATTGCAAATTCTAGCTCTTGCACTACCACTGAACTTTCTAAATTATTAACTTCCTGTCTTACTGCTATTAAAACGCATGTAATTAAATATTGTGATAAAGTCTTTGAAAGATCAGGAAGAAATCTGTTTTGGTCTATAAAAATTCGAATGAGGTTTTAAATAAATTGAAATCCAGACATTTTCGTGCTTCTAGTCTGTCTACTTACGATTTTTCCACTCTTTACACTACACTTCCTCATAATCTTATAAAAGATAGGCTTAATGATTTAATTGAATGGGCTTTTCATAGAGAAGATTCTCTCTATCTTGCATGTAATGTCAGAAATGCATTTTTCACTTCTAAAGAGCATAAGAATTATACACTTTGGTCATGTCAGAAAGTGTGTGATGCCCTCACCTTTCTACTTGACAATATTTATATTAGAGTCGATACTAAGTTATTTAGACAAATTGTGGGTATTCCGATGGGTACTAATTGCGCACCTCTTGTGGCTGATCTGTTCTTGTATTGTTATGAAAGAGACTTCATTTTGTCGCTTTCCATTGATAACCAATCTGAAATTATTGAAGCTTTTAGCTCCACTTCTAGATATTTAGATGATTTACTAAATATTGATAATACCTATTTTGATGGTTTGATCAGTCAGATTTACCCCCCAGAACTTCAGTTAAATAAGCAAATTCTTCTGATACCGAGGCCCCATTTTTGGATTTACATCTATCTATTGTAGATGGATTTGTTTTGTGCAAAATTTATGATAAACGTGATGACTTTGATTTTGAGATTGTAAATTTTCCTTTTTTGGATGGTGATGTTCCTCGTGCGCCATCCTATGGCGTTTATATTTCGCAATTAATTCGATTTGCTAGGGTGTGTAGTCATGTAACTGACTTCAACACTCGTAATAAATTATTAACGGCTAAACTCCTTAATCGGGGTTATCGGTACCATAAACTATGCAAAGCCTTTTCAAAATTTTATAGACGCCATTCTGATTTAATTTCAAGATTTTGAGATTGTAAATTTTCCTTTTTTGGATGGTGATGTTCCTCGTGCGCCATCCTATGGCGTTTATATTTCGCAATTAATTCGATTTGCTAGGGTGTGTAGTCATGTAACTGACTTCAACACTCGTAATAAATTATTAACGGCTAAACTCCTTAATCAGGGTTATTGGTACCATAAACTACGCAAAGCCTTTTCAAAATTTTATAGACGCCATTCTGATTTAATTTCAAAATTCAATATTGGACTTAAATCTCTTCTGCAACAAGGTCTATCGGAACCCGAATTTTATGGTGACTTAGTATATAAATTCAGAAAAATATATAACCACAATGACTTCAGCACCCAATTTCGTAAAATCATTCTTCGATATAAAAAGATTGGGTACAACATGGATATTATACGACAGACTGCATGCATGGTAGTAAACCCAATCACGGTTGGCAACTTTGCTTCCCTCTTTAATTGCAAGCCGGTGGGTCAGGCCTCAGATTCTATGACGGCTCCAACGTAAAGGCTTATTGAGAATTAGAGAGATCTAATTCATGGTAATGTTGGTTGGTGCCTGATGCTCTGTCTCTGGTCGGGCCCATCGGAGTCTAACTGTTGGTTTTCTTTTGCTCCAGCATTTCAGTGGTTTCTTGCTGTCGAGTCCTCACCGTTGTCTCACCTCTGTGGTTCTTTGATTTTTGTGTTCACGGAGATGTTGCACTGATGAGTTAGGAGGCGTTCATGCGGACTGAACAAATTATTTGTCTAAATCGCGACGGAAGTAAGGGCGAGGATTGTGGCCACGTAAAATCGATTTAAGCCCCCCAGTGGAAATCTTCCACTGACCGTTCCAAGGCGGCTCTTCTGTGGCGATTTATTTATGTTGTTGTTTGTTACTTACTGTGTGTATCGCTTTTGTCTTTTTATTTTGGATGGCCATATGGCCATTTTGTGGGAAAGTAACTGTCCTTATGGCCTTCCTTTGTTTAGGTTTCCATTATGGTCTTGTCGCTTAATGTTTGTATTTCTTTCCCTTTGGTGTCTTTTATGGGTGGAGTAAGTTAATTGTATCAATTCCTGATCTTTGTTTTACTTCTACTTTAAATGCAAGCATCCATATTTGACCTTGACCTAAATTCATGGTTAATTGACTTGTTAAAATATTGGGATCACCCTGGGATTCACCCAAAAGATCATGTTAATTTCTCAAGAATTAAAGAGCTTCATTAATGATACTTGGCACTTGTATCAGGGGATGACAACTTACATGCAAGCATCCATATTTACCCTTGACCTTAATTTCATGGTTCACTGACTTAGTAAATTAATGCATCAACCGTAGTGTTCAACCTAATGTTTAAGTTCATTTCTCAAGAACTACTAGAGCTTCATTAATGATACTTAGTACAAGTGACAACTTTTATGCAAGCATCAGTGTTTGACCTTGGCCTAGATTTCATTGCTGGGTAACTTTGCACCACCAAAGGTGCGACATAGCCTTCAGCGGAATTCTTGCCTGTAATTTCTTGTTAGAAACATATTGTGGGTACTTATAAGAATCGCATTGCCTCATTGAGGTGATTCTAACAAGTACCCGCAATATATGATTCTAAGGAGAAATAAGAACATTCATCCAGTTGTCAGTTCTTAGTAAAAGAATAAGCACTTTACTTGTAAACAGTGAAGGTGTTAAGCCAGACTACTTTAGACATAAAACAAAAGGTGAGGTCTCTTGACCTGTTGTCAAGAGACAGTTCCTAAATAAAATGTCTTAATATGGTGATTTTAACAAGTGCCCATGCATATACAGTCCAACCTGTATTAAGCAAGCACCTAACGGATAACCAAAATGTGCTTGCTTAAGACAGGTGCTTGCTTAATACATGTACAGGTGAATTTTAATGAATTTGCTCTTTTTGGGAACTAAAAGCATGCTTGCTTAGAACAGGTTGCTTGCTTAATAGAGGTGGCCACAAAGACAGGTTTTACTGTACATGTATTTTAACCGATTCAGTACCAGAAACCCCAAGATGGGTACCCTGGAAAACAGTGGAGGCCCAGATCAGACGCCGCAGAATGCGGCGTCTGATCAGGGCCTACACTGTTTTCAAAAAGTTAAGCCATTTCTCGAATAAAATTTGAAGAAATCACAACCTGAAACACCTAAATCAAGGAATGGACCCCTGTCATGTATATGGAGGAAGATTCCATTTGGTACAAAAAGGGAGAAATCAGAGCAGTAAATTTTATCCAGTTGTCAGTTTCTGACAAAAGGCTGTGCACTGCTGATGTACGAGGGTAGGCTGATAAGTTCTGAGCCTGACCAAGATCCAATGATTTGTCCATGCTGCACTTGGCTGATGGTTTCCTCAGTTGTTGCCGTTCTGGGTCATCCACACCGGTCATCATCTTCATGGCTGTCCTTGCCCAGCTTAAAATTTGCTTCCCACCTTTTCACGGTTGCATACGAAGGAGCATCATTCCCTAATGTAGCAACCATATCGGCATGGATGTCCTTAGGAGCTAACCCCTTTTATGGAGGTACTTGATAACACCACGATGCCAGATTTTGTCCATTTTCTCAAAAACGTGCTAGTATCAATTTTCAAAGTCTAGAATTTCTACGTTATTGCAGGTAAACTTGAACTCATTTGAGTCAAATCAAGTGATAAAGGTTTGGATTTAATGAATACAAAATTTCATAGCTGTTCGATGCCTGCATCTTGGTCAGGCTCAGAACTTTTCAGCCTACCCTCATATATACTTGCCCTGGAAAAGTGTGGTTAGGTAAAATGACCGGCTCGACATGACCATCATTTTCTTGCACACCAGACAAGGAAATCCGTGATTTTACCCTGGGATAGAAATTTATGTTCTGACCCTGGTGTTCCGACCCCAAATCGAATATAATCGCGTGTTTGATAAATGAACTGATTGATTACAACCTCATGTGCGTCGTCATGCGTGACGTCACTAAACATTCCTGTTGTGTCATCACAAAATGGCGGACGTCGGTAACCGAAGTGACAGCAGCATTAAAAATTCTCAATAGAAATGGAAGGTATGCAAGAAAAAGAATCCAATATGGGTGTGAGGGGTGGAAAGAAAAATCCGTCCCTCAGGATCACTGTCCGGCATCACTCGGCAAACCTCGTGATGCCGGACAGTGTTCCTCGGGATAGATTTTTCAATCCATCCCTCACACCCATATAAGATTCTTATAATCTAAGAGTTGACTGGCAGATGAACTCCAAACCAAGCCAAACCAAAAGAACATCTACCCCTTTATTATCCTAGTTACTCTTGCATCTCTCCTTATCTGAAACTCATAAATATACATTTTACTCGGAAATGTATCATTAAATGCATTTGTAGATTGTTGGTTTATAACTGATAGGTCAGTTACTGCTGGGAGAGTTTGAACTAACAGCATCCTGCTTTTATTTAGGCTTTCCTTTATTAACAGGGCCGTATAGTTTAACAAACCCTTAACCACTCTCTAGGATAATTCAGCAGATGACAACATTACGATAACACACTCATGCGACATAGTGCATATTTCTCATCTCCAAAATGGCTACTTTTCTGATGAAAACCCCTGATATTTTTCTTATAAATACTGCAAACATAGGTCGTCAGTGCACGATAGAACTGCCTCATTGAGGCGGTTCTAACGAGTACCGAAAACCTATGTCTTGGAGCAGAAATAAGTAAAATAATGTATACCCCCTTAAACCCCAGTTTTCTCTATATAAAGTTGGCTGTAGGGGTTGGGGGGGGGGGGGGGGGGGTGGGGGTGTTCATTTCACAGACTTGTTCATGTGATGAATTGTTGATATTTTTCCCAGGAAACAGGACTTGACATCTCTTGCAAATTGTCTCCATAGGAGACAATTTGTATGAGATTTCAAATCCTATTTTCTGGGAAAAATTAGAAAAGATTTCAAAATGTCATCTGCTGTGAAAAGTACCCAGCATGCATAGTGTTAACAAACCAGTTAGTGCTCAAAATGTTAACTGTCTTAGCAAGTAAAACATCTAATATCATCACATGAAAAGTGTGGTATTAAAGGTAAAATGACCGGCTCGACATGACCATGATTATCAAAGAGTTGACTGGCAGATAAACTCCAAACCAAGCCAAACCAAGAGAACATCTGTCCCTTTATTATCCCCTCGCAAAAACGTTGTGACGAGGATATATCATCCCCTCGCAACAACATTGTGACAGGGATATAGCATCGGTGCCTTGCGCCCATGTGTGTTTTGTGTGGGTGTTAGTGTGTGTGTCCATTCGGAACCTTGTGAACACAATAGAAGACAAAGTTTTCATCCCAGAAGCCTCAAACCTTCCACAAATGTTCCCCATGGAAAGAAGACGACCCCTATTGATTTTCAAGGTCAAGGATCAAAGGTCAAGATCACAATGGCCTTGACATTAAATGAACACCCCTAAAGCCCACTTTTTACAGAGAAAATAGGGGTTTACAGAGGTATAGTATACATTTTTTTTTTTGTTAATTTCTGCTCCAAGACATGAGTTGTGGGTACTTTTTAGAACTGCCTCACTGAGGCAGTTCTAACAAGCACCCACAATCTATGTTTGCAGCTTAAATAGGAAAAATGTCACAGATTTTCATCAGAAAAGAAGCCATTTTGGAGATGTGAAAAATGCACTAAGTCGCATGGGTGTGTGATCGTAACAAATAGATATTTTTATTGTAGCATTTGCATTTTGTTTTCTGCCCATTATTGTAAACAGAATATGGATTCTGCTCAATGTCTTCACACCACCTCCGTACATGTGGAGTACCGGTAGGTAATATGCAGGATCAGAGGTGAACATTATCCAGAAAAAAATGTCCGAAAAAATGCACCATCTTTCTTTCCTGAAGACATTCTTTTTCAAAAAATATCGTGGAGATGTATCCCTGTATTAGAGTAAAGCGCTATAAATATTATTGATAATGATCAGTGGTTTATGGATCATCATTAACTTGCATAAACTATTTGTGGACTGCGGGAACATGTTTGAACAGTCCTCGTACATTTTTACAGCACAAATATTAGTGTATTTCCTGTTTAATCCTTGTCCTGCTGAGCCCGGATTTTTTTTTTATCTTTTTCAAACAATGTAGATCCAGATCAGATGGCTTCTGAAGAATGCATCTGATCAGGATCTTCATTGTTTGCCATTCATTTTAATAATTTGTTGCAATAATTTGCATCAAGTAATCTGATGGTTGATAATCAGTAGTGGGTGTGGCATATTTTAATATTCAGCAGGTCAAGGGTTGAAATAGTCAAAGTGTTAAAAAAAAATATTTGAACTAAGGCTGTTGTTAGCTGCAGACTACTGAGCACTGTTGTCATTCTTTTAACAGGGCGCAAACAGAAACAAGGATGGGTTTCAGATACAAAGGTTACTGCAACAACTTTTGATGACTTGTTTGAAGAGGATCAGAAACAAGAGGACACTGTGAAACATCACAGAAAGGATGAGAAAACGGATATAAGGAAAGCTTGGACAACAAATGTTGGAATTGCCGTAAGCATAGTCATGAATTATTCATTCTAGGCTAGGTTCCTAATTTCCATTTATCATATGACGTCGTTGATAAGCAGTGGATAACGTTGTGCAATAAATGTCGGTCAGTTGTAAGTAGACAAATCACGGGCGCTACGCGCTCGTGATTTGATCTACTTTACAACTGACCTCCAAACTGTGATTTATTACTCAACAAATCACAGTTAGAGCTGATCTATTTCTTAAACAAAAATGTTTAAATCTTTTTATGGATGCTCGAAAGGTGATCTAATAAGTCATATTTCATAAAGGTTTTGAAATAAAGGGTGCCTTCTTTAAACAAAAAGAAGCCTCTCGGGTGTAGTGGTTACGCTTCTAGCCTTGCAAAGCAGGGATTATAGGATCGATCCCGGGCTTCTCCAGACTTTCTGATGAGTCTTTAAACGAGGTCCCGTCTCCGTATGACCATAGCTGTTGGTGGGACATAAAACTCTATCACTCATTCACTCTTTAAACAAAAATTGTGGCAAAATGTACAGATTATATAGAGGATCTTACATGAGTGTTCATGTATTATTGAATTTATTAAACAAGTTGAGGAAAAGAATAAAATGCAAGGCTATGCCGAGCATTTTATCCCTTTTCTTCAACGAGTTTAATAAATTCAATAATACATGAGCACGAATGCAAGATTCTATTTATCATATGACATTTAAGATTAATTTTAATCATGATTGTTTAACAACAATGTCAATATTCCGTCATTAGTAAAAGCTACGTCGTTAAGGACGTCGTACATGTAACGTTACGGTGTGTATTTAACTCATTTGCATATTTAATCCACTAGTGGATTATCGAATTTATTACATGACATTATTACACTCTCAAACGACGTCATATGATTATACAGAAAAATTATCATTTGTGGTCATTTGTTGATGTCATGCACGATCCGTGACGTCACTTTACATTCCTGCAGTATCAACACAATATGGCGGACGTTGGTAACTGAAGTGACTGCAGCATTGAAATTCCGCGCTAAGAAATGGAAGGTATGCAAGAAAAAGAATCCAATAGGGATGTGAGAGGTGGATAGAAAAATCTGACCCTCGGGATCACTGTCCGGCATCACTCGGCAAGCCTCGTGATGCAGGACAGTGTCCCTAGGGACGGATTTTTCCATCCACCCCTCACACCCATATAAGATTCTTATAGTATACAATGGGTTAATTCTCTTTATCATATGACGTCGCGTTTGAGAGTGTAATAACGCCATGTATTATTTTCGATAATCCACTAGTGGATTAAATATGCAAATTAGCTAGATACTTCCCGTAACGTTACATGTACGACGTCCTTAACGACGTCGCGTTTACTAATGGCGGAATATTTATATTTTTGTAAACAATCGTGAATAAAAATGCGTTTTAAATGCCATATGATAAATAGAATCTTGCATTCGTGCGCATGTATTATTGAATTTATTAAACTCGTTGAGGAAAAAGGATAAAATGCTCGGCAAAGCCTCGCATTTTATCCCTTTTCCTCAACTCGTTTAATAAATTCAATAATAAATGAGCACTCATGTAAGATCCTCTATTTCTCCCCTGTCCGTCTATTACATCTCCTATGCTATCTCCTTATCTTGTTTCTCCAGTTCCCTTGGTGATGACATAAAAAGACCCTCAAGTTTTGAAGAGATGTTAACCCTTATCTTGCTGAATATTCATTTAAGCCACACCCATTTCTGTCTATCAACCAATCAAATTACTTGATGTAATTTACAGTTACAATTTCATAAACTGAATACCAAACAGTGTAGATCCTGATCAGATGGCTTCTTCAGAAGCCATCTGATCTGGATCTACACTGTTTGCAAAGATAGGGGTTGTCGTGAACAGCAAGATAAGGGTTAAACCCCAACAAAACCAGTGAGTCAGTTGAAATATGAGTTTGTTTACATGCAAGTGAATATTTATTATCACCGGGTAACATCCTTGCTTGCCATATGTATACCTTATATAGAAAATGACCATAAAATATAACTTCTCCGATAATTTTGATCAGGTCAGTGGTGAAATTTCACATTTTCTTTGAAATTTAAAAGCACTTTTCAGTGGCTTAGTCCGATACATGTCAGACTGGTGATCAGGAGGTTGTTGGTTTGGCCATAGCTGAATCAGCAATGTTCAATAGGTGAGATTCACTATGAATTAATTTCTGCAGTCATTCTCTCCTTTCTTCTGATTCAAGGGCATTTGTCAGTTTCTGGTAAACAAAGTGCACTGTAGTGGTTAGTGGTTTACCACTTAATTTGTGTAAGCCTGCCCAGGAAAAGTGTTTTGATGTAAACGGGTAAACAGAATGACTTTACACGAGTTAAATGATGAGAACTGGCTCATTAACCTTAACCGTACTAAAACATTTTATAAAAATATTTTCCCGCAGTTATCAATAGGGGTCAAATCTTAACAAGATGCATTTGCACCTGAGGAGAAGAACCTTTGTGGAGAAGACCCATTAGTTTAGGCAAACAGGAAATCTTGAATATTATCTCCGATATTAAACATGACAGAATATATGAAAGATGTTACCAGTGCTTAATAGCCATCTTTGTTTCTAGGATGGTGAGGATGTGAACTACAGAAGTCGGGGTTATTCTGGCCCTCGTTCTCATAGAGATGCTGAAGATCCACTCGCAGGGGAGATAATGCTCAGTAACTCTGTCGAAAAGCAAGAATCTGCCGTTGTGGAAAGGTCAGTCTTTTATTCATTGTTTATTACCATATTAACCCATAAAATGCTGATCACGACTATTGTCGTCTGCTTTGCCGTCTGCCGATTACCTTAAAAGTAATTTTTTGCAAACAGTGTGGACCAAGATCAGACTGCTCCTATAGGAGCAGTCTGATCTGGGCCCACACTGTTTGCCTGTATGCAAAAATATTTTTAAAAAGTTTGAAAAAAAAAAATCAGCAGACGACATAAGCAGACGCCATTTTCAGATGTACAGTCCAACCTGTATTAAGCAACCACCTATGGGATATTTAAAAAGTGCTTGCATAAGACAGGTGCTTGCTTAACACAGGTGAATTTTAATGCATTTTCCTTTTTTGGGAACTGAATGCCTGCTTGCTTAAGACAGGTTGCTTGCTTAATAGAGGTGGCCACTAAGACAGGTTTGATTGTAGTTTTTCTCGGCATCTTAAGGGTATACTCTCATCCTGCTGAACATAGAAACCCCTACCTTTGCAAACAGTGTAGATCAAGATCAGATGGCATCTGATGAGGAGCTACATTATTTGTCATTTATTTAGTAAATTTAAACGGATACATTATATCTAGTAATTTGATTGGCTGATAGACAGAAATGGGCATTGCTGAACTTTGCTAATAGACAGAAATAGGTGTTGCTGGACTAATTTATTCAGCTGGATAAGGGTCAAATACTTTTTCTTTCACTGCAATTTTGTGTCAATGTTGTCTCCCCTTTCAGTGCTCATGTATGAAATCTCCATTGGGGCTTGAAGAAATATATGGGCTGCATGATGCTTCCACGCAGAGCTGAATCTGGCCCGCACACTAGTACTGGTAAACCCCTTAGAGGATCTAAGCCTGTCCAGGAACCGCGGTGCAAGGCGGACCATCCATGCTAATAAACCTTATTGGTTGCATTGGGCGACAGGGCTTGAGATGTCATTTCATCTCATAGTCGGGTAAAAATCCCACAAAATTGGAAGCAACGTCTCCAAAATGACCTTTACAGTGTTGATGGGGATGTTAAACCTCAAATCAAACAAACAAATCATGTATGAAATCATGACATTGTGTATTACATAAGTGCTATATATATTTTCATGTTTTCTTTTGTCATACCACAATGATCAAAAGTATTCCGACAGACAGTCAGGTGCGATCTGATCAGGGTCTAGACTGTTTGCCATTCCATCTCCACTTTTTTGTCTCCTTGCTAGATCGCGAAACAAACCTGTTATAGTTTTAGGAGAATTACAGCAAGTCCTCAAGGTGTCCGAATTTTTGGATTTTTACAGTATTTTGGTTATGAAATAACACATAGCTCTGGATGATGAGTAGTAATAAGGATGATTAACCCATTTTTGTACCGGAAACCCCAAAACGGGTATCCTGGCAAACAGTGCAGGCCGAGATCAGATGCTGCAGAATGCAGCATCTGATCTGGGCCTACACTGTTTGCAAAATGATAAAGCCATTTTCCAAACAAAATTTGAAGAAAACACAACCTGACACCTCTAAATTTTGAAATGGATTAGCGCTATGTATAAAGTGGAAGATTTCATTTGGTACAAAAAGGGTTAAGGGATATTTTTCTTCCCCGTCAGAAACCTATGTTGTGGGTATGTACCGGTATTAGAATTGCCTCATTAAGGAGATTATGTACCTACAATGTGACCATAAGAAATTATCATTAACCCTTAAGATGCAGAGAAAAACTACATCTGAAAATGTCGTCTGCTTATGTCGTCCGCTGAACCTTCTTGCGAACTTTTAAAAAATATATTTTCATATAGGCAAACAGTTTGGACCAAGATCAGACTGCTCCAGGGCAGGGTCTACACTGTTTGCCATTCCTTCTCCAGTTTTGGACTCCTTGCTAGATCACAAAACAAACCCATTAAAATTTTAGGAGAATTACAGCAAGTCCTCAATGTTTCCGAAGTACATATAAGCTTTCACATAAAGAAGAAAGAGGCTCATAACAAGTTTAATTTTTCACACAAAAAAGAGGCCCATAGGCAGAGCCCTAGCACAGAATTGCTATCACATTTGTACAAAATAGAGAGGACCATAACAAGTATAAGCTTTTGCACCAAAAAGAGGCCAACGGGCAAAGCTCTGACACAGAATTGCTATCACATTTGTACAAGCCCATATATGCTGTCATATTTGTAAGAAATGTACATCTACAGACTCTTGACTATGATGGACCACTGTCTAGCCTTTAAGCTCCCCAGGAACCTTTGGCTCTGGTGAGCTAAACAACTTTCTTCGCGGTTAGCAACAATTTTTATTGAGAACCATATCAATATGTTAACCCGTATCTTGCTGTTCACGACAACCCCTATCTTTGGAAACATTGTAGATCCAGATCAGATGGCTTCTGAAGAAGCCATCTGATCAGGATCTACACTGTTTGGCATTCATTGGTTTTCGAATTTGTAGCAATCAATTACATCAAGTAATTTGATTGGTTGATAGATAGAAATGGGTGTGGCTTAAATGAATTTTGTTTGTTTGATTTGAGGTTTAACGTCCCCGTCAACACTGTAAAGGTCATTTTGGAGACGTTGCTTCCAATTTCGTGGGACTTTTACCCGATATTGAGATGAAATGACGTCTCAAGCCCTGTCGCCCAATAAAACCAATAGGGTTTATCAGCATGGACGGTCCGCCTCGCACCGCGGTTCCTGGACAGGCTTAGAACTTCTAAGCGGTTTACCAGTACTAGTGTGCGGGCCGGATTCAGCTCTGCGTGGGAGCATCATGCAGCCCATATATTTCTTCAAGCCCCTGGCTTAAATGAATATTCAGCAAGATAAGGGTTAAGCATATAAATTATTTTCTGTATGGTCATGATGTTTGGACTTGTATTCACCTTTTTTGCATTATCTGCTCGTTCCTAGTTTGGAGAATATCAGCGTTGGAAAAACAGGTATTCAGACCCCCTGACCTTGAATGGTCAGGGGGGTCTGGTTACCTCTTTTTTTCAATATTGTCAATATGCAAGCTTGGAGCCAGCAAATAATGCAAATATGTTGAATAGGCACTTCGACAGGACGGTTTCAATCAACTTTTGTTTGTTATAGCCCCGCTTTGAAAAAGTGGGGCTATATTGGATTTGCCATGTCCTTCTGTCATTCCGTGATTCCGTTAATTTGTGTTGGCTCCATAACTTTGTATCTGCTTAACATATTTTCATGAAACTTCACACAAATGTTAAACACCATGAGACAATGTGCAGAGCGAAGGAATTATAACTGTGGATTGCCTACTTTTGGAGTTATTGCCCTTTGAACATTTTCCGTAATTCCGTAATTCCGTGATTCCGTTAATTTGTGTTGGCTCCATAACTTTGTATCTGCTTAACATATTTTCATGAAACTTCACACAAATGTTAAACACCATAAGACAATGTGCAGAGCGAAGGAATTATAACTGTGGATTGCCTACTTTTGGAATTATTGCCCTTTGAACATTGAAAAATGGCAATTTTAATTGTGTCCGCTTCATAACTCGAAAACCGTTTGAGATATTTTTAGGAAACTTCACACAAATGTTAAGCACTATGAGACGATATGCAGAGCGCAGGAACCATAACTCTGCATTGCTTATTTTTGGAGTTATTGCCCTTTGAACATTGAAAAATGGCAATTTTAACAGTGTCCGCTTCATAACTCGAAAACCATTTGAGATAATTTCATGAAACTTTACACAAATGTTAAGCACTATGAGACAATGTGCAGAGCGCAAGAACCATAACTCTGGTTTTCGTATTTTCTGTGTGTCTGTCTGTGTGTCTGTCTGTGTCTGTTAACAATTTTCGTGTCCGCTCCATAACTTTAAAACCCATTCACATATTTTCATGAAACTTCACACAAACATTAAACACCATGAGATGGTGTGCAGAGTGCAGGAACCATAACTCTGGATTGCCTAATTTTTGAGTTATTTCCCTTTGAATATTGAAAAATATCAATTTTAGCCGTCTTTGCTCGATAACTCAAAAACCGTTTGAGATAATTTTATGAAACTTCACACAAATGTAAAGCACCATATTACGTGTGCAGAGCACAGGAACCCAAACTCTGGATTGTCTACTTTTTCAGTTATAGGCTTTTGAATATTAAAAAATGGCAATTTTAACTATGTCCGCTCCATAACCGTTTCTGATATTTTCATGAAACTTCAAATAAATGAAAAGCACCTTGAGATGATGTGCAGAGTGCAGGAACCATAACTCTGGTTTGCCTACTTTAGGAGTTATTGCCCTTTGAACATTTAAAAAGGCAATTTTGACTGTGTCGGCTCCATAACTCACAAACCATTTGAGATATTTTCATGACACTTCACACAAGTGTAAAGCACCATGAGACAATGTGCAGAGCGCAGGAACCCTGACTCTGATTTGCCTACTTTAGGAGTTATTACCCTTTGAACATTGAAAAATGGAAGATGAAATTTAGTATAAACATGGACATTCTGGTAATGTATCATGCTCATTGAAATGAGGGACAAGGGCTCACAACTCTTAGAGTTTTTCCAGATAATGTAAAATTTTCAACAGTTATTTCTTGTTCATAACTGTTTTCTCTGCAGCTTAAATAACTTTCTTCTCTGACAGCGCTGAAGCGGGGCTATAGTCAGATCCTCTGACAGCTCTAGTTTGATTTGAGGTTTAACGTCGCCGTCAACACTGTAACGGTCATTTTAGAGACGTTGCTTCCAATTTTGTGGGACTTTTACCCGACATTGAGATGAAATGACATCTCAAGCCCTGTCGCCCAATGAAACCAATAGGGTTTATTAGCATGGACGGTCCGCCTCGCACCTCGGTTCCTGGGCAGGCTTAGATTCTCTAAGCGGTTTACCAGTACTAGTGCGCGGGCCGAATTCATCTCTGTGTATTTCAATCAACTGGTCACTGATTAGATCGCATTGGTTTATATGAGGTTCAAAAGTACCAGACAAGGATTGAAACACAGACGGTCTAGTAGTATCACTAAGTACCAGACTGGCAATTTGAATTTTGCCAAAGACAGTATATTGTATAAAACATATCTCAGTGATATAATTCTAGACATACTCAGTTAATATGTGCTAAGCATAGACCTAGCTTTTTGTAAAAGCTATACGTGTTTCTTTTTTAGCTCCAGTCATGCTAAAGGTCCAAAGAGGGATGCCATCAAGCATCGAGAAGAGCTTGAAAAGCTTCTGGCAGATCAGGATAAATCATCAACAGCATCAGGCGACTCAGGGATGTATGAGAGTGATCATGATGAAGATGATGCCATTGAGTTGCTAGGTAAAATGAATTTACTTCCCCCCCCCCCCCCCCCCCATTTTGAAAACTCTTTCATGTGACTTTGTGCATTCTTTCATATTTCCGAAACTGACATGTTTCTGATAAATATTTAGGATATTAAGGATATTTTTCTTATTTCTGCTGCAAGCATAGATTGTGGGTGCTCATTTGAACCGCCTCATTGAGGTGGTTCAAATGAGTACCCTCAGTCTATGGTTTTGAGTGCGAACATAGAAAAGACCATGTATAAAGTTGGGTCTACAAGGGTAGTTCTTGCATAGACTTTATAAAGCAATGAAAGGTGAATACCTTAACCCTTATCCTGCTGAAAAATTAACTTAGCCACACCCATGTCTGACTATGAACCAATCAGATTCGTTGATAAAGTATTCATCTTATTAACAAACTGCATAAAAACAGTGTAGCTCTTGATCAGATGGCTTCTTCAGCCATCTGATCTGGATCTATGCTGTTTGCAAAGATAGGGGTTGTTGTGTTCAGCAGGATAGGCCTTAAGCGGCCTAGAAAAAGCAACATCTGAAAATGTAGTCTGCTGATGTCGTCTGCTGAACCATCTTTCAAACTTTTTAAAAATATTGATTGCATACTGATGTCGTCTTTCAAACTTTTTTAAAAATATTGTTTGCATACTGCCCAACAGTGTGGGCCCAGATCAGACTTCTTCTACAGGAGCAGTCTGATCCGGGTCCACACTGTTTGTGAATGATGACTTTTAAGGTATCTGGCAGACGGCAAAACAGATGACACTTGTCGTGATTGCCATTTTATGGGTTAACCCTTCTTAACTAATTATGGGTCAATTAGTTGAGTCATGAAAAAATACTACCTTGAGGGTTTGGAATCACCTTTGACACAAACCAGCCTGCTCAGCAACACAGACTCATGAATTTTGGTTTGATGTTAAACGTCCCAGTCAACACTATATAGGTCACTTTGGAGATGTTGCTTTCAATTTTGTGGGGCTGTTACCCGACATTGAGATTAAATGACACCTCAAGCCCAATGAAACCAATAGGGTTTATAAGCATGGACGGTCTGACTCGCACCGCTTTGCCTGGGCAGGCTTAGATCCTCTAAGCGCTTTACCAGTTCTCATGTGCGGTCAGATTCAGCTCTGCGTGGAAGCATCATGCAGTCCATTTATTTCTTCAAGCCCTGATGGGTGGGGGCCACAGACTCGTGAAAGTTTTGATAGTGAAACTAGAACTATAATAAGAATCTTACATGGGTGTGAGGAGTGGATGGAAAAATACGTCTCAAGGGTCACTGTCTGGCTTCAGAGGCCTACCTCTGATTAACGATGGGCTCGATATGAGTGAAATAATCTTGAAAGAGCCATAAAACCAAAACCAAAAATAACATGGTTGCTTCACTAACATGCCAATAATAAGTGCATCTGAAAATATTATCTGTTCATATTGTCTGCTGAAGCTTCTCGCAAACAATTTGAAGATATTTTTGCACAAAGGCAAACAGTATGGACCCAGGTCAGACTACTCCTAGAGGAGCAGACTGATATTGGTCCACACTGTTTGTAACAATTACTTTGAAAGTAACTGGCAAACGACAGAGCAGACGACAATTGTTGTGATTGAAATTTTATGTGTTAAAATTAATAGTGTTGTAAAGAGATGGTGGTGTACAGTAAAATTCCTATTTTAAGACCACCTTTGGAACTGTTCAAAAGTGGTCTTTAAGACCACTTTTGAAAAGTCCCAAAGGTGGTCTATGACCAGAGGTCACTGTACGCAGAAAATACAAGGACTGAATAACTTCAAACTACTAAATGAGCTTTCTTAAGCAAAATTAGGTTTAATATTAAGTGGTCTTAATAGCGGAATTTCACTGTATTTATAATTGATTGTATTTTTATTTTGACAGAAGACCCAGATGACCTGAGACGAGAAGGGGTTACAAAAATCTCCAAAACAGGACACAAACTAAGCAGGGTAAGATCAACAAGAGTATGAGCCCCGCCAAGCAAATTTGTGTCTTCGAGCATTCCGTCATGACAAATTTTAACTGCGCATGCCCAGCCATTCAGAGGGGCCAGAGATATGGCTTTCTGTCTGAAGGTTCCTCTTGATTCACTGCTTGTATGAGCGAGCAGCGAAGGTTCTGGCGAGACTGCGCGGATGTGCAGGCTCGCCTGAACCTTCGCTGCTCGCATAGGCGATAAGTACCAAAATCGCTTGACGGCGCCCAGTGTGCCATTGAAACACAGATGGACAAGATCCTATCAAAACTATGCGAAAAGCAGATGATCAGACTGTGCATTCACTCAGTCTGGTTAGTGTCTTTGCTTATTGCTCTTTGGATACCTCAGAGAGACAGAGAGTATACATGTACAGTTGAAGCTGTAGTAGCCCTTATCTTGCTAAATAAAAGAGAGGCAGAAACTATACATGTACAGTTCAAGCTGTAGTAGCCTTAATCTTGCTGAATTAACGAGAGGCAGAAACTATACATGTACAGTTGAACCTGTAGTAGCCTTAATCTTGCTGAATTTAAGAGAGACAGAGACTATAAAAAGTCATGTACAGTTGAAGCTGTAGTAGCCCTTATCTTTCCCTTATCTTATCTTAAGAGAGGCAGAGAATTTACATGTACAGTTAAAGCTATAGTAGCCCTTACCTTGCTGAATTAAAGAGAGACAGAGACTAAACATGTACAGTTAAAGCTGTAGTAGCCCTAACCTTGCTGAATTAAAGAGAGACAGAGACTAAACATGTACAGTTAAAGCTGAAGTAGCCCTTATCTTGCTGAATTAAAGAGAGACAGAGACTAAACATGGACAGTTGAAGCTGTAGTAGCCCTTATCTTGCTGAATTAAAGAGAGACAGAGACTAAACATGTACAGTTAAAGCTGTAGTAGCCCTAACCTTGCTGAATTAAAGAGAGACAGAGACTAAACATGTACAGTTAAAGCTGTAGTAGCCCTTATCTTGCTGAATTAAAGAGAGACAGAGACTAAACATGTACAGTTAAAGCTGTAGTAGCCCTTATCTTGCTGAATTAAAGAGAGACAGAGACTAAACATGGACAGTTAAAGCTATAGTAGCCCTTATCTTGCTGAATTAAAGAGAGACAGAGACTAAACATGTACAGTTAAAGCTGTAGTAGCCCTAACCTTGCTGAATTAAAGAGAGACAGAGACTAAACATGGACAGTTAAAGCTGTAGTAGCCCTTATCTTGCTGAATTAAAGAGAGACAGAGACTAAACATGGACAGTTAAAGCTATAGTAGCCCTTATCTTGCTGAATTAAAGAGAGACAGAGACTAAACATGTACAGTTAAAGCTGTAGTAGCCCTAACCTTGCTGAATTAAAGAGAGACAGAGACTAAACATGGACAGTTGTAGCTGTAGTAGCCCTTATCTTGCTGAATTAAAGAGAGACAGAGACTAAACATGGACAGTTGTAGCTGTAGTAGCCCTTATCTTGCTGAATTAAAGAGAGACAGAGACTAAACATGTACAGTTAAAGCTATAGTAGCCCTAACCTTGCTGAATTAAAGAGAGACAGAGACTAAACATGGACAGTTGTAGCTGTAGTAGCCCTTATCTTGCTGAATTAAAGAGAGACAGAGACTAAACATGTACAGTTAAAGCTGTAGTAGCCCTAACCTTGCTGAATTAAAGAGAGACAGAGACTAAACATGGACAGTTGTAGCTGTAGTAGCCCTTATCTTGCTGAATTAAAGAGAGACAGAGACTAAACATGGACAGTTGTAGCTGTAGTAGCCCTTATCTTGCTGAATTAAAGAGAGACAGAGACTAAACATGGACAGTTGTAGCTGTAGTAGCCCTTATCTTGCTGAATTAAAGAGAGACAGAGACTAAACATGGACAGTTGTAGCTGTAGTAGCCCTTATCTTGCTGAATTAAAGAGAGACAGAGACTAAACATGGACAGTTGTAGCTGTAGTAGCCCTTATCTTGCTGAATTAATTAAGTCACCGCCATTTCTGACTGGCAGCCAATTAAATTATTTGTTACAATTTAATCCTTCAGCTTACAAACAAAATGACCTAACACTGTAGATCCTAATCAGATGGATTCTGATCAATATCTACACTGTTTGCCAAGGTAGGGTTTGTCATGTTTAGCAGGATAAATTTTGAGCAAGCATAAGACACCTACATGGGATAGCGGGCCTCCGTGGCCTAGTGGTTAAGTGCGCTGACTCTTGATCATTAGGTCTCTCACCGCTGTGGTTAGAGCGTCACTCTGGTCACATGTGAGATGCCAAGGTCTGCAACGGAAGGTTAGGTGGTTATTTTTTCGGGTACTCCGGTTTTCGTCCATCTTTGATTAACGATCGGCTCGATATGAGTGAAATAATCTTGAAAGGGCCGTAAAACCAAAACCAAAAAAAAAAAAAACTTGCATGGGATAATCAAAATGCATTTGCATGAGACAGGTAAAGGTCACATGTGACACCAAGTGCTGCAAACGGAAGGTCAGGTGTTTTTTCTCTGAGTACAACCGGTTTTACCACCTACTCAAAATAAGTGAAATAATCTTGAAAGGACAGTTAAACCAAAACCAAAACAATATATAACAGGTGCTTGTTTGTTTGTATTGAGTTTAACAGTCCAGTCAACACTAGGTCATTTTTGAGCCAGTCAGTTTACCTATCCACACTTTTCCTGGGCAGGCTTATACATAAACGTTTAACCAGTCCAGTGAACATTCTTTTGCCAGAAACTGACAACTGCCCTTCTTGAATCATGACAGGTGCTTGCTTAATTCTAGGAGTGTAACGATGCATCGGACCATCGATGCATTGCGATAGGCACTGGACCGATGGTACTGCATCGATGGTAAAGTTAAACATCGATGACTATCGCCGATAGTGTATTGAACTATCGATAGTTTCGATAGTTTTCTATGTCACACAATTTTTTCAGATAATTCCTGAAGTTGTTTTCATTCTTTAATCTACTTGCGTCTTGTACCCGGTCAAGCGTCAAACTGTATATTATCCAAATTATAATCCAATAATCTCTAGTGTCAGTGGGAGTCAATGGCCTATTGTCGTGAGATAAAGACGACAAATTTACAGCAGAATCGGGATTTGGCAGTAGCCTACAGGTGTAGGCGTTTATGCATCCTATTTGTTATGCATTTTCCACTAGACATACAATTTTGGTATAGAGTCAGTACGCTGAAAATTCCTTCATTGAACTGGTAAATTTGCAGCTTTCTGAAGCACATTTTAGCAGTTAACACTTTGATGTTAATTCATTTCGAAATAATTGACACCGATGACCACGCACATTTTGATTACGCTAATCTGCAAGCTGTTTGTAAGACAGTGATAAGAAAAGCGATAATTAATGCGTGTGTTTACACAGCGGTATTTATTATCAAAGGATGCCGACAGCATTAGCATGTGAAGCATGGAAAGTCCGCGCGTGTCACTACCGCTTCAAAAGGTGCAAAATATTGTTCTGTTTGATCTTTTAGAGGATTATTATTTTGTCAATAGCAGACATCAAAGGAAATGAAATACATGTCACCCTGCAAAGAACGTTTATAATTTGGGCATCCAGACATGTTTATACAGCCGAGGAATTAATTTTAAATCTTGGACGCAAATACCGCACTAGAAAACAATTAAAGAATATATAAACGTGGTTAAATTTTCTGTTTATTCGTGATACATCTCAACCTTATTATAAACGGTACTCCGGGTCCAACCAACGGTTAGTTAACCGAATCGTGTTATAAACACCGACCACATTTGTCAGGGATCATTCTTTTCTACTTTTACACTGTAAACACATGCCTCCGACGCTATCGATAAGATCTACAGTGTTCCGCTTGAAAAGGTGTAAAGTCAAGTGAGTTCATCCCTCAATCATAAAATTTAATCCACAATCAATGTGAAAATGATTTAATCGCTCCTAAGACGAATAGCTACATGTTACGGACTATTCTACTGTCTCGTGAATGGTTATGTTTTGGTGCCAAATAGGAGACGCTTAGCGGGAAAAAGTTGAACGCTTTAATTTATGTAAACATATCCGTATGCAGTTGTTGGTGATTGACACGGAGCTTCCGGGGATTAGTCTGGATTTTCGCAAGCCACCGTTCTCTATCCACCTCTATCCACAAACGTTTAGCTATTGAGAAAATATTTTTACCGGTTCCAAACATTTTTTTATGAAAGAAATACGCACCATTAGAATAAAATGATGACATTAAACATGTCGGGGGTTGCCGGGGGATGACGTTATTTACCGATCGCGTGCAGAAAAATGTAAGCTGTGGTTTGTGGACGGAAGATTTTATGGCGATTTGGATTGTGAAAAAACTTTGATGTTCACCTTAAACTTGCTTGTAGGGCGGGTGTGCAAGTTTGGGCTCGTTTTGGATGGAGGGATCCTCGTCTTGTGGCTGGATCATTAAATTGTCAATTAAAATGCATTCTTTTTTCTCTCATCTCGCTAAGCCGACAATTTTAATCTTTTTAGTATATCGGCTGCAGCTCGTGTTAATCATGCGTGTCAAGCTAAATGAGTTTATATATGCTAACTGGAATAGCTGTTATGACATGACTGCAGTTAACTTGAAAAGTACCGTTTTTGACCGTGACAACTACAGTATTTTCTACCGTGTGTAATAATATATTTTAGAAGATTTTACCAAAAAAACAAAAGAAATATACAAATGATTTATGGAAAACCATTACACAATGAAAATAATGGGAAATTAGATAAGTTGGCAGTCGGGGATGACGTTGACGTTTATTTGGATTAAGAAACTGATGTTACATTCTCACTTTGACTGATACATGCACTTGGCAAATTCTATTAAAATGAGGCACCCGGCTCTTCCAGGAGGATTTACACTTAAAGGAACTAGAGATGCTCATGGGGAGCTGTTTCCTCTTGTTGGGGCATACAGAAAAGCAAATAGGAGTTTACAAAAAGACGTCCCTCCGTGTAAATTACCTTGTTTATTTCTTTTATGTAGATACAGAAAAAAGAGTTTAAAGGTTTGAATAGTTTTTATTTCCTTCTAAAGCAAGAAAGTTTGTTTCAGGCAATAGTATCGCAATAGTATTGCAATAGTAGTCAGCAATAGTAATAGTATCGCAATGGTTCTTCCTGCAATGTCAATACTATCGCAATAGTCATTTTCTGACTATCGTTACATCCCTACTTAATTCAGTTGCATTTTAAATGAATTTGCATTACTTTGGAACCGAATGCATGTCTGCTTAGTGTAGATTGGTTATTTAACAGAGGTGGCCATAATGACAGGTTTTACTTATTACAGTGTAAATTCGATGGCTCGAACCCCGATGGCTCGTTTACCATGGATGGGTCGAACCCATTCTTGAGTCCGCAGGGAATTCCCCCAAATACCATATAGGGATAATTTTCTTCATTTGTCTGGCAAATGTATGCTGTGTGTAATCATTAGAATCGCCTCGATGAGGCGATTCTAATGAGTACACACAGCATACACCTATAATATATAACACTGAAAAGAAATCTCACAATTATCTCCATTATGCCTCCTGGTATGGCACTGATAGTAACCCTATGTGGCTCAAACTATCGCTGTTTCGAACCAATTTTCATGGTCCCAAAGGGGTTCGAGCCATCGAAGTTCGACTGTATAAGTATAAGGCTTATGTGACAAGTAAAGACTATGATGACTGTGCATGTACAGTCTGATCAGAGTCTTTGTTAATCACACAGGTTTTCTTTCTATCTTGCCCAGACTCAAATACCAAGCACACATTGTAATAATGTGAAATATAAACATATTACAGTCGAACTTCAATGGCTCGAACACCTTTGGGACCTCGAAAATCTGTTCGCAACAGGGGTAGTTCGAGCCACTGCGGTTACTGTCAGGAGGTATACGATATACTTTTGGACATCTTTTCGGTGGTCTATGATGAATATGTATGCTGTGTGTACTCATTAGAATCGCCTCATCGAGGCGATTCTAATGCGTACACACAGCATACATTTGCAAGATAAAATACTAAAATCTCCTTAATTATCCCCCACTATTTTTATGTAGAGGATTTCGCTAGGGGCTCAAGAATGGGTTCAACCCATCCATGGTAAACGAGCCATCGGTGTTCGAGCCATCGAAGTTCTACTGTATGTGCTTTTTCTATTTCAAATATTGGTCATTCTATAAAATTATCTAGGCACTTGCTGTTGTTTGGGTCACATGTGTGGGATAATGTATTTTTGTTTTCTGTCTGTTACCTTCACCATGCCGATTATTTCAGTATACTATAGTGTCCTCTTTTCCAATTTTCAGCCATTTGTATTGCATGATTTCAATTTCTACTTAAGAAAAAGATCAGCTCTAACTGTGATTTGTTGTGTAATAAATCACAGTTTGGAGGTCAGTTGTAAAGTAGACAAATCACAAGCGCGTAGCGCGCGTGATTTGTCTACTTACAACTGACCGACAAACTGTGATTTATTGCCCAACAAATCACTGACTAGAGCTGATCTATTTCGATTCTAACACGCTGAAAATCGGCAATAATGTTGTTGTTTCCTTCAAAATCTCACAACCTTTCGCCATTGTTAGAAGAAATCCCGCTAAAATTATCGACTGAAACACATGCATTTATATCCTTTTCTTAAGTTTTCGATGCAAGAAAATGACGTTACACTGTCTAACGTCAAGGAAATCGACTAGTGACGTCATAAATTGGGAATTTTAATGACGTCACTCGTCACGCTCTTCCGAGCTGTGATTTGTTGCAGAATAAAACACAGTTATTTTCCATTGCCTATACTCCTCCTTCATTTTACATCGGATTAACCCATTCAGTGCCAGAAACCCTAAAGGGGTACCTTGGCAAACAATGCAGGCCCAGATCAGACGCCGCAGAATGCGGCGTCTGATCAGGGCCTACACTGTTTGCAAAAAGTGAAGCCATTTCTCGAATAAATTTTCAAGGAAACACAACCTGAAACCCGTTAATTTCGAAATGGACTCCTGCTATATATAAGGAGGAAGATTGCATTTGGTACAAAAAGGGTTAAGATGAAATGTTTTTTTTCCCCCATTTTTCAGATGTTGAGGCAGAGAGAGCAGGACCAGCATAATGTCAAGTTAAATATCAAGTAAGTGTTTATCACAAACCCTTTTTCACAAAACTCTTTGATGTTTGAACAGTTATTTTGGGGTGGATTGATTTTGTTTTTGTTTGATTTGAGGTTTAACCCTTCTCTTGCTGAATATTCATTTAAGCCACACCCATTTCTGTCTATCAACCAATCAAATGTCTTGATGTAATTTATTGCTACAAATTCAAAACCTAAATGCCAAACAGATCTGGATCTACACTGTTTGCAAAGATAGGGGTTGTCGTGAACAGCAAGATAATGGTTAACATCCCCTTCAACACTGTACAGGTCATTTTGGAGATGTTACGTAAAAATTATTAAGTGGGACTTCTACCCGACATTGAGATGAAATGACATCTCAAGCCCTGTCGCCCAATGAAATCAATAGGGTTTATAAGCACGGACTGTCCGACTTGCACCGCTTTGCCTGGGCAGGCTTAAATCCTCTAAGGGGTTTACCAGTACTTGTGTGCGATCAGTTTCAGGTCATCGTGGAAGCATCATGCAGCCCATCTATTTCTTCAAGCCCTGATGGGCGGGGGCCATTTGGGTCAATTGATAAACTTACTCGTTTTATGTATGAACAGTTATTTTTGGGTAGATTGTTTATCAATTGACCCAAAAATAATTGTTCAAACATCAAAGATTGGTAGATTGTTTATCAATTGATCCAGAGCTACTAACTACAGAAGCTTCCCCCTGCTATTATCCATGTGACTTTTTGCTTACCATGTACAAAATCCAAGTAACTGCAGTTTTATTCATCTGGGGCCAATTGTTTAAAACTAATGATGTCATTAGTTTATGTATCCTTTAAACTTTGGTTTAATATGGCAAATATGCTATTTTTGCTGAAAAAATGTGAGCAACTTTTGCATTTGCAAAAGCTGCTCACATTTTTTTCAGCAAAAATAACACTATATTAGATATTTTACTTGCTAGAACAGTTAAGAATTTGACCACTAACGAGCTTGTTAAGCTAACAATGCTTTGAAAAAACTGGCCCCTGACATCAGAGTGCTGTGTAACTGTAAAATCTTGACTGGGCTTGTGTACTTGGGCATTGGCACACAGAGTTGACCTAGATCAGATGCATCTGATCAGGGACTACACTGTTTGCATAATGCATAAGACTGGAATTTAAGGGTTAAATGAAACAGTCGGTAAGTCTTAGTTCAGGAAACAGGAAAATAATTTCCCAGCCTGCACTCGGAGATGATCGACAGACCAGCACTGTCAGTGCTTTCGTTTATGGCTGAGAAGTGACTGGCATTTTGGAATTTTGTTTCAAAAAAATGAAATAAACAGAGAAAAGTGTGATGTAGAAGACAATGCAATATTCCAATCCGTTTTAATCAAGTCATAAACTATGCATTACTTGTTATTTGTTTTTGTTTGTTTTATTTGAGGTTTAACATCCTCGTCAACACTGTAAAGATCATTTTGGAGACGTTGCTTCCAATTTTGTGGGACTTTTACCTGACATTGAGATGAAATGACATCTCAAGCCCTGCCGCCCAATGAAACCAACAGGGTTTATAAGCATGGATGGGTCCGACTCACACCACTTTGCCTGGGAAGGTTTAGATCCTCTAAGCGGTTTACCAATACTTGTGTGCGGGTCGGTTTCAGCTCTGTGTGGAAGCATCATGCAGCCCATCTATTTCTTCAAGCCACGATGGGCGGGGTGGGCATTACTTGTTAAAACCAGCTCAATGAAGTAGTTCTTTCAAGCACCACAATCTATGTTTGAAGCAGAAACAAGAAAATTATTGCAAATTTTAATCTGAAAAAATGTTAGTTCTGGGATGGTGAAAGGTGCCATTACAACACATGAACATGCTATCTTAATGAATCGGTAAACGATTAGTGACATTTTAGATGCCAAGTCACAAGCCTATAGCTAATGATAAGAAGGCATAACGAGAATAACGAGAATAATTAACCTTTATCTTGCTGAATATTCATTTAAGCCACACCTATTTCTGTCTATCAACCAATCAAATTAATTGATGTAAATTATTGCTACAAATTCATAAACTGAATGCCGAACAGTGTAGATCCTGATTAGATGGCTTCTTCAGAAGCCATCTGATCTGGATCTACACTGTTTGCAAAGATAGGGGTTGTCGTGAACAGCAAGATAAGGGTAAATCAGAAGCCATCTGATCTGGATCTACACTGTTTGCAAAGAAAGGGGTTGTCGTGAACAGCAAGATAAGGGTAGTTCAGAAGCCATCTGATCTGGATCTACACTGTTTGCATAGATAGGGGTTGTCGTCAACAGCAAGATAAGGGTAGTTCAGAATCAATCTGATCTGGATCTACACTTTTTGCAAAGATAGGGGTTGTTGTGCACAGCAAGATAAGTGTAGTTCAGAAGCAATCTGATCTGGATCTACACTGTTTGCAAAAATAGGGGTTGTCGTGTACAGCAAGATAAGGGAAGTTCAGAAGCAATCTGATCTGGATCTACACTGTTTGCAAAGATAGGGGTTGTCTTGAACAGCAAGATAAGGCTTCTTCAGAAGCCATCTGATCTAGATCTACACTGTTTCTAAAGATAGGGGTTGTCGTGAACAGCAAGATAAGGGTAGTTCAGAAGCAATCTGATCTGGATCTACACTGTTTGCAAAGATAGGGGTTGTCGTGTACAGCAAGATAAGGGTAGTTCAGAAGCCATCTGATCTGGATCTACACTGTTTGCAAAGATAAGGGTTGTCTTGAACAGCAAGGTAAGGCTTCTTCAGAAGTCATCTGATCTGGATCTACACTGTTTGCAAAAGAAGGGGTTGTCGTGAACAGCCGGATAAGGCTTCTTCAGAAGCCATCTGATCTGGATCTACACTATTTGCAAAGATAGGGGTTGTCGTGAACAGCAAGATAAGGATTCTTCAGAAGCCATCTGATCTGGATCTACACTGTTTGCAAAAATAGGGGTTGTCGTGAACAGCAGGATAAGGCTTCTTCAGAAGCCATCTGATCTGGATCTACACTGTTTGCAATGATAGGGGTTGTCGTGAACAGCAGGATAAGGATTCTTCAGAAGCCATCTGATCTGGATCTACACTGTTTGCAAAAATAGGGGTTGTCGTGAACAGCAGGATAAGGCTTCTTCAGAAGCCATCTGATCTGGATCTACACTGTTTGCAAAGATAGGGGTTGTCGTGAACAGCAAGATAAGGATTTTTCAGAAGCCATCTGATCTGAATCTACACTGTTTGCAAAGATAGGGGTTGTCATGAACAGCAAGATAAGGCTTCTTCAGAAGCCATCTGATCTGGATCTACACTGTTTGCAAAGATAGGGGTTGTGGTGAACAGCAAGATAAGGCTTCTTCAGAAGCCATCTGATCTGGATCTACACTGTTTGCAAAGATAGGGGTTGTCGTGAACAGCAAGATAAGGCTTCTTCAGAAGCCATCTGATCTGGATCTACACTGTTTGCAAAGATAGGGGTTGTCGTGAACAGCAAGATAAGGGTAGTTCAGAAGCAATCTGATCTGGATCTACACTGTTTGCAAAGATAGGGGTTGTCGTGAACAGCAAGATAAGGGTAGTTCAGAAGCAATCTGATCTGGATCTACACTGTTTGCAAAGATAGGGGTTGTCGTGAACAGCAAGATAAGGCTTCTTCAGAAGCCATCTGATCTGGATCTACACTGTTTGCAAAGATAGGGGTTGTCGTGAACAGCAAGATAAGGGTTAAAGGATTTTTTTCTTATTTCTTGTTAGAATATATGTTAGAAACCTATGTTGTGGATACTTGTTAGAATCGCCTCGATGAGGCGATTCTAACAAGTACCCACAACATATGTTTTTAAGGAGAAATAAGACAGATTATTCTGAAATTTCCTCTGTTATGCCATCTTATCTGGAGCAAAATTTATGCTTATGCAAGCCTATGTCATGTATAATCATGTTCTATAAAAGGGCAGACAATTTCTCACAAGACAATTGTCCACAAGACAATTTCCCACAAGACAATTGCCCACAACCTTAATGTTAAATACGACAATTGCTCACAACACTTTTTAGCTCACCTGTCACGTAGTGACAAGGTGAGCTTTTGGGATCACTTTTTGTCCGTCGTCCGTCGTGCGTGCGTGCGTCCGTGCGTGCGTGCGTGCGTCCGTGCGTCCGTAAACTTTTCTTCAAACGACATCTCCTCCTAAACCACTGATCGTATTTTGACCAAACTTCACAGGAATGATCCTTAGGTGGTCCCCTTTCAAAGTTGTTCAAATGGTTCTGGTCGGTTGCACATATAGGTCACAGTAGCCAAAAATAGATTTTTTTCACCGCAAACTTAAAAAATCTTCTTCTCTGAAACCGCAAGGCCCAGGTCTTTGATATTTGGTATGAAGCTTCATCTAGTGGACCACTACCAAGATTGTTCAAATTATAGTGCTGGGCCAAAAATGCCCCCGCACATGGGCCCTTTGGTTTTACATGGGCTTATATAGGGAAAATCTTTAAAAATCTTCTTCTCTGAAACCGCAAGGCCCAGGTCTTTGATATTTGGTATGAAGCTTCATCTAGTGGACCCCTACCAAGATTATTCAAATTATAGTGCTGGAGCTAAAAATGCCCCCGCACGGGGGCCCTTTGGTTTTACATGGGCTTATATAGGGAAAATCTTGAAAAATCTTCTCCTCTGAAACTGCAAGGCCCAGGTCTTTGATATTTGGTATGAAGCTTCATCTAGTGGACCCCTACCAAGATTGTTCAAATTATAGTGCTGGGGCCAAAAATGCCCCCGCACGGGGGCCCTTTGGTTTTACATAGGCTTATATAGGGAAAATCTTGAAAAATCTTCTCCTCTGAAACCGCAAGGCCCAGGTCTTTGATATTTGGTATGAAGCTTTATCTTGTGGACCCCTACCAAGATTGTTCAAATTATAGTGCTGGATCAAAAAATGCCCCTGCACGGGGGGCCCTTTGGTTTTACACGGGCTTATGTAGGGAAAATCTTTAAAAATCTTCTTCTCTGAAACCGCAAGGCCCAGGTCTTTGATATTTGGTATGAAGCTTCATCTAGTGGACCCCTACCAAGATTGTTCAAATTATAGTGCTGGGGCCAAAAATGCCCCCGCACTGGGGCCCCTTGTTTTACATAGGCTTATATAGGAGAAATCTTTAAAAATCTTCTTCTCTGAAACCACAAGGCCAAGGTCTTTGATATTTGGTTTGAAGCTTCATCTAGTGGACCCCTACCAAGATTGTTCAAATTATAGTGCTGGAGCTAAAAATGCCCCCCACACGGGGGCCCTTTGGTTTTACATTGGCTTATATAGGGAAAATCTTGAAAAATCTTCTTCTCTGAAACCGCAAGGCCCAGGTCTTTGATATTTGGTATGAAGCTTCATCTAGTGGACCCCTACCAAGATTATTCAAATTATAGTGCTGGGGCCAAAAATGCCCCCGCACCAGGGCCCTTTTGCTTTACATAGGCTTATATAGGGAAAATCTTGAAAAATCTTCTTCTCTGAAACTGCAAGGCCCAGGTCTTTGATATTTGGTATGAAGCTTCATCTTGTGGACCTCTACCAAGATTGTTCAAATTATAGCCCTTGGGCCAAAAATGCCCCCGCTCCGGGGCCCTTTGGTTTTACATAGACGTATATAGGGAAAATCTTGAAAAATCTTCTTCTTTGAAACCACAAGGCTTAGGTCTTCGATATTTGTTATGAAGCTTCAGCTAGTGGGCCTCTATAAAGATTGTTCAAATTATAGCCCTGAGACCAAAAATGCCTCCGCCATGTGGCCCATTGGTTTTACATAGACGTATATAGGGAAAATCTTGAAAAATCTTCTTCTTTGAAACCACAAGGCTTAGGTCTTCGATATTTGTTATGAAGCTTCAGCTAGTGGACCTCTATAAAGATTGTTCAAATTATAGCCCTGAGACCAAAAATGCCTCCACCATGTGGCCCTTTGGTTTTTGCATAGACTTATATAGGGAAAATCTTTAAAAATCATCTTCTCTGAAACACAAGGCTTAGGTCTTTGATATTTGTTATGAAGCTTCAGCTAGTGGAACTCTACCAAGATTGTTCAAATTATAGCCCTGGGGCCAAAAATGCCCCTGCTCCGGGGCCCTTTGGTTTAACATAGACTTATATAGGGAAAATCTTGTTTTACATAGACTTCTATATGCAGGGTAAACCTTTAAAATCTTCTTCTCTGAAACCAGAAAGCCCAGGTCTTTCATATTCGATATGAAGCATTATCTTGTGGACCTCTACCAAGATTGTTCAAATTATAGCCCTGGGGCCAAAATTGACCCTGCCCGGGGCCCACTTGTTATACATTGGATCAGGTGAGCGAACCAGGGCCCTCTGGGCCCTCTTGTTTATGATTTTATTTTAATTTTGAAAGTCTTTTATTTATATCATCTATAGTTATGGAACTATATCTTCGTTTGGATTTCAATAGTTTATTAATAACATTAAGTATTCAAAATGAATCATATCACCAAATTTAGGTGATACATGTAAAAAATCCCACGCTTACCCATTTAGTACCAGAAACCCCAAAACGGGTACCCTGACAAACAGTGCGAGCCCAGATCAGACGCCTTAAAATGCGGTGTCTGATCAGTGTCTCCACTGTTTGATGTGTGAGTGAGTGAGTGTTTCAGTTTTACGTCCCACCAACAGCTAAGGTCATACGGAGACGGGACCTCGGTTTAAAGACTCATCCGAAAGTCTGGAGAAGCCCGGGATCGAACCTGCGATCCCTTGTTTACAAGGCGAGTAGCGTAACCACTCGACCACGGAGGCTTCTCCACTGTTTGATGAAAGTTCAGTCATTTTCCAAATAACTTCTGATGAAAACGCAACCTGACACCCCTAAATTTTAAAATGAACTCCTGCTGTATATATAAGAAGGAAGATTCAATTTGGTACAAAAAGGGTTAAAATTGATTAAGTGGATGAAATGAGTTCTTATTAAACTTTGGCAACAATAACTAAATAAATAAATAAATAAATAATAGTTAACCTTAATTAATGATGAGATTTTGTTTGATTTGAGGTCTAAATTCCCCGTCAACACTGTATAGGTAATTTTGGAGACATTGCTTCCAATTTTGTGTGACTTTTACATGACACTGGAATGAAATGACTTCTCAGGCCCTGTCCCCCAATGAAACCAATAGGGATTATAAGCATGGACGGTCCAACTCCCACAGCTTTGCCTGGGCAGGCTTAGATCCTCTAAGCAGTTTACCAGTGCTCGTGTGTGGTCAGATGTCAGCTCTGTGAGGAAGCATCATGCAGCCCATCTATTTCTTCAAGCCCCGATTGGCGGGGGCCGAATTAATGATGAGTATATTTTTATCAAGCTGCTTAATGTAAACATTGATAAATTAAGCTGACTAATGCTCATTATAGTTAAGTGATTAGTTGGCTATCATTTCATCCAACTGCTGATGTTTTAGTTATCACTAATTAGTTGAAATCTAGCTGATTAACTGTTACATAATACTTTCAGGAAGAAATGATTCCCATGAATTATAGAAAATATATATAAAAGACTTTCAAAATAAAAATAAAATAATGAAAAAAAAAGGTGTTGTGAGCAATTGTCCTTTTTCCATTAAGGTTGTGGGCAATTGTCTTGTGAGCAATTGTCTTGTGAGCAACTGTCTTGTGAGCAACTGTCTTGTGAGCAATTGTCTTGTGAGCAAATGTCATGGAATCTCTTCAAAATCATGCCTCTTGTTATGAACAGTGTCTCATATAAATAGTGTCTCTTGCCACTGTCCATGCCTCCTGAAGCTAACGGGAAGACAAAATGTGGGCCCCACCGAGACCTGGAAAGGTCACGGCACGGTTATACAAACCCCTCAGGACGGAGCTCGGCGAATGGCTACAGGGCAAGGGGATGCCCGTTGGCTCGAAGACACCTGAGACGTGAAACGACAAACACGAACAGACGGGGCTGGAGCCGAACGATGGTCTCCCTGTTCACCGGCAACAGAGAATAGGGGTATCTCCGAACGGCTACGGAGTAGTGCCAGCATGGATTCGGTCCCTGGGACCCCACCAGCTGACGACCCGCGACATGGGGAAACTGGAAAACAACAACAATGTCCATTTGAGCCACATTTGGGTCACATGTGGGATGCCAAGTTCTGAAATGGTAACTTCAAAAATTGGGGCTGGGGATAACTGGATATTTCTTCAAAATCTAAAATGAATTCTGTTCACAGCACGTATGCTTTGCCTCCAAAAGGTGAGTGTAGTGTCAAGTATGAGATCATGTCATTTTAACTTTAGGCCCTTGGCTTCAAAACTTATTGACTGTTGTGATATTTTTTTCTGCTGGAGGCCTATTGTTAATGACTTTTTTATGCTTTTATCTTAGTGTTTATATTGTAACTGTGGTTTTAGAATTACAAGATTTTTTAACTAGAATTAGCGATAAATTATTCACTAATACACTGCCCTTCACTCTTTTTGGAGCTTGATGTTTGCAAGGGATAATGCCTGCATACTTTTCACATTGAAATCAGTGTAACCATTCACTTTCAAATGAAAAAAGTATTTCCTTTGCAAACACAAGCTATTTTCTTACACTTTACAGCTCTAGACATATACACAAAAATTCATTTTCAGTAAACCCCACTAAAGTTTTACTGTTCTTTAGATTTTGGGTTTATTTTGGGCCTCCATGGCCTAGTGGGTAAGAGCGCTGATGCTTAATCATTAGGTCTCTCACCACTGTGCTTCTAGCCGAGCCTGGGCCACATGTGAGATTCCGTGTTCCGCAACAGAAGTTCAGGTAGTTTTTCCCTGGGTACTTAGGTTTCCCCCCACCTAAGATTGATGATCGGCTCAAAATAAGTGGTATGATCTTGAAAGGGTTTTAAACCCCCCAAAGAATGAAAATTGGTCGTGGATTTTCCTTTTATCATATGACATCTATCTGAGAATGTAATAACACAAGGTATTAATATCAATAATTCACTAGTGGATTAAATATGGAAATATGTACGACATCCTTAACAACGGAGTGTTTACTAATGGCAGAGTATTAACATTTTTGTACAAAAATTGTGAATTAAATACATTTTAAATGTCATATGATAAATAAAATCATGCATTCGTGCTCATGTTATATTGAATTTATTAAAATTATTGAGGAAAAGTGAAAAAATGCTTGGCAAAGCCTCGCATTTATTTGCTTTTCCTCAACTCATTTAATAATGCATGCCCACTCATGTAAGATCCACTATAACTTTTTCTGATTAACCAGAGTAACTTTTCTCATTTAGGATGTTTGAAATAGTCTTTCTGCAGAGAACTTTTCAGTCAAAAGAAACCACAAACAGTTTCTACAGCGCCATCTAGCTCCTAATAATGGAAGTACTAGCCTCAGTCTTTGTCATTGACAGCTTTCCAACTTTTGGTTAAAATTGTGCCATGGTCCAAATTTTCTGTGAAAAAGAAAAATGAAAAAAAAAAAAAAAAAACAACAAAAAAAAACACTAGATTATATTTAAGAAATAGATCGGCTCTAGCTGTGATTTGTTGAGTAATAAATCACAGTTTGGAGGTCAGTTGTTGAGTAGATCAAATCACATGCACATAGTGCGCGTGATTTGTCTACTTACAGCTGACCGACAAACTGTGATTTATTGCTCAACAAATCACAAACTAGAGCTGATCTATTTCGATTCTAATGTGCTGAAAATCGGCAATAATGCTGTTGTTTCCTTCAAAATCTCACAACTTTTCGCCATTGTTAGAAGAAATCCCAATAAATTATTGACTAAGACACACACAGTTATATCCTTTTCTAACGCGAGAATATTACATTACACCGGCTAACGTCAAGGAAATCGACTAGTGACGTCATAAATTGGCAGTTTTTAATGATGTCACTCGTCACGCTCTTCCTTGCCGTGATTTATTGTAGAATAAAACACAGTTATTTTCCATTGCCTATATAGACGTGCTGTGTTAGAATCTATTTTAGAATGTGATTGTTTATTACTTTTGAGATTTTTTCATTGATATACGATTAAATTATAATGATAAAAACTAATCAAAATAGTGGCTTCAGAAGTCAGTTTGTCTGGAGAAGTTCAGTTTTGTCATTCCTCTGAGCACAAGAAAATAAGGCTTGATGGTCACTGATGAGGCTTTATTAGCCGAAACTATGTAGTATCACCCATCTTCTTTCTTATGAATGTTTTCATTGCTCTTAAAGGAACTCTTTTTTGATTTTTATTTGCCTTCACTGCAGCTGGTGTTGTGCCGTGTGGTGGCCGTAAAACGTCTCCCTGTACATCAACCATAGTGCAGTTTATATTTTACTTTCGGTCCTTTGAGATCAGCGTGAATATTCTGAGAAATCGGAAATAAATTATTGGTTTAGACTCATATTCTAGACAGGTTTTTAATTATTTGGACCCCATTTTGATTTATATCAGTCTTTTAATCGACTGCCTATTCGAAATTCGCAAAATTGCAGTATGTTTCCTCTGGCTTTCTTTGCCGGATCATTACAGGGTCACTGATGAGGCTTTATTAGCCGAAACTACGTAGTATGACCCATCTTCTTTCTTATGAATGTTTTCATTGCTCTTAAAGGAACTCATTTTTGATTTTTATTGGAATTACTTGTGAATGAATTCAACTTGTCATTTTCTTAACGTAACTAAGGGACAGCTTGTTAACCTTTACCACTCTCTACGCTAATTCAGCAGACGACAAATCATTGCTGCTTTTCTTATTTGTCCTAGAAAACAGGACTTGACATCTCATGCAAATGGAGGCAATTTGCATGCAATGTCAAATCCTGTTTCCTGGGAAAATAAGAAAAAATATTTTAAACTGTTGTCTGCTGCGAAAAAATTCCCAACTTGCAGAGCGTCAAACATGAAATATTTTTGCTGTAACATTTAAAAATTAACTCTTACCATGCTGTTCATGACAACCCATATCTTTGGAAACAGTGTAGATCCAGATCAGATGGCTTCTGAAGAAGAAGCCATCTGATCAGGATCTACACAGTTTGACATTCAGTTTATGAATTTGTAGGAATAAATTACATCAAGTAATCTGATTGGTTCAAAGTCAGAGATGGGTGTGGCTAAAATGAATATTCAGCAAGAGAAGGGTTACAATGATATGAAGAATTGAAAAACGAAAAATCTGGGATTGGCATTGCTTCAGATACTAAGGTATCTTGTCTAGATGTCTAGAGCTGTATTGTTTCCTGTTGTTTTTTACCTTTAGTTCTTGTAAAATGTCATATTACATTTTTGCTGCTGTTTTAAGTAAATTTTGGGGGAAATAAAAATGATATTTTCCTCCAGGGAAAATATTCCTTTTAGGCGGGAATATATTTCCTTTCGAACGTCATCATCCACTATGACGCGCCAAATTTGGGACAAATTACGTTATGTCAGAGCGCTAATTACCTCAGTTTTAGACGTTAGAAAGGACAAAAACGGCTGATTTAATAAATGTAATATAAACATTAATAAATCTTTAGTTTTGAATACAGGAAATATTTCTCTCGAAACTTGCAAATCTTATAAACAAACTCGTGCATTTGCACTCGTTCGTTTACTTGATTTGCAAGTCTCTCGGGAAAATATTTCCTGTATTTAAAACTAAAGATGTATTAATCTCTATTTATCATATTATGACGGCGCGTCTGAGAGTGCAATAACGCCATGTTATACTTTCGATAATCCACTAGTGGATTAAATATGCAAATTAGATAGATACGTCCCGTAACGTTACACGTACGACGACATCCTTAACGACGTCGCATTTACTAACGGCGGAAAATTGACATTTTTGTAAAAATCGTGAATAAAATGCGTTTTAAATGTCATATGATAAATAGAATCTTGCATTTGTGCTGATGTATAAATCAATTTATTAAACTCGTTGAGGAAAAGGGATAAAATGCTAGGCAAAGCCTCGCATTTTATCCCTTTTCCTCAACTCGTTTAATAAATTCAATAATACATGAGCGCTTATGTTAGATCCTCTATATACTCCTTAGTTTCTCACCAGCTTTCCTTGCTTATTTCAGCCTTTTCACAGGTACTGCACCAGCTAATACTCAGTTGGGTAAGTTACTGCTCTTAGGGGTCCGATTTTATGCTTAAGTACTTCTCTTCAGTCATTGAAAAAGTCTTAGTAAGATATACTTTATTGGTCAAATCCAGGAAGGTATACCATCTAATACAAAAGGGAATCCAGGAGGGAATGCCATCTAATATGAAAGGGAATCCAGGAGGGAATGCCATCTAATACAAAAGGGAATCCAGGAGGGAATGCCATATAATACAAAAGGGAATCCAGGAGGGAATGCCATATAATACAAAAGGGAATCCAGGAGGGAGTGCCATCTAATACAAAAGGGAATCCAGGAGGAAATACCATCTAATACAAAAGGGAATCCGGGAGGGAGTGCAATCTAATACAAAAGGGAATCCAGGAGGAAATACCATCTAATACAAAAACAGTTAAAGAAAGAAAATCCAACTTGTAGAATAAGACATTTTTCATCATGTTAACGGTAAAAAAGAAAATAATCTTAAAAAAAAAATACATTTTTATCATTTTAGAACAGACAACTGCCTTTCTTGTATCAGCAGAAGGGAGAAAATGACAATAGAAAAATTTCCTGATCAATGTCCATGAAAGAATGTTGCCGACCTGATAGGAATCAATCCTGCAACATCCTGATCACACATCAGACATATATCTGACAGACCCACCAAGGCTGCCCAAGTACTTTGTCACTGCTGGGTGCTCAATAGGATTTTTAACTCACTTTGGTACACACATCGACACCCAAAGTCTAGCACAGTATCTGCCGGAACATGATGCCTCGGACATGCAGAATAGTTCTAGTTTTGGTTTTTATGCTTTATGCACATAAAGTTTGAGTTAAACTTCAAAGACTGAAACACTGCTGTCTCAATAACCATGGATGATAGGAAATTGTCTTTCAGTACCTATCAAAATTACTGTTTGATGAGTGAGTGAGTGTTTGAGTTTTACGTCCCACCAACAGCTTAGGTCATATGGAGACGGGACTTCGGTTTAAAGACTCATCCGAAAGTCTGGAGAAGCCCGGGATCGATCCTGCGACCCCTGGTTTACAAGGTGAGTAGCATAACCACTACGCCAGGGGGGCTTCTATCAAAATTACTGCAAAAATCCCCAAAATTTAGACACCATGAGGACCTGCTGTAATTCTCCTAAAATTTTTACAAGTTTGTTTCGCAATCCAGCAAGAAGTCCAAAAAGGGGAAATGGAATGGCAAACAGTGTAGACCCAGATCAGAATCCGCCTTCAGTCTGATCTTGGTCAGCACTGTTTCGGTCCAAAAACTTAGGATTATTTTGGTATCTCATAACTCAAGACATTAATCTATTGAGGATAATTTAGGGAATGGTTTATATTTTATCTTGAAAATGTATGTTATGAGTTCTCATTAGAATTGCCTCATGGAGGCAATTCTAATGAGTACTCACAACATAGCTTGGGTTTAAAGAAAATTAAAAGAAATCCCTAAATTATTCCCTCTGTGCCTGTGATACCTTGAGTGGCTTGAACTATCCATTTCTCAAATAAGTTTTCATGGACTGAAGTTTGACTGTATTTAACTCTTATCTTGCTGAATATTCAGTTTAGCCACACCCATTTCTGACTCTGAACCAATCAGATTACTGTATGTAATTTCTTCTTACAAATCCGTAAAATTCATGACAAACAGTGTAGATCCTGATCAGATGGCTTCTTCAGAAGCCATCTGATCTGATCTGGATCTACACTGTTTCCAAAGATAGGGGTTGTCGTGAACAGCATGACAAGAGTTAAATATTCTCTTAGTTGGGTGTGGTTATACAGGGAACAACAACGTTTTATGCCCCCAAAATTAAAGATTTGGGGACATATAGTTTCTTGTCTGTCTGTCGTCTGTTTGTCTGTATGTCTGTCTGTCTGCAAAAACTTTAACACTGGGCATAACTTTTGAACGGTAAGTGATAGGGCTTTGAGTTCGGGTCTAATGTGTAGATGACCTGATTAACTTTTGATGAAATTCCGAAAATATTTAATGGAGTAACGCCCCTTTTCGAAATTATGCATTATGACAATGGGGAAACCTTGTGAGCAAAATATCTGGAGAACCACTCGAGCTTGGCTCATATTATTTGGTATACAGTTTGAGTCTAAGGTGTAGATAACCTGATTAACTTTTTACGGTCGGGTGAAAGTGGTTTGCTTCTTGGAGGAAAACCCCCAGTGATGATCGAGCCCTTGAGTCAAAGCCCTGACGCAGAAAAAAATACCTAGCCTGTAAACTAACTGCTTGAGCTAGACTCATGGTATTTGGTATACAGTTTTGGCCTAATGTGTAGATGACCTGTTTAACTTTTGACAAAATTCTAAAAATATTTAATGGAGTTATACATTTTGGCTATAGGGAAATTAACCTTGTGAACAAAATTACTGGAGAACCACTTGAGCTAGGCTCATGATATTTGGCAGTCTGTTTGCTACTAAGGCATAGATGACCTGAATAACTTCTGTTTAAAATCTGTTAATATTTGACAGGTTTATTTTTAATGCAAATGATCATGAAGTACTGTTTACTGTCCCATTCAGGGACAAGCATATGGTTGGGGGCATAGTGTTTCACAAATACAATTTCTTGTTTGTACTTATTTGTACTTGAGGTTATGTAAATGTAAATGCACCCAGTCTTTTTTATGCCCCCATGAGAATCTTTGATTTGGGGGGCATATAGTATTTGCCCTCTCTGTCTGTTTGTCTGTCTGTCTGTCATGTCAGTTTGTTTGTCTGTCTGTCTGTCACAAAAACTTAAACCTTGATTATACATGTAACTTCAAAAGTATTTGACCTAGCCCCATGAAATTTCACACACTTATTCACCATCACAAGGGTAATCTGTACATTTTTATGCCCCCGCATCGTATGATGCCGGGGGCATATAGTTTTTCGGTTTTCCGTACGTGCGTCCGTGGGTACGTGCGTACGGTTTCCGAATGTACGAAAGTGTGTACGTACGTAATCCTGTTAGACTCAGGTTAAGGTTTTTGTACAAGGTAGAACTTGAGCTCATATTTTCCAAACCATACAATAGATTTGGTTTATATTTAGTATGATGATAGATATAGGTCCAAAGTTTTATTCAGCAATACCCCCATCCATACCCATGACCTCAAGGTCAAGGTCACGAACTTAGAAATTTCTAACGTTTAAGACCCAGGTTAAGGTATTTGTACCAGGTAGAACTTGAGATCATATTTTCAAAACCATACAATGGATTTGGTTTATATTTAGTATGATGATAGATATAGGACCAAAGTTTTATTCAGCAATACCCCCACCCATACCCATGACCTCAAGGTCAAGGTCGTGGACTTGAAATTTTTAATGATTAAGACCCAGGTTAAGGTATATGTACCAGGTAAAACTTGAGCTCATATTTTCATAACCATACAATGGATTTGGTTTATATTTACTATGATGATACATTTAGGTCCAATGGTTTATTCAGTAATACCCCCACCCATACCCATGACCTCAAGGTCAAGGTCACAGAATTAGAAAATTTTTAATGTTTAAAACTTTGGTTAAGGTATTTGTACCACCAATTTCAATATAACTTCACACAAATGTTCCTTATAAAAATATCTCGTGCAAGTTCGACTTTTAAGGTCATGGCGTCAAGGTCACAGAGGTTATTTTTAGAAAAACTTTGTCATTGCTCTAGCGCCTACATTTCTTCACTGATTTCAATATAACTTCACACAAATGTTCCTTATGACAATATCTTGAGCAAGTTCGACTTTCAAGGTCATCACCTCAAGGTCAAGGTCACTGTGGCTATTTTTAGAAAAACTTTGTCATCGCTCTAGCGCCTACATTTCTTCACCAATTTCAATATAACTTCACACAAATGTTCCTTATGACAATATCTCAAGCTATTTTGACTTTCAAGGTCAAGGTCACTGTGGCTATTTTTAGAAAAACTTTGTCTTCGCTCTAGCGCTTACATTTCTTGACTAATTTCAATATAACTTCACACAAATGTTCCTTATGACAATATCTCTAGCGAGTTCCATTTTCAAGGTCAAGGTCACTGTGGCTATTTTTAGAAAAACTTTGTCATCCCTCTAGCGCTTACATTTCTTCACCGATTTCAAAATAACTTCACACAAATGTTCCTTATGACAATATCTCGAGCGATTTCGACTTTTAACGTCAAGGTCACTGTTGGTGGAACGTCAAAACTAGCACAGATTGGTATTTGCACCACTTAAAGATTAATGTGCTAAGCGGGGGCATCTGTGTACTTTGGACACATTTCTAGTTATCAGTATTTGGCCATTTTTTGGAATAGTAAATACAGTTTTGGGAGCCATCTTCCAACCAGGCTAGATAGAAAAATCGTGTTAAAAGACATGTGTTAACCCGAGGTTGTGGTGTACTTTTGAAAATACATGTTTAGAATATAAGAATCCTATATGGGTGTGAGGGGTGGATGGAAAAATCTGTCCCGAGGGTCACTGTCCGGCAGCACGAGGCTTGCCGAGTGATGCCGGACAGTGATCCCAAGGGACGGATTTTTTCTATCCACCCCTCACACCCATATTGGATTCTTTTACTTGCATACATGTACCTTCCATTTCTTAAAGCGGATTTTTAATGCTGCAGTCACTTCGGTTACCAATGTCCGCCATATTGTGTTGACACTGCAGGAATGTTTAATGACGTTGCTGTGACGTTAACCTTAACGACGGCGCATACAAGGTCGTAATCAACCAGTGCATTTATCAAACCCGCGATTATATTCGATTTTGTACTAATCGCCTGTTGGATAAATGCACTGGTTGATTACAACTTTGTATGCGCTGTCGTTAAGGTTGACGTCACAGCACGTTGCGTGACGTCACTTAACATTCCTGCAGTGTCAACACAATATGGGGGACATAGGTAACCGAAGTGACTGCAGCATTAAAACTCTGCGCTAAGAAATGAAAGGTATGCAAGAAAAAGAATCCAATATTGGTGTGAGGGGTGGATAGAAAAATCCGTCCCTCAGGATCACTGTCCCGCATCACTCGGCAAGCCTCGTGATGCCGGACAGTGACCCTTGGGACTGATTTTCCATCCACCCCTCACACCCATATAAGATTCTTATATTATGTCCCTGTGTAGTCAACTGAGTATAAATCATTCTGAATTTGGCAAGCATTTGTCTCAAAAAATCTCTTTTCGACTTTTGGTTCTTATGTATAGTAGTCATAGGTAAGATTGACTAGGCGGAGCTATTGTTTGCACCTGCCTTTGGAATGTTATATTAACAAAATGTAAATCAAATCATCAGATTGTGTGAATTCAATTGTAACACAAACAAAGCTGTGGCGAATATGGCCATTTGGTCCACTTGCAGAAAGTATGCGAAAGGCACTCCACCGAATCTTCTGGTGGACTCAGCAAATCTGACATACCGGGTATATTGACAACACCTGAATAGTTCCGCCTAGTCAGTCTTATCTGTGACTACTATAACACAGATTTAATTGTATACATAACCAATAACTGTCTGTTTTTTTGTTTGATTTGAGGTTTAACGTCCCCGTCAACACTGTAAAGGTCATTTGGAGACGTTGCTTCCAATTTTGTGGGACTTTTACCCGACATTGAGATGAAATGACATATCAAGCCCTGTCGCCCAATGAAACCAATAGGGTTTATTAGCATGGACGGTCCACCTCGCACCGCGGTTCCTGGACAGGCTTAGATCCTCTAAGCGGTTTACCAGTACTAGTGTGCGGGCCGGATTCAGCTCTGCTTGGAAGCATCATGCAGCCCATATATTTCTTCAAGCCCCTATGGGCAGGGGCGGAAGTAACTGTCTATAATCATATTCAGAAATTCGGAAAACATTGACTTTATTAAACAGTCATATCTTGGTCATGTAATTGATGGCTGGGAAACCTTTTGTGGTTGAACATATCTTTAAATCCAAGTCCAGCTTTTCAAAGCTAATACTTAAATTATAACTTATTGCAAAAAAAAAACTTCTCTTTTTGGCAACAAAACATGTATTAGATACATGTACTGCACTTTGCTAGAACAGTTATCATTTTGACCACTTACAATAAGCTAATGTGGCTTTGAGAAACTGTGACTTCATTTTTCTTTGGCTATCCTAGTTTTTATATTATCACATCACGTGAACAAGTCTGTGAAATAAACACCCAACTAATCCCCACTTTATATAGAGAAAACTGGGGTTTATGGGGGTTTACATTATTTCGCTTATTTCTGCTCCAAGACATAGGTTGTGGGTACTCGTTAGAACCGCCTCAATGAGGCGGTTCTAACGAGCACCAACAACCTATGTTTACAGTGAAAATAAGACAAATATCACGTATTTTCATCAGAAAAGAAGCTATTTCGAAGACGTGACAAAATATACAGTAGAACTTCGATGGCTCGAACACTGAAGGATATTGTCGTCTTTTATCTTGCAAATGTATGCTGTGTGTACTCATAAGAATCGCCTCGATGAGGCGATTCTAATGAGTACACACAGCATACATTTTTCATCATAGAACATAGAAAAAAATGTCCTAAAGTATGTCGTTATGCCTCCTGGCATTAGCCCGCAGTGGCTCGAACTACCTCTGTCTCGAACAGATTTTCATGGTCCCAAAGGTGTTCCAGCCATTGAAGTTTGACTGTAATATTTTGCACAGGTGTGTTATCCTAATTTATCATATGACGTCGCGTCTGAGAGTGTAATAACGTCATGTATTATTTTTCGATAATCCACTAGTGGATTAAATATGCAAATCAGCTAGATACGTCCCGTCACGTTACATGTACGACGTCCTTAACGACGTTGCGTTTTCTAACGGCGTAATATTGGCATTTTTGTAAACAAATCGTGAATAAAATGCGTTTAAATGTCATATGATAAATAGAATCTTGCACTCGTGCTCATGTATTATTGAATTTATTAAACTCTTTGAGAAAAGGGATAAAATCCTTGGCAAGCCTCGCATTTTATCCCTTTTCCTCAACTCGGTTTAATAAATTCAATAATACATGAACACTCATGGAAGATCCTCTATGATCTATGCTTTTGTTTGCAGGTAATGAATATGACTATTATGACTCTGACTTGGAGCGTCCCCAGACCGGCATGTCATTCCAGAGGTCAGACTATTCTATTGCTTATTTCTGCTCCAAGACATAGGTTGTGGGTACTCGTTAGAACCGCCTCAATGAGGCGGTTCTAACGAGCACCAACAACCTATGTTTACAGTGAAAATAAGACAGATATCACGTATTTTCATCATCGGGTGTGTTATCGTAATGATCTATGGTTTTGTTTACAGGTAATGAATATGACTACTATGACTCTGACTTGGAGCGTCCCCAGACCGGCATGTCATTCCAGCAGTCAGACTATTCTATTGCTTATTTCTGCTCCTAGACATAGGTTGTGGGTACTCGTTAGAACCGCCTCAATGAGGCGGTTCTAACGAGCACCAACAACCTATGTTTACAGTGAAAATAAGACAGATATCACGTATTTTCCTCATCGGGTGTGTTATCGTAATGATCTATGCTTTTGTTTACAGGTAATGAATATGACTACTATGACTCTGACTTGGAGCGTCCCCAGACCGGCATGTCATTCCAGCAGTCAGACTATTCTATTGCATATTTCTGCTCCAAGACATAGGTTGTGGGTACTTGTTAGAACCGCCTCAATGAGGCGGTTCTAACGAGCACCAACAACCTATGTTTACAGTGAAAATAAGACAGATATCACGTATTTTCATCATCGGGTGTGTTATCGTAATGATCTATGCTTTTGTTTACAGGTAATGAATATGACTACTATGACTCTGACTTAGAGCGTCCCCAGACCGGCATGTCATTCCAGCAGTCAGACTATTCTATTGCTTATTTCTGCTCCAAGACATAGGTTGTGGGTACTCGTTAGAACCGCCTCAATGAGGCGGTTATAACGAGCACCAACAACCTATGTTTACAGTGAAAATAAGACAGATATCACGTATTTTCATCATCGGGTGTGTTATCATAATGATCTATGCTTTTGTTTACAGGTAATGAATATGACTACTATGACTCTGACTTGGAGCGTCCCCAGACCGGCATGTCATTCCAGAGGTCAGACTATTCACCAGGTATCAGTGATGATGAATTTGAGAGTGTCTCCCAAGTAGTAGGCCCTGTAAGTTACTAGTTCATGTATAAAACAAATATCATTATGTCTCATGTAAAATTAAGAAATAGATCAGCTATTAAAGGGATATGTGTTATGACTCTTGACTTGGAGCGTCCCCAGACCGGCATGTCATTACAGCGGTCAGACTATTCACCAGGTATCAGTGATGATGAATTTGAGAGCGTCTCCCAAGTAGTAGGCCCTGTAAGTCACTAATTAATGTACATGTATGAAACAAATATCATCGTGGCTCATATGGAATTAAGAAATAGATCAGGTATTGCAGTGATTTGTTGAGCAATAAATTACAGTTGGAGGTCAGTTGTAAAGTATATCAAATCATAAGCACTCCCACAAGTCGTTTGTCTACTTACAATGACTAACAAACTTTGATTTGAGCCCCGCCAAGCGAATTTGGGTCTTCGAGCATTCCGTCATGACAAATTTTAACTGCGCATGCCCAGCCATTCAGAGGGGCCAGGGATATGGCGTTCTGTCTGAAGGTTCCTCTTGATTCACTGCTTGTATGAGCGAGCAGCGAAGGTTCTGGCGAGACTGCGCGGATGCGCAGGCTCGCCTGAACCTTTGCTGCTCGCATAGGCGATAAGTACCAAAATCGCTTGGCGGGGCCCATTTTATTACTGAGTAGTTGATCTATTTTCATCATGTTAAATAAATACCCCTTTTATAGAGAAAACTGGGGTTTACAGGAATATACATTAATTTGCTTATTTCTGCTCCAAGGCAAAGGTTGAGGGAACTCGTTAGAACTGCCTCAGTGAGGTGGTTCTAACGAGCACCCACAACCTATGTTCTGAATATTATTTAGAAAAATATCACAAATTTTCATCTTAGAAGTAAACATTTTGGAGAAATGGAAGTATGCACTATGCCACACAGATATGTTTTCAGGATTTATACTAATACACTATAATTGACAATAATTATTTTGTTTTCTAGAAATTCTCCCAGTACTATTGACTGTATAACACAAAATTATGTCCTTTTCTAACATTTTTGAAGCCCCCAAAAAATAATGTTTTACCTTATAACATCACACAATCTTCACTGAATCAGCTCCCACCTATCAGGGCATGAAGAAATAGACGGGCTGCATGATGCTTCCATGCGGAGCTGAAACCGACCGCACAAAAGTACTGGTAAACCACTTAGATGATCTAAGCCTGCCCAGGCAAAGCAGTGAGAATCAAACCAACAGTGGGCGACAGGGCTTGCGATGTCATTTCATCTCGGCGTCAGGTAAAAGTCCCACAAACTGAAAGCAACATCTCCAAAATGACCTTTACAGTGTTGACCGGGACGTTAAACCTCAATTCAAACAAAAACTTCAGTAAATAGTGTTGACTGGGCCGTTAAACTCCAATACAAACAAACAAACACACAATCTTCAAGTCATTTCTGATGCAAAACAACTTTGGTTTCTTGCAAATTGGATAAAATTACATGCATTGCCAGCTTGCTAATGTTTTACGAATCACAAAGTAATATATATCCTGTGCAGGATAGTGATGCATCATACTAGACAGGACAAAGAATATGACATGTGCAAATACGAATCGGACGGTAATGTCTATCCTGTGCAGGATAGTGATGGGTCATAATCACTTCGGTGAAAAATGGGATTTGGCTTTGATGGCCTTGACTTCATTTTCACGGTCAAAAGCTCCCGAAAGCTGTCAAAATTTAACTATGTTTATATTATTCAGCGACAACCGGTGTGGAGTGTGCAGGATACTGAAGGAGACTCATTTATGCCAAAACATTCCCGTACGCTACCTGAACCTAGCAGACAACAGAGAAGGTAGATATGTTATCTTTAATTTATGTAGGGAAGAAAATTGGGAGAAGTTTAAGCATATAGGAAGACTATTTCTCCCACTTCTCACTTGGCTTATAGGAGCTTTTTTCGTGACGTACTTCCGATTCTAAAAATAGAACGGGAAAAGCCCTGGCCGTCAAATGTCGTATTGCTTCAAGGCAGTGGAACAGATAAAATGTTAATTACAGCGTAAAACAGTAGAATTCTTTTAAACTTTTGACGAATTCTAATGTAAGATAATGAGAGAAACACTGATATGCTGCTAGGTGTGAAATTTCGCATCACGAAAACATGCCTAAAAATGGAAATGTTTGATAATTTTCTTATTTTTTCTCAAAACATAGATTGTTGGGACTCGATAGAACCGCCACAATGAGGCGGTCCTATCGAGTACCCAAAATCTACCATTTTGAGCAGAAATAAGAAAAATAATGTTTACCCCTGTAAACCACAGTTTTTAGCTCACCGTCACGTAGTGACGAGGTGAGCTTTTGGGATCACTTTTCGTCCGTCGTCCGTCGTCCGTCCGTCCGTGCGTCCGTGCGTCCGTAAACAATTCTTTAAACGACATCTCCTCCTAAACCACTGATCGGATTTTGACCAAACTTCACAGGAATGATCCTTAGGTGGTCCCCTTTCAAAGTTGTTCAAATGGTTCCGGTCCGTTGCACATCTAGGTCAAAGGAGCCAAAAACAGATTTTTTTCACCAAAAACTTAAAAAATCTTCTTCTCTGAAACCACAAGGCCCAGGTCTTTGATATTTGGTATGAAGCTTCATCTGGTGGACCCCTACCAAGATTGTTCAAACTATAGTGCTGGGACCAAAAATGCCCCCGCTCTGGGGCCCTTTGGTTTTACATGGGCTTATATAGGGAAAATCTTTAAAAATCTTCTTCTCTGAAACCGTAAGGCCCAGGTCTTTGATATTTGGTATGAAGCTTCATCTAGTGGACCCCTACCAAGATTGTTCAAATTATAGTGCTGGAGCCAAAAATGCCCCCGCTCCGGGGCCCTTTGGTTTTACATGGGCTTATATAGGGAAAATCTTATAAAATCTTCTTCTCTGAAACCGCAAGGCCCAGGTCTTTGATATTTGGTATGAAGCTTCATCTAGTGGACCCCTACCACGATTGTTCAAATTATAGTGCTGGGGCCAAAAATGCCCCCGCTCCAGGGCCATTTGGTTTTACATGGGCTTATATCGGGAAGAGCTTTAAAAATCTTCTTCTCTGAAACCGTAAGGCCCAGGTCTTTGATATTTGGTATGAAGCTTCATCTAGGGGACCCCTACCAAGATTGTTCAAACTATAGTGCTGGGACCAAAAATGCCCCCGCTCTGGGGCCCTTTGGTTTTACATGGGCTTATATAGGGAAAATCTTTAAAAATCTTCTTCTCTGAAACCGTAAGGCCCAGGTCTTTGATATTTGGTATGAAGCTTCATCTAGTGGACCCCTACCAAGATTGTTCAAATTATAGTGCTGGAGCCAAAAATGCCCCCGCTCCGGGGCCCTTTGGTTTTACATGGGCTTATATAGGGAAAATCTTTAAAAATCTTCTTCTCTGAAACCGCAAGGCCCAGGTCTTTGATATTTGGTATGAAGCTTCATCTAGTCGACCCCTACCACGATTGTTCAAATTATAGTGCTGGGGCCAAAAATGCCCCCGCTCCAGGGCCATTTGGTTTAACATGGGCTTATATCGGGAAGAGCTTTAAAAATCTTCTTCTCTGAAACCATAAGGCCCAGGTCTTTGATATTTGGTATGAAGCTTCATCTAGGGGGCCCCTACCAAGATTGTTCAAATTATAGTGCTGGGGTCAAATATGCCCCCGCTCCGGGGCCCTTTGGTTTTACATGGGCTTATATAGGGAAAATCTTAAAAAATCTTCTTCTCTGAAACCGCAAGGCCCAGGTCTTTGATATTTGGTATGAAGCTCCCCCCCCCTCCGGGGCCCTTTGGTTTTAAATGGGCTTATATAGGGAAAATCTTTAAAAATCTTATTCTCTGAAACCATAAGACCCAGGTCTTTGATATTTGGTATGAAGCTTCATCTAGGGGACCCCTACCAAGATTGTTCAAACTATAGTGCTGGGACCAAAAATGCCCCCGCTCTGGGGCCCTTTGGTTTTACATGGGCTTATATAGGGAAAATCTTTAAAAATCTTCTTCTCTGAAACCGTAAGGCCCAGGTCTTTGATATTTGGTATGAAGCTTCATCTAGTGGACGCCTACCAAGATTGTTCAAATTATAGTGCTTGGGCTAAAAATGCCACCGCCCCGGGGCCCTATGGTTTTACATGGGCTTATATGGGGGAAAATCTTTAAAAATCTTCTTCTCTGAAGCCCCAAGGGCCAGGTCTTTGCTATTTGGTATGAAGCTTCATCTAGTGGACCCCTACCAAGATTGTTCAAATTATAGTGCTAGGGGCCAAAACTGCCCCCGACCTGGGGCCCTTTGGTTTTACATAGACTTATATAGAGATATTCCTTAAAAATCTTCTTCTGAAACAGCAAGGCCATAGTCTTTGATATTTGGTGTGAAGCTTCCTCTAGTGGACCTCTATCAAGATGGTTTAAATTATAGCCCTGAGGCCAAAAATGCCCCCGCCCTGGAGCCATTTGGTTTTATATAGGCTTATGTAGGGAATATCTTTAATAAAAATCTTCTTCTCTGAAACCGCAAGGCACAGGTCTTTGATATTTGGTATGAAGCATATCTAGTGGACCTTTGCCAAGATTGTTCAAATTATAGCCTTTGTTGATATTTGATATGAAGCTTCACCTTTTTAGACGTCTGAACATTATGCACATTATAGCCCTGGGGTTAATAATGGCCCTCCCCGGGTCCCACTTGTTACTCTATGGATCAGGTGAGCGATCCAGGGCCATCATGGCCCTCTTGTGTTTTATATTAGGATCACTTTTTGTCTGTCATCCGTGCGTAAACAATTTCTTCAAACGACATCTCCTCCTAAACCACTGATTGGATTTTGACCAAACTTCACAAATATGATCCTTAGGTGGTCCCCTTTCAAAGTTGTTCAAATGGTTCCGGTCCGTTGCACATATAGGTCACAGGAGCCAAAAATAGATTTTTTCACCGAAAACTTAAAAATCTTCTTCTCTGAAACGGCAAGGACCAGGTCTTTGATATTTGGTATAAAGCTTCATCTAGTGGATCTCTACCAAGATTGTTCAAATTATAGTGCTGGGGCCAAAATGCCCCCGCCCCGGGCCCTTTGGTTTTACATGGGCTTATATAGGAAAATCTTAAAAAATCTTCTTCTCTGAAACCACAAGGCCCAGGTCTTTGATTTTTGGTATGAAGCTTGATCTAGTGGACCCCTACCAAGATTGTTCAAATTATAGTGCTGGGGCCAAATATGCCCCCACCCTGGGGCCCTTTGGTTTTACATGGGCTTATATAGGGAAAATCTTGAAAAATCTTCTTCTCTGAAACCGCAAGGCCCAGGTCTTTGCTATTTGGTATGAATCTTCATCTAGTGGACCCCTAGCAAGATTGTTCAAATTATAGTGCTGGGGCCAAAAAAGCCCCCGCCCCGGGGCCCTTTGGTTTTACATAGGCTTATGTAGGGAAAATCTTTAAAAATCTTCTCTGAAACTGCAAGGCCCAGGTCTTTGATATTTGGTATGAAGCTTCATCTTGTGGATCTCTACCAAGATTGTTCAAATTATAGCCCTGGGGCCAAAAATGCCCCTGCTCCGGGGCCCTTTTGTTTTACATAGACTTATATAGGGAAAATCTTTAAAAATCTTCTTCTCTGAAACCACAAGGCCTAGGTCTTTGATATTTGGTATGAAGCTTCAGCTAGTGGAGCTCTACCAAGATTGTTCAAATTATAGCCCTGAGGCCAAAAAAGCCACCGCCCGGGGCCCTTTATTTTTACATAGACTTATATAGGGAAAATCTTAAAAAATTTTCTTTGTGAAACCACAAGGCCTAGGTCTTTGATATTTGGTGTTTAATTTCATCTAGTGGACCTCTATCAAGATTGTTCAAATTATAGCCCTGGGGCCAAAAATTCCCCCAGACCGAGACCCTTTGGTTTTAAATAGACATATTTAGGGAAATCTTTAAAAATCTTCTTTGAAACTGCAAGGCCCATGTCTTTGATATTTGGTATGGAGCTTCATCTAGTGGACAATTATAGCCTTTGTTGATATTTGGTATGAAGCTTCACCTTTTTAGACATCTCTCAACATTATGCACATTATAACCTTGGGGTCAATAATGGCCCTCCCTGGGGCCCACTTGTTACTCTATGGATCAGGTGAGCGATCCAGGGCCATCATGGCCCTCTTGTGTTTTATATTAGGATCACTTTTTGTCTGTCATCTGTGCGTAAACAATTTCTTCAAACGACATCTCCTCCTAAACCACTGATCGGATTTTGACCAAACTTCAAAGAAATGATCCTTAGGTGGTCCCCTTTCATAGTTGTTCAAATGGTTCTGGTTTGCTGCACATCTAGGTCGCAGGAGCCAAAAATAGTTTTTTTCACAGAAAACTTAAAAAATCTTCTTCTCTGAAACCACAAGGCCCAGTTCTTTGATATTTGGTATGAAGGTTCATCTAGTGGACCCCTACCAAGATTGTTCAAATTATAGTGCTGGGGCCCAAAATGCCCCTGCCCCAATGCCCTTCGGTTTTACATAGGATTATATAGGGAAAATCTTTAAAAATCTTTTTCTCTGAAACCCCAAGGCCCAGGTCTTTGCTATTTAGTATGAAGCTTCATCTAGTGGACCCCTACCAAGATTGTTCAAATTATAGTGCTGGGGCCAAAAATTGCTCCCGCCCCGGGGCCCTTTGGTTTTACATGGGCTTATATAGGGAAGATCTTTAAAAATCTTCTTCTCTGAAACTGCAAGGCCCATATCTTTGATATTTGGTATGAAGCTTCATCTAGTCAACCCCGTACAAGATTGTTCAAATTATAGTGCTGGGGCCAAAAATGCCCCACTTCTGGGCCCTTTGGTTTTACATAGGCTTATATAGGGAATATCTTTAAAAATCTTCTTCTCTGAAACCGCAAGGCCCAGGTCTTTGCTATTTGTAATTAAGCTTCATCTAGTGGACCCCTACCAAGATCATTCAAATTATAGTGCTGCGGCAAAAAATGGCCTCGCGCCAGGGCCGTTTGGTTTTACATGGGCTTATATAGGGAAAATCTTTAAAAATCTTCTTCTCTGAAACCGCAAGGCCCAGGTCTTTGCTATTTGGTATGAAGCTTCATCTAGTGGACCCCTACCAAGATTGTTCAAATTATAATGCTGGGGCCAAAAATGCCCCCGCCCTGGGGCCCGTTGGTTTTACATAGGCTTATATAAGGAAAATCTTTAAAAATTCTTCTTCTCTGAAACCGCAAGGCCCAGGTGTTTGATATTTGGTGTGAAGCTTCATCTTATGGACCTCTTCCAAGGTTTTTTGGAATTATAGCCCTGGGGCCAAAAATGCCCCCGCTCTGGGGCCCTTTGGTAGTACATAGACTTATTTTGGGAAAATCTTTAAAAATCTTCTTCTGCGAAACCACTAGGCCTATCGTAGGTCTTTGATATTTGGTGTGAAATCTCATCTAGTGGACCTCTATCAAGATTGTTCAAATTATAGTGCTGGGGCCAATAAATGCCCACGGCCAGGGGCCCTTTGGTTTTACATGGGTTTATATAAAGAAAATCTTAAAAAATCTTCAAATTATAGTGCTGGGGCCAAAAATGCCCCCGCTATGGGGCCCTTTGGTTTTGGTTTGGACCTCTATCAAGATTGTTCAAATTATATCCCTGGGGCCAAAAATGCCCCCGCCCTGAGACCCTTTGGTTTAACAAGACTTATATAGGGAATCTTTAAAAGTCTTCTTCTCTGAAACTGCAATGCCCATGTCTTTGATATTTGGTATGAAGCTTCACCTTTTTAGACCTCCCTCAACATTATGCACATTATAACCTTTGGGTCAATAATGGCCCTCCCCGGGGCCCACTTGTTACTCTATGGATCAGGTGAGCGATTCCAGGGCCATCATGGCCCTCTTGTACTATATAAAAGTGGGGTTTTAGAGGGTAAAATTCGCATAGGCTTGTTTTCATGATGGCAAATCCCAAGTGTAATTTTTTTAGTTTTAAAGATATATTGTACGTACGACCCAACAGGGTCCTCTCTCTCTCTCCTCTCTCTCTCTCTCTCTCTCTCTCTCTTAGTGTCATGGCCTACCTGCTCTGTCTCTCTCTCTCCCTCACTTAGCGTACCTGCAATTAGTGAGCGTAGGTAAATGTAAATTCCAGTTTGCTGTTAAACAACTCCATGTCAACTGACATGCTACGTGTCAACAACGTCGTGTCTACACCAAACCAACATAAACACGATGCATTGAATTTGACTTTGCAACGTCCATTAAACCTCAAAAAGTTGCGTTGGCGATAATACGGCATTGCTTAATAAAATGTCATTTGTCCAGTGCTCGGACCGATCAAGACTCGGTGGGATTGGAACATTAAATTCAAAATAAACATAGAACACCCTTTCAGTGCATGAGAATGAAACACTCCTTCACAAAGGCAAGATTTTACAGTAAAATCTGGTAGATTTGTTCAACCTGCCCATTTGCCCCCGCCCATGGTGGCTTGAAGAAATACACAGGCTGCATGATGCTTCCACGCGGAGCTGAAACCGACCCGCACATGAGTACTGGTAAACCGCTTAGAGGATCTAAGCTTGCCAAGGCAATGCGGTGCGAGTCTTCCCGTCCATGCTTACAAATCTTATATTGGTTTCATTGGGTGGCAGGGCTTGAGATGTCTTTTCATCTCTGTGTCGGGTAAAAGTCCCACAAAATTGGAAGCAACGTCACCAAAATGACCTTTACAGTGTTGACGGGGACATTAAACCTCAAATCAAACAAACAAACAAAATCAACCTGCCCGGTCCTTACATTAACCCATTTGGTCCCGGAAACCCAAAAAGGGGTAAATGGCAAACAGTGCAGGCCCAGATCAGACGCAGCAGAACGCGGCGTCTATCAAGGCCTACACTATCTGCAAAAAGTTTAGACATTTGTCCAAACAAATGTTGAAGAAAATATACCTGGAATCTTCAATTTATTCAAATTGCACATACAGACAGATCGCTGGACATTTTTAACTGCACTTCTAGACAGATCGTTGGACAGTTTTCTCAATAGATGTAGAGAGAGAGAGAGAGAGAGAGAGAGAGAGAGAGAGAGAGAGAGAGAGAGAGAGATCAAAGTTCTGTCCGTATGTGATAGTGAATAAAACAAAAAATTACGTAAAACTTATTTTGTAAGTAAGCTTTCATGAATAATGGTATCTCAAGCCATTCACATGGGTCATTCACGAAGAGATTTTCGACAATTAAAAATGGATCCAGGATAAATGAACTTCAGTAATAAAAGCAAAATATCATTCTTTCCTTCTCGAGGAATAATTTCAATGTAAACGGGTATATTTTCTCTCAAAATGTCTGAATATTGTTAGCATTTTAAGTTCCGCCAATACATTTGAATAGTGATGGCCGTTTCAATTGACGGCCAGTGCTTTGCGCATGCGCAAGAATGACGTCATAAACGAAATTCCTAAAACCTATTCCTTTGGATTGGCTCTTGGAGATAGCATGTGGCAGGGTCATGCATAGAACCAGCATATTATTTTTCTTATTTCTGCATGAAAACTTACGTTGTGGATATTCATTAGAAGCGCCTTAGCGCTCTTCTAATGAATACCCACAACATTCGTTTTTCTTGCAGAAATGAGAAAATATCAGTACTTTCCCATCCATGGTCATTGGTTTTTCAGGGGTACTCTTGTTTCCTCCATTATGTAAGACTAGATTAAGCCAAAATCATTGCCTTTAAGAAAGGCTTCATATTTACTTCTGTAGATATTCTTAAACCCTAACCAAGGTTGTTGATGTCCGTTTACAGCAAGCAATGACTTAACCCTTGTCCTGCTAATCCTGGATATGCCTTATCTTTGAAACAATGTAGATCCAGATCAGATGGCTTCTGACGAAGCCATCTGATCAGGATCTACATTGTTTGCCATTCAGATTGTGAATTTGTTGCAATAATTTGCATATAGTAATCTGATTGGTTGATAATCGGTAGTGGGTGTGGTATATATAAATATTCAGCAGGACAAGGGTTAAGGGAAAGTTATACACATTCAGGATAGGCAACTCCTTCAAAAATATTTTTGTCTCCCATTTCAAAAGGAATCTTCTCTTAAAGGAAAGAATGTCATGGAGGGGGTGGGGGGGTGCAAAAATATTTTTGTAAGAGATGCTTTTCCTGAAGGCTTTCCCTTACAGTGCATTTTACCGCTTGATACAGAAACCTGGTGCCAGCCTTGACCTTGATCAGGCTGTCATAGGTTTGATAGGTTTGATCCCTGCCGCATCTGGCAACATTCTTTTGTGAATATGATCATGGAATATTTTGTACAGTCATTCCCACCCTTATACTGATTCAAGAAGGGTGGATGCTATTTTGGGGTGAAAGAATATTCACTGTTTTGATTAATTGTTTTTGGATAAATATAAGCCGACCTAGGAAAAGTCTGGTTAGGTTAACTGACTGGGTCAACATGACCTGAATAGTGTTAACTGGGCAGTTGACCTCCAAACCAACAAAAACACATACATGCTATAAACCTGACTAAGGAATATCCGTACAGCAAAGTCCTGTTTTTATGAGGTCTTTCTTCAAGAGGGCCTATCTTTATAATGGCTGTATTTGTTCCTTAAATAATGGCTGTTATAAGGAATTTTCCTTTTATATTAAGTATTCCAAAAACTCTAGCATCAGAATAGATATGATGTTTTTCCCCCTAATTGCAGTCGAACTTCAATGGCTCGAACACCTTTTGGACCTCGAAAATCTGTTCGAGACAGGGGTAGTTCGAGCCACTGAGGGAGACTGCCAGGAGGTATACGATATACTGTTTGATATCTTTTCGGTGTTTTATAATGAAAATGTCTGCTGTGTGTACTCATTAGAATCGCCTCATCGAGACGATTCTAATGAGTACACACAGCATGCATTTGCAAGATAAAAGACTAAAATCTCCTTAATTATCCCCCACTATTTCTTATGTAGAGGATTTCGCTATGGGCTCAAGAATGGGTTCGACGCATCCATGGTAAACGAGCCATCGGTTTTCGAGCCATCGAAGTTCTACTGTACTTGAAGAAACTAATGGTTTGGACATTTTTTAGAATCGCCTTGGGGCAATTCTAACAAATGTGCACAATTGTTTGTTGGAATATTGAATAGTGTTTGTTGGAATATTGAATATTAAATTCTTGTTTATCTATATTAACCCTTATCTTGCTGTTCACAGCAACCCCTGTATTTGCAAACAGTGTAGATCCAGATCAGATGGCTTCTGAAGAAGCCATCTGATCAGGAACTACACTGTTTGGCATTTAGTTTTTGAATTAATAGCAATAAATTACATCAAGTGATTTGATTGGTTGATAGACAGAAATGGGTGTGGCTTAAATGATTATTCAGCAAGATAAGGGTTAATTATTCTCGTTATGCCTTCTTATCATTAGCTGTAGACACATCCAAACCCTTATCTTGCTGTTCACGACAACCCCTGTCTTTGCAAACAGTGTAGATCCAGATCAGATGGCTTCTGAAGAAGCCATCTGATCAGGAACTACACTGTTTGGCATTTAGTTTTTGAATAAATAGCAATAAATTACATCAAGTGATTTGATTGGTTGATAGACAGAAACGGGTGTGGCTTAAATGAATATTCAGCAAGATAAGGGTTAATTATTCTAGTTATGCCTTCTTATCATTAGCTGTAGACACATCCAAACCCTTATCTTGCTGTTCAGGACAACCCCTGTCTTTGCAAACAGTGTAGATCCAGATCAGATGGCTTCTGAAGAAGCCATCTGATCAGGATCTAGACTGTTTGGCATTTAGTTTTTGAATTAATAGAAATAAATTACATCAAGTGATTTGATTGGTTGATAGACCGAAACGGGTGTGGCTTAAATGAATATTCAGCAAGATAAGGGTTAATTATTCTCGTTATGCCTTCTTATCATTAGCTATAGACACATCCAAACACTTATCTTGCTGTTCACAAAAAACCCCTGTCTTTGCAAACAGTGTAGATCCAGATCAGATGGCTTCTTCAGAAGCCATCTGATCAGGATCTACACTGTTTGGCATTTAGTTTATGAATTTGTAGCAATAAATTACATCAAGTGTTTTGATTGGTTGATAGACAGAAATGGGTGTGGCTTAAATGAATATTCAGCGAGATAAGGGTTAATTTGTCTTATCTTGACCTTGCTATTTGTTCCATTAATAATTTCCATTATATCAAGTTTTGCTGTGACAGCGAATGTCTGTATAAAGAGGGTTGACTATGAGCACCTTTTATTTTACAGCAATAAGTTTTCGTCTACCACACCAGTGAGATTTCAAGACCAGCCACATGCCATGAAATCTGAGGACTCCAATATTTTCTTGCATGGGGGTAAAACCTGGGACCCCAAAATGTTTGCTTCTCAGGATGAACCTGTGGTAGGTTTTATTTCCCTGTGCTCTGCTAGCAGATACACAGATTTTGCACAAAAAATTGAGACACCTGGGGCCAGTTGTTCAAAACTAACGACGTTGTATGTTAACATATCGTTAAAACTTTGATCATTAAAAATGGCAAATATGCTAATATTTTTGTTGAAAAAATGTGAGCTGCTTTTGCGGCTCACTTTTTTTCAGCAAAAATACCAAAATTTTACATATTAAACTTGCTAGAACAGTTAACAATATGATCACTAACGAGCTCGTTAAGCTAACGATGCTTTGAACAACTGGGCCCTGGGTATTAGGCTTTAAAACCTTTCTCCTTCTCATCTGAGTTGAACAGGCTGAAATTAGTTGAACAGGAAATATATGCTGTTCATAAATAATAAAATACAGCCAACTAGAATATTGAACTGAAAGGAAATAATAGATGACTTGCACACAGTTATTGACATTTTAAAATCTGTAAGCAGAACATATTTCTTGACAGTTAGCATGAAAAATGTTTTATGAACATTGGACCTGAGGTTACAAAAAAAAAAAATTAAAACTTTTCAATTCTCAACTGATTTGAGCATGAAATCTACCCTGCTCATAAATTTTGAAATGCCATGTTAAACAATTTTAAAATGCCAATACATGTACTGTGGAACTTCTATGGCTCAAACACCGATGGCTCGTTTACCATGGCTGAGTCGAATCCATTCTTGAGTCACTAGGGAGTTTCTGTACATAAGAAATAGGGAGTGTAAAAATTAGGATATTTTCATCTTTTATCTTGCAAATGTATGCTGTGTGTACTCATTAGAATCGCCTCGATACATTTTTTGGAGGGGTTTTTAAAAAAAATCCGTCCTTTAAAATAGCGATGTCCGGGCGGGCGGGCGACGGGCGGGCGGGCGGCGGGCGGGCGGGCGTCGTCGCAGGTTTACCTTTTGGTTAACCTTTTTTCAAAGTGATATTTTTCATCTATTCTGAAGCAGATCGTTTTAATATCAGGACTGATGCATAAGTGGAGGTACCGCTTTCATGTATTATCCCTAAATGGCGCAAAAGACTAAAATTTTGGCGGAAATTGTCATTTTTCAAACTTGTGTTTTTCAGGTTTACCTTTTGGTTAACCTTTTTTCAAATGCCAGTGTAGTGGATAGAGTGCTGGACTACGAATCCTATTGTTGACTATGAATCTGAGGGGCGTGAGTTCAAACCCCAGTGAAGACAATTTTTTTTTTTTTTTGTTCTTTTTTTTTCTTTCTTTTTTCATCTTTTTTTTCTTTATTTTTCTTTTCTTCTCCATAAACACATATGAACAATTATTATCTTCCTCCCCTGATAGTTGCTAGTAATAATACATACATGCATGCACAGGCATGGAATTTTTTTTTTTTTTTTCGTTCTTTTTTTAGCTCACCTGAGCACGAAGTGCTCAAGGTGAGTTGATGTCCGTCGTCCGTCAACAATTTCTTTAAACGACATCTCCTCCTGGGATAATGGCCCGATTTCAAAATTATTTTACAGAAATGTTCATTAGGTGACCCTTTTTCAAAATTAGGTGACCCTTTTTCAAAATTGCTAAAATCAGTGGCCACTAGAGCTAAAAATAGAGCTAAAAATAGAAAAAAAAACTATTTTTTTTTCTTCGTAAAACACATAAACAAATCATACACCGCCCCCCTCTACAAAAAGTTGTTACTGGGTTAGGATATTGCATTTGTTCTGTACATACATGCATACATAGTTTTACATACATACAGAAATGTTCATTAGGTGACCCTTTTTCAAAATCGCTAAATTCAGTGTCCACCAGAGCTAAAAATAGAAAAAAAAACTTTATTTTTTTTTCTTCTTAAAACACATAAACAAATCATACCCCCCCCCCCCTCCACAAAAAGTATATATTGTACATACATGCATACTTAGTTTTACATACATACCCTACCCACCCCACCCTACCCTAACATACCCTACCCCACAACTCCACCCCACCCCCATCCCAAAACAACCCCCAACCCCACCCCATCCCACCACTCCCCACCTTACCCAACCTCACCCCATCCAACCCACCCAAGCCCACCCCACAACCACACCACACCCCACATCCCCACCCCACCCCACCACAAATTCCACCCTGTCCCACCCGACTCCTAATCCATCCCACCCCACCCCACCCTACCCCACACCAGCACACCCCACCCTACCCCACCCATGCCACCACCATCCTAACCGTACTAAAAAAAAAACCCGTCCATAATGCCATAAGGCATTTTTCTTGTTCATTATAGAACACAGAAAAAGATGTCCTAAAGTATGTTGTTATGCCCCCTGGCATTAGCCCTCAGTGGCTCGAACTACCCCTGTCTCGAACAGATTTTCGTGGTCCCAAAGGTGTTTGAGCCATTGAAGTTCGACTGTAATTGTTGTCATTTTAAAGTATTTGCGCTTGACAAATAACATTCAGTGCTGATCTGAGAAGGAAAATTGCCTCATTTTATTGTGTTTTGATATTGATGTCTCCTCCGTAAATTTTTTTTTCGGAGAGACATTTTGTTTTTCCCCCGGGCGTCTGTCCATCTGTTCGTCTGTCACAAAATTGTGTCCGCTCTATAACTTGAAAACCGTTCAAGCTATCTTCACGAAACTTCATATAAATATTAATCAATATTAGACGACGTGCAATGCACAAGAACTATAACTCTCGCATTTATATGTTTTTAGTTATCTCCCTTGGAAGTTTGTCGGTATGTATGTATTGGCAAATCGTGTGCGGTCAATAACTTTCTTATTTTCAGATGGATTTTAAAATTACTTGCAGAAATATTAACAACCAGAAGACAATGTGTGGTGGGCATGAGACTGGTCGGTACCTCAAAGGTCAAGGTCATACTTATTAGAGGTCAAAGGTAAAAAAGGGGCCTTTTTTTCGTGTTTTGTCAATAACTTTCTTATTTTTAGATCGAATTTGAAATTACTTGGCAGAAATGCTAACCACCCTGAGACCATTTGTTGCGTGCATGACCCAGGTTGGTACCTCAAAGGTCAAGGTCATAAATAGAGGTTAAATTTAAAAAGGGGGCCTTTTTTGTGTTCGGTCAATAACTTTCTTATTTTTAGATGGATTTTAGAATTACTTGGCAGAAATGTTAACCACCATGAGACGATGTGTTGCATGCATGACCCAGGTTGGTACCTCAAATGTCAAGGTCATACTTAGAGGTCAAAGGTAAAAATGGGGCCTTTTTCCGTGTTTGGTCAATAACTTTCTTATTTATAGATGGATTTTGAAATTACTTGGCAGAAACGTTAACCACCATGAGACAATGTGTTGCATACATGACCCCTGTTGGTACCTCAAAGATCAAGGTCATACTAAGAGGTCAGAGGTAGAAAAGGGACCTTTTTTAGTTTTCAGTCAATAACTTTCTTATTCCTGGATAGATTGTGAAATTATTTGGCAGAAATGTTAACCATCATGAGACGGTGTGTTGCTTGCTAGATTCAAGTCGATACCTCCAAGGTCAAGGTCATACTAAGAGGTCAAAAAAAATCTTTTTTGTGTCCAGAAACTTTTTTTATTTCTGGTTGAACTTTTTAAAGTAACCATGCAGAAATGTTCACCTTCATTAGATGATGAGTCGTGTGCAAGACCAAGGTCCATGCCTTGAATGTCAAGGTCATACCTAGAGGTCAAAGGTAAAAAAGGGACAGTCAGTAACTTTCTTATTCTTTGATGGATTATGAAATTACTTGGCAGAAATGTTAACCATCATGAGACGGTGTGTTGTACCTCAAAGGTCAAGGCCATACTTAGAGGTCAAAGATAAAAAAAGGCCTTTTTTGTGTACGGTCAATAACTTTCTTATTTCTCTATGAACTTTTTAAAGTTACTTTGCAGAAATGTTCATCTTCATTAGATGATGTGTTGCACACAAGACCCAGGTTAATACCTCTAATGTCAAGGTCATACTTAGAGGTCAGAAAGGGGGAGACATCTGTGTTTTTGTAGAAAAACAAATTCTTGTTATGAATTGAAAACATAAAAGGATTATAACCTTTGGGCCCCAGAAATATTACCTTCCTATACCAATTTGGTAACCTGGGCAAAATTGTTCAAAGCATTTACTGTCTAATTTAAGGGGGATGGGAACACCTGGCAGATTTTTCTGCCATTTTTCAAAGGGAGACAACTACCGGGACTTCCTGTTTACTTTTCTTTAAGCCCTGTCTCACTGAAAAAGGAGCAAATTCTTTCCTTCAGTTTTATCAGGGGAGAAAAAAAAACTTTTGCAGGGGTTGCCTCCCCTGAAGATATATCCATTTCCCTTAAGTGGTTTGAGGTAAGGGTACTATGACCCAATGAAGGTTAATAATAGTGGAGATCAGGAGGTTTGTTTGTTTGTTTGGTTTGAGGTTTAACGTCCCCATCAACACTATAAAGGTCATTTTGGAGATATTGCTTCCAATTTTGTGGGACTTTTACCCGACATTGAGATGAAATGACATCTCAAGCCCTGCCGCCCAATGAAAGCAACAGGATTTATAAACATGGATGGGCCGACTCGCACCGCTTTAGCTGGGCAGGCTTAGATCCTCTAAGCGGTTTACTAGTTCTCGTGTGCGGGTCGGTTTCAGTTCTGCGTGGAAGCATCATGCAGCCCATCTATTTCTTCAAGCCCCGATGGGCGTGGGCCGAGGAGGTGTAATGTAAGTAAAATAGATATATACAGACCTCCTAGTGAACCCTTGAAAACCTATACTTTTTTGTGTAAAAACCTTACTTTGGCTCATAAGACCTACCCTATTGATCCTAAATATTGGGACAGGCAGGCCTAAGCAAACTGTGCAGACCCAGATCAGACTGCTCCTGATGGAGCAGTCTGATCAGGGTCTACACTGTTTGTCATAAACAGTGCAAGCCCAGATCAGACTACTCCTGAAGGTCTACACCAGTTGCCATTCCGTCTGCACCTATTTGAATCCTTGCTGGAACAAGAAACAAACATCACGAAAACACGCCTATATAAATTTGACCCCCTTAAACCCCACTTTTATATAGTAAAACTGGGGTTTGCAGTGGTATACATTATTTTTCTTATTTCTGCTCAAAAACAGATTGTGGGTACTAGTGAGAACCGCCTCGTTGAGGCGGTTCTAACGAGTATCCATGTAGTCTATGTTTTGAGCAGAAATAAGAAAAATATCGAAATTTTTCATCTTAAAATTTTCATTTTTTTTTCTGCGATAAAGGTGGCGATGTTTTGTATAGGCGTGTTTTCGTAATGTTATTAAAATTTTCGGAGAATTAAAGTAAGTCATCAATTCATGGTGTCCAAATTTTTAGAATTTTTACTGTGTAAACAAGAATTCAACAGAGACTATGTCATGTCTGTATGGGCGTGAACATTAATATTAGTGAGAAAGCTAAGGTTGCCGCAATTGTTGACGGCTTGACCTACAAACTGTTGAAAACCCTGACTCCCTATGTTGGCCCTGCTTAAAGCAGGTACAACAAAAATCCATTAATTTCAAACAAACGTGTAAATTTTTGCATAAATAGCTGTTAATGCCATGTTACAGTAAAATTCCTATATTAAGACCATCTTTGGGACTGTTCAAAAGTGGTCTTTAAGACCACTTTTGAACAGTCCCTAAGTTGGTCTCTGACCAGACAACACTGTGTGCAGAAACACAAAGAAAAGACTAAGTGCAACCTTCTAAATAAGCTTTTTAAAGCAGAAAAAGTCTCAATTACAGGTGGTCTTAATAGCGGAATTTTACTGCAGTGAAATTCTGCTATTAAGACCACCTAAAATTAAGACTAATTGCGCTTTAAAAAGCTTATTTAGTAGGTTGCAGCAAATCTTCTTTTGTGTTGTCTGCCCACAGTGTCCTCTGGTCAGAGACCACCTTTGCGACTGTTCAAAAGTGGTCTTTAAGACCACTTTTGAACAGCCCCAAAGGTAGTCTTAATATAGGAATTTTAATGTACTTTCAATATCACCAGATTGGAACAGGGAGAGATTCATGATCATTTCTCTAAAACATGTACTATATTCTTATACTCATTTGTTGTACTAGGTTGAGAGCCGTCCTCCACCCGTTCCAACTCAAGAGCGGGAGTCTGTGAGGTCAGAAAGATCAGCACAGTCCCCAGTAGCAGTTGAGGGTGGCTGGCACATCCCTGATGATACAGAGGTCAGCCTAGCAACAGAATGGACAGAAGGTAGATTTTTAAAAATTTTTCCTGTTATAGCAAGTGATGTATTTTGAGGATTTTACACTTGTGGCCATCTTACATTAAGTTTATGAAAATAGTTCATATAAATTGTCTTGTAAGAATCATTTTATCATATGGGCCCTGTCAAGCGATTTTGGTACTTATCGCCTATACGAGCAGTGAAGGTTCAGGCGATCCTGTGCATCCACGCAGTCTCGCCAGAACCTTCCCTGCTCGCTCATACAAGCAGTGAATCAAGAGGAACCTTCAGACAGAAAGCCATATCTCTGGCCCTTCTGAATGGCTGGGCATGCACAGTTAAAATTTGTCATGACGGAATGCTCGAAGACACAAATTTGCTTGGCGGGGCTCATATGATAATTCAATATCATATAGTACCCTACGTATTCGGACACCTAAATTTCTTAACATACTTGTTCTGAAATTTGAACAAGTACAATTTAATACCCAATGTTGACGGGCCTCCATGGCCTAATACAGTCGAACTTCAATGGCTACCTTTGGGACCTCGAAAATCTGTTCGAGACTGGGGTTGTTCGAGCCACTGAGGGTTACTGCCAGGACGCATAACGTGATACTTTTAAACATCCTTTCGGTGTTCTATAATAAAATGTATGCTGTGTGTACTCATTAGAATCACCTCATCTAGGCGATTCTAATGAGTACACACAGCATACATTTGCAAGATAAAAGACTAAAATCTCCTTAATTATCCCTCACTATTTCTAATGTAGAGGATTTCGCTAGGGACCCAAGAACGGGTTGGACTCATCCATGGTAAACAAGCCATTGATGTTCGAGCCATCGAAGTTCAACTGTAGGTAGGAGCACTAACTTTTAATCATTAGGTCTCTCATCGCTGTGGTTTGCGCCTCACTCAGGCCACATGTGAGATGCCAATTTCTGCAGCGGATGGTCAGGTGGTTTTTCTCTGGTTACTCTGGTTTTTGCCCACCTCTGGTTAGTGATCAGTTCGAAATAAGTGAAATAATCTTGAAAGGGGGTGTAAAACCAAAAGAAAAAAATACCCGATGTTAAACCTGAAAATAGCCGGATGAGTGGCAAACTGTCTAGACCCTGATGAGACACCGTGTTCTGTGGCATCTCGTCTGGGATGTTCTGTGGCGTCTCATCTGGATCTACACCGATTGCTCATCCCTGTATGTCGGACAAATGAGGTAAATACTGTATGTCTGTTTAAAAAATGAGACATGTAAATGTGCTGATGTCAGTCCATACATCTGTCAATCAGTAAACTGTAGTTATGCAACTTTGCCCTGACTAGATATGCATAGAAGCAATGACATCATATATTTTCATATGGTCTTAATAACAAGCCAAAATAAAATGCCACATCACCACTGATCACCATGTTAGAAATAGTTGAAATCTCTCATTTTCTACAAAAGCCTGCTTGGTGTAGTGGTTATGCTACTCATCTTGTAAACTAGGGGTCGAAGGATCGATCCCGGGCTTCACCAGACTTTCGGATGAGTCTTTAAACCGAGGTCTCATCTCCATATGACCTCAGCTGTTGGGGAGACGTAAAACTCACTCACTCTCATTTTCTACAGTCATAAAATATCTTATTATGCCACCTCGTTATGACACTGTTCATTACAACACAGGTTTGGATATAGTTTCCAGATGGATAAAAAATGTATTCATTATATGGACCCCGTCAAGCGATTTTGGTACTTATCGCCTATGCGAGCAGGGAAGGTTCAGGCGAGCCTGCGCATCTGCGCAGTCTCGCCAGAACCTTGGCTGCTCGCTCATACAAGCAGTGAATCAAGAGGAACCTTCAGACAGAAAGCCATATCCCTGGCCCCTCTGAATGGCTGGACATACGCAGTTAAAATTTGTCTTGAAGGAATGCTCGAAGACACAAATTCGCTTGGCGGGGCTCACATAGAAAATGACCCTAAATGCAGTTTTCATGTACTTGTACAGTTTACCAGTACTTGTGTGGTCAGTTTCAGCTCTGCGTTGAAGCACCATGCAGCCCAAACTATTTCTTTAAAGACTCATGAAGCCAGGAATCTAACAAATGACCCCTTTTTATGAGGCAAGTAGCTTAACCACTACACCACAGGGGCTTCTCAATAACAATGATACTGAAGGGTTCAAATTTTTAGGGTAAATATACTGAATCAGGCCTCATATTTTTCAGGCATTTGCAGGATTTCAGGCTTTTAGAGCTTGATTTTTTTCTTGATTTCAGGCTTTTAGAGTGTGATTCTTGTGTCTATAGTCTGTTTAAAAAAGTTGTTTAACCGTTATCTTGCTAAATAAATTTATTAACCCACACCCATTTCTGACTATAAGTAAACCAAAATACTTGATATTTTCACAAACTGCATTACAAACAGTGTAGATCCTGATCAGATGGCTTCTTCAGAAGCCATCTGATCTGGATCTACACTGTTTGCAAAGGTGAAAGTTGTGTCTTGTTCAGCAGAATAAGGGTTGAAGCTGCAAAATTGGGGCTTTCAGGCATGGAAAAGCGTGGTCAGTACGAGGCCTGTGAATATGCATCTATTCTGAATTTTTTCAGCTCAGTCCAGTGGAAGGCCTACTGGTGGACCTCCCAAATGTAAGTTCCTATATATTGATCAGGGAGAAATGGTCAACAGGAGTACAACACAACCTCTTTATAACACTATTGTTGGAGTCCAAAGTCGAAATAGTGTATGTTAAACAACCTTTTTATATCCAGACTCAATTTGGGTGGTTGGGTGAGGCAAAGACGTCATGCGTCTTGCATCAGTAGGGTATCCAACTGATAGTGGCATACTGTTGGGCAAGGCCTGCTGTCCTTTCAGCAGGTATTGCTAGAGGGGGAATATTATTTCTTCTGTTTCTACACTTCAATTTATTTTCGTCTTTTTTCCTGTACTCTCTTCCATCTTATACTATCTCTTTGCTCCCTTTCTCTGGAAGATGACACAAAATGGTCCGCATCAAGCGATTTTGGTACTTATGCGAGCAGCCAAGGTTCAGGCGAGCCTGCACATCCGCTCAGTCTCGCCAGAATTTTCACCGCTCGCTCATACAAGCAGTGAATCAAGAGGAACCTTCAGACAGAAAGCCATATCCCTGGCCCCTCTGAATGGCTGGGCAGGCGCAGTTAAAATTTGTCATGACGGAATGCTCAAAGACACAAATTCGCTTGGCGGAGCTCAAATGACCCACAAGGGTGATGTGTCTTAAACCCTAACACAATCAATCAATATCTGGGCACAAATGTATAGATTACAGAGAAAAATGACCATTTATGGAAATTTTTCCATTTAACCCCCGCCAAGTGAATTTGTGTCTTCCAGCATTCCGTCATGACAAATTTTAACTGTGCATGCCCAGCCATTCAGAGGGGCCAGGGATATGGCTTTCTGTCTGAAGGTTCCTCTTGATTCACTGCTTGTATGAGCGAGCAGCACAGGTTCTGGCGAGACTGCAGGGATGTGCAGGCTCGCCTGAACCTTCGCTGATCGCATAGGCGATAAGTACCAAAATCGCTTGACGGGCCCATTTAATCTCTTCTTTTTTGGAATTCAACTTTTATACCATGATATATCCAAAATGGTGTTGTAGTAAACAGTATTTCTAAGAGGATTGTGTGTATTAATTTCATACTTAGTGGTGAAAACAGTGCACATCTGAAACAAATAAAAAAGATATCTTCACATTGTGAAAAATAATATGACCATGTTATTTTCATAACAGCAGCGGGGACTACTTTTGGGGTTTGTTTTCGATATAAAATAAAAAAAAAATGTAGTTTTTTTTTTTTTATAATAAATACCAATATTTCATCAAATATGTTGAAAACATATTTCATTTAGTGTGTTGAAAACACCAGAAATTTTCGCAAGTGCGAAGCTGTTCAGTCAAAGTCACATATAAAATAAAAAGAAAATTTACTTTTTTTTCGATACATGTAAATGCCAATCAAAGTACTGAAAGTACTGAGGAAAGTTGATTTATGAGGAATTATTATCATGATAACAATGTCAGTAGTAGATTATAAGAATCTTATATGGGTGTGAGGGGTGGATTGAAAAATCCGTCCCGAGGGACACTGTCCGGCATCACGAGGCTTGCCGAGTGATGCCGGACAGTGATCCCGAGGGACGGATTTTTCTATCCACCCCTCACACCCATATTGGATTCTTTTTCTTGCATACCTTCCATTTCTATTGCGAATTATTAATGCTGCTGTCACTTCGGTTACCGACGTCCGCCATTTTGTGTTGACACCGCAGGAATGTTTGGTGATGTCACGCATGACGACACCGCGCATGAGGTTGTAATCAACCAGTGCATTTATCAAACACGTGATTATATTCGATTTGGGGTAGGAACACCAGGGTCAGAACATAAATTTCTATCCCAGGGTAAAATCACGGATTTCCTTGTCTGGTGTGCAAGAATAAGCAGTTCTCTAGATATTTAGTTGACAAGGTCCCAGAGGGTTTAAAAATTTGACGAAGAAAAAAATGATTGATTGATTGTTTTGAGTTTAACGACATGCCAACCCTTGTGGGTCATTTTGTGTTGTCTCCCAGAGAAAGGGAGAAAAGAGATAGAAGAGATAGTAGAGCAGATGAAAGTGAGGAATAGAGGAGAAAGAGGAAAATGAATAGGAGTGTAGTAACAGAAGAAAAGAAAAACTCCCCCTCTACCATTAACTGCTGCAAGGACAGCAGGCCTTGCCCAACTGTAAGTCATTATCAGCTTAACGTCCCAGTGACACAAGATACACAACACCTTTGCCTCACCCAACCACACCGACAAAGAAAAAAAAGAAGAAAGAAGGTTAAAAGTGCCTGCTAATTTTTATCATGGTGAAACCATATTTCTAAATTAGCTCAGCACATCCTGCTAAAAATCTTACAGAGAAGTTCTCCTAGGAGGTACATGACGTCTTAGCAATGTTGCATTAATCTCCCATCAACATCGCATTGATACGACGATGCACATCCACTGGGAGCTATCTTCCTTCGGGCGTGGAGTCATAAAAAGGAGAATACCTTGACGAAAAAAAAAAAAAATTTTAAACCATTTGATTAAGACAATATAACCCTGATCAGACACCGCATTTAGCGATCTTCGACTGACTGATTTGTCTTACCAAAGGCAAGTAAAAATAAGTTTATTTCAACCTGTACGGTATTGAAGCTAAATATTAACCCATAAATGCCAACTGTTTCAATACTGGGACATTCGGAAACAGTTAAGATTGCTTAGAGGCCACAGAATGTAGCGTCTGATCCCTGTGTTCACTATTTGCTAAAAGTACAGAACTTGATTTAAAACTCACAGCTTACAACACATATCTCGTAATTGGAGCTCTCGAAATCAGGTGAATAACTGTGTTCAATGTCGGTCAGAAAGGGTTTTGTTGGTCACTGATAATCACAGAGAAGCGAACTAACCCTTTTTTACCCTGTAGACTGTGCAGACCCTGGGGTTGAAAACATTATATCTATGCAAACCTTGTAGATCCAGATAAGGTGGCATGTAGGGAGCAGTCTCGCCAGAATCTACATGTACACTGTTTGCCATCATGTCAATGAACTAATCAGAAATCCCTTTCTGTAAGAATATATTTAAAGCTAGAAGAGTCCTGTTCAGAAACCATCACAAAAACACACCTATATAATTTTGACCCCCTCGAACCCCACTTTTATACAGTAAAACTGGGGTTAACAGCGGTAACCCTTATTTTCCTAATTTCTGCTCTAAAATATGGATTGTGGGTACTCGTTAGAACCGCCTCATTGAGGCGGTTCTAACAAGTACCCACAATCTATATTTTGAGCAAAAATAAGAAAAATATCACAATTTTTCATCTTAAAATTTTCATTTTTTGGGCGATAAAGGTTACAATGTATTGGTATAGGTGTGGTTTCGGAATGCACAGGGATGAAGGAGTAAAATCCCAAACCAGTTATATAATATCATCATAAAGTGCGTAGGAAAATAGTCCTGATGTATTGTTTTCTTTTCAGAACTCGTCTTTCTGTGCCAGTTTATTCGTAAAAGATAATTAGTATGTTAAGTATTTAGAACTTTTCTGAAGTTCCATCCTCATCCCAGTACTGTCACGTTTGGCCTTAAGGACTATTTTTATTAAGTGTATGTTCGAAGAAGCTGAAGCACTGTAATTGGATCCAGTAAAGGAAATAAAATTGCGTTGACATAGAAACTTAATACAAGTATCAACTTTCAAAAATAATTCATCTGGTATGTTTAAAACATCATAAATACCACTCGTGCTTTGCACTCATGAAATTTCTGATATTTTCAGAGCACTATTTCATCATTCATTGACCTTTGAATAGATAAACATTCAGGGGAGGCTATTTTTTCCAAATCTTGTTTCTGTATGTAAGAGTCCACCCATTAAAAGAAGGAATTTGCTCTTGAGGAATTCTTTCCTTTAAACAGTACACTCTTTCATCACATGAACAAGTCCGTGAAATGAACACCCCCCTAAACCCCACTTTATATAGAGAAAACTGGGGTTTAAGGGGGTAAACATTATTTTTCTTATTTTTACTCATAGACATAGGTTGTGGGTACTCGTTAGAACCGCCTCGGTGAGGCGGTTCTAACGAGCACCCACGACATATGTTTACAGTATTTATAAGAAAAATATCACGGATTTTCATCAGAAAAGTAGCCATTTTGGAGATGAGAAAAATGCACTATTTCGCACGGGTGTGTTATCGTAATGTTTTTGTAGGGTCTCATTTTGCATGAAATTGAATCCAAAGACAAGACGGTTGTCTCACTTGTGAAAAAATATGGAAATTATTTAATGCCTACAATGAATGTTATATATAATCTCCCTTTCTGGGGCTGTCTTGACCCTTTGAATGTACACCTCAACCTCTTTATAACACTGTTATAACATGGTTTAAAAAGATGGACATCAAAAATGTATAGCTTATATTGAAAAACGACAATTTATGGACATTTGTAATTTTGTATGTCCCGCCATTTCAGTGGGTTGTGGGCATATAGTATCACCCTTGTCCGTATATAGATCTCCATTCTTTATGTCCCATCCTATACATCTGTACATCCCATATGTTCGAAAAACGGATTTCTTTACAATGTCTTTTGAAAAGATTACCAGATTGGATTCATTTTTATACAAATGCGGCCCTCTTGAAATTCTTCAAACGATATCTCCTTCTGAACCAAAGGTCAAATTGACATGAAACTTGATGGGAGGCATCGGAGTGACATGGAGATTCAGATTTTATAAAATCGTTCTGTTCCGATATCCAAGATGGCCACCATGGTGGCCATCTTGAAATTCTTCAAATGACATCATTCTCTTCCCGAACCAAGGGTTGAACTGAGCTGAAACTTCACTTGATCGGAGGCATTGGGCGACATGGAGATTCAGATTTGGTAAAATTGTTCTGTTCCCATATCCAAGATTCTTTTCTGTTCTGATAACCCAGATGACAATTTTGAAAATCTTCAAACCATATCTGCTACCGGATGGTCTGTTGCAATGAGTGTGTGTGTGTGTGAATTCGGGTTTAACGTCGCTTTCAACAATTTTTCAGTCATATCACGATGGTGTCTTGTTGCGACAGGGAGCTCAATGCTCACTTTTATAGTCCTGCCTCACTGAAGTATCATGTCCCAGACACTTTACATGATACCACACCCAGTCACATTATCCTGACACTGGGTCGACCAGTCCTAGCTCTACCATGTAAATCTGAGTGCCAAGCAAGGAGCAGCTAGTACCATTTTTAACGACTTTGGTATGTCGCGGCCCGGGATCGAACCCGTGACCTCCCTTCCCCGGAGCGGACACTCTACCAACTGAGCTATCGGGGCCGGTCTGTTGCATCGAGTTGAAATTAGTGGGAGGCATTTGGTTGACATGGAGATTCAGAATTGCTAAAATTGTTGCATTATGATATCCCAGATGGTGGCCATCCTGAAATTCTTCTAAGCACCTATATAGTAATTGCATGTAAGATTTGCAGGAAGGGGCAGCTCAGGTGTTGTCAGTACATGCATATGTCAAACTCGCTGAGTCCACAAGAAGATTCGGTATTGTGGCTTTTTAGCTCACCTGAGCCGAAGGCTCATGTGAGGTATTAGTATACCAAGAGCCGGCGTCCGTCGCCCGTCGTCTTCGTCCGTCGTCGTCGTCCACACTTTCAAAGAAGTATATCTCCGGAACCAGTGGGCCAATCTTGATCAAATTTCATGTGAAGCATTATCAGGTAGGGGGAAAGGCTGCATACTGTTATCGGGCAGATCGGATTGGAACTCTGGTTGCCATGGCAACAAATAGCTCCCATAGACTTAACATAGGAAAAAGTTTGTCATCACTCTAGCTCCGTCAATTTTTTTCTGATTGTCTTCATTCTTGCAGATAATGAGGACAGGCATGAAATCTCGTTCAAGTTTGATTTTGGGCTGAATCGGATTATTCACTCAGGATTTACGTGCCCTTGAGCGTTAGGAAAAAGCTTGTCATCACTCTAGCTCCGTCAATTTTTTTCTGATCGACTTCATTCTTGCAGATAACGAGGACAGGCATGAAATCTCGATCAAGTTCGATTTTGGGCTGAATCGGATTATTCACTCAGGAGTTACGTGCCCTTGAGCGTTGAAAAAATTGCCTATTGACTTAACATGGGGAGAATGTTGTCATCACCGTAGCTGCTTCAATTATTTTCAGATTGGCTTTATTCTTGCAGATAACAAGCACAGCCATGAAATCTCGGTCAAGTTCGATAACTGGCAGAATCGGATCATTCACTTAGGAGTTACCTGCCCTTGTGTGTTTTTGCATTAGGGTTAATGGCCAACTTTGATCAAATTTCATGTGTCGCATTATTGGGCAAGTGGAAAGGCTTCATTAGGTTTTCAGGCAGATCTGAGTGGAACTCTGGTTGCCATGGCAACATCTAGCTCCCATAGACTTCACATAGGATTTTGGGCTGAATCGGATTATTCACTCAGGAGTTACGTGCCCTTGAGCGTTAGGAAAAAGCTTGTAATCACTCTAGTTCCGTCAATTTTTTTCTGATCGACTTCATTCTTGCAGATAACCAGTACATGCATAAAATCTCGGTCAAGTTCGATTTTGGGCCGAATCAGATAATTCACTCAAGAGTTACGTCCCCTTGAGCGCCCGAAAAATTGCCTATCGACTTAACATGGGGAAAATGTTGTCATCGTTGTAGCTAGTAACGAGGACAGGCATAAAATCTCGGTTAAGTTCGATTTTGGGCAGAATCGGAATATTGACCTCGGAGTTACTTGACCTTGAGCGACAAAAAATTTGCCCATAGACTTAACATAGGGAAAATGTTGTGACTACGATAGCGACCTGAATTTTTTTCAGATCAGCTTCAAACTTGCAGGTAATGAGGACAGACATAAAATCTCGTTTAAGTTCGATTTTGGGCCGAATCGGATTATTTGCCTTGGAGTTACCTGTCCTTGAGCATAAAAAAATACGTTGTGACCACGATAGCAACTTTATTTTTATTCAGATCAGCTTCAAACTTGCAGGTAACGAGGACAGACATAAAATCTCGGTTAAGTTCGATTTTGGGCCGAATCGGATTATTTGCCTTGGAGTTACCTGCCCTTGAGCATAAAAAAATAAGTTGTGACCACGATAGCAACTTTATTTTTATTCAGATCAGCTTCAAACTTGCAGGTAACGTGGACAGGCATAAAATCTCAGTTAAGTTCGAATCGGAATATTGACCTCGGAGTTACATGACCTTGAGCGACAAAAAATTTGCCCATAGACTTTACATAGGGAAAATGTTGTGACTACGATAGCGACTTGAATTTTTTTCAGATCAGCTTCAAACTTGCAGGTAACGAGGACAGACATAAAATCTCGTTTAAGTTCGATTTTGGGCCGAATCGGATTATTTGCCTTGGAGTTACCTGTCCTTGAGCATAAAAAAATACGTTGTGACCACGATAGCAACTTTATTTTTATTCATATCAGCTTCAAACTTGCAGGTAACGAGGACAGGCATAAAATCTCGGTTAAGTTCAATTTTGGGCTGAATCGGAATATTGACCTCGGAGTTACGTGACCTTGAGCGACAAAAAATTTGCCCATAGGCTTAATTAGGGAAAATGTTGCGACTACCATAGCGACTTGAATTTTTTTCAGATCAGCTTCAAACTTGCAGGTAACGAGGACAGACATAAAATCTCGGTTAAGTTCAATTTTGGGCCGAATCGGAATATTTGCCTTGGAGTTACCTGCCCTTGAGCATAAAAAAATACGTTGTGACCACGATAGCAACTTTATTTTTATTCATATCAGCTTCAAACTTGCAGGTAACGAGGACAGGCATAAAATCTCGGTTAAGTTCGATTTTTGGCCGAATCGGAATATTGACCTCGGAGTTACGTGACCTTGAGAGACAAAAAAATTTGCCCATAGACTTAACGTAGGGAAAATGTTGTGACAGAAATAGCGACTTGAATTTTTAGCTCACCTGAGCCAAAGGCTCCAGTGAGCCGATAGTATACCAAGGCTCCAGAGTCCGTCGTCTGTCGTCCGTCCATCCATCGTCCACACTTTCAATGAAGCATATCTCAGAAGGCAGTCGACCAATCTTGTTTAAATTTTATGTGTAGCACCATTGGGCAAAGGGAAAGGCTGCATTAGGTTTTGGAGCTAGTCTGGTTCATTTGTTCCTTCATTCTTCTTTCTCTCCATATAGAGATAATAGACCAATGTTAAATTTTTAATCAAAGATTTCTCAGGAACTATAAAAGCTAGAAGCATCAAATTTGGTATTCAATAGAATAATGATGACTTATTTTGTGTAAGAGACATTGGGCTTTCTCAGCTTATTTGTTCATCTGTTCTTTCATTCTTCTTTCTCTCCATTTTGACCAATGTTAAATTTTCGTCAAAGATTTCTCAGGAACTATAGAAGCTAGAAGTCTCAAACTTGGAATGCAATGCAATAATCATGACTTATATCCTGTAAGGGTCAATGGGCTGGATTCTATTAGCAGATTTAGTAGTCAAGTCTGTGAATTGTTAAAACTTAAGTTCCTCAGGTGAGCGGTTTAGGCTCATTGAGCCTCTTGTTTTGCAAGTGGCCATTATACACCATAGCTTTGTTTGTGTAACATTTGTATTCACATTTTTGGTTGACTTAGTTACTGCTTTGATAGCAGAACATGCCAAAGTCAGGTACAAACGATAGTCTAGCCTGCCAAACTACCCACTTCCACTCTGCATCATCTCTTCCTGAATCCTATATCAGACTAAGCTGTTCAGAAACTAAATCAGAAGCATCAAGATAACATGCAGATTCATAACTGCTGAAGGCAATGTGATCTGATACACAAAATGACCACCAAGGCACAACATCATATATCAGCCTCATCCAGGTGAGCGATTCTGTCCCACTTTGGCCTCTAGTTTCAAGATAATTTCGCAGAAATGTTCTTTTTATAACCCTTTACCAGTACTGATAAAATCGTTCTGCATGTCTGAAGAAAATGGCCACCAGAGCTAAAATTAAAAAAAACCTTTATGTAATATCTCCTAGGCATAAGGCCCGATTAAAAAAAATTAGAACTGTTCTTTTGGTGACTGCCTACCAAAATTGCTAAATTGTTCTGCTCAGCTGAACAAATGGCTGCTAGAGCTAAAAATAAAAAAAAAAATGTTAAGTGACATCTCCTCCTAGGCAAATGACCTGATTTCAAAATTATTTTACAGAAATATTTCTCGGGTGACCCTTGACCAAACATGCTAAAATGGTTCTGCTCCACTGAACAAAATGGCCACCATAGCTAAATATAGAAAAACCTCCTAGGCCAATGGTCCGATTCAAAATAATTTCACAGGATGTTTCTCTTATGCCCCCTTACCAAAATTGCTTAAATCATTCCCGTTTGCTTAATAAAATGGCTGCCAGAGCTAAAAATAAGAAAAACCTTTAAACGACATTTTGGCACAGCTGAAAATAGCAAAATCTTTAATTGACATCCTTTAGGCCAATGGCTCCATTTCAAAACAGTTTCACAGAAATGTTCCTCTAATGCTAATAGGGTTATACCCCCCCCCCCCCCCCCCACACACACACCACCAAAAAAATTCCTCCAGAGCTAAAACTAGAAAAAAAATCTTTGGTCCACATCTCCTCAAACTAATGACTCATTTTCTTACATAAGCTATGAAACATCTTGAACTTAGGTGAGCGATTCAAGTGGACAATTCAGGGCCATCATGGCCCCTTGCTAAGAGAAAATAAGGCATGACATTTACACCAGATGATTCATTTGCAACATTAAGCCGTTTTTTTGAGAAAATATTAGATTGGCGTCTGCCACAGTATTTTCTGTAGTACTTTGTGGGTTAAATGATTGCATGTCAAGATGACATGAACTATATCCAGTTTCCTTCACCCCTAAATAGAAATGTGATATTTGAGCCCCGCCAAGCGAATTTATGCCTTTGAGCATTCCGTCATAACAAATTTTAACTGCGCATGCCCAGCCATTCAGAGGGGCCAGGGATATGGCTTTCTGTCTGAAGGTTCCTCTTGATTCACTGCTTGTATGAGCGAGCAGCGAAGGTTCTGGCGAGACTGCGCGGATGCGCAGGCTCGCCTGAACCTTCGCTGTACGCATAGGCGATAAGTACCAAAGTCGCTTGACGGGGCCCATTTGGTTGTCAACAGTCACATTTGAGCCAGCATATGACAAACTCTACAAGAAGTTTTGAGCGACTAGCGAAAACTCTGATCAGCCTGCGCATTTGCACAGCCTGATCAGAGTCTTCCCTGATCGCATGTTCCAACAATAGGTTTATATCTATGCAAAGATACATAAGCATAAGGTCTTGTCATAGTGGATGGGTGTACAGGTTGATTTGAGTCTGTGTTGGTCACACCGATCTTATTGTAGGTTTTTCCCCTATAAAGACGGAGAACTATAACAGGCAATAAAGAGGTTTCGCTCTTAATTACTCCAAGAAACAAATGTTGTGGACATTTGTTAGAACTGCCTCGCTGAGGCAATACCATGGCTGACTCTAGCCCCTAAAAATTCTTCTGATGTCTTCAGATACATGTGGCAGCAAATATTTAGAGATAATTAAGAGAGATTTTTCTGATTTTATCATGAAAATGTGTACTCCATATGACCTTAGTTGTTGAAGGGATCTAAAACTCAATTATAAATTACAATGAAAATTCCCTAGCTCAGAATGAGACTGTATAGTTAGGGTATCCAAAAGATATTCAAGAATTTTGTATTTTATACTCCAAGAATATCTTCTGGTCCTTTGGGATCATTGAGTTCACTTAGAATCATTTTGAAAATAGAGTTCTGCTTAAGCCGGTGCAAGGGGGCGTGGCCGGTGTAGAACATTTCAGTACTGGTCATGAACAGACTCAATAAAACCGGGTCTGCTATTTGCGTTTATTTGGTGTATTATTTGCTTTCAAAGGATCTAACTGTTCAGAACTTATTTGTAATGCGCCGGCTCATTTGGAATAACCCCCATAGAATGATAGAGCAGAAAACATTCAAAAATTATTTTCCTTTTTTTTTTTTCCCAAAGAAAACCAGGCTTGACAGTTCTTGTGAATCAATCCCCATGAAATCTCAATCCTTGTTTACTCTGAAAAAAAAAATCAGATTTTGTTAACCCTTGTCCTGCTGAATATTTAAATATGCCACACCCACCACTGAATATCAACCAATCAGATTACTTGATGCAAATTATTGCGACAAATTCATAAACTGAATGACAAACAATGAAGATCCTGATCAGATGGCTTCTTCAGAAGCCATCTGATCTGGATCTGCATTGTTTGAAAGTAAAGACATAGCCGGGCTCAGCAGGACAAGGGTTAAAATGTTATCTGCTGAAATCATGATTCGTACTTTAAGGGATAACCCGGTTTATATTACTTCATTCAATCCGAAAGTCATTAAATGAAAACAATGCCAGATGAGATAAAATTCTGACTGGTTTTGTGTTTATTACTAATGAATGTATTTATTGTTTTTCATTTAGTAAACTGATAACCAGTCTAGACTAAAGTAGATTGGTTTACCTTTTTGTTTTTCACTTTGTTTGTTTTTGTAGAAGAGCTTGCACATAATATGGGCCTGTTCATAAGAAAAGTATTCCTCTTATACTGGAAAAAAAATATATAGGCTTTTGATTGAATAACACAAGGGCAAGGCAGGGAATGTGATCCAATGTTCCCCATAAAGAATCAAAACATCACGCAAACATGCCTATATTATTTTGACCCCTTTGAACCCCACTTTTATACAGCAAAACTGGGGTTTACAGGGGTTAACCTTATTTTTAGCTCACCGTCACGTAGTGACGAGGTGAGCTTTTGGGATCACTTTTTGTCCGTCGTCCGTGCGTGCGTGCGTCCGTCCGTGCGTAAACAATTTCTTCAAACGACATCTCCTCCTAAACCACTGATCGGATTTTGACCAAACTTCACAGGAATGATCCTTAGGTGGTCCCCTTTCAAAGTTGTTCAAATGGTTCCAGTCCTTTGCACATATAGGTCACAGGAGCCAAAAATAGATTTTTTTTCACCAAAAACTTAAAAAATCTTCTTCTCTGAAACCGCAAGCCCCAAATCTTTGATATTTGGTATGAAGCTTCATCTAGTGGACCCCTACCAAGATTGTTCAAATTATAGTGCTGGGGCCCAAAATGCCCCCGCCCTGGGGCCCTTTGGTTTTAGATGGGCTTATAAAGGGAAAATCTTTTAAAATCTTCTTCTCTGAAACCGCAAGGCCTAGGTCTTTGATATTTGGTATGAAGCTTCATCTAGTGGACCCCTACCAAGATTGTTCAAATTACATTGCTGGGGCCCAAAATGCCCCCGCCCAGGAGCCCTATGGTTTTACATGGGCTTATATAGGGGAAATCTTTAAAAATCTTCTTCTCTGAAACCGCAAGGCCCAGGTCTTTGATATTTGGTATGAAGCTTCATCTAGTGGACCCCTACCAAGATTGTTCAAATTATAGTGCTGGGGCCAAAAATGCCCCCGCCCCGGGGCCCTTTGGTTTTTACATTGGCTTATATAGGGAAAATCTTTAAAAATCTTCTTCTCAAAAACCACAAGGCCCAGGTCTTTGATATTTGGTATGAAGCTTTGTCTAGGGGACCCCTACCAAGATTGTTCAAATTATAGTGCTGGGGCCCAAAATGCCCCCGCCCTGGAGCCCTTTGGTTTTAAATAGGCTTATATAGGGAAAATCTTTTAAAATCTTCTTCTCTGAAACCGCAAGGCCTAGGTCTTTGATATTTGGTATGAAGCTTCATCTAGTGGACCCCTACCAAGATTGTTCAAATTATATTGCTGGGGCCAAAAATGCCCCCGCCCCGGAGCCCTTTGGTTTTACATGGGCTTATATAGGGAAAATCTTTAAAAATCTTCTTCTCTGAAACCGCAAGGCCCAGGTCTTTGATATTTGGTATGAAGTTTCATCTAGTGGACCCCTACCAAGATTGTTCAAATTAAAGTGCTGGGGCCAAAAATGCCCCCGCCCAGGAGCCCTTTGGTTTTACGTGGGCTTATATAGGGAAAATCTTTAAAAATTTTCTTCTCAAAAACCACAAGGCCCAGGTCTTTGATATTTGGTATGAAGCTTCGTCTAGTGGACCCCTACCAAGATTGTTCAAATTATAGTGTTGGGCCCCAAAATGCCCCCGCCCTGGGGCCCTTTGGTTTTAAATGGGCTTATATAGGGAAAATCTTTTAAAATTTTCTTCTCAAAAACCACAAGGCCCAGGTCTTTGATATTTGGTATGAAGCTTCGTCTAGTTGACCCCTACCAAGATTGTTCAAATTATAGTGTTTGGCCCCAAAATGCCCCCGCCCTGGGGCCCTTTTGTTTTAAATGGGCTTATATAGGGAAAATCTTTTAAAATTTTCTTCTCAAAAACCACAAGGCCCAGGTCTTTGATATTTGGTATGAAGCTTCGTCTAGTTGACCCCTACCAAGATTGTTCAAATTATAGTGTTTGGCCCCAAAATGCCCCCGCCCTGGGGCCCTTTTGTTTTAAATGGGCTTATATAGGGAAAATCTTTAAAAATTTTCTTCTCTGAAACCGCAAGGCCTAGGTCTTTGATATTTGGTATGAAGCTTCATCTAGTGGACCCCTACCAAGATTGTTCAAATTATAGTGCTGGGGCCAAAAATGCCCCCGCCCCGGAGCCCTTTGGTTTTACATGGGCTTATATAGGGAAAATCTTTAAAAATCTTTTTCTCTGAAATCGCAACGCCCAGGTCTTTGATATTTGGTATGAAGCTTCGTCTAGTGGACCCCTACCAAGATTGTTCAAATTATAGTGCTGGGGCCCAAAATGCCCCCGTCCTGGGGCCCTTTGGTTTTAAATGGGCTTATAAAAGGAAAATCTTTTAAAATCTTCTTCTCTGAAACCGCAAGGCCTAGGTCTTTGATATTTGGTATGAAGCTTCATCTAGTGGACCCCTACCAAGATTGTTCAAATAATAGTGCTGGGGCCCAAAATGCCCCCGCCCTGGGGCCCTTTGGTTATAAATGGGCTTATATAGGGAAAATCTTTTAAAATCTTCTTCTCTGAAACCGCAAGGCTTAGGTCTTTGATATTTGGTATGAAGCTTCATCTAGTGGACCCCTACCAAGATTGTTCAAATTATAGTGCTGGGGCCAAAAATGCCCCCGCCCCGGAGCCCTTTGGTTTTACATGGGCTTATATAGGGAAAATCTTTAAAAATCTTTTTCTCTGAAATCGCAACGCCCAGGTCTTTGATATTTGGTATGAAGCTTCGTCTAGTGGACCCCTACCAAGATTGTTCAAATTATAGTGCTGGGGCCCAAAATGCCCCCGCCCTGGAGCCCTTTGGTTTTAAATAGGCTTATATAGGGAAAATCTTTTAAAATCTTCTTCTCTGAAACCGCAAGGCCTAGGTCTTTGATATTTGGTATGAAGCTTCATCTAGTGGACCCCTACCAAGATTGTTCAAATTATAGTGCTGGGGCCAAAAATGCCCCCGCCCCGGAGCCCTTTGGTTTTACATGGGCTTATATAGGGAAAATCTTTAAAAATCTTTTTCTCTGAAATCGCAACGCCCAGGTCTTTGATATTTGGTATGAAGCTTCGTCTAGTGGACCCCTACCAAGATTGTTCAAATTATAGTGCTGGGGCCCAAAATGCCCCCGTCCTGGGGCCCTTTGGTTTTAAATGGGCTTATAAAAGGAAAATCTTTTAAAATCTTCTTCTCTGAAACCGCAAGGCCTAGGTCTTTGATATTTGGTATGAAGCTTCATCTAGTGGACCCCTACCAAGATTGTTCAAATAATAGTGCTGGGGCCCAAAATGCCCCCGCCCTGGGGCCCTTTGGTTATAAATGGGCTTATATAGGGAAAATCTTTTAAAATCTTCTTCTCTGAAACCGCAAGGCTTAGGTCTTTGATATTTGGTATGAAGCTTCATCTAGTGGACCCCTACCAAGATTGTTCAAATTATAATGCTGGGGCCAAAAATGCCCCCGCCCCGGAGCCCTTTGGTTTTACATGGGCTTATATAGGGAAAATCTTTAAACATCTTCTTCTCTGAAACTGCAAGGCCCAGGTCTTTGATATTTGGTATGAAGCTTCATCTAGTGGACCCCTACCAAGATTGTTCAAATTATAGTGCTGGGGCCAATTTGGTTTTTACATGGGCTTATATAGGGAAAATTTTTAAAAAATCTTCTTCTTCGAAACCGCAATGCCCAGGTTTTTGATATTTGGAATGAAGCTTCATCTAGTGGACCCCTACCAAGATTGTTCAAATTATAGTGCCTGGGCCAAAAATGCCCCTGCCCCTGGGCCCTTTGGTTTTACAAGGGCTTATATAGGGAAAATCTTCTTCTATGAAACCACAAGGCCTAGGTCTTTGATGTTTGGTGTGAAATTTCATCTAGTGGACCTCTATCAAGATTGTTCAAATTATAGCCCTGGGGCCAAAAATCCCCCTTCCCAGAGACCCTTTGATTTTACATAGACTTATATGAAATCTTAAAAAATCTTCTTCTCTGAAACTGCAAGGCCCATGTCTTTAATATTTGGTATGGAGCTTCATCTTGTGGACCTCTACCAAGATTGTTCAAATTATAGCCCTCAGGCCACAAATGCCCCAGCCCTGGGGCCCTTTGGTTTTACATAGGCTTATTTAGAGATAATTTTTGAAAATCTTCTTCTCTGAAACAGCCAGGCCCAGGTCTTGGATATTTGGTGTGAAGCTTCATAACATTATTTAAATTATAGCCCTGAGACCAAAAATGCCCCCGCCCCGGGGCCATTTGGTTTTACATAGGCTTATGTAGGGAATATCTTTAAAAAAATCTTCTTCTCTGAAACCGCAAGGCCCAGGTCTTTGATATTTGGTGTGTAGCTTCATCTAGTGGACCTTTGCCAAGATTTTTCAAATTATAGCCTTTGTCGATATTTGGTATGAAGCTTCACCTTTTTAGACCTCCCTCAACATTATGCACATTATAACCCTGGGGTCAATAATGGCCCTCCCCAGGGCCACCTTGTTACTCTATGGATCAGGTGAGCGATCCAGGGCCATCATGGCCCTCTTGTTCTTATTTCTGCTCTATAATATAGATTGTGGGTACTCATTAGGCTGTTCTAACGTGTACCCGCAATCTATATTTTGAGCAGAAATTAGAAAAAAAAATCACATTTTTTCACCTTAAAATTTTCGTTTTTTGGCGGTAAAAATGTTCAATGTATTTGTATAGGGAAGTTTTCGTATTGTAACTAAACTTATCTGATAGACAACCAGCAAAGGTTGGCCCCCGCCCATCAGGGCTTGGAGAAATAGTTAGGGCTGCATGATGCTTCCACGGAGAGCTGAAACTGACTGCACATGAGTACTAGTAAACCACATAGAAGGAAAAGTTGTGTGAGCCAATCCATGAATATAAACCCAATTGGTTTCATTGGGTGGCAGGGATTGAGATATTGATCGATGTCATTTCATCTGAACGTTGAGTAAAAGACCAACAAAATTGGCAGCAATGTTTCCAAAATGACCTTCATACTGTTGATAGGGATATTAAACATCAAATCAGCAAAAATTAGCAAAGGCATGAGCACAATCTAGTCAAAGCCTTTACTGCTTACAGGCATGTGAAGGAGATTCATGCATCTAGCCCTATTGCAATGGCTTGAACACCGATGGCATATTTACCATGGCTGACTCTAGCGCCTAAAAATTCTTCTGATTTCTTCAGATACATGTGGTAGCAAATATTTAGGGATAATTAAGAGAGATTTTTCTGATTTTATCATGAAAAGGTGTACTCCATATAACCTTAGTTGTTGAAGGGATCTAAAACTCAATTATAAACCAGTGCTTCAGCTGAAGTGCACGACCCGCCGGATGCTTTTAGCTTTATGAGTGTTACTATATATGGGTATGGCGGCCATTTTGGTCGTGTGACCTGGACCTAAAACGGTTCCACCAATAAATGCGCCTTATCGTAAGGAGCAAAAATATTTCTTATACTTTAGTACTGTATTCTGAATCGTTTGCAGGATAAAATGCATTCTCACTTTTCCAATACAAAAGCATATGTGTCAAAGTTTGACCTAGGCACAAAGAAGGTCAAGGTCAACCCAGGGTCACCATTTTAGCAATTTATGATGGGCCTACGTCCCAGATGCTATTTATCAAGTTTCAAGGAAATCTGCCCAGTGGTTCTCGAGAAGACTATTTTTGAAGGGTTTTTACCACATATGGCTTGGCGGCCATTCTGGTCATGTGACCTGGATCCCATGAGCAAATTTTGGTTTCCCCCATCCCATAGAAGCTCCATATGAAATTTGACTTCAATCAGCTGAACGGTTTCCGAGGAGAAGCAGTTCGAAAATTTTCACATTTTTCGCCTCGGCGAGGCTATACATGTACTAAATTGAATGTAATATTTTGCAAGTTCATTGGTTAGATCTCATTGATATCTATCAGTATGCCAAAAATTGTTTAAATATTCCTAGCGGTTAGTCACTATCACCAATTTTCACAAACGGGTTACAGGCGGACAGACAGACAGACAGACCATATATGGCTTGGCGGCCATTTTGGTCATGTGACCTGGACCCCATGAACAAATTTTGGTTTCCCCCATCCCATAGAGGCTCCATATGAAATTTTACTTCAATCGGCCCAACGGTTTCCGAGGAGAAGCAGTTCGAAAATTTTCACATTTTTCGCCTCGGCGAGGCTATACTAAATGGAATGTAATATTTCGCAAGTTCATTGGTTAGATCTCATTGATATCTATCAGTATGCCAAAAATTGTTTAAATATTCCTAGCGGTTAAGTCACTATCACCAATTTTCACAAACGGGTTACGGACGGACTGACAGACTGACAGAATGACACGGTGATTTTAGGGCACTCTTAGAAAATCTACCGACTCCAGTCGGTCGCTTTTTCTGCGGGTCGTGCAATTACAATGAAAATTCCCTAGCTCAGAATGAGACGGTATAGTTAGGGTATTCAAAAGGTATTCAAGATTATTGTATTTTATACTCCAAGAAATCAAATATTGTTGACATTCATTTGAATCCCCTCAGCGAGTCAGTTCTAACAAATGTCCACAACATTTGTTTCTTGGAGTTATTAAGTGTGAAACCCCTTTCTTGCCTGTTTTAGTTCTCCGTCTTTATTCACCTTATTTGCTTTATCTGCTGGTTCCTAGTCTGAAGGTTATCAGTGTTGGAAAAACAGGTAACCAGAGCCCCCTGACCTTGAAAGGTCAGGGGGGTCTGGTTACCTGTTTTTCCAATGTTGACAATGTGCAAGCTGGGAGCCAGCAAACAATGCAAATATGGTGAATAGGGGAAAATTTTTTATTATGACAAAATGTTAGGGAACTAGTGTCGTTATAACGAGAGTCCTCTGTATCTCTGTTTCAAACAAATTTTCTTGGTCTTATGGGTGCTCGAGCCACATTAAGGTTTGACTAGATGGCTGAACCTGTGCATTCAAACACAAATCAAAGAATACTATGAGTACTTTTCTGATGAGCGGGCCCATTAATTGAGCCCCGCCAAGCGAATTGTGTCTTCGAGCATTCCGTCATGACAAACTTTAACTGCGCATGCCCAGCCATTCAGAGGGGCCAGGGATATGGCTTTCTGTCTGAAGGTTCCTCTTGATTCACTGCCTGTATGAGCGAGCAGCGAAGGTTCTGGCGAGACTGTGCGGATGTGCAGGCTCGCCTGAACCTTCGCTGCTCGCATAAGCGATAACTACCATAATCCCTTGACGGGGCCCAATTAATGCATTAAAGTACAAAAGTTTTTTTTTTTTTTTCTGAATCATGAGATGAAATGATGGTATATTGATTATGGTGTATTCCTATACCTGAATAGACTTGTCAAAGGTATATATGAGCCAGTACATGGAATAAGGGCACGTTGGATGCCCATGCTCAGCCATTTAATAGAGCTAGAAGCTTGACTTCTTGTGCACCCTCGCCTATCCCCAATATGATATCCTCCTTCACGGAGGATGAGATAATGATATGCAAATATGGCGGCCTGGTCCCAATTGACCCACTTACGAATTTATAAGAACTCGACATCCTACGTCGATGAAAGCATCACCTTTTCAGAAACTGGAAAGCTAAGAAGCAAAATAGGATTGACCTCCTTTCGCATCCTCCGCGATAGAAGTCAACAACTGCACACTGATTGGCTGAATTAACTACAAACTAAGAGAAAAGCAACAACCAAAACATCAACATATGACATTCCAACGCGATGAAAGTAGGGGCCAGTAAGACATGGTACTACCAAGATTATCTTTATAGAGACCTGGGGGGTAGCGACACAGCATAGGCGTGTTCTCAAGGTGGTAGAGCACGGGTACTAGGACATTTTGCAATAGCCGAAATTGGCTGGTCTAATAGTAACCCTTCCTGGCTCACTTTTGGCCGCCGTTCAAAATTCAAAATTACATGCATTATCACCCTTTAACAAGCACCGTGTCCAAGGCGTTTTCTCTACCACGGCAGGGGTGGGGGTAGAGACTAATGGAAGCCAAAACCGATAATGCATGAGTAGCTTTTTTCCTCGGTCAGACAAGGGCTGTGTACTGACACATTTTGCAGCCGGAATTGGCAACGTGTCACCACATTCTAGAGCCCGACCATTGGTCTGCATCTGCATTCAAAATTCGAACCCCGCCAGAGGACTGCCCATTTTACAGGACAAACGCTTAACATTGGGTGCGTTCTGTGCCTACATGACATCTTGAGCGGGGGATGTGGGAGGTGGGATTGACCTACTTCTCACATCCTCCGCGAAAGAAGTCACCCGACTCCCAATCGGCTAGCTGATAACTGTCAAGCAGACAGGAGTCAGCATATTGGCAGCCTAGGGAAAAGAGCAGTACCTACAACTAATCCCAGATGGCGAACTGGGGGTAGCCCCTATGTGCCCATGGCGCCCGGTTACCTTAAAAACATCTGTCAGTCAGTCAGTATTCCTTATGTGTGAAATTTTGATTTATATGCAATATAGACAGTAACTTATCATCAAGCTATTACTGGAGGTGTGAAAAATGAATGAAACCTAAAGACCCAATTTGGAACTTCTTCACTATTTTAGAGGAAAACAAAAAAAAACAACAAAAAAAAACAACAACCAAACAGTGCAAGGTGTTGAAGTTAGTGCTAAGGTCTTAAGACTGATGAGTCATAGACCAAAATGCCTAGGACTAAAAAAGCCAGAAAGTTTTGCTAAGAGGCCACTTGAAGAAATAACATCTGAACCTGAAACTCTATCAAATTATCAACCTCCAGCAAAGAGACCAAAACTTCAAAATAGTTTCAGCAGCTTTGCCTTTTCAACACTAAAATTATTCAATTGCCCACTCAATATTTCAATCGACCAGTGTTGACCAGTTTTGACCACTCTGGGAGTATTGACCGGGACGGTTTTAACCGGTTAAAACTGCTGGTTAAAACCGCCCCTGGTTTTGACCGCCCAACCTTGGCCTATCGGGACTTAGAGAAATAATGCTTCCTTATACAGCTGAAACTGACAGAACTTGAATACTGGTAAACCACTTAGAAGGTCTAAGCCTGCCCAGGAAAAGTGGTGCGAGTCATAACACTCCTTAAACCAAAGTAGTTTCTTCAGGCGGTAGGGCTTGAGATGTCATTTTATCTCAATGTCGGGTAAAAGTCCCACAGAATCGGATGCAATGTCTCTAAAATGACGGGGACATAAAAAAAACTGACCTCTTTTGTAAAGCTGCTTAATTGTATCGATTCCTGATCTTTGTTTTACTTCTACTTTCCAGAACAACTCTACTTCTCTCCGAGCAGCAAATGCTCCGGCGGGACAGTCCATATACATAGGCTCACCTAAGCCATTGCTGTTCACCTGCATTAAGTTCCCTTTCATCATGACCTGGCTGATTTGTACTTTATAACACAGGAAGTGCTTTCTTGACATCTGAAACCTTATCTAACAGTGATTGAACTGTATGGAAAGAGATGCAAAACACATCTGCTTTGTTGTCCTGGTTTCTTTAAAGGTTTCAGGTGTCAAGAAAGCACTCCCCGTATTTCATTGTTGAAAACAGTGTGAACCCAGATCAAAATGCTCTTAGGCTCCCCACTATTTGCCTGTATGCCAAAAATATGTCGAAATGTTTGCAAGAATATACAATAGATGAAATAGGGCCCCGTCAAGCGATTTTGGTACTTATCGCCTATGCGAGCAGTGAAGGTTCAGGCGAGCCTGCACATCCGTGCAGTCTCGCCAGAACCTTTGCTGCTTGCTCATACAAGCAGTGAATCAAGAGGAATCTTCAGACAGAAAGCCATATCCCTGGCCCCTCTGAATGGCTGGGGATGCGCAGTTAAATTTGTCATGAGGGAATGCTCAAAGACACAAATTCGCCTGGCAGGGCTCATTTTCAGCAGCAGTTTTTTCTTGGCATCCTTGAAGTGCCACAAAATATTTTAGAGCAGATAGAAGTTTTATTTTCTAATTCATTTTCTCAGATAAAACAAGACTTGACATTTCATGTGAATTGTCTGCCCATCAGATGATATACATGAAATATCAAGCTATATTTTTATGAAAAATAGATGAAATAGAGCTTGACATTTCATACCAAGCTTTATTTTCTTTGAAAAATAAGACAGAAATATTTGAAAATAGCTTTTAGGAAAGAGTTTTAATACTTTGCTAACTCTTAACTCTTTAAGTTCAACAGAAATTTTTAGAACAGATGGGAGTTTTATTTTCTAATCAATTTTTGATCCCCCGCCGCGAAGCAGACAGGGGATTATAGGAATGGTCTTCGTCTGTCCGTCTGTTTGTCTGTCTGTAACACTTTCTGGTCCTTTCCATATCTCCTGAAGCCTTTGATAGATTTTCATTAAACTTTGGTCAATTATTTGACTCAGTGAGCTGATGTGCAGAACCCATGCCGACTCAAGGTCACGGTCACAGTTGAAGGTCACAAATTTGAAAATTGGAATTTTGTGTCCATTCCAGATCTCCTTTACCCTTGGAAAGATTTTCATTAAACTTTGGTCAAATATTCTTTTTACTGAGCTGATGTGCAGAATCCATAAATGAACCATGCCGACTCAAGGTCAAGGTCACATCTGAAGGTCAAGAGCTTGAAACTTTGAATTTTGTATCAATTCCATATCTCCTTTACCCCTGCAAGGATTCTCATTAAACTTTGGACAATTATCCCCCTCTGTGAGCTGATGTGCAGAACCATTAAATGAACCATGCCAACTCAAGGTCAAGGTCACATTTGAAGGTCACAAGTTTAAAACTTTGAATTATGTGTCCATTCCATATCTCCTTATTCCTATAAGGATTTTCATTAAACTTTGGTCAATTATCCCCCTCAGTGAGCTCATGTGCAGAGTTCATAAATGAATCGTGCCAACACCAGGTCAAGGTCACATTGGAAGGTCAAGCATTTGAAACGTTGAATTTAATGTCCGTTCCATATCTCCTTTACCCTTCAAAGGATTTTCATTAAACTTTGGTGAACTGTCCCCCTCAGTGAGCTGATGTGCAGAATACATAAATAAACCATGCCGACTCAAGAATGTGATTTCAAGCCTTATTTTTGCTTAAAGATGAGAAAAATACTTTAAAAATGCCATTTGTTAGAGTGCTTAGCACTTGAAGATCTAAAACCTGCTAATAAACACATTTTTTTTTCTTTTTCAGCTTACTGAACTCAGCATACAGAAGATATAGTTCTATGAAGAATCCGTCCATTCCAGAGAATTTTAACCTGTATATTCCAAGTGCCTCATGTAGGGGACATCGGCAACCTGTTTAGCCCAATATATATGTTAAGGAGTCTGTATAATGACCACCCCCTAAACCCGACTTTATGTAGAGAAAACTGGGGTTTACAGGGGTATACATTATTTTTTATCCCCCGACTGAATAGGTTCGGGGGATGTAGCGATCAGCCTGGCGTTCGTCCGTCCGTCTGTCCATCTGTCTGTCCGTCCGTCCGTAGACGCAACCTTGTGATGGCCATAACTCCTATACCCTTTGAGATTCATTGATGGTTCTTAGCACAATTGTTCACGAGGCTGAGACGGTGTGTCATGCACAAGAACCAGAACTCTGGATGCCATACTTTTTGAGTTATCTCCCCTTTTAATGAAATAGAATTACTACTTTGTGATGGCTATAACTCCAATACCCTTTGAGATATATTGATGATACCTGGCACAGTTGTTCACAAAGCTGAGACAGCGTGTCATGCACAAGAACCACAACTCTGGTTGCCATGGTTTTTGAGTTATCTCCCCTTCCAATAAAATAGAATGACTACCTTGTGATGGCCATAACTCCAATACCCTTTAAAATATATTGATGATACCTGGCAAGTTGTTCACAAGGCTGAGATGGCGTGTCATGCACAAGAACCACAACTCTGGTTGCCATGGTTTTTTAGTTATCTCCCCTTCCAAAATAGAGTGACTACCTTGTGATGGCCATAACTCCAATACCCTTTAAGATATATTGATAATACCTGGCACAGTTGTTCACAAGGCCGAGATGGTGTGTTATGCACAAGAACCATAACTCTGGGTACCATGTTTTTTTAGTAATCTCCCCTTCCAATAATATAGAATCACTACCTTTTGATGGCCACATCTCCAATACTCATTGAGATATATTGATGGTACTTGGTACAGTTGTACATGAGGTTAAGCAGATGTGTCACGTGCAAGAACCACAACTCTGGGTGCCCTTTAATTAATTATCTCCCCTGACAATGTAACTTTGTGATGGCCATAACTCCAATACCCTTTGAGATATATTGATGGTACTTGGCACATTGTATACAAGGTTGAGACGGCGCTTCATGCCTAAGAACTTTAACTCTGGGTGCTATGATATTTGAGTTATCTCCTCTTCCAATATAACAGTATGACCACCTTGTGATCACCGTGCCTCCAATACCCTTGAGACATATTGGTGGTACTTGATGCAGATATTCATGAGGTTAAGCAGGTGTGTCATGCTCAAGAGTTACAACTCTGGGTGATCTGGTTTTTGAGTAATCTCCCCTGACAATATAACCTTGTGATGGCCATAACTCCAACACCCTTTGAGATATATTGAAGGAACTTGGCGCAAATGTATACAAGGTACAGAAGGGGTGTCATGATCAAAAACCACAACTGTTGGTGCTGTGGTATTATGATTACCAGCTTATGATCACCATATCTCCAATACCCTTTGAGACATATTAATGGTATTTTGTACAGAAATACATGAGCTTGAGCAGGCACGTCATGCGCAAGAACCACAATTCTGAGTGCCCTGGTCTTTTTAGTTATCTCCCCATAACTGCAATACTTTTGTGATATATTGCTGGTTTAATTCTGGTGCACTTTCTGTTGGTGAACAATCTTCTGAAGGCCATATTGGCTTTTGGTCAGGAGATTTGCCATCTCTTCCGATGGCTATTTTCTTATTTCTGCTCCAAGACATAGGATATGTTTGGAATATAAATAAGAAAAATATCACAAATTTTTGTCGGAAAAGTAGCGAATTTGGAGAAATTAAAGAAAACACTTTGTCACATGGGTGTGTTATTGTAATGGTGAGAATCTCAGCCTTATATTATTTTTTCCTTATTTCTGTTATAGGACATAGGTTGTGGGTACTCGTTAGAACCGCCTCATTGAGGCGGTTCTAAAGAGCACTCACAACCTATTTTTGGAGTATAAATAAAAAAATATCACAAATTTTGTCGGAAAAGTAGCCAATTTGGAGAAATGACAGAGTACACTTTGTCACATGGGTGTGTTATCATAATGGTGAGAATCTCAGCCTTATATTATTTTTTTCTTATTTCTGTTCTAGGACATAGGTTGTGGGTACTCGTTAGAATCGCCTCATTGAGGCAGTTCTAACGAGAACCCATAACCTATGTTGGAGGTACAAATGAGAAAAATATCACAATTTTTGTCGGAAAAGTAGCCAATTTGGAGAAATTAAAGAATACACTTTGTCACATGGGTGTTTTATCATAATGGTGAGAATCTCAGCCTTATATTATTGTTTCTTATTTCTGTTCTAGGACATAGGTTGTGGGTACTCGTTAGAACCGCCTCAATGAGGCGGTTCTAACGAGCACTCACAACCTATTTTTGGAGTACAAATAAGAAAAATATCACAAATTTTCACCAGAAAAATAACAGTTTTGGAGATACGAAAGTGTACACTTCATGTATGTCACATGGATGTGTTATTGTAATGCCCAGTTCAGTGATTACTGATAGTGGTTGTCGGCCCCGCCCATCGGGGCTTGAAGAAATAGATGGGCTGCATGACGTTTCCAAGCAGAGTTGAAATCCGACTGCAAACCGGTACTGGTAACCAGCTTCGAGGATCTAAGTCTGCCCAGGGAAAGCAGTGCGAGTCGGACCATCCATGCTTATAAACCCTATTGGTTTCATTGGGCGACAGGGCTTGAGATGTCATTTCATCCCAATGTCAGGTAAAAGTCCCACAAAATTGGAAGCAATGTCGCCAAAATGACCTATACAGTGATGACGGAGACATTAAACCTCAAATCAAACAAAACAAACTGATCATGATAGTGATTGTTATTTGCTTAATCCTTATCTTGCTGTTCACGACAACCCCTATCTTTGCAAACAGTGTAGATCCAGATCAGATGGCTTCTGAAGAAGCCTTATCCTGCTGTTCACGACAACCCCTATCTTTGCAAACAGTGTAGATCCAGATCAGATGGCTTCTGAAGAAGCCTTATCCTGCTGTTCACGACAACCCCTATCTTTCCAAACAGTGTAGATCCAGATCAGATGGCTTCTAAAGAAGCCTTATCTTGCTGTTCACGACAACCCTTATCTTTCCAAACAGTGTAGATCCAGATCAGATGGTTTCTGAAGAAGCCTTATCCTGCTGTTCACGACAACCCCTATCTTTCCAAACAGTGAAGATCCAGATCAGATGGCTTCTGAAGAAGCCTTATCCTGCTGTTCACAACAACCCCTATCTTTGCAAACAGTGTAGATCCAGATCAGATGGCTTCTGAAGAAGCCTTATCTTGCTGTTCATGACAACCCCTATCTTTGCAAACAGTGTAGATCCAGATCAGATGACTTCTGAAGAAGCCTTATCTTGCTGTTCACGACAACCCCTATCTTTGCAAACAGTGTAGATCCTGATCAGATGACTTCTGAAGAAGCCTTATCTTGCTGTTCACGACAACCCCTATCTTTGCAAACAGTGTAGATCCAGATCAGATGGCCTCTGAAGAAGCCTTATCTTGCTGTTCACAACAACCCCTATCTTTGCAAACAGTGTAGATCCAGAGGAGATGGCTTCTGAAGAAGCCTTATCTTGCTGTTCACGACAACCCCTATCTTTCCAAACAGTGTAGATCCAGATCAGATGGCTTCTGAAGAAGCCTTATCCTGCTGTTCACAACAACCCCTATCTTTGCAAACAGTGTAGATCCAGAGGAGATGGCTTCTGAAGAAGCCTTATCTGGCTGTTCACGACAACCCCTATCTTTCCAAACAGTGTAGATCCAGATTAGATGGCTTCTGAAGAAGCCTTATCTTGCTGTTCACAACAACCCCTGTCTTTGCAAACAGTGTAGATCCAGATCAGATGACTTCTGAAGAAGCCATCTGATCAGGATGTACACTGTTTGGCATTCAGTTTATAAATTTGTAGCAATAAATTACATCAAGTAATTTGTTTGGTTGATAGACAGAAATGGGTGTGGCTTAAATGAATATTCAGCAAGATAAGGGTTAACTGTTCTGTAAAAAGGGTAATCCTTTGGAAGCAAGGACTGCAACACAGAATTGAGAACCAGGAAGTGTCCAAGAATTTTTTTTGGCCAGACTAGCTAGTTTCTTCCAATCAGGCCTCATCAGTGACCCTCAGATACAGTCAAACTTCAATTGCTCAAACACCTTCGGGACCTGGAAAATCTGTTCGAGACAGGGGTAGTTCGAGCCACTGAGGGTTACTGTCTGGAGGCATAACAAGATACTTTTAGACATCTTTGCGGTGTTCTATAATGAAAATGTATGCTGTGTGTAATCATTAGAATTGCCTGATCGAGGCAATTCTAATGAGTACACACATCATACAATTGCAAGGTAATGCCTAGGTCACATAGCCCGGCCGATGAGGTTTCGATGAGCGGGCGATGCGACTTTCGCCAAACACCGGCGGGAATCCCGTGGTCACCGGCCGGCGTTTGGGGCTTAAAACCGCATCGGTGGGCAGCTCGGCGAAATTTAACTTCGGAGTTAAAATTCGACGGGCACTCACCGAGCTCCTTTATCGCAGCCCCATCCTTACCACATCGGAATATGCATCGGCCGGTGTACGGCTGAGTATCGGCCGGTGTCCCGTGCATCTGAGGCCACCAGAGGAAAAGCTTTTGTGAACGGACACTGACCGAGTTTCGGCCGAGGTCCGACCGATGTGGGACCGAGCCTTGGAAAATATAGTACCGGTGGGTGAACGATGTAAGGGACAGTGGCCGAAGCTCGGCCGACATCGGCCGGAACTCGGCCGGATATGGCTGCTTGCATATAAACCGCTTCTTGATGCCGACATGCTTCCGATCGATCACCCCACAACAGTGGGGAAAGTTCCATAAATCTCCGAATCCCTCGGCTTCCAGGCGCTACTCATCTTCTGTCTGGGGGAGTGGCCCACATCACGTCCTCGTATTCGTCGCAGATGGCCCGACACACCTCGGGGACGAACAGAGAGATTGTGTTGTGTGGGACACGAAACGCGAACGCCAGATCGCGGTAGCTGCTTCCGGTCGCCAAGAACCTCAAGGTGATCGCCAGCTTCAGCCCAGGGTCCAAGGGGGTTCGATGCCTGCAACAGAAGAGGGTGAAATATGATTAAAATTGGCAAGTGTAAAGTTACCTTGTGGTCTTGGCAGTGTGGGGGCCAACTCGGTGGAGCAACTCTTGGAACATCGGCGGCTCCATGCGGAGGTAAGCATTGAAGTCGACAGCGTGCTCGGCCTCGAGTTGCCTCATGAGCTTCTCATATTGGCCGAAAAGGGGTCTGCGTAGGATCCACTCTCGCACCCACCAACGTCTTTCTCTCTTGCCAGCCCTCTGACGCTCCCTCTCGGCTTCGAGTATTACCGCCAGGACCAAGTTATACTGGAACCTCGCCTGACCTAGCTTGTGTTCTAACAACGCCAGTCGAAGTCCCCCCCCCCCCCCCCCCCCCCCCCCACCCCACTCCAAGTCGGAGTTACAACGGCCGATCATCGGCCGGGCAGTTTTCAAGGATCGTTTACAACCCGTCCGGTGGTCGCACGGTGTCCTGTAACCTGCTCGGGTACCGGCCGTATACCCCCCGATGTCCCATCGACCACCGGCCGGTAGGTGCTACCACGTAGGCCGAAAAAATCTCCCCTGTTAAGACAAACTCCGTACGGTAATCGACCGGTGTTTGGTCAGTCGCCTGTAGATTTCCGGACGGAGCCCGTTCACGTCACCGAGCTATGCCTCCGATGAGGGGAACTCGGCGACATCCCAAAAAATCGACCAAGCTCCACCGATGCCGGACATCGGTCGGGCTATGTGACCTAGGCTTAAAAGACTAAAGTCTCCACAATTATCCCCACAACTGTTTCTTATGTAGAGGATTTCCCTGGGGGCTCAAGAACAGGTTCGACTCAGCCATGGTAAACGAGCCATCGGTGTTCGAACCATCGAAGTTCTACTGTATTTTCCAAATTCAGCAGTGAAATCAATGATCCCAAAGGACCAGAAAATATATTCTTGCACACCAGACAAGGAAATCCGCGATTTTACCCTGGGATAGAAATTTATGTTCTGACCCTGGTGTTCCGACCCTAAATCGAGTATAATCGCGTGCTTGATAAATGCACTGGTTGATTACAACCTCATGCGCGGCGTCGTCATGCGTGACGTCACTAATCATTCCTGTTGTGTCATCACAAAATGGTGGATGTTGGTAACCGAAGTGACAGCAGCATTAAAAATTCGCAATAGAAATGGAAGGTATGCAAGAAAAAGAATCCAATATGGATGTGAGAGGTGGATAGAAAAATCCGTCCCTCGGGATCACTGTCCGGCATCACTCGGCAAGCCTCGTGATGCCGGACAGTGACCCTTGGGACGGATTTTTCTATCCACCCCTCACACCCATATAAGATTCTTATAACCCACACTATGATGAAGGGCCGGGAGACTTTTTACGGCCGCCACACATTTCCTTAACCCCAGATGTGATGAAGTTAAATGTTCTGAAAAAAAAAGGATAATCCTTTTGAAGCAAGGTACAACACAGAACTGGAAATCATGAAGTGTACAAGATTTTTCTGGGCTAGACTAGCTAGTTTTGGCCAATTAGGCCTCATTAGTGACCCTCAGAATCTGATTTGATGCATAATTGAGCTACCACATGAGAAAAGGTACTTATCATGCAGGCAACCAGCAAAGTCTCGGGCGAGACCATGCATAAGCGCAGTCTGGCCCGAGCCCTTTCTGGTTGCAGATACATAGAGAAGACTTTGCAGGAGCTTCAAGGGAATCATCATGCATGTAACCCTAGCAATTTTGTTTGTTTTGATTTGAGGTTTTACATCAACACTATTTAGGTCATTGTGGAGATGTTGCTTCCAATTTGTGGGACTTTTATCCGATATTAAGATGAAATGACATCTCATGAGTACTGGCTGCCCAGTTGCAGTGATGTGTCAGGTCGTCCAATGCATATAAGCTTCTGGTTTCATTGGGTGGCAGGGCTTGAGATGCCATTCCACCTCAATGTTCATGAAAGTCTCACTAAATTGGAAGCAAATTCTCCAAAATGACCTAAATAGTGTTGATTGGGACAATGCAAACAAAATCAAAGTTTCAAAGAAATCATCATGCATCTAGCCTTAGCAGTTTTGTTTGTTTGAATTGCGGCCCCCGCCATCAGGACTTGGAAGAAATAGATGAGCTGCATGATGCTTCACCAACCACACACGAGCACTAGTAAATAGCTTAGAGGATCTAAGCCTGCCAAGGTTAAGCGGTGGGAATCGGACCGTCCATGCTTATAAACTCTATAGGTTTCTTTGGGTGACAGGGCTTGAGATGTCGGACAAAAGTCTCACAAAATACAAAGCAATGTCTCCAAAATGACCAATACAGTGATGGGGACTTAATACCTCAAATCAAACAAAACAGTGAATTGAGGTTTTACGTTCCCGTCAACACTATACAGATCATTTTGGAGACATTGCTTCCAATTTTGTGGAACTTTTACTTGACATTAAGTTGAAATGACATCTCAACCCCTAGCATCCTAACAAACCAATAGGGTTAATATGCTGGAATGGTCCGACTCACACCACTTTTCCTGGTCAGGCTTAGACCATTTATTCAGTTTACCAGTACTCATGTTTGGTTGGTTATACAGTTACAGGTGGGTGTGGAAGCATCATGCTTTAACCCTTTTCATACCAAATGGAATCTTCCTCCTTATATATAGCAGGAGTCCATTTCAAAATTTAGGGGTGTCAGGTTGTGTTTTCATCAAAAGTGGGGTTCAAGGGGGTTAAAATTATATAGGTGTGTTTTTGTGATGTATGTGCCCTCTTTAAAATGCTTTTTTTTTCCCAAAAAAATCTCCTGTGACCCCTGTTATGTACCAAATCTCAATTTTATAAGCATATACTGGTTTAAATTTTTAGCATTTATTTATATGTCAGAAAGACAAAAAGGAATAAAATTTAATAGCTTAAATGTTTTACTATGCTTCTTGCCTATCCCTTGCACTGGATATTGGTTGCATTTAGATGCAGAACCATCAATGAATGTGACATCTTATTACATGACTGACATTACATCTACCTGTAAATGTGACATCTTACTAAATGACTGGCATTACATGTACCTGAGAATGTGACATCTTACTAAATAACTGGCATTGCATGTACCTGAGAATGTGACATCTTACTACAGACTGACATTGCATCTACCTGAGAATGTGACATCTTACTACAGATTGGCATTATATGTACCTGAGAATGTGACATCTAACTACATAACTGCCATACATCTACTTAGGAATGACATCTTACTACAGACTGACATTTCATCTAGCTGAGAATGTGACATCTTACTACAGACTGTCATACATCTACTTAGGAATGACATCTTCCTACAGACTCACATTTCATCTACCTGAGAATGTGACATCTTACTACAGATTGGCATTATATCTACCTGAGAATGTGACATCTATCTACATAACTGACATTACATCTGCCTGAGAATGTGACATCTTACAAAGACTGTCATACATCTACTTAGGAATGACATCTTACTTCAGACTGACATTTCATCTCCCTGAGATTATGACATCTTACTACAGACTGTCATACATCTACTTAGGAATGACATCTTACTACAGACTGACATTTCATCTACCTGAGAATGTGACATCTTACTACAGACTGACATTGCATCTACTTAGGAATGATAGAAGCCTCCGTGGTGCAGTGGTTACGCTACTCGCCTTGTAAACCAGGGATCGAAGGATCGATCCCGGGCTTCTCCAGACTTTCAAATGAGCCTTTAAACCGACGTCCCGTCTCTGTATGACCTTCGCTGTTGGTGGGACGTAAAACTAAAACTCACTCACTCACTCACTTAGGAATAACATCTTACTACAGACTGACATTTCATCTACCTGAGAATGTAACATCTTACTACAGACTGACATTGCAACTACTTAGGAATGACATCTTACTACAGACTGACATTTCATCTAGCTGAGAATGTGACATCTTACTACAGACTGACATTTCATCTACCTGAGAATGTGACATCTTACTACAGACTGACATTTCATCTAGCTGAGAATGTGACATCTTACTACAGACTGACATTTCATCTACCTGAGAATGTAACATCTTACTACAGACTGACATTGCATCTACTTAGGAATGACATCTTACTACAGACTGACATGTCATCTACCTGAGAATGTGACATCTTACTACAGACTGACATTTCATCTAGCTGAGAATGTGACATCTTACTACAGACTGACATTTCATCTACCTGAGAATGTAACATCTTACTACAGACTGACATTGCATCTACTTAGGAATGACATCTTACTACAGACTGACATTGCATCTACTTAGGAATGACATCTTACTACAGACTGACATTTCATCTAGCTGAGAATGTGACATCTTACTACAGACTGACATTTCATCTAGCTGAGAATGTGACATCTTACTACAGACTGACATTTCATCTACCTGAGAATGTGACATCTTACTACAGACTGACATTTCATCTACCTGAGAATGTGACATCTTACTACAGACTGACATTTCATCTACCTGAGAATGTGACATCTTACTACAGACTGACATTTCATCTACCTGAGAATGTGCGGCCCCCACCCATCGGGGCTTGAAGAAATATATGGGCTGCATGATGCTTCCACGCAGAGCTGAATCCGACCCGAACCTGAGTACTGGTAAACCGCTTAGAGGATCTAAGCCTGGAAAGCGGTGCACACAAGTCGGACCATCCATGCTTATAAACCCTATTGGTTTCATTGGGCGACAGGGCTTGAGATGTCATTTCATCTCAATCTTATCTGGCATCGTGGTGTCATCAAGTACCTCCATAAAAAGGGGTTAGCTCCTAAGGACATTCATGCCGATATGGTTGCTACATAAGGGGATGATGCTCCTTCGTATGCAACCGTGAAAAGGTGGGCAGCAAATTTTAAGATGGGCAAGAACAGCCTTGAAGATGATGACCGGTGTGGACGACCCACAACGGCAACAACTGAGGAAACCATCAGCAAAGTGCACAGGGCCGTGATGGATGACAGGCGTTTAACTGTGAATCAGTTAGCTAACACTGTTGGCATCTCCCGTGAAAGAGTAGAGAACATTCTACACAGTGAATTAGGAATGTCGAAGGTTTCCGCCAGATGGGTGCCACGGCTTTTGACGCCTGACCAAAAGTTGACCAGACTGAACCTGTCACAAGCCAACCAATAAGTGGTTGAACTGTACAGTGCACATTCTTTCACCAAAAATGGCATTATTTTATTGTCCTTCTTGAATCAGCAGAAAGGACTATAGAATGCCCCATTATGCTAACACACCGGTGCGACATGGTTCTTTTTTCACATCTCCAAAATGACTACTTTTCAGATGAAAATCCATGACATTTTTCTTATTTCTACTGCAAACATATGTTTAGGGTACTCATTAGAACCGCCTCAATGCGGCGGTTCTAACAAGTACCCACAACCTATGTCTATGTCTAATGAGTACCCACAACCTATTTCTTGGAGTTCTACTGCAAACATAGGTTTAGGGTACTCATTAGAACCGCCTCATTGAGGCGGTTCTGGCGAGTACCCCCAACCTATGTCTTGGAGTAAAAATAAAATATGTTTACCTCCATAAACCCCGTTTTCTCTATACAAAGTGGGGTGTAAGGGGGTGTTCATTTCACGGACTTGTTCACGTGATGCGTAGTAAAGACTTCATGATCTTGCTCCACATAAGAATTTTGCCAACCCGATAGGTACAGAATCTAGAAGCCTCTGTGGTGTAGTGGTTACACTACTCGCCTTGTTAACCAGGGATCACAGGTTTGATCCAAGGCTTCTCCAGACTTTCGGATGAGTCTTTAAACTGAGGTCCCGTCTCTGTTTGACCTTAGCTGTTGGTGGGATGTAAAACACTCACTCGCTCATAGGTACAGAATCTGTAAACTCCTGAACAGAAGTCAGAAGCGCTGCTGAGGCCTGCAGTTTCATTCATTTTTATATTTCAATGGTAAAAAAGAACTACAAGATTTTATATAAGCATTTCACAGATTTTTATTACAAATATGGTCAACATGAGTAAGCTCAAAGCTAAAACAATGTATTCTAAAACAAACATATATGGGCCCCGTCAAGCGATTTTGGTACTTATCGCCTAGGCGAGCAGCGAAGGTTCAGACGAGCTTGTGCATCCGAGCAGTCTCACCAGAACCTTCGCTGCTCGCTCATACAAGCAGTGAATCAAGAGGAACCTTCAGACAGAAAGCCCTACCCCTGGCCCCTCTGAATGGCTGGGCATTCGCAGTAAAAATTTGTCATGACGGAATGCTTGAAGACCCAAATTCGCTTGGCGGGGCTCATATTTGAAAGATGTGTAAAAAGCTTACAGCTATACAATATTTAAACATTACAATAACATGCCGCACATTGGGGCTTTGGATTGCATGGTGCTTCTATGCAGAGCTGAAACCAAAAGAACAGTAGTACTGGTAAACCGCTTAGGTCTAAGCCTGCCAAGGAAAAGTGCTGTGCTGCGAGTCAGATCGTCCCTGAATATATTCAATCAGCCCAGCAGTTTTTGTGGAGCATAAGATAAAAAATACTGAATATGAGCCATCCAGGACAATGGTGAGTAAATGACCTTGACCTTTAGAACTGATAAACTTCCATTCAGCTGATTGTAAATTTCAGTTCTGATGCCACAGGTTACAATAAAATCGGAAAAATCAACTGTTTTGCCTTTTTCCATATAAATGTCTAAATGATCTCATGAACAAATTTTCTTTCCCCCAATCCATCGAGACTCCACATTATTTGTTGAAAATGTTGATAATGCAGATGCAGACAGATGACCTCCTATCCTATAAGCTCCTCGGTAGCAGTCGGCTCTGGTGAGCTAATATTGGACGTTGATATAGTTCACGCAGGTTAAAACTGGTTAAAGTGTATCCACAGTAGCCAAAACATAATTTAACACTTATCTTGCTGAATATTCATTTAAGCCACACCCATCTCTGTCTATCAACCAATCAAATTACTTGATGTAATTTATTGCTACAAATTCATAAACTGAATGTCAAACAGTGTAGATCCTGATCAGATGGCTTCTTCAGAAGCCATCTGATCTGGATCTACACTGTTTGCAAAGATAGGGGTTGTCGTGAACAGCAAGATAAGGGTTAACACTTTATATAAAGGTTTGGGTGATAATACATTCTATAACAAAAAAAAAACAAAAACAACAAGATGTGTTTGTGAAACACTGATGCCCCCGGACAGCGCATGTTAAATATGAAAGCAGTATCACTAAGCAATCAAAAGGTATGGCCAATGTTCAAGTCTTAAAAAAGTAGGTCAAGGTTACAAGGTAAAAAATTATGGGATTGTTGAAAAGGTCTTGTGACATAGTATGCACATGTGAAATATGAAAGCCCTATCACTTACCAATTGAAAGTTATGTCCAATGTTAAATTTAAAAAATAAGGTCAAACATCAAGGTAACGAGGTAAAACTAGAGTGATGACAATTTTTCTCTAAAAATAGCCATAGTGACCTTGACCGCGAAAGTAGATCTTGCTCAAGATATTATCATAAGCATCTTTTGTGTGAAGTTATATTAGAATCTGTTAATAAATGTAAGCTGTAGAGCGATGACAAAGTTTTTCTAAAAATAGCCACAGTGACCTTGACCTTGAGGTCATGACCTTCAAAGTCAAAGCAACTCGAGATGTCATCATAGAAACATTTTAAGTTCTATTAAAATCCATCAATAAATGTAGGTGCTAGAGCTATGGCAAAGTTTTTCTAAAAATAGCCACAGTGACCTTGATCTTGAAAGTCAAAATCGCTCGAGAAACATAAGGAACATTTATGTGAAATTATATTGAAATTGGTGAAAAAATGTAAGCGCTAGAGCAATGACAAAGTTTTTCTAAAAATAGCCACAGTGACCTTGACCTTGAAAGTTGAACTCGCTCGAGGTATTGTCATATGGAACATTTGTGTGAAGTTATATTGAAATTAGTGAAGAAATGTAGTCGCTAGAGCGATGACAAAGTTTTTTCTAAAAATAGCCACAGTGACCTTGACCTTGAAAGTCGAAATCGCTTGAGATACTGTCATAAGGAACATTTGTGTGAAGTTATATTGAAATCGGTGAAGAAATGTAGGCGCTAGAGCGATGACAAAGTTTTTCTAAAAATAGCCACAGTGACCTTGACCTTGAAAGTCGAACTCGCTAGAGATATTGTCATAAGGAACATTTGTGTGAAGTTCTATTGAAATAGGTGAAGAAATGTAGTCGCTAGAGCGATGACAAAGTTTTTCTAAAAATAGCCACAGTGACCTTGACCTTGAAAGTCGAAATCGCTTGAGATATTGTCATAATGAACATTTGTGTGAAGTTATATTGAAATCGGTGAAGAAATGTAGGCGCTAGAGCCATGACAAAGTTTTTCTAAAAATAGCCACAGTGACCTTGACCTTGAAAGTGGGACTCGCTAGAGATATTGTCATAAGGAACATTTGTGTGAAGTTATATTGAAATTGGTGAAAAAATGTAAGCGCTAGAGCAATGACAAAGTTTTTCAAAACATAGCCACAGTGACCTTGACCTTGAAAGTGGAACGCGTTTGAGGTATTGTCATAAGGAACATTTGTGTGAAGTTATATTGAAATCAGTGAAGAAATGTAGTCGCTAGAGCAATGACAAAGTTTTTCTAAAAATAGGCACAGTGACTTTGACCTTGAAAGTGGAACTCGTTAGAGATACTGTCATAAGGAACATTTGTGTGAAGTTATATTGAAATGGTGAAGAAATGCAAGCGCTAGAGCAATGACAAAGTTTTTCTAAAAATAGCCACAGTGACCTTGACCTTGAGGCCATGACCTTGAAAGTCGAATTCGCTCAAGATATTTTTATAAGGAACATTTGTGTGAAGTTATATTGAAATTGGTGAAAAAATGTAGGTGCTAGTGCGATGACAAAGTTTTTCTAAAAATAGACACATTGACCTTGACCTTGAGGTCATGACCTTGAAAGTCGAACTCGCTCGAGATATTGTCATAAAGAACATTTGTGTGAAGTTATATTGAAATCAGTAAAGAAATGTTGGCGCTAGAGCAATGACAGTTTTTCTAAAAATAGCCACAGTGACCTTGAGGGGGGGGGGGGGGGGGGGGGGGTCTGGATGGACAAAAATTATGGTACCACCAGAAAGGTCTTGTGACAAGGAGTGCATGTGTGAAATATGAAAGCCCTACTACTTACCAATAGAAAGTTATGGCCAATGTTAAAGTTTATAAAAGTAGGTCAAATGTCAAGGTCAAGGTCACAAGGTCAAAAATTATGGTACGACTAGAAAGGTCTTGTGACAAGGAGTGCACATGTGAAATATGAAAGCCCTACCACTTACCAATCGAAAGTTATGGCCAATGTGAAAGTTCTTAAAAAGTAGGTCAAACATCACGGTCAAGGTCAAAAATTATGGTACTACAAGAAAGGTCTTGTGACAAGGAATGCACATGTGAAATATGAAAGCCCTATCACTTACCAATCGAAAGTTATGGCCAATGTTAATGTTTTTAAAAAAATTGTAAAAAATAGGTCAAAGGTCAAGTTCAAGGTCACGAGATCAAAAATTATGGTACCACTGGAAAGGTCTTGTGATAAGGTATACACATGTGAAATATGAAAGCTCTATCTATTACCATTCAAAAGTTATACCCAAGTTAAGGTTTTTGTAGACAGACAAACTCTTAGATTCCGGGGGCATAAAAAAAAGGCAAAAGCTGTCATAAGACATGGGTGGGTATTGCTGAATAAATTTTTGGACCTTTATCTAAGAACATACCAAATATGATCCAAATCTGCATATTGTTTGGAAAATAAACATAAAATTTGTAAGTCTGTGACCTTGACTTTGAGGGTATGGGTGAGGGTATCAAATCAATCATATGGAATGAAATTATGCGCGCTCTTAAAAAAATTAACATAAATGTGGACGCCAATGCAGATTAAAACGCCAATGATGATGTTGAGAAAGCTCTTCAAGGACTTTGTCAAGACAAGCTAAAAATGGGTCCATAACATCTCAGCACAGTCAGCTGTGCTCAAATTTGAACAAGCACAATTTACTAAATGATGTTGTCTCATTACGATAACACACCCGTGTGACATAGTGCAATCTTTCATATCTCCAAACTGGCTACTTTTTCCGATGAAAATTTGTGATATTTTTCATACTTGTACTCCAAACATAGGTTATGGGTCTCGTTAGAACCGCCTCATAGAGGCGGTTCTAACGAGTACCAACAACCTATGTCTAGGAGCCGAAAAAGGCAACATAATGAATACCCCCGTAAACCCCAGTTTTCTCTGTACAAAAAAGTGTGGTTTAGGGAGGTGTTCCTTTCACAGACTTGTAATCATGATGCAAACAGCATGATAAGGCTTCTTCAGAAGCCATCTGATCTGGAGCTACACTGTTAGCAAACAGTAGACTAAGATGAGATCGGCCCCCGCCCATCGGGGCTTGAAGAAATAGATGGGCTGCATGATGCTTCCACGCAGAGCTGAAACCGACCCGCACACGACTACTGGTAAACTGCTTAAAGGATCAGAGCCTGACCAGGCAAAGCAGTGCGAGTCGGCCCATTCATGCTAATAGACCCTATCTGTTTCATTGGGCGGCAGGGCTTGAAATGTCATTTCATCTCAATGTCGGGTAAAAGTCCCACAAAATTGGAAGCAATGTCTCCCAAATGACCTATACAGTGTTGACGGGGACGTTAAACATCAAATCAAACAAACAAAACAAATACAGTACTCCATCACGTTATCAAGTCTGTGAAATGAATGCCCCAATGTATAGGGATATGCATTATTTTTCTTATTGCTGCTCCGAGATATAGGTTGTGGGTACTCGGTAGAACCGTCTCAATCAGGCGGCTCTAAAGAGCACCTTCAAACTATGTTTGGGAGTATAAATAAGGAAAATAAACAAAATTTTGATCAGAAAAGTAAGTTCTGAAGGTATGAAAGAATGCACTGTTTATCAAGGAAGTGATATCACATCACGAAAACATGCCTAATAATTTTGACCCCCTTAAACCCCACATTTATATAGTTTTGTTTTTGTTTGATTTGAGGTTTAATGTCCCCGTCAACACTAAAGGTCATTTTGGAGATGTTGCTTCCAATTTTCCATTCAGTACCAGAAACCCCAAGATGGGTAATTGACAAACAGTGCAGGCCCAGATCAGACGCCACAGAATGCGGCATCTGATCACGGCCTGCACTGATTGCCAAAAGTTCAGCGATTTTCCAAATACACTTTGAAGAAAACACAACCTGACCCCTAAATTTTGATATGGACTCCTACTACAGTAGAACTTCGATGGCTCGAACACCGATGGCTCGCTTACCATGGATGTGTCGAACCCATTCTTGAGCCCCTAGCGAAATCCTCAACATAAGAAATAGTGAGGGTAATTATGGAGATTTTAGTCTTTTATCTTGCAAATGTATGCTGTGTGTACTCATTAGAATCGCGTCGATGAGGCGATTCTAATGAGTACACACAGCATACATTTTCATTATAGAACATCGAAAAAATGTTTAAAAGTACCTCATATGCCTCCTGGCAGTAACCCTCGGTGGCTCGAACTACTCCTGTCTCGAACAGATTTTCGAGGTCCCAAGGGTGTTCGAGCCATTGAAGTTCGACTGTATATAGAAGGAGGTAGATCCCATTTGGTACAAAAATGGACATCTTTTCGTGATGTGTGAACAGCAACAAAACTGATGAGAATGCGCTTATGCACAGGCTCGCCCGAGCCTTTGCTGGATGCCTGTCTTTGTACTCATTTCTCATGAGCTGGCTAACCTTTAACCTGCTGAATATTCAATTAAGCCACACTCATTTCTGACTTTGAACCAATCTGATTACTTGATGCAGCTTATTTCTACATATTCATAAACTGAATGTCAAACTGTGTAGATCCTGATCAGATGGCTTCTTCAGAAGCCATCTGATCTGGATCTACACTGTTTGCAAAGATAGGGCTTGTCGCCTACAGCAGGGTAAAGGTTAAAATCACATACAAATTGAACAAATACAAATCACAGGGACAATATTACATACAGGTTTATTATTGCATGATTTTGGAACATATCAAAAGATGGGGACCTCCCAGCAGGCACATGACGTAATCGTGACGTCACATCAATGTCATGATGTTTAGGCAATGTCACATCAACGTCGGTGCAACGCCATTGATTTGACCTTGCCCTAGCGACATGTACCTGCTGGGCTCTGCCCATCGGGGCTAGGAGAAATAGATTGGGTGGCATGGTGCTTCCCATACAGCTGAAACGGACGTCTAAGTCTGCCCAGGCAAATTCCTGCGAGTCCGACCATCCCTGCATATAAACTCTATTGGTTTGTTTTGAGCCTGAGATATCATTTCATCTCAGGGTTGGGTAAAATTGGAAGCAACGTCTCTAAAATGACATTGTTGGTGTGGACATAAAACCTCAATCCAAACAAACAATCACAAGATGGTACCCCAACAGTGTTAGTGTGGCCATAAAACCTCAATCCAAACAAACAATCACAAGATGGTACCCCAACAGTGTTAGTGTGGACATAAAACCTCAATCCACATTACAATAACACACCCGTGCGATATAATGCAATTTTTACATCTCCAAAATGGCTACTTTTCTGACGAAAATCTGTGACATTTTTCTTATTTATACTGCAAACATAGGTTATGGGTACTCATTAGAACCGCCTCATTGAGGCGGTTCTAACGAGTACCCACAACCTATGGCTTGGAGCAGAAATAAGAAAAATATTGTTTACCCCCATAAATCCCAGTTTTCTCTATATAAAGTGGGGTGTAAGGGGGTGTTCATTTCACGGACTTGTTCACGTGATGCAAACAAACAATCCCAAGATGGTACCCCAACAGTGTACCGTAAAAAAAAAACTAAAAATTCGGACACCTTGAGGACTTACTGTAATTCACCTAAAATATTAGCAAATTTGTTTCAAGATCCAGCAAGGAGTCCCAAACTTGCAGACAGAATAGCAAACAGTGTAGTCCCTTCAGGAGCAGTCTGATCTGGGTCTGCAGTGTAGTCCCTGATCAGACTGCTCCTTCAGGAGCAGTCTGATCTGGGTCTGCACTTTTTGCTTTGGCCTGTCTGTCCCAATACATAGGATAGTTACGCTACACAGCTCAGAAACAAAATTACAAACACATAAACCATTTTTAACACTGATCATTACTACATGAAATTGGAACGTAACACAGAATGGATCCAAACAATATATAGATTTTATAGAAAAATGACAATGCATGTTTAGTTTGTTTTTTTGTACTGGAGTTTAACAGCCCATTCAACACTGTTTTAGATCATTTTTTACCTATCCACACTTTCCTGGGCAGGCTTTTACGTAAGGGGTTAACCAGTTCTGTGCACATTCTTTCACCAGAAACTGACAACTGCCCTTCTTGGATAATCGGAAGACCATGCATGTAAATTGAGCCAGCGCATGAAAACCTACAATAAGATGTGTGCCCAGCGAAGACTCAGATCAGCCTGCACATCCGTGCAGTCTGATCACAGTCTTCGCTGTGGGCTCATAGGAAAGCTAAGGGTCCAATGCCCGTTCATGCAGCAAGAGAAGTCTCTGGTCAGTCTACATTGATACGCAGGCTGATCTGATTCTTCGCTGGGTGCATACGTTGAAGGATTTGTCGTGCGCTGGCTCAATTATCATTTTCTATAAAACCTACGTGGGTTTCTTTGAATATCTGTAAACAAGCAAACACTTATTAAGACCTAGGATTTACAAAAATTCTTCTTTGTAAAAACGATGATGATGATTTCGTGTTTAATGACGCCGCAACCCTCTTTGTGGGTCATAAGCGTCAAGCTTTGTAAAAACCAATGACAGAAAAATTTCCGAAGTGGATCTGTAAGCCTTAATCCTTGTCCTGCTGAGCCCGGATATGTCTGATCTTTCAAACAATGCAGATCCAGATCAGATGACTTCTGAAGAAGCCATCTGATCTGGATCTGCATTGTTTGTCATTCAGTTTATGAATTTGTTGCAATGATTTGCATCAAAATATCTGATTGGTTGATAATCAGTGGTGGGTGTGGCATATTGAAATATTCAGCAGGTCAAGGGTTAATAACTGCTCCATTTCCCATTTCGATAAGACATCGGTGTGACATAGTTCATTCCACCATATCTCCAAAACCCTTGTTTTTCTGATGAAAATTTGTGTTATTTTACTCATTTTTACTCCAAACATAGATTAGGGTGCTCAAAACAGTTTGTGGGTGCTCATTAGAACCGTTGAGGCTGTTCTAATTAGTAACCACAATCTAACATAGGTTGTTTGTTTGTTTCTATTGGAGTTTAACGGCCCAGTCAACACTATTTTAGGTCATTTTTGTGCCTGTCAGTTTACCTAGCCACACTTTTCCTGGACAGGCTTACTGGTATACGTAAGCGGTCAACCAGTACAGTGCACATTCTTTCGCCAGAAACTGACAACGGCCCTTCTTGAATCAGCAAAAGGGAGAATAACATAGATTGTGGGTGTTTATAAGAACCGGCTCATTGAGGCAGTTCTAACAAGTACCCACAACCTATAACTTGGAGGAAAAATTAATAAAATAATGTATACCCCATAAACCCCAGTTTTCCCTGTATAAAGTGGGGTTTAGAGGGGTGTTCATGACACAGACTTGTTAACTCTTATCCTGCTGTTCACGACAACCCTTATCTTTGGAAACAGTGTAGATCCAGATCAGATGGCTTCTGCTTTTGAAGAAGCCATCTTAGCATGATCTACACTGTTTGACATTCAATTTATGAATTTGTAGGAATAAATTACATCAAGTAGTCCGATTGATTCAAAGTCAGAAATGGGTGTGGCTAAACTGAATATTCATCAAGAGAAGGGTTAGGATGATGCTGTATGGTTATTTGGTCTTATGGTGCATCTGTCCCACAATTGTTCTCACAAAGATAAACACACTAATTACCTTTTTACTAGACACAGGCTTGTAAGTTTGTAGGATTTATCTAACAACAATATTTGGTTAAGTTTTCCACTCCATTAGGTACATATGCTACCACTGTATCATTGGATAATTAGGGCCCCGCACTGAAAGTGTGGGTGCCCTATAGTAATCACTCTGTCTGTCCGTCTGTCCGTCCACAAATTTCTGATAGCGCTGCCGGGGCCCTAGTCAGTTTCACTGACAGCTCTAGTTAGCTCACCTCGGCCGAAGGCTCCAGGGGAGCTTATAGTATAGTGGGTCCTCCGTTGTCCGTCCGTCGTCCGTCCACACTTTTGAGCAGCTATATCTCTGTATCCTGCAGGCTGATCTCAATCATTTCTCATCTGTAGCATGCCTCTGGTGGGGCATTGATGACAAACTTTTTTTCGAAATCGCTCTAAAACTTTGGTTCCTATGGTAACCACAAGGTCCCATAGACTTACTATGGGAAAATGCTTGTCATCACCGTAGCGCCTTCAGTTTTGATCGGATCTTTCTGAAACTTATATGTAAGGTGACTGGGGATAAAAACTCGGATGAGTTCGAAAACCAGCCACGTCGGCTCAATTATCATAGAGTTACATCCCTTTGATTGCTGAAAATGCCGATTTTCGACCTTGTCATCACCGTAGCCCCTTCAGTTTTGATCGGATCTTTCTGAAACTTATATGTAAGGTGGCTGGGGATAAAATCTCGGATGAGTTCGAAAACTGACCAAGTCGGCCCATTTATCGTAGAGTAACGTCCCTTTGATTGCTGAAAATGCTGATTTTTGACCTTGTCATCACTGTAGCCCTTTCAGTTTTGATCGAATCTTTCTGAAACTTATATGTAAAGTGGCTGAGGATAAAATCTCGGATGAGTTCGAAAACCAGCAAAGTTGGTCCATTTATCACAGAGTAACGTCCCTTTGATTGCTGAAAATGCCGATTTTTGACCTTGTCATCACCGTAGCCCTTTCAGTTTTGATCAGATCTTTCTGAAACTTATATGCAAGGTGGCTGGGGATAAAACCTCGGATGAGTTCGCATACTAGCAAAGGTGGCCTATTTATCATAGAGTAAGGTCCCTTTGATTGCTGAAAATGTTGATTTTTGACCTTGTCATCACTGTAGCCCCTTCAGTTTTGATCAGATCTTTCTGAAACTTATATGTAAGGTGGCTGGGGATAAAACCTCGGATGAGTTCGAAAACCGGCCAAGTTGCCCCATTCGCTATATAGTTATGTCCCTTTGATGGCTGAAAATGTCGATTTATTACCTTGTCATCACCGTAGCCCCTGCAGTTTTGATCTAATCTTTCTGAAACCTATATGTAAGGTGAATGGAGATAAAACCTGGGATGAGTTGGAATACCGGCCAAGTTGGCCCATTTATCATAGAGTTACGTCCCTTTGATTACTGAAAATGCCGATTTTTGACCTTGTCATCACGGTAGCCCCTTCAGTTTTGATTGGATCTTTCTGAAACTTATATGTAAGGTGGCTGGTGATAAAATCTTGGATGAGTTCGAAATCAGGCCAAGTCAGCCCATTTATCATAGAGTTATGTCCCTTTGATGGCTGAAAATGTTGATTTTTGACCTTGTCATTACCGTAGCCCCTTCAGTTTTGATCAGATTTTTCTGAAACTTATATGTAAGGTGGCTGGGGATGAAACCTCGGATGAGTTCGAAAACTGGCCAGGTCGGCTCATTTATTTTAGAGTAACATCCCTTTGATTGCTAAAAATGCCAAATTTTGACCTTGTCAGCACCGTAGCCCCTTCAGTTTTGATTGGATTTTTCTGAAACTTATATGTGAGGTGGCTGGGAATAAAATCTTGGATGAGTTTGAATACTGGCCAAGTCTGATCGGATCTTTCTGAAACTTACATGTAAGGTGGCTGGGAATAAAACCTCAGGTGAGTTCGAATACCGGCCAAGTCGGCACATTTATCATAGAGTGACGTGCCTTTGATTGCTGAAAATGCCTATTTTCGACATTGTCATCACTGCTGCCCCTTAAGTTTTGAACGGATCTTGATGAAACTTACAAACAAGCAGGCAGAAAGCTTGGAGGAGTTTGAAAACTTGTTTTTGAACTTGTCATCACCATAGTCACTTCAGTTTAGATCGGATCTTCTTAGCAAGTCAGGAATAAAAGCTTGAATGAGTTTGAAAACCGGTGAGGTCAGCCTGTTTATCATAGAGTTACATTCTACTTGATTTTCAGAAAATGCTTACCCTGTCATCACCATGTCCTCCTATAAAGCCTTCAGTAAAGGTTGGCACTTCCTTAAACTTTGAATCTGTTAGCTCAGGTGAGTGATACAGGACCAAGCTAGCTTGGTCCTCTTGTTTTTGGTGATGTTTCAAAACAGAAGTACGCCACAACCTCTTTATAACACTATTGTTGGGGTCCAAAGCAGAAATCGTGTTTGTTAAACAACCGTGTTATATCCAAATAAAAATGTATATATTATATAGAAAAATGACCAGTTATGGTCATTTTTCAATATAATCTATACATTTTTGGGATACATTTTGAAACCGTATTATATCCAAAACCTTGTTATAACGAACCGTGTTATAATATGGTTGTGGTGCATGAACTGTCAAAATGCTATGCAAATATATGTAGACTTTTCAACATTGTGAGTGACACTGTGAAAAGACACCTTAAAGGCATTTATTCTTGTAACGGTAGGACACACTGTGTGTTCATAATTGTTTTATTGCCCCTCTGATATACCAACTATAGTAGATCTTGTTGTATCCCCTGACTGAGGCACTTAAGTAGATCTTGTTGTATCCCCTGACTGAGGCACTTAAGGTGAAAAGCAATAATGTACACCAGTCAACAGTTAGTAAATAATTGATTTCCCCCAAGGAGGCCCCTTACCTGTTAAAGACAGAGGACTTCTCTTCAGTCAGCTCGGAGGGCTACATAATATTATGTAATGAAATTATAGTCCTCAATAATCAAGAATAAATGCCTTTAAGAAATTGTGAAGACTTGACAAGATATCTGTAGAAATTGTCAGGGGCCAGTTGTTCAAAAATAACTACATCATTGTTATTGAATCATTAAAATTTTTGTCATTTAATATGGCAAATATACTAAATTTTTTGCTGAAAAATATGCATATGCAAAAGCTGCTCACAATTTTTCAGCAAAAATACCAAAAGTTTAGATATTGTACTTGCTAGAAGAGTTAACAATATGACCACTAACGAGCTTGATAAGCTAACAATGCTTTGAACAACTGGGCACTTTAGTTTATGGGACAAATGCAGATATTGTCAAGAGTTGTATCTGTAGAAGTTGTCAACATTTTGTTAGATATGAGTAAAAATTGTCAAGACTTCATCTCCGTAGAAATTGTCACAACTTTATATCTGCAGAAACTTCAAGACATTATATCTGAAGAAACTGTCAAGACTTAATGAGACATCTAAAGGAATTGTAAAGATTTTGTGAGACATCTGTAGACATTGTCAAACTTTAGACAAGATATCTGTAGAAACTGAAAGTGTCAAGACTGTATCAGACATATGTAGAAAGTGTCAAGACTTTATGAGACATATGTAGAAAGTGTCAAGACTTTATGAGACATATATAGAAAGTGTCAAGGCTTTATGAGACAAATGTAGAAAGTGTCAAGGCTTTATGAGACATATGAAGAAAGTGTCAAATAAAAATCAAAAATGAGTTCAAGACTTTATGAAACATATGTAGAAAGTGTCAAGACTGTATCAGACATATGTAGAAAGTGTCAAGGCTTTATGAGACATATGTAGAAAGTGTCAAGACTTTCTGAGACATATGAAGAAAGTGTCAAGACTGTATCAGACATATGTAGAAATTGTCAAGACTTTATGAGACATATGTAGAAAGTGTCAAGACTTTATGATACATATGTAGAAAGTGTAAAGACTTTATAAGACATATGTAGAAAGTGTCAAGACTGTATAAGACATATGTAGAAAGTGTCAAGACTTTATAAGACATATGTAGAAAGTGTCAAGACTTTATAAGACATATGTTGAAAGTGTCAAGACTTTATGAGACATATGTAGAAAGTGTCAAGACTTTATAAGACACATGAAGAAAGTGTCAAGACTTTATAAGACATATGTAGAACTTGTTAAGACATTATGAGACATATGTAGAAACTTTCAAGACATTATGAGATATCTGTAGATTAATTGTGTTGGGTTTAATGACACGTCAACACGTGGGCCATTTTGTGTCATTTCCCAGAAAAATAAGGAGAAGAGGCAGAAGAGATAGTAAAGAAGAGATAGTCCGTGAAATGAAGACCCCTTAAACCCCACTTTATATAGAGAAAACTGGGGTATACGGGGGTACACATTATTTTTCTTATTTCTGCTCCAAGACATAGGTTGTGGGAAGTCGTTAGAACCGCCTCAATGAGGCTGTTCTAACGAGCACTCTTGGAGTGAAAAGAAGAAGAATATCAAGAATTTTCATCAGAAAAATGTCCGTTTATGAGATATGAAAAAATGCACATAGTCGCATGGATATGTTATCCTAATGTTAAAGAGCGAGACGGGAGAAAGAGGAAAATGAATGAAAGTGCAGAAATAGAAGAAGTAACAAATGTTCACCCTCTACCCTTACCTGCTGCAGGGACAACAGACCTTGCCAGAAATTGGCAAGACTTTATGAGAAATATGTAGAAATTTGCAAGACTTTAGGCGACATACATTGAAATCGTCAATCGCGTGTGTCACTGGGTCTGAACAATTCCTAGAGGCGGTAACCAACATATATCTGCTATGAAAATGTGAAAATCACCAAGTCAATTCAATCCTTGTCATGCTGAACGCGGATATGTCTTATCTTTCAAACAATGAAGTTCCAGATCTGAAGAAGCCATCTGATCAGGATCTTCATTGTTTGTCATTCAGTTTATGAATTTGTCGCAATAATTTGCATAAAGTAATATGATTTGTTGATAATCAGTAGTGGGTGTGGCGTATTTAAATATTCAGCAGATCAAGGATTAACACAAACATCTAGATTCCATCTTCACGGTAGCATACCTAACCATTGTACAACAAATGTTCTTTGTTCTTGCTATATTGGTCATATTCTATCAAGATCTGTCTGAAGAAGTCTGCCTTCTAGCACGATTTTGATTATGTCTTCTTTGATATCTAACTTTTCGTCTTCTTCTTCTTCTGTCCCTATCTTTGTCCCGACTTCTGTCTGGATCTTTAACTGTAAGACAAAAAAAGAAACAATTTAACCCTTCTCTTGCTGAATATTCATTCTGGCCACACCCATCTCTGACTTTGAACCAATCAGATTACTTGATGTACTTTATTCCTACAAATTCATAACCTGAGAGTCAAACAGTGTAGATCCTGATCTTTCAGAAGCCATCTGATCTGGATCTACCCTGTTTGCAAAGGTAGCGGTTATCGTGAACAGCAAAAGAGTTGAGGACAAGAGGGCCCAATGGCCCTATATCGCTCACCTGTGTACCAAAAATCATTAGTGTAGGAGACCACTTGACATTGCTACATACTAAATATCTAAGCTCTGAGCCTTATGGTTTCAGAGAAGAAGATATGTGATGTTTTTTTCCAGTATAAGTCTATAGAAGCTAATGACCCCTGGGGCATGGCCAACTTTCACCCAAAGGGCATGGTTGGCAGGATTTATGTAGGCGACCATTTTATGTTGCTTTATACTAAATATCTAAGGTCTGTACTTCATGGTTTCAGAGAAGAAGATTTTTAAAGCTTTTTTTACATTATAAGGCCACAGGATTTGGCCAATTTGGACCCCAGGGGCATGATTGGCAGGATTTATGTAGGTGACCACTTGCCGTTGCTACATGCTAAATATCTTAGCTCTGGGCCCTGTGGTTGCAGAGAAGAAGATGTTTGAAGATTTTCCCATTATGAGTCTATGGGAGCTAAGGGACCCCAAGGGCGTGGCCCATTTGGACCCTAGGGACATGATTGGCAGGATTTATGTAGGTGACCACTTGCCGTTGCTACATGCTAAATATCTAAGCTCTGGGCCCTGTGGTTTCAGAGAGATTTTTGAAGCTTTTTTTTCCATTATGAGTCTATGGGGGCTATATGTAAGAGGGAATGAATGAATGTAGGACGATTTGGCCAGCGGACGATTTGGTGAACCACTTACACTTTGGGAAACTGATCTGCTCAATATGACCTAACTAGTGTTGGCTGGGCTCAGATACTATAAATGAGCAGAAAATATGTAATGATGTGTGATAAAAATATGTTGTCAAATGAAGAAACTGCTCAAACTTATATACAAATTCCTCTTATGTCAACATTGGATTTTCACTCAAAGCCAAGAAATAACAGATGAAATCACTGAAAAAAACGAAAAAGGAAATATTTGATGAAAATATGTGGCCACATGAAAAAAGAAATGCTAATGAAATGATTAATAGAATAAGAATTTGTAAAACCGCTAGAAGAAATCAGTTTGGCCAAATTGTCCTACCCGGTACTTTTGGCTGGCCAAATTGTCCTAGGCCGAATTGTCCTAGGCCAAATCGTCCGGGCCAAATCGTCCGCTGGCCAAATCGTCCGCCCACTGTAAGAGGCCCCGGTGCATGGTCCATTTGGATCCAAGTGGCATGATTGGCAGGATTTATGTAGGTGACCACTTGCCATTGCTATGTGCTAAATATCTTAGCTCTGGGCCCTGTGGTTTCATAGAAGATGATTTTTGAAGCTTTTTTTCCATTATGGGTCTATGGGAGCTAAGGGGCCCTGGGGAATGGCCCATTTGGACCCCAGGAGCATGATTGGCAGGATTTATGTAGGTGACCACTTGCCGTTGCTTCATGCTAAATATCTAAGCTCTGGGCCCTGTGGTTTCAGAGAAGAGGATTTTTGAAGCTTTTTTTCCATTTTGAGTCTATGGCCCATTTGGACGAGACTAAGAGGCCCAGGACGTGGCCCATTTGGACCCTAGGGGCAGGGTAAGCAGGATTTATGTAGGTGACTATTTAATGTTGCTAGATACTTAATATCTAAGCTCTGTGCTTTACAATATCTGAGAGAAGAAGACTTTTTAAGCTTTTCTCCATTATGAGTCTCTGGGATCTAAGGGGCTCGGGGGCTAGGCCCATTTGGAGCCTAGGGGCATGATTGGCATGATTTATGTAGGTGACCACTTGCCATTGCTGCATGCTAAATACCTAAGCTCTGGGCCCTGTGGTTTAGAGAGGAAGATTTTTTAAGCTTTTTTCCATTATGAGTCTATGGGAGCTAAGGGGCCCCAGGGCGTGGCCCATTTAGACACCAGGGGCATAATGGGCAGGATTTATGTAGGTGACCACTTGCCATTGCTACATGCTAAATATCTTAACTATGGGCCCTGTGGTTTCGGAGAAGATTTTTGAAGCTTTTTTTCCAATATGAGTCTATGGGAGTTAAGGAGACCCGGGGCGTGGTCCATTTGGACCCAATGGGCATGATTGGCAGGATTTATGTAGGTGACCACTTGCCATTGCTACATACTACATATCTAAGCTCTGGGCCCTGTGGTTTCGGAGAAGAAGATTTTTGAATTTTTTTTTTCCATTATGAGTCTATGGGAGCTAAGGGGTCCCCAGGCGGGGTCCATTTGGACCCCACGGGCATGATTGTCAGGATTTATGTAGATGACCATTTGCTGTTGCTACATGCTAAATAACTAAGCTCTGGGCCCTGTGGTTTTAGAGAAGAAGATTTTTGAAGCTTTTTATCCCATTATAAGTCTATGGGAGCTAAGGGGCCCTGGGGTGTGGTCCATTTGGACCCTAGGGACATGACTGGCAGGATTAATGTAGGTGACCACTTGCCATTGCTACATACTAAATATCTAAGCTCTGGGCCCTGTGGTTTCGGAGAAGAAGATCTTTGAAGTTTTTTTTCCATTATGTGTCTATGAGACCTAAGGGGCCCCGGGGCGTGGTCCATTTGGACCCCAGGGGCATGATTGGCAGGATTTATGTAGGTGACCACTTGCCATTGCTACATACTAAATATCTAAGCTCTGGGCCCTGTGGTTTTGGAGAAGAAGATTTTTGATTTTTTTTTTCCATTATGAGTCTATGGGAGCTAAGGGGCCCCAGGGCGTGGCCCATTTGGACACCAGGGGCATGATGTGCAGGATTTATGTAGGTGACCACTTGCCATTGCTACATGCTAAATATCTAAACTCTGGGCCCTGTGGTTTCGGAGATGATTATTGAAGCTTTTTTTCCAATATGAGTCTATGGGAGCTAAGGGGCCCCGGGGCGACGTCAATTTGGACCCCAGGGGCATTTTTGGCAGGATTTATGTAGGTGACCATTTGCCATTGCTACATGCTAAATATCTAAGCTCTGGGCCCTGTGGTTTCAGAGAAGAAGATTTTTGAAGCTTTTCGCAATTATGAGTCTATGGGAGCTAAGGGGCCCCGGGGCTTGGCCCATTTGGACTCCAGGGGCATGATTGGCAGGATTTATGTAGGTGACCACTTGCTGTTGCTACATACTAAATATCTAATCTCTGGGCCCTGTGGTTTCGGAGAAGAAGATTTTTGAAGATTTTTTTCCAATATGAGTCTATGGGAGCTAAGGGGTCCCGGGGTGTAGTCCATTTGAACCCCAGGGGCATGATTGGCAGGATTTATGTAGGTGACTACTTGCCATTGCTACATGCTAAATATCTAAGCTCTGGTCCCTGTGGTTTCAGAGAAGAAGATTTTTGAAGCTTTTTTCCATTATGAGTCTATGGGAGCTAAGGGGCCCCAGGGCGTGGCCCATTTGAACCACAGGGGCATCATTGACAGGAATTATGTAGGTGACCACTTGCCGTTGCTACATGCTAAATAACTAAGCTCTGGGCCCTGTGGTTTTAGAGAAGAAGATTTTTGAAGCTTTTTATCCCATTATAAGTCTATGGGAGCTAAGGGGCCCTGGGGTGTGGCCAATTTGGACCCCAGGGCCATGATTGGCAGGATTTATGTAGGTGACCACTTGATGTTGTTACAAGCTAAATATCTAAGCTCTGGGCCCTGTAGTTTCAGAGAAGAAGATTTTTTTAATTTTTCCCATTGTAAGTCTATGGGAGCTATATGTTGCTATGGCAACCAGAATTCAAATCTGATCAGCCCAAAAACCTTATGCAGCCTTTCCCCCTACCTGATGATGCTTCTCATGAAATTTGATCAAGATTGGCCATGGGGTATTAGAGATATACTTATTTGAAATTGTTTACGGATGCACGGACGCACGCACACACACACACGATGGACAAAATGTGATCACAAAAGCTCACCTTGTCACTATGTGACAGGTGAGCTAAAAAGAACCCTCTGTGTCAATCCTGTAAAGAATTTTTGCCTGTATATATGTTCAGCATGTCATTTACATGTATAGAGAAATTGTGAATAGGTGTTTCTAGAACATATTTAACGTCACTACAGCTGGTGTCTGGGAATGTGTGGCGGCCGTAAAAAGTCTCCCTGCCCTACATCATAGTGTAGTTTATACTTTCTTGTCCTTTGGGAACATTGATTCCACTGTGGAATTTTGAAAATATATGAGGGTCACTGATGAGGCCTAATTGGCCGAAACTAGCTAGTCTGGCCCAGAAAACATGTACACTCCATATTTGTCAGTTCTGTGGTGTATTTCTTGCTTCCAAATGATAACCCTTTCTAGAACATATTAAACCCATTGTATACTAGTGGACTTCGCCCCCGCCTATCGGGGCTTGAAGAAATAGATGAGCTGCATGATGCTTCCATGCAGAGCTGAATCCGACCGCACACAAGAACTGGTAAACCCCTTAGAGGATCTAATCCAGCCCAGGCAAAGCGCTGTCCATGATTATAAACCCTATTGGTTTCATTGGGCGACAGGGCTGGAGATGACATTTCATCTCAATGTTGGGTACAAGTCCTACAAAATTGGAAGCAACGTCTCCAAAATGACCTGTACAGTGCTGACAGGGACGTTAAACCTCAAACAAACAAACAAATACTGGTGAACCCTTCCATTCCTATATGCTGGACAAGTCCATTTGTCATAAAAGGGATTTCAGGCCTAATATTGGGTTTTATTATATTTTTTAGGGAAAATTCTGTTAGCAAACAGTTCAGGCCCTGATCAGATGTCACGTTCTGCAGCGTCTGATCTTGGCCTGCACTATTTGCCAAAGTACCCCTTTAGGGGTTTCCCTGCATGCATTGGGTTAACTACCGTATTTACTATCTGTATTCAGACAGACAGGTCACTACATTTGGTAGTAAACTGTACTTGTTCAAGTTTTAACCCTTATCTTGCTGTTCACGACAACCACTTTCTTTACAAACAGTGTAGATCCAGATCAGATGGCTTCTGAAGAAGCCATCTGATCAGGATCTACACTGTTTGACATTCAGTTTATGAATTTGTAGGAATAAATTACATCAAGTAATCTGATTGGTTCAAAGTCAGAGATGGGTGTGGCTAAACTGAATATTCAGCAAGAGAAGGGTTAAAACTACTGTGAAAATCCTAAAAATTCCGAAGCCTTTAAGACTTGCTGCAATTCTCCTAAAATTTGAACAAATCTGTTTCACGATCCTTCAAGGAGTCCAAAAGTTGCAAGGGGTCCAAAAGTCGCAAACGGAATGGTTTGGGTCTGGTTTGGGTCTGCACTGTTTGCTTAGGCCTGTCTGTCCCAATACTTAGTACCATTACGGTAGTAACGAGCTGGGGCCAGTTGTTCTAAACTAACGATGTCGTTATTTAACGTATCGTTAAAACTTTGATCATTAAATATGGCAAATATGCTAATATGTTTGCTGAAAACAAGAGGGCCATGATGGCCCTGGATCGCTCACCTGATCCATAGTGTAACAAGTGGGCCCCAGGGAGGGCCATTATTGGCCGAAGGGCTTTAATGTGCATAATGTTGAGGGAGGTCTTCAAGGTGAAGCTTCATACCAAACAAAAACAAAGGCTATAATTTGAACAATCTTGGCAAAGGTCCACTAGATGACGCTACACACCAAATATCAAAGACCTGGGCCTTGCTGTTTCAGAGAAGAAGATTTTTATAAAGATATTCCCTACATAAGTCTATGCACCAGGCTATATAAGTCTCTGTAAAACCAAAGGGCCCCGGGGTGGGGGGCATTTGTGGCCCCAGGGCTATAATTTTAACAAACTTGGTAGAGGTCCACTAGATGAAGGTCCATACCAAATATCAAAGACCTGGGCCTTGCAGTTTCAGTGAAGAAGATTTTTAAAAATTTCCCTTTATAAGTCTATGTAAAACCAAAGGGTCTCTGGGCGGCGTCATTTTTGGCCCCAGGGCTATTATTTCAACAATCTTGGTAGAGGTCCACTAGATGACGCTTCATACAAAATATCAAAGACCTGGGCCTTCTGGTTTCAGACGAGAAGATTTTTAAAAGTTTCCCTATAAAAGCCTGTGTAAAACCAGTGGGCCCTGGCCCGGGGGCATTTTTTGGCCCAAGGGCTATAATTTGAACAATCTTGGTAACGGTCCACTTGACGAAGCTACTTACCAAATATCAAAGACCTGGGCCTTCTGGTTTCAGACAAGAAGATTTTTAAAGGTTTTCCCAATATAAGCCTATGTAAAACCAGTGGGCCCCAGGGCGGGGCCAGTTTTGGCCCCAGGGCTATAATTTGAACAATCTTGGTAGAGGTCCACTTGAAGAAGCTTCATACCAAATATCAAAGACCTGGGTCTTCTGGTTTCAGACAAGAAGATTTTTAAAGGTTTTCCATATATAAGCCTATGTAAAACCAGTGGGCCCCGGGGTGGGGCCGTTTTTTGCCCAAGGGCACCAGGGCTATAATTTGAACAATCTTGGTAGCGATCAACTAGACAAAGCTAAATACCAAATATCAAAGACCTGGGCCTTCTGGTTTCAGACAAGAAGGTTTTCCCTATATAAGCCTATGTAAAACCAGTGGGCCCCGGGGCGGGGCCGTTTTTTGCCCAAGGGATTTTAAGGGCTTATAATCCATCCACTGGTTAAGCAGGAGAAGCTCTGGTGGCCATTTTGTTCGCCCGAGCTGAACAGTATGAGCAATTTTGGTAGAGGGACACCAAACGAACATTCCTGTGAAATAATTTCAAAATCCATCCACTGGTTAAGGAGAAGAAATCGTTTAAAAGTTTTTCTATTTTTAGCTCTGGTGGCCATTTTGTTCACCCAAGCGGAATGGTATGACCATTTTTTGATGAGATTCACCAAAGGAACATTCGTGTGAAATAATTTCAAAATCCATCCACTGGTTAAGGAGAAGTCGTTTAAAGGTTTTTCTATTTTTAGCTCTGGCGGCCATTTTGTTCACCCGAGCAGAACGGTTTGAGCAATTCTGGTAGAGGGTCACACAAGGAACATTCCTTTGAAATAATTTCAAAATCCATCCACTGGTTAAGGAGAAAAAGCCGTTTAAACGTTATTCTATTTTTAGCTCTGGCGGCCATCTTGTTCACCTGAGCGGAACGGTTTGAGCAATTTTGGTAGAGGATCACCCAAGGAACATTCCTGTGAAGTAATTTCAAAATCCATCCACTAGTTAAGGAGTAGAAGTCGTTTAAAGGTTTTTCTATTTTTAGCTCTGGCGGCCATCTTGTTCACTGGAGCGGAATGGTAAGAGCAATTTTGGCAGAGGGTCACCTAAGGAACATTCCTGTGAAATAATTTCGAAATCCATCCACTGGTTAAGGAGAAGAAGTCCTTTAAAGGTTTTTCTATTTTTAGCTCTGGCGGCCATTTTGTTCACCCGAGCGGAACAGTTTGAGCAATTTTGGTAGAGGGTCACCCAAGGAACATTCCTGTGAAGTAATTTCGAAATCCAGCCACTGATTAAGGAGAAGAAGTCCTTTAAAGGTTTTTCTATTTTTAGCTCTGGCGGCCATTTTGTTCACCCGAGCAGAACGGTTTGAGCAATTTCAGTAGAGGGGCTCCCAAGGAACATTCCTGTGCAATAATTTCAAAATCCATCCACTGGTTAAGGAGAAGAAGTCGTTTAAAGGTTTTTCTATTTTTAGCTCTGGCGGCCATTTTGTTCACCCGAGCGGAACGGTTTGAGCAATTTTAGTAGAGGGGCACCCAAGGAACATTCCTGTGCAATAATTTCAAAATCCATCCACTGGTTAAGGAGAAGAAGTCATTTAAAGGTTTTTCTATTTTTAGCTCTGGCGGCCATTTTGTTCATCCGAGCGGAACAGTTTGAGCAATTTTGGTAGAGGGTCACCCAAGGAACATTCCTGTGAAGTAATTTCGAAATCCATCCACTGATTAAGGAGAAGAAGTCCTTTAAAGGTTTTTCTATTTTTAGCTCTGGCGGCCATTTTGTTCACCCGAGCAGAACGGTTTGAGCAATTTTAGTAGAGGGGCTCCCAAGGAACATTCCTGTGCAATAATTTCAAAATCCATCCACTGGTTAAGGAGAAGAAGTCGTTTAAAGGTTTTTCTATTTTTAGCTCTGGTGGCCATTTTGTTCACCCGAGCGGAACGGTTTGAGCAATTATAGTAGAGGGGCACCCAAGGAACATTCCTGTGCAATAATTTCAAAATCCATCCACTGGTTAAGGAGAAGAAGTCGTTTAAAGGTTTTTCTATTTTTAGCTCTGGCGACCATATTGTTCACCCGAGCAGAACAGTTTGAGCAATTTTGGTAGAGGATCACCCAAGGAGCATTCCTGTGAAATTAGATCAAAATCTGTCCAGCAGTTTTGTAGAAGAAGTTGTTTAAAGCAAAAGTTGACGACGGACGCACGGACGCACGGAAGACGGACGACGGACAAAGACCGATCCCAAAAGCTCACCTTGAGCACTTCGTGCTCAGGTGAGCTAAAAATGTGAGCAGCTTTTGCGGATGCAAAATCTGCTCACATTTTTTCAGCAAAAATGCCAAAAGTTTCGATATAGTACTTGCTAGAACAGTTAACAATATGACCGCTAATGAGCTCGTTAAGCTAACGATGCTTTGAACAACTGGCCCCTGAAGTGTCCAAGTAAATATGGAAAGTGAAAACATGTCTTCAATCATGTCTGCATACACACTAAGGTAATATATGGCCTTCCGGGTATGTTTGTGTTGAGCTGAAGTGTCCAAATACTAAGGGTAAATATGGAAAGTGAAAATGTGTCTTCAATCATGTCTGCATACCCACTAAGGTAATATATGGCCTTCTAGGTATGTTTGTGTTGAGCTTTTACATCCCTGAAAACACCAGTTAGGTCATTTTGGAGATATTTCTTCCGATTTTGTGGGACTTTTACCCATATAAGATAAAATGACATCTCAAGCTCTATTACTCAAAGAAACAGCTAGGGTTGAAGGAATGGACCGACTCAGACCACTATTCCTGAGAATGCTGAGACCTTCAAAGCAGTTTACCAGTAGTCAACTTCGGTCGGTTTCAGCTAGGCACAGAAGACGATTTTGTGTTTAACGACGTGCCAACCCTCTTTGTGGGTCATAAGCGTTGATCGGTAAATGGGGTATGTAGAATTATGAGGATATTAAAAATAAAACAAGAGGCCCATGGGCCACTATGCTCACCAGAGCTCAGGTGGGCACTGCCCAATGGCAGCCATGTATTTTAACATGATATCATTTTAATCTACCAAATGAACCCCCATGTCCAAATAAGCACCCATGTGGACTCAGTATCAGAAACATTAGGCCTTTTATGAAGTAGAGGGGGTAGGGCATGGACCCAATGGAGCCCTGGTTGGTATCACTAAATGCGTCTTATCATAAGGAACAAGAATATATATGGTTTAGCACTGGGGATCTGTAAGGCCTCTTAAGTGGTGGAGGGGTTGGGTCATGCCCTGTTAATCCCAGGAAAGCCCAAGGTTGTTGTCCCTAAATGTGTCTTATCATAAGGACCAAGTACATATATGGTTCAGGGGTGGGAATCTGAACGGTTTCTGAGATTTTAGGTCCTTTTATGAAGTGGAAAGGATAGGAATGGCCCCTGCGGACCCCCCTACAGTAGGTGTGCTAATAAAAGGAACAAGAACATATATGATTATGGGGTGGGGATTTGAATGGTTTCTGAAATATAAAGTCTTTTATGAAATGGAAGGGCGGGGCACATTGCCTCAGCACAAAGAGACCCCAGGTTGGTGTGATTGAATGAGTCTTATCATAAGGAACAAGTATATGGTTTAGGTGTGGGGGTCTGAATATTTCTGAGATATATGGCTTTTAATGAAGTAAAACAATGGGGCATGCCCCAGGGACTCCCAAGCTGGTGTCACTGAATGTGTCTTATCATAAGGAAGATGAATATATATGGTTTAGGGTGGGGCTAAGAACAGTTTCTGAGATACAAGGCCATTTGTGAAGTGGAGAGGTGGGGCAAGGCCCCGGGAGACTCCCAGGTTGGTGTCAATGAATGTGTCATATCATAAGGAACAAGAATATATATGGTTTAGGGGGAGCCATCTGTAGGGTTTCCGAGATATTGTGAGATTATGAAATGGAGGGGGTGGGGCATGGCCCCAGCACATCCCTGGGGACCCCCAGGTTGGTGTCACTGAATGCCTCTTATCATAATGAACAAGAATATATATGGTTTAGGTGTGAGGATCTGAACAGTTTCTGAGATATATGGCCTTTGTGAAGTGAAGGGGTGGGGCAAGGCCCTGGTGCATCACTGAGGACCCCCAGGTTGGTGTCAATGAATGTGTCTTATCATAAGGATCAAAAATATATATGGTTTAGGGGCGGGGATCTGAAAGGTTTCCGAGATATTGGGCTTTTTATGAAATGGAGGGGGTGGGGCATGGCCCCGGCGCATCCCAGGGACTCCCAGGTTGATGTCACTGAATGGGTCTTATCACAAGGAACAAGAATATATATGGTTTAGGGGTGGGGATCTGAATGGTTTCCAAGATATTGGGCCTTTTATTAAGTGGAGGGGGTGGGGCATGGCCTCGGCCCATCCCTGAGGACCCCCAGGTTGGTGTCACTGAATGCATCTTATCAATAGGAACAAGAAAATATATGGTTTAGAGGTCGGGATCTGAATGGTTTCTGTGATATATGGCCTTTTATGAAGTGGAGGGGGTGGGGCATGGTACTGGCACAACCTGGGGGACCCTCAGGTTGGCATAAAAGCATATGGCTGAGAGAAGTTTACTAAAGAAACATTTCTATAAAAGTTTTGTCAAAATATCTGCAATGCCTTGGCAGTAAATGCCATTTTTCAATTTTCCCCATTATAAGTCTATGGAAACTCTAAGTTGCCATAGCAACCAAACTAATGAGCCGATTTTCATAAACAAGAGCGCCATGATGGCCCTGGATCGCTCACCTGATCCATGGTGTAACAAGTGGGCCCCAGAGAGGGCCATTATTGGCCCCAGGGCTTTAATGTGCATAAAGTTGAGGGAGGTCTTAAAGGTGAAGTTTCATACCAAACATCAACAAAGGCTATAATTTGAACAATCTTGGAAAAAGTCCACTAGATGAAGCTACACATCAAATATCAAAGACCTGGACCTTGGGGTTTCAGAGAAGAAGATTTTTTTTAAAGATATTCCCTACATAAGCCTATGCAAACCAAATGGCCCCGGGGCTATATAAATCTATGTAAAACCAAAGGGCCCCGGGGTGGGGGCATTTGTGGCCCCAGGGCTATAATTTGAAAAATCTTGGTAGAGGTCCACTAGAGAAAGCTCCATACCAAATATAAAAGGCCTGGGCCTTGCAGTTTCAGAGAAGAAGATTTTTTAAAGAGTTCCCTATATAAGTCTTTGTAAAACCAAAGGGCCCCAGAGCGGGGACATTTTTGGTCTCAGGGCTATAATTTGAATAAACTTTATAGAGGTCCACTAGATGCAGCTTCATACTTAATATCAAAGACCCAGGCGTTGTGGTTTCAGAGAAGAAGATTTTTAAAGATTTTCCCTATATTAGTCTATATAAAACCATAGGGCCCCGGAGCAGGGGCATTTTTGGCCCCAGGGCTATAATTTGAACAATCTTGGTAGAGGTCCATTAGATGAAGCTTCATACCAAATATCAAAGTCCTGGGCCTTGCAGTTTCAGAGAAGAAGATTTTTAAAGATTATTCCTATATAAGCCTATGTAAAACCAAAGGGCGCCGGGGAGGGGCATTTTTGGCCCCAGCACTATAATTTGAATATTCTTGGTAGGGGTCCTTTAGAAGAAGCTTCATACCAAATATAAAAGACCTAGGCCTTGTGGTTTCCGAGAAGAAGATTTTTAAAGATTTTCCCTATATAAGTCTATGTAAAACCAAAGGGCCCCGCAGCGGGGGCATTTTTGGCCCAAGGGCTATAATTTGAACATTCTTGGTAGAGGTCCATTAGATGAAGCTTCATACCAAATATCAAAGTCCTGAGCCCTGTGGTTTCAGAGAAGAAGATTTTTAAAGATTTTCCCTATACAAGCCTATGTAAAACCACAGGGCCCCTGGGCGGGGGCATTTTTTGCCCCAGCACTATAATTTGAACAATCTTGGTAGGGGTCCACTAGATAAAGCTTCATACCAAATATCAAAGTCCTGGGCCTTGCGGTTTCAGAGAAGAAGATTTTTAAAGATTTTCCCTATATAAGTCTATGTAAAACCAAAGGGCCCCGGGTGGGGACATTTTTGGCCCAAGGGCTATATTTTGAACAATCCTGGTAGAGGTCCATTAGATGAAGCTTCATTCTAAATATCAAAGTCCTGGGCCTTGCGGTTTCAGAGAAGAAGATTTTCCCTATATAAGCCTATGTAAAACCAAAGGGCCCCGGGGCGGGTCATTTTTGGCCCCAGCTGCAGCACTATAATTTGAACAATCTTGGTAAGGGTCCACTAGATGAAGCTTCATACCAGATATCAAAGTCCTGGGCCTTGTGGTTTCAGAGAAGAAGATTTTTAAAGATTTTCCCTATATAAGCCTATGTAAAACCAAAGGGCCCCGGGGCAGGGCCATTTTTGGCCCCAGCACTATAATTTAACAATCTTGGTTGGGGTCCACTAGATGAAGCTTCATACCAAATATCAAAGACCTGGGCCTTGTGGTTTCAGAGAAGAAGATTTTTTAAGTTTTTGGTGAAAAAAATCTATTTTTGGCTCCTGTGACCTAGATGTGCAACAGACCGGACCACTTGAACAACTTTGAAAGGGGACCACCTAAGAATCATTCCTGTGAAGTTTGGCCAAAATCCGATCAGTGGTATAGGAGATGTCGTTTGAATAAATTGTTTAGGCACGCACGCACTGATGGACACATGCATGCAGGACAGACAAAAAGTGATCCCAAAAGCTCACCTTGTCACTATGTGACGGTGAGCTAAAAACAGAAACTTTCAATCCCCCAGCCCAAGGATGCTACAGATAAAATTTGGGCCCAATCGGCCCAGTGGCTTCAGAGAAGATGTTTAAAAGTGTTGATGCAGACGACAATGGACAACTGCCTATCCTATAAGCTGCCCCGGAGCCTTCGGCTCTGTGAGCTAAAGAGTCAGAATGAAAATGTATAACAAGAGGGCCCAATGGCCCTATATTGCTCACCTGTGTACCAGAAAATCATTAGTGTAGGAGACCACTTGACATTGCTGCACTAAATATCTAAGCTCTGGGCCTTATGGCTTTGGAAAAGAAGATTTTTGAAGCTTTTTTCAATTATAAGTCTAAAGGAGCTGAGGAGCCCCGGGGTGTGAATCCCAGGGGCAGGGTTAGCAGGATTTATGTTGGTGACTATTTTATGTTGCTAGATACTAAATATCTAAGCTCTGTGCTTCAATGTTTCAGAGAAGAAGATTTTTGAAGCTATTCTCCATTATGAGTCAATGGGAGCTAAGGGGGTCACAGGGCTCGGCCCATTTGGACCCCAGGGGCATGATTGGCTAGATTTATGTAGGTGACCACTTGCCATTGCTACATGCTAAATATCTAAGCTCTGGGCCCTGTGGTTTCTGAAGATTTTTGAAGCCCTTTTCCATTATGAGTCAATGGGAGCTAAGGGGCCCCGGGGCGTGGCCAATTTGGACCCCAGGGGCATGATTGGCTAGATTTATGAAGGTGATCACTTGCCATTGCCACATGCTAAATATCTAAGCTCTGGGCCCTGTGGTTTCAGAGAAGAAGATTTTTGAAGCTTTTTTTCCATTATGAGTCTATGGGAGTTAAGGGGCCCCGGGGTGTGGCCCATTTGGACCCCAGGGGCATGATTGGCAGGATTTATGTAGGTGACCACTTGCCGTTGCTACATGCTAAATATCTAAGCTCTGGGCCCTGTGGTTTCAGAGAAGAAGATTTTTGAAGCCTTTTTCCATTATGAGTCTATGGGAGTTAAGGGGCCCCTGGGTGTGGCCCATTTGGACCCCAGGGGCATGATTGGCAGGATTTATGTAGGTGACCACTTGCCGTTGCTACATGCTAAATATCTAAGCTCTGGGCCCTGTGGTTTCAGAGAAGAAGATTTTTGAAGCTTTTTTCCATTATGAGTCTATGGGAGCTAAGGGGCCCCGAGGCATAGCCCGTTTGGAGCCTAGGGGCAGGATTGGCAGGAATTATGTAGGTGACCACTTGCCATTGCTACATGCTAAATATCTAAGCTCTGGGCCCTATGGTTTCAGCAAAGAAGATTTTTGAAGTTCTTTTTTTCCATTATGAGTCCATGGGAGCTTAGGGGCCCCGGGGTGTGGCCCATTTGGACCCCAGGGGCATGATTGACTGCTACATGTCAAATATCTAAGTTCTGGGCCCTATGGTTTCAGAGAAGAAGATTTTTGAAGCTTATTTTTCCAATACGAGTCTATGGGAGCTAAGGGGCCACAGGGCATGGCCCATTTGGACCCCAGGGGCATGATTGGCAGGATTTATGTAGGTGACCACTTGCCATTGCTACATGCTAAATATCTAAGCTCTTGGCCCTGTGGTTTCAGAGAAGAAGATTTTTGAAGCTTTTTTCCATTATGAGTCTATGGGAGCTAAGGGGCCGCAGGGCATGGCCAATTTGGACCCCAGGGGCATGATTGGCAGGATTTATGTAGGTGACAACTTGCCGTTGCTACATGCTAAATATCTAAGCTCTGGGCCCTGTGGTTTCAGAGAAGAAGATTTTTGAAGCTTTTTTCCATTATGAGTCTATGGGACCTAGGGGCCCCAGGGTGTGGCCCGTTTGGACCCCAGGGGCACGAATGGCAGGAATTATGTAGGTGACCACTTGCCATTGCTACATGCTAAATATCTAAGCTCTGGGCCCTATGGTTTCAGAGAAGAAGATTTTTGAAGTTTTTTTTTCCATTACGAGTCTATGGGAGCTAAGGGGCCCCGGGGTGTGGCCCATTTGGATCCCAGGGGCATGATTGGCAGGATTTATGTAGGTAACCACTTGCAGTTGCTACATATAAAATATCTAAGTTCAGGGCCAAGTGGTTTCAGAGAAGAAGATTTTTGAAGCTTTATTCCATTATGTCTATGGGAGCTAAGGGGCCCCAGGGCGTGGCCCGTTTGGACCCCAGGGGCATGATTGGCAGGATTTATGTAGGTGACCACTTGCCATTGCTACATGCTAAATATCTAAGCTCTGGGCCCTGTGGTTTCAGAGAAGAAGATTTTTGAATCTTTTTTCCATTATGAGTCTATGGGAGCTAAGGGGCCCCGGGGCGTGGCCCGTTTGGATCCCAGGGGCACGATTGGCAGAAATTATGTAGGTTACCACTTGCCATTGCTACATGCTAAATATCTAAGCTCTGGGCCCTATGGTTTCAGAGAAGAAGATTTTTGAAAGTTTTTTTCCATTATGAGTCTATGAGAGCTAAGGGGCCCCGGGGTGTGGCCAATTTGGACCCCAGGGGCATGATTGGCAGGATTTATGTAGGTGACCACTTGACATTGTTACAACCTAATTATCTAAGCTCTGGGCCCTGTGGTTTCAGAGAAGAAGATTTTTTTAATTTATCCCATTATAAGTCTATGGGAGCTATATGTTGCCATGGCAACCAGAATTCCAATCTGATCAGCCCAAAAACCTTATGCAGCCTTTCCCCCTACCCGATGATGCTTCACATGAAATTTGATCAAGATTTGCCATGGGGCATTAGAGATATACTTATTTGAAATTGTTTACGGACACAGGCACGCACGGATGCACGACGGCCAATGGACAAAAAGTGATCCCAAAAGCTCACCTCGTCACTACATGACAGGTGAGCTAATAAAACTGCAACCACTGCATGATGTCCCGCCACTACAATTACATCAAGTGCCATAGGAATTCAAGTAAGGATGCATTACTCTTTCCCTTAATAAAGTTAACAGGAATACATGACAGAGATGACTATTTTCAATATTCAAAGACCCATGGCTCCAAAAGAAAATAAACCAGACTTAAATTTCTCATTTTCAGTTTTTGGGGGCAAGTGCCCTTTAAAATAAAGTCAAGGTCTTCAAAATCTAGTCAAATATTTGGTCAATTGCAATGATATTTTGTACCAAGTTAGACCACATTTCAATGATGTGTTCATGAGATTGGGTGCAGACAAGCCATCTTTGGCCCAAAATTAAGTTTTTGGGGGCATATGCCCTTCCCCCATCCTAGTGATGTAACCATGCGAGTTTGGTCAGAATCATTCCTTAGGTTTAGGAGATATAGTGCTTCAAACAGACTACATGATATAAATAGTGCTTCAAACAGACTACATGATAGAAATGACTATGTTCAATGTTCAACGGGCGATAACTCCAGAGCAGGAAAATCAGTGTTATGGTTCATATGTTCTGCGCGTTGTCTCTAGTGCTCTACATATCTGTGTAGTTTCATGGAAATATCTCAAATGGTACCAAAGTTATGGAGCAGACACGAAACTATCACAGACAATCAATTTACCTGATAAACTTCTCTTACTACATTCTTTTGGTCCCTTACACCGCCGTAACACCACCAAATCTTCGTGAAGTTGCTGCAACACTCCCAGGTTCACCTCTTTTATAGCATTATGTAGCTGCAAGTGAATACAGAATGTTCATAGTGTGTCACGCATAAAAGGTTTTCAAGTATCTATTATCAAATTATGGTTTAGCCCAGTGTGTGTGTGTGAATTCGGGTTTTAACGTCGCTTTCAACAATTTTTCAGTCATATCACGACGGTGTCTGGTTGCGACAGGGAGCTCAATGCTCACTTTTATAGAGCTGCCTCACTGAGGTATCATGTCCCAGACACATTACATGATACCACACCCAGTCACATTATCCTGACACTGGATCGACCAGTCCTAGCTCTACCCCGTAAATCTGAGTGCCAAACGAGGAGCAGCTAGTACCATTTTTAACGACTTTGGTATGTCGGGGCCTGGGATCGAACCCGCGACCTCCTGTTCCCCGGAGCGGACACTCTACCAACTGAGCTATTGGGGCCGGTGGTTTAGCCCAGTATACCTTATTTAGATTTTATCATATGACGTCGCGTCTGAATGTGTAATAACGCCATGTAATATTTTCGATAATCCACTAGTGGATTAAATATGCAAATTAGCTAGATAGGTCCTGTACCGTTACATGTACGGAGTCCTTAACGACATCGCGTTTACTAATGGAGGAATATTGACATTTTTATAAACAATCGTGAATAAAATGCGTTTTAAATGTCGTATGACAAATAGCATCTTGCATTCGTGCTCATGTATTATTGAATTTATTAAACTCGTTGAGGAAAAAGGAATAAAATGCTTGGCATAGCCTCGCTTTTTATCCCTTTTCCTCAACTCGTTTAATACATTCAATAATACATGAGCACTCATGTAAGATCCTCTAAATCAATAATTTATTAAACTTGTCGTGGAAATGAGATAAAATGCGAGGCTTAATAAGCCTCGCATTTTATCCCTTTTCCTCAACTCTTTTAATAAATTCAATCATACATGAGCACTCATGTAAGATCCTCTATATGTCAAGTCGGGTATGATGAAATGATGAACAGCTCCAGGCATGGGTTAGTAAAGAGGCTAAGTAAAGAATGTTTTTTTTTTCATATTTCTTAACAAAATACCTATGTTGTGGGTACTTATTCGAATCACCTCATAGAAGTGATTCTAATAAGTACCCACAACATAGGTTTCTGAGGATTGTGAAAACGTATGCTTTTAATTATACAATCATGCTGATTCTAATAAGTACCCACAACATAGGCTTCTGAGGATTGTGAAAATTAATAATCCAATCATGCTGATTCTAATAAGTACCCACAACATAGGTTTCTGAGGATTGTGAAAATCATGCTTTTAATTATCCAATCATGTTGATTCTAATAAGTATCAACAACATAGGTTTCTGAGGATTGTGAAAAAGTATACTTTTAATTATCCAATCATGATGATTCTAATAAGTACCCACAACATAGGTTTCTGAGGATTGTGAAAAAGTATGCTTTTAATTATCCAATCATATTGATTCTAATAAGTACCCACATTCTAATAAGTACCCACAACATAGGTTTCTGAGGATTGTGAAAAAGTATGCTTTCAATTATCCAATCATGTTGATTTTAATAAGTTACCACAACATAGGTTTCTGAGGATTGTGAAAATTATGCCAATCATGATGATTCTAATAAGTACCCACAACAGGTTTCTGAGGATTGTGAAAATCATGCTTTTAATTATCCAATCATGATGATTCTAATAAGTACCCACAACATGGGTTTCTAAGGATTGTGAAAAAAATGCATTTAATTATCCAATCATGATGATTCTAATAAGTATCCACAACATAGGTTTCTGAGGATTGTGAAAAAGTATGCTTTTAATTATCCAATCCTGATGATTCTTATAAGTATCAACAACACAGCCTTTTATGAAGAAATATGTAATGAGGCAATTCTAACAAGTACCCACAAGAGGATTAATAAAGTATTTATTAAATTATGCTCCCAATATTCAAAGACATTACATAAAGGATCTTACATGAGTGCTAATGCATTATTGAATTTATTAAACAAGTTGAGGAAAAGGGATAAAATGCAAGGCTCTGCTGAGCATTTTATCTTTTTTCTTCAACAAGTTTAATAAATTCAATAATATATGACCACGAATGCAAGGTTCTATTTATTATATGAAATTCAAAACACATTTTATTCACAATTGTTTAACAACTAGAAATGTGTCCAGACGACACAGATGCCCCCGCCAAGGGCCCGCCTAACCCCGAAAATCCATGTTGCAACAAAATTTTCTAAGTGTGTGACCTTGTTATCAGGAACATTTGTGAGAAGTTATATTGAAATTGGTGAAAAAATGTAAGCGCTAGAGCAATGACAAAGTTTTTCTAAAAATAGCCACAGTGACCTTGACCTTGAAAGTCAAACTCGCTCGAGGTATTGTCATAAGGAACATTTGTGTGAAGTTATATTGAAATCAGTGAAGAAATGTAGTCGCTAGAGCGATGACAAAGTTTTTCTAAAAATAGCCACAGTGACCTTGACCTTGAAAGTCAAAATCGCTCGAGATACTGTCATAAGGAACATTTGTGTGAAGTTATTTTGAAACCAGTGAAGAAATACAGGGCTAGAGCGATGACAAAATTTTTTCTAAAAATAGCCACAGTGACCTTGACCTTGAAAGTCGAAATGGCTCGAGATATTGTCATAAGGAACATTTGTGTGAAGTTATATTGAAATCGGTGAAGAAATGTAAGCGCTAGAGCGATGGCAAAGTTTTTCTAAAAATAGCTACAGTGACCTTGACCTTGAAAGTGGAACTCGCTAGAGATATTGTCATAAGGAACATTTGTGTGAAGTTATATTGAAATCAGTGAAGAATGTAAGCGCTAGAGCAATGACAAAGTTTTTCTAAAAATAGCCACAGTGACCTTGACCTTGAGGTCATGACCTTGAAAGTGGAACTCGCTAGAGATATTGTCATAAGGAACATTTGTGTGAAGTTATATTGAAATCAGTGAAGAAATATAGACGCTAGAGCTATGTTGTGCGAGGGGATAATTAAAAAAATTTAAGTCTGTGACCTTGACCTTGAGCTCATGGGCATGGGTGGGGGTATCGCTGAATAAAATGGACAGGTATCTAACATCATACCAAATATCAACTCAATCCATCGCATGATTTGGAAAATATCAAGTCTTAAAATATGTAATAAAAAATTTCTAAGTCTGTGACCTTGACCTTGAAGCCAAAGGCATGAGTGGGGGTATTGCCAAATAAACATTTGGACCTGTATCTATCATCATAGCATACATAAGCCAAATCCATAATATAGTTTGGAAAATTTGAGCTCTTTAAAATATTTCACATTAAAATTGTCTGAGTCTGTGACCTTGACCTTGAGGTCATAGGCATGGGTGGGGGTATTGCTGAATAAAACATTGTACCCATATCTATCATCATATAAACCAAAGCTATCATAAAAGTTCAGGTTCTACCAGGTACAAATACCTTAACTGGAGTCTTTAACATGGACCTTGAGGCCATGGACATGGGTGGGGGTATAGCTGAATAAAACTTTCGACCTATATCTATAATCATACCAAATATGAACCAATTCCATCAAATGGTTTGGAAAATATGAGTTCTAAAATGTTCAAGTCTACCTGTTACAAAAACCTTAACCTGAGTCTTTAACATTGAAAATTTCTAAGTCTGTGACCTTGACCTTGTGGTCACAGGCATGGGTGGGGGTATTGCTTAGTAAAACTTTGGACCTATATCTATCATCATACCAAATATGAACCAGTTCCATCAAATGGTTAGGAATATATTAGTTCTAAAAGTTCAGGCTCTACCTGTTACAAAAACTTTAACCTGAGGTTACAGGATCACGTACGTACGTACGTACGTACGTACGTACACACACACGTACAGACGGACGTACACATGTACGCACGTACGGAAAACCGAAAAACTATATGCCCCTGGCATCATATGATGCGGGGGCATAAAAATGTAAATATTCCGCCATTAGTAAATGCGATGTCGTTAAAGACATCATACATGTAATGTTACGGGACATATCCAACTAATTTGCATATTTAATCCACAAGTGGATTATCAAATTTATTGCATGATGTTATTACACTCTCAGACCGGCCCCGATAGCTCAGTTGGTAGAGTGTCCGCTCCAGGGAATGGGAGGTCACGGGTTCGATCCCGGGACGTGACATACCAAAGTCGTTAAAAATCGTACTAGCTACTCCTCGCTTGGCACTCAGATTTACGGGGTAGAGCTAGGACTGGTCGACCCAGTGTCAGGATAATGTGACTGGGTGTAGTATCATGTAATGTGTCTGGGACATGATACTTCAGTGAGGCAGCACTATAAAAGTGAGCATTGAGCTCCCTGTCGCAACCAGACACCGTCGTGATATGACTGAAAAATTGTTGAAAGCGACGTTCAACCCGAATTCACACATACTCACTCACACACTCTCAGACGCAACGTCAAATGATAAAATAACTAATCATTGGCACAAAGTTTGGCCCTAGGATAGGCAACCTTAAAATTAACTGCGGTCAAATTTCAATGGTTCCAACTGGGGGTGGTTAGATGAGGCGAAAGTGTCGTATATCTAACATCACTGAGGCACCCGAAGGATATTGGCTAACAGTTTCAAAATCCATCTAACGACACTTTTGCCTCATCTAACCACCTCCAACTGGGGGTGGTTAGATGAGGCGAAAGTGTCGTATATCTAACATCACTGAGGCACCCAATGGATATTGGCTAACTATGGAACAGTATTAAGGTAAAAACTCAATTATGCAATGTGCAATTACAATATGAATTGTTGAAACCGCACTTTGCATTATGAACCTTTCCATATCTTACTACTTTATTCGAATATGCAACATGCACATTCTAATTTGAGACCTTTGTATTTAAATATGGCACTGTTCACAAAAAATCCCCTTGTTTTAGCTTTGACCTCTAGGTATGACCATGACATTGGAGGTAAGGATCTTGGTCTTGCTCGTCTAATGAAGGTAAACATTTCTGCAAGGTTACTTCAAAAAGTCCATCCAGAAATAAAAAGTCATTGACTGGACACAAAAAAAGAGACCTTTTTACCTTTGACCTCTTAGTATGACCTTGACCTTGGAGGTACTGACCTAGGTCTAGCGCACAACACATCGTCTCATGATGGTTAACATTTCTGCCAAGTAATTTTAAAATCCATCTAAAAATAAGAAAGTTAATGACCAAACACAAAAAAGGCCCGTTTTTTACCTTTGACCTCTAAGTATGACCTTGACCTTTGAGATACCAACCTGGGTCATGCACGCAACACATCCTCTCATAGTGGTTAACATTTCTGCCAAGTAATTTCAAAATCCATCTAAAAATAAGAAAGTTATTGACCAAACACAAAAAAAGGCCCCTTTTTTTACATTTGACCTCTATGTATGACCTTGACCTTTGAGGTACCAAATTGGGTCATGCGCGCAACATATCGCCTCATGGTAGTTAACATTTCAGCCAAGCAATTTCAAAATCCATCTAAAAATAAGAAAGTTATTGACCAAACACGAAAAAAAAGGCCCCTTTTTTACCTTTGACCTCTATGACCTTGACCTTTGAGGTACCAACCTGAATCATATGTGCAACACATCCTCTCATGGTAGTTAACCCTTCTCTTGCTGAATATTCATTTAAGCCACACCTATCTCTGACTTTGAACCAATCAAATCACTTGATGTAATTTATTGCTACAAATTCATAAAGTGAATGCCAAACAATGTAGATCTTCAGAAGCCATCTGATCTGGATCTACACTGTTTCCAAAGATAGGGGTTGTCGTGAACAGCAAGATAAGGGTTAACATTTCTGCCAAGTAAATTCAAATTCTATTTAAAGATAAGAAAGTTTTTGACAAAACACGAAAAAAGGTCCCTTTTTTTGCCTTTGACCTCTTAGTTTGACCTTGACCTTTGAGGTACGAACCTGGGTCATGCAGGCAACACACTGTCTCATGGTGGTTAACATTTCTGCCAGGCATTTTCAAAATCCTTTTAAAAATAAGAAAGTTATTGACTAAACACAAAAAAGGCCCCTTTTTTGCCTTTGACCTCTAAGTATGACCTTGACATTTCAGGTACGAACCTGTGTCATGCACGCAACATATCGTCTCATGGTGGTCAACATTTCTGCCAAGTAATTTTAAATTCCATCTACAAATGAGAAAGTAATTGACCAAACACAAAAAAAGGCCCCTTTTTTGACCTCTAAGTATGACCTTGACCTTTGAGGTACTGACCTGCGTTAAGCGTGCTACACATTGTCTCATGGTGGTCAATATTTCTGCCAAGTTATTTCAAAATCTATCTTAAAATAAGAAAGTTATTGACCGGACACGATTTGCCCATACATACATACATACCGACTAACTTCGAAGGGAGATAACTCAAAAAGTATAAAAGCGGGAGTTATAGTTCTTGCGCTCTGCACGTTGTCTAATATTGATTAATAATTATATGAAGTTTTCGTAAAGATAGCTTTAACCATTTTCAAGTTATAGAGCGGACATGATTTTGTGACAGACGGACAGACAGACGCCCAGGGGAAAAACAATATGTCTCTCCGAAAAAAATTGTTTCGGGGGAGACATAAATATACAGGAAACCCCAAAACGGACTTTTATCTCTGAACATGAAATAAAATTGTGAAATAAGCAAAGAGATACTCAGTTCGCCTGTCAGACAATGCATTTACACGCATTTCCTACACATTTGTTTGTCTGAAATTGATGAAGTCATAGCCATGCTGCAGGATGCTAAATTAGTTCCATTAGTGCATTATTGGACTTCATATATTAAGCGATATTATGATAATATATGATATACTCAAAACATAGGGTGTGGATGCTTGTTAGAACTGGCTTAAACCCCAATTTTCTCTATATAAGGTGGGGGATGTTCATTACACAGTCTTGTAAACATGATGCTCATCTATTCACCTTATTTGCATTATCTGCTGGTTCCTAGTCTGAAGGTTATTAGAGTTGGAAAAACAGGTAACCAGACCCCCCTGACCTTAAAAAGTCAGGGAGGTCTGGTTACCTGTTTTTCCAATATTGACAATGTGCAAGCTGGGAGCCATGGTGAATAAATGAAAGGTATGTTGTCTTTAGTACACTCATCATAGATTTTGTTTTGTTTGTTTTGAGGTTTAAAGTCCCCTTCAACACTATTTAGGTCATTTTGATGCCACTGCATCCAATTTTCTGGGACTTTTACCCAACATCGAGATGATTTTGTTTGATTTGAGGTTTAACGTCCCTGTCATCACTGCAAAGGTCATTTTGGAGACGTTGCTTCCAATTTTGTGGGACTTTTACCCAGCACTGAGATGAAATGACATCTCAAGCCCTGCTGCCCAATGAAATCAATAGGGTTTATAAGCATGGATGGGCCGACTCGCACTGCTTTGCCTGGGCAGGCTTAGATCCTCTAAGCTGTTTACCAGTACTCGTTTGCGGGTCGGTTCAGCTCTGCGTGGAAGCATCATGCAGCCCATATATTTCTGACATCTCAATCCCTGCCGCCCAATGAAACCAACAGGTTTTATATGCATGGACGGGCTGATTCGCACCACTCTGCCACTCTAAGGGCTTACCAGTACTCATAAGGGGTCATTCTATTTCACCAAGCCCCGATGGGCAAGGGCAATCAACACAGATTATCCTGAAAGGTCAGGGGTGTCTGGTTACGTGTTTTTCCAATATTGACAATGTGCAAGCTGGGAGCCATGGTGAATAAATGAAAGGTATGTTGTCTTTAGTACACTCAACATAGATTTTGTTTTGTTTGCTTTTGAGGTTTAAAGTCCCCTTCAACACTATTTAGGTCATTTTGGAGATGTTGCATCCAATTTTTCTGGGACTTTTACCAGACATCGAGATGAAATGACATCTCAATCCCTGCCGCCCAATGAAACCAACAGGGTTTATATGCATGGACGGGCTGATTGGCACGACTCTGCCGCTCTAAGGGCTTACCACTACTCATACGGGGTCAGTTAAAGCATCGTGTAGCCCATTCTATTTCACCAAGCCCCAATGGGCAGGGGAAATGAACCATCATGAAAACACGCCTATATAGTTTTGACCCCCTCGAGCCCCACTTTTATATAGTAAAACTGAGGTTTCCTGGGGTATACCTTATTTTTCTTATTTCTGCTCTAAAATATAGATTGTGGGTACTCGTTAGAACCGCCTCGATGAGGCGGTTCTAACGACTGCCCACGATCTATATTTTGAGCAGAAATAAGAAAAATATCACAGTTTTTCATCATAAAATTTTCATATTTTCGGCGATAAAGGTGGCAATGTATTTGTATAGGCGTGTTTGCTTAATGTATTGATTATCCTGAATGATAAATCAAGAATGATCCAAAATATACTTTTATCTCGGGTTATGGAAATTTTCCAGGGAACTCAGGAATTGGTTGAAACAGCTGTGGTAAATTTGTCATCTGTGTTATCTTTATAATCCCGCTGCATAAATAGAGGATCTTACACGAGTGGTCATTTCATATGAAATTTATGAAACGAGCCTTCGGCGAGTTTCATAAATTTCATATAAAATGACCACTCGTGTAAGATTCTGTTTATCATATGACAACTTTATATTGGATTTCATCACCTTTAAATTTGACAAATTTTCCACAAAAAATGCATGGTTGACATGGACGTCATCATGACGTTACTTTATCCCGCCAAGTGTTATTACACGTGTGGTCATACGATTTTTATTACACAACGTTATCCACTGCTTATCAATGACGTCATATGATAAATTAATTTATAATAGTCACACCCATTTACGTTTCAACCAATCAAATTACTTGATGTAATTTATTCATTAAAATTTGCAAACTGAATGACAGTGTAGATCCTGATCAGATGGCTTCTTTAGAAGCCATATGATCTGGATCTACACTGTTTGCAAAGGTAGGAATTGTCCGGACAGCAGGATAAGGGTTAAGTCATTGTTTGTTTGTATTGGTGTTTAAGGGCCCAGTCAACACTATTTAGGTCATATTGGGTCAGTCTGTTAACCTATATATAACCACACTTTTCCTGGGCATTCGAATATGTAAGCGGTTAACCAGTACAGTGCACATTTTTTCGTCAGAAACGGACAATTGCCCTGTTTGAATCAGCGGAAGGGAGAGATGACCGTAGAAAAGATTTAATGATCAATTCCCACAAAAGAATGTTGCTGACCCCGGCAGGTATTGAGCCCCGCATCTTCCTGATCACGAGTCAGACGCGCATCCGACAGAGCTACCGAGGCCCGTTTTAAGTCATTAAGTTTTTCACCCGCTTACCTGGAATGGATCTTTATTGAAGTCATAGAAACTAATAAAATCATTGATGAACTCGCAGTAGAGGAAGTTATGGGTCTCGTTCACGGTTCTCAGGCACCAGTAGATATTACTGTTAGAATTGGTACAGAAACAGAATGGTCCATCTGGAAAATGAATATACAGTGATATTCCCGCTATTAAGACCACCTAAAATTAAGACTAATTCTGCTTTAAAACGCTTATTAAGAAGGGTGGAGTTACTCTGTCTTCTTGTTTTCTGCACACAATGTCCTCTGGTCAGGGACCGCCTTTGGGACTGTTCAAAAGTGGTCTTTAAGACCACTTTTGAACAGTCCCAAAGGTGGTCTTAATATAGAAGTTTATATTATATATATATATATATGCATCTCAGAGAACCAGTGTGGCCCAGTTGTTCAAAACACTGTTTGCTTAATGAGCTTGTTAGTCACTAAATTGTTGGCTGTTGTAGCCAGTTCAATATCTAATACTTTGGTATTTTTGCTGAAAAAATGTGAGTAGCAAAAGCTACTCACATTTTTTTCAGCAAAAATCTTAGCACACCTGCCATACAGAATGATAAAAATTTCAACGGTACGTTAACTAACAACATCATTAGTGTTGAACAAGTGAACCCTGTTGTTTGAAAGACTGTTAGCTTAACAAGCTCCTTAGTCATTAAATTGTTGTCTGTAACGGGCCTCCGTGGCCTAGTGGATAAGAGCGCTGACTCTTAGTCATTAGGTCTCTCACCGCCGTAGGTTCGAGCCTCGCTCGGGCCACGTGTGAGATGCCAAGTTCTGCAACGGAAGGTCAGGTGGTTTTTCCCCGGGTACTCTGGTTTTCGCCCACCTCTGATTAACGATCGGCTCGATATGAGTGAAATAATCTTGAAAGGGCCGTAAAACCCAAACCCAAAAAAAAAATTGTTGTCTGTTCTAGCAAGTTCAATATCTAATATTTTGGTATTTTTGCCAAAAAAATTTGAGTAGCTTTTGCATTTGCAAAAGCTACTCACATTTTTTTCAGCAAAAATCTTAGCACACTTGCCATACTGAATGATCGAAATTTTAACGGTACGTTAAATAACAACATTAATTGTTAGCTTTGAACAACTGGCCCCTGGTCAAAAATAGTACTAAGGATGATTTTATTTCTTATTTCTTAAATACTGCTAATATGATAACAAATTGTTGTTTACCGGTTCTTGAAATGTTTAGTAGAGAGGCCATTGTAGAAATGTTGCAACTCAATACACAGCATAAAATACTTATGTTGTATTTAAATCAAAACTAAAGGCAATAGCTGATGACAAAAAAAAAAAAAAAAAAAAAAAACTTTCTGGATATAAGTTAGGGTTATGATACACACTGCAGGTTACTGCATAACACAGCAGAATTTAAGAAAGTTACAGATAAGTTCACATGAATAAATGAAACTATGAATGGGCACATTTCCAGTATTGTTCTGCATAGCGGAAGAGTTCTCATTGCAAGTGTAAGAATTCTCAATGCGCAATGATTTCAGAACAGTAACAGTATAATTCCAGAACTGCACCAGTAAAATTGTAGAATGACACCAGTATATAAAATTCCAGAAATGCAACAGTATCATTCCATAGCTGCAGCAGTATAATTCCAGAACTGCACCAGTACAATTCTAAAAATGCACCAGTAAAATTCTAGAACTGCACCAGCAGAAATTCCAGAATTGCACCAGTATAAAATCAGGAATACACAAATATAATTACAGAGTTGTATCAATATAATTATAGACCTGCACCAGTAAGATTCCAGAACTCCACCAGTATACTTTTCAAACTGCATCTATATAATTCCAGAACTGCACAAGTACACTTCTAGAACTGCACCTGTATAATTCGAAAACTGCAAGAGTGAAATTCTAGAACTACACCTGTGTTATTCAAGAACTGCATCAGAATGAATCTAGAACTGTATCAGTATGGTTCTAGAATTGCACAAGCATAATTCCAGAAATGCACAGAATAACTCATGAACTGAACCCAAATATTTCCGGAACTGTATCTGTATAATTCCAGGACTGCATTAGTATTAATCCAGAACTGCACAAGGAATTTGGCAACATCAAGCAAATAAAATTTTCATCAAAAATGCAAAATGCCATTAAAGAGTTACAAAGTTAAGTAGTATATAGAACAGAATAATATCTGTTGCAAGAAAACCTGGCCTCGAGGTTATAAAACTTTTTTCATGCTCACTCATTTGAGCATGAAATATATCCTGCTCATAAATGTTGGCAGCTTAAAATTTATGAGCAGGATGAATGACATTCCGTGCTAATCTGAGCAGACAACTGTCTGATTTGTTTGTAATTTAACACTTGAGTTGAGCATGAAAAATGTTTTATAACTTTGGGGCCTGTTTTGGAGTTACATGTATTGTTCAAGACAGACAGAAACTGACCTGCTTTGCTACACATAAACTGAACTTCTCTGCCACACAGACAAGCAAGGGTTGGTTTTGAATAAAGCGTATTTTCCTAGTCGCAGACAAAAAAGGTGCCAGTTAGACCGCACAGTCTGATCTGTATCTAAGTCGTTTGCAAATAATGAAAACAGTTTTTCTCAAAACCTGACATCTTGGCCCCCGCCCATAGGGGCTTGAAGAAATATATGGGCTGCATGATGCTTCCACGTAGAGCTGAATCCGGCCCGCACACTAGAACTGGTAAACCGCTTAGAGGATCTAAGCATGTCCAGGAACCGCGGTGCGAGGCGGACCGTCCATGCTAATAAACTCTATTGGTTTCATTGGGCGACAGGGCTTGAGAAGTCATTTCATCTCAATGTCGGGTAAAAGTCCCACAAAATTGGAAGCAACATCTCCAAAATGACCTTTACAGTGTTGACGGGGATGTTAAACCTAAGATCAAACAAACAAAATAACCCGACATAATTATACATGAATATTTTGCAAACAAGCCATACAAGGCCATTACATATTTCATTTTTTAACCAATTGTATGCGGGGAAACCCCTAAAGGGGTACCTTGGCAAACAGTGCAGACCCAGATCAGATGCCGCAGAACGCGGCATCTGATCAGGGCCTGCACTGTTTGCTAACAGAATTTTCCGTCCAAACTAGAATAACAAGAGGGCCCAATGGCCCTATATCGCTCACCTGTGTACCAGAAAAAAAAGTGTAGGAGACCACTTGACATTGCTACATACTAAATATCTGAGCTCTGATCCTTATGGCTTTGGAGAAGAAGATTTTTGAATTTGTTTTCCAGTATAAGTCCATAGGTCAATTTTGACCCAAAAGGCATGGTTGGCAGGATTTATGTAGGCGACCATTTTATGTTGCTATATACTAAATATCTAAGGGCCGTACTTCATGGTTTCAGATTTTTGAAGCTTTTTTTTTTCCATTATAAGTTTATTGGAGTTAAGAAGCCACAGGATTTGGCCAATCTGAACCCCAGGGGCAAGACTCAGGCAGGATTCAGGTAGGCAACCACTCCACATTGCTACATGCTAAATACCAAAGCTCTGGGCCTTATGGTTTCAGAGAAGAATATTTTTTAAGTTCTTTTTTTCCATTTTAAGTTTTTTTCTATTTTAAGTCCATTCATGGTAGCTAATGGGCCATGGGCGTGGCCAATTCTGGCCCAAGGGGCATGATTGGCAGGATTTATGTAGGTGACCACTTGCCATTGCTACATGGTAAATATCTAAGCTCTAGGCCCTGTGGTTTCAGAGAAGAAGATTTTTGAAGCTTTTTTTTCCATTATGAGTCTATGGGAGCGAAGGGATCACAGGGCGTGGCCCATTTGGACCCCAAGGGCATGATTGGCAGGATTTATGTAGGTGACCACTTGCCGTTGCTACATGCTAAATATCTAAGCTCTGGGCCCTGTGGTTTCAGAGAAGATTTTTGGAGCTTTTTTTCCATTAGGAGTCTATGGGAGCTAAGGGGCCCCGGGGCGTGAACCATTTGGACCCCAGGGGCATGATTGGCCAGATTTATGTAGGTGACCATTTGCCGTTGCTACATGCTAAATATCTAAGCTATGGGCCCTGTGGTTTCAGAGAAGAAGATTTTTGAAGCTTTTTTCCATTAGGAGTCTATGGGGGCTAAGGGGCCCCGGGGCGTTGCCCATTTGGACCCCAGGGGCATGATTGGCAGGATTTATGTAGGTGACCACTTGCCGCTGCTACATGCTAAATATCTAAGCTCTGGGCCCTGTGGTTTAAGAGAGGAAGAGTTTTGAAGCTTTTTTTTCCATTAGTCTATGGGAGCTAAGGGGCCCCAGGGTGTGACCAATTTGGACCCAAGGGGCATGATTGGCAAGATTTATGTAGGTGACCATTTGACATTGTTACAAGTTAAATATCTAAGCTCTGGGCCCAGTGGTTTCAGAGAAGATTTTTGAAGCTTTTTTCCATTATGAGTCTATTGGAGCTAAGAGGATCCAAGGGTGTGGCCCATTTGGATCCCAGGGGTATGATTGGCAGGAATTATGCAGGTGACCACTTGCCGTTGCTACATGCTAAATATTTAAGCTCTGGGCCCTGTGGTTTCAGGGAAGAAGATTTTTGAAGCTTTTTTTCCATTATGAGTCTATGGGAGCAAAGGGGCCCCGGGGCGTGGCCCATTTGGAACCCAGGGGCATGATTGGAAGTATTTATGTAGGTGACCACATGCCGTTGTTACATGCTAAATATCTAAGCTCTGTGCCCTGTGGTTTCAGAGAAGAAGACTTTTGAAGCTTTTTTTTTCCATTATGAGTCTATGGGAGCTAAGGGGCCCCGGGGCGTGGTCTATTTGGACCCCAGGGGCATGATTGGCAGGATTTATGTAGGTTACCACTTGCCTTAGTTTCATGCTAAATATCTGAGCTCTGGGCTCTGTGGTTTGAGAGAAGAAGCTTTTTTCTATTATGAGTCTATAGGAGCTAAGGGGCCCCGGGGCGTAGCCCGTTTGGACCCTAGGGGCACGATTGGCAGGAATTATGTAGGTGACCACTTGCTGTTACCACATGCTAAATATCTAAGCTCTGGGCCCTGTGGTTTCAGAGAAGAAGATTTTTGAAGCTTTTTTCCATTATGAGTCTATGGGAGCGAAGGGGCCCCAGGGCGTAGCCCATTTGGAACCCAGGGGCATGATTGGCAGGAATTATGTAGGTGACCACTTGCCGTTGCTACATGCTATATATCTAAGCTCTGGGCCCTGTGGTTTCAGAGAAGAAGATTTTTGAAGCTTTTTTCCATAATGAGTCTATGGGAGCGAAGGGGCCCCGGGGCGTGGCCCATTTGGAACCCAGGGGCATGATTGGCAGGAATTATGTAGGTGACCACTTACCGTTGCTACATGCTAAATGTCTAAGCTCTGGGACCTGTGGTTTCAGAGAAGAAGATTTTTTAAATTTTTCCAATTATGAGTCTATGGGAGCGAAGGGGCCCCGGGGCGTGGCCCATTTGGAACCCAGGGGCATGATTGGCAGGAATTATGTAGGTGACCACTTACCGCTGCTACATGCTAAATATCTAAGCTCTGGGCCCTGTGATTTCAGAGAAGAAGATTTTTAAAATTTTTCCCATTATAAGTCTATGGGAGCTATATGTTGCCATGGCAACCAGAATTCCAATCGGATCAGCCCGAAAACGTTATGCAGCTTTTCCCCCTACCTGATGATGCTTCACATGAAATTTAATCGAGATTGGCCATGGGGTATTAGAGATATACTTATTTGAAATTGTTTACGGACGCACAGACGGATGGATGCACGTTCTTGCAAAATGGGTTTATGTGGCTTCTTTTAGGTACAGAAGGGTTTTGTGTGGCAAAATGGGTTTGTGTGGCTAGCCTCACAAACCCATTTTTCTGTTAGTACAGAGGGGTTCAGGGGGACTAGAAAAATCAAATAAAAAAAACCCCATAAATTTATGTCCATCACCTTGGACATCCTTGGACATGGATGTCCAGGATTATGAGGCTAAACTTTGAGATTATGGGGCTGAGCCACATAAATTTAACTGGCTGTCCTGGGGCTGAATGCTGCAGTAGGAAAAAGTCCCTCTATGTGAGGAGCTAGACCCATAAGATGTATCAGTGCACTATAAAGAAAGTTCTGTTCTACCTTTAGAGGGCTAGATATCACAACCTCTGGTAGCCACATAAGTTTAGACAAAGACGGTTTCGTACAGACAGCCTTTATGTGGCTGATGTCCAAAGTTTGTGTGGCTAGCCACATTAGATGTACAGATTTGTGTGTCTTATAGCCACATAAACCGTTAGCCACATAAAAATTTTAGCCCCATAAAATATGGACAGGTGCAGCCACACAAACCCAAAATGTGGGTCCGTCCAGATGCACGACGGACAAAATGTGATCACAAAAGCTCACCTTGTCACTACGTGACAGGTGAGCTAAAAACGAACAAGAGGGCCCAATGGCCCTATATCGCTCACCTGTGTACCAGAAAATCATTGGTGTATGAGACCACTTGACATTGCTACATACTAAATATCAAAGCTCAGGAAAAGCGGTGTCCATGCTTATAAACCCTATTGGTTTCATTGGACGACAGGGCTTGAGATGTAATTTAGCCTCAATGTCGAGTAAAAGTCCCACACAATTGTAAGAGGCATCTCCAAAATGACCTATACAGTGTTGACGGGGATGTAAAACCTCAAATCAAACAAAATCTGTGCCTTATGGTTTTGGAGAAGAAGATTTTTTGAAGTTTTTTCCAGTATAAGTCTATAGGAGCTAATGAGCCCTGGGGCTTGGCCAATTTTGACCCAAAGGGCATGGTTGGCAGGATTTATGTAGGCGACCATTTTGTGTTGCTATATACTAATAAATATCTAATGTCTGTACTTCATGGTTTCAAAGAAGATGTTTGAAGCTTTTTTTTCATTATAAGTTTGTTGGAGTTAAGGGGCCACAGGATTTGGCCAATTTGGACTCAAGGGGCATGATTGGCAGGATTCATGTAGGCAACCACTTGACATTGCTACAAGCTAAATACCTAAGCTCTGGGACTTATGGTTTCAGAGAAGAAGATTTTTGAAGATTTTTTCCCCATTTTAAGTTGTTTTTTTTTTTGTGTGTGTGTGTTTGTTTTTTTTTTTTTCATTATAAGGGCCCTGTGGTTTCAGAGAAGAAGATTTTTGAAGTTTTTCCAATTGTAAGTCTATGGAAGCTAAAGAGCCCTGGGGTGGCCAATTTGGATCCCAGGGGCATAATTGACAGGATTTATGTAGGTGGCCACCTGACATTGCTACATACTAAAAATCTTAACTCTGGGCCTTATGGTTTCATAGAAGAAGATTTTTTAAGTTTTTTTCCATTATAAGTCTATTGGAGCTGATGAGCTCGGGCGTGGCCAATTTTAACCCAAGGGGCAGGGTTAGCAGGATTTATGTAGCTGGCTATTTTATGTTGCTAGATACTAAATATCTAAGTTCTGTGCTTCACAGTTTCTAAGAAGAAGATTTTTGAAGCTTTTTTCCATTATGAGTCTATGGGAACTAAGGGGCCCTGGGGCTTGGCCCATTTGGACCCCAGGGGCATGACTATCAGGAAATATGTAGATGACCACTTGCCGTTGCTACATGCTAAATATCTAAGCTCTGGGCCCTGTGGTTTCAGAGAAGAAGATTTTTTAAGCTTTTTTTCCATTATGAGTCTATGGGAGCTAATGGGGTCCCTGGGTGTGGCCCATTTGGACCACAGGGGCATGATTGGCAGGATTTATGTAGGTGACCACTTGTCATTGCCACATGCTATATATGAGCTCTGGGCCCTGTGGTTTCAGAGAAGAAGATTTTTTGAAGCTTGCTTCCAATATGAGTCTATGGGAGCTAAGTGGCCCCAGGGCGTGGCCCATTTGGACCCCAGGGGCATGATTGGCAGAAGTAATGTAGGTGACTACTTGCCATTGCTACATGCTAAATATCTAAGCTCTGGGCCCTGTGGTTTCAGAGAAGAAGATTTTTGAAGCTTTTTTCCAATATGAGTCTATAGGAGCTAAGGGGCCCGGGGCGTAGCCCGTTTGTAACCCATGGGTATGATTGGCAGGAATAACGTAGGCGACCACTTGCCATTGCTACATGCTAAATATCTAAGCTCTGGGCCTTGTGGTTTCAGAGAAGAAGATATTTTAAGCTTTTTTCCATTATGAGTCTATGGGAGCAAAGGGGCCCCGGGGCGTGGCCCATTTAGAACCCAGGGGCATGATTGGCAGGAATTATGTAGGTGACCAACTGCCGTTGCTACATGCTAAATGTCTAAGCTCTGGGCCCTGTGGTTTCAGAGAAGAAGATTTTTGAAGCTTTTTTTTTCCATTATGAGTCTATAGGAGCTAAGGGGCCCAGGGGCGTGGCCGGTTTGGACCCAAGGGGCATGATTGGCAGGAATTATGTAGGCGACCACTTGCCATTGCTACATGTTAAATATCTAAGCTCTGAGCCCTGTGGTTTCAGAAAAGAAGATTTTTGAAGCTTTTTTCCATTATGAGTCTATGGGAGTAAAGGGGCCCCGGGGCGTGACCCATTTGGACCCCAGGGGCATGATTGGCAGGAATTATGTAGGTGACCAATTGCCATTGCTACATGCTAAATATCTAAGCTCTGGGCCCTGTGGTTTCAGAGAAGAAGATTTTTGAAGCTTTTTTTCCATTATGAGTCTATGGGAGCGAAGGGGCCCCGGGGCATGGTCAATTTGGACCCAAGGGGCATGATTGGCAGGAATTATGTAGGTGACCACTTGCCGATGCTACATGCTAAATACCTAAGCTCTGGATCCTGTGGTTTCAGAGAAGAAGTTTTTTGAAGCTTTTTTTCCACTAGGAGTCTATGAGAGCAAAGGGGCCCGGGGGCGTGGCCCATTTGGAACCCAGGGGCATGATCGGCAAGAATTATGTAGGTGACCACTTGCCGTTGCTACATGCTAAATATCTAAGCTCTGTGCTCTGTGGTTTCAGAGAAGAAGATTTTTGAAGCTTTTTTTTTCCATTATGAGTCTATAGGAGTTAAGGGGCCCCGGGGTGTGGCCAATTTGGACCCCAGGGACATGATTGGCAGGATTTATGTAGGTGACCACTTGACATTGTTACAAGCTAAATATCTAAGCTCTGGGCCCAGTAGTTTCAGAGAAGAAGATATTTTAATTTTTTCCCATTGCAAGTCTATGGGAGCTATTTGTTGCCATGGCAACCAGAATTCCAATCTGATCTGCCCTAAAACCTTATGCAGCCTTTCCCCCTACCTTATGATGCTTCTCATGAAATTTGATCAAGACTGCCCATGGGGTATTAGAGATATACTTATTTGAAATTGTTTATGGACGGACGGACGGACGGACGCACGCGCGCACACACGACGGACAAAAAGTGATCACAAAAGCTCACCTTGTCACTACGTGACAGGTGAGCTAAAAATAGGCCTGACACCCCTTATATGATAAATCAACTTGTCCAACATATAGCAATGGAAGAGTCCACTAGTATACAATGGTTTTAACAAAGCGCTTTCCCATGCAGCATAAACCCTAAAATCTAGCAGTAGAATAGTACATCATTCTGATCAGAGATATGAGTTTTTTTGTTTTTTTCTCTCTCAGATACAAATCCGAATAATCAGGAATGTATGAAATAAACCCTTAGCTTGCTGTTCACGACAACCCCTATCTTTGCAAACAGTGTAGATCCAGATCAGATGGCTTCTAAAGAAGCCATCTGATCTGGATCTACACTGTTTGCCATTCAGTTAATGAATTTGTAGCAATAAATTACATCAAGTAATTTGATTGGTTGATAGACAGAAATGGGTGTGGATTAAATGAATATTCAGCAAGATAAGGGTTAAAGCTGGAGTTTGGCAAGTATGAATAGCCCTAAAAGCAATGATCATCATGAGCAGATGTTATTTTAGCCCTGCTCTTGCTGAATATTCTGTTAAGAAAAATAAGGTTTACCCCTGTAAACCCAAGTTTTACTATATAAAAGTGGATTCAAGGGGGTCAAAATTATATAGGCGTGTTTTCATAATGAGCATTCTAAATTGTTGTCAACTACATGTATTCTAAGTATTGGTGTGCAGGTATTATGGAAGACGTGTGTGTGCATTTGTCATGGAAGACTGCAAATTCTAGCATTCTGAATTGTTGTTGACAATTGTTCTTGAAAAAGTATTGGTGTGCACTTATAGGAGTATGGGCACTCATTATGGCAGAAAGCCGGCCCCCGCCCATTGGGGCTTGAAGAAATATATGGGCTGCATGATGCTTCCACACACGAGCTGAAACCGACCCACACACGAGTACTGGTAAACCGCTTAAGAGGATCTAAGCCTGCCCAGGCAAAGAGGTGTGAGTCAGACCATCCATGCTTATAAACCCTATTGGTTTCAGTGGGCGGCAGGGCTTGTGATGTGATTTCATCTCAATGTCGGGAAAAAGTCCTACAAAATTGGAAGCCAAGTCTCCAAAATGACCTTTACAGTGTTGACGGGGACGTTAAACCTCAAATCAAACAAACAAACAAATGGAAGACTGCAAAATCTTGCACTTTGAGTAAATAGGTGTCAAATATTCTTTTTGAGAAAAAGTATTGGAGAGCACTGATTAGAACATGAGCACTTATTATTGCAAAGTACATTATTCTAAATTGGTGTCAACTATTCTGCTTGACAAATAATTACCAGTAAGCACTTATTAGAACATGAGCACTTATTATTGCAGACAGCAAAGTATATTATTCTAAATTGGTGTCAACTATTCTGCTTGACAGATAGTTACCAGTGTGCACTGATTAGAACATGAGCACTTAATATTGCAGACAGCAAAGTATATTATTCTAAATTGGTGTCAACTATTCTGTTTGACAAATAGTTACCAGTGTGCACTGATTAGAACATGAGCACTTAATATTGCAGATAGCAAAGTATATTATTCTAAATTGGTGTCAACTATTCTGTTTGACAAATAGTTACCAGTGTGCACTGATTAGAACATGAGCACTTAATATTGCAGACAGCAAAGTATATTATTCTAAATTGGTGTCAACTATTCTGTTTGACAAATAGTTACCAGTGTGCATTGATTAGAACATGTAGGCTAATTACAGTCGAACTTCAATGGCTCGAACATCTTTGAGACCTTGAAAATCTGTTCGAGACAGGGGTAGTTCGAGCCACTGAGTGCTTCTGCCAGGAGGCATAACGTGATACTTTTAAACATCCTTTCGCTGTTCTATAATGAAAATGTATGCTGTGTGTACTCATTAGAATCGCCTCATCGAGGCGATTCTAATGAGTACACACAGCATACATTTGCAAAATAAAAGACTAAAATCTCCTTAATTATCCCCACTATTTCTTATGTAGAGGATTTCGCTAGGGGCTCAAGAATAGGTTCGACTCATCCATGGTAAACGAGCCATCGGTGTTCGAGCCATCGAAGTTCTACTGTACAATGAATACAGTATATGCAAAAAAATATATGCACCAAATTCCCCATGCAAGCTACAGACATATCTTACAGGTCCATCTGGGTACTGTTTTCCAGTGGGTATTGTCCATCAGCTTGCATTCTAAGCCCCTTATTTTACAGTGGGGATGATTCCTCAGCCGATGATGAGTTAATGGAGCTAATGTCTCTATGCCATCATCTTCCCCCTCTACAAGTACAGGTGACTCTTGTTATATCAAACTATATCCCTGCAGAAACTTGACTTGAATCAACATTGAAACCAGATGAGGTTGAAAACCTTGTTTCAACGTTGAATCAAGATTGAGTCAGCATAATGTGTATGGCCTGCAGTGTTGTCAACCCTTGTTTCCGCTGAGCCCAGATGTGTCTTAGCTTTCAAACAATGTACATCTAGATCAGATGGCTTCTAAAGAAGCCATCTGATCTGGCTCTTCATTGTTTGTCATTCAGTTTAAACATTTCTTGCAATGATTTGCATCAGAAATCTGATTGGTTGATAATGAGTTGTGGGTGTGACATATTTAAATATGCAGCAGGTCAAGGGTTAATGTCAAACTTAATTTAATCTTTTTTTCTTTTTTTTTTTTTTGGGGGGGGGGGGGGGGGGGGGGGGGAGGTGGTGGGGGGGGGGAGGGAGTGGGTGTGTGGGGGGGGGGGGGGGGGGGGAGTGGTTTGGGGGATGTTAGCTTTAATCAGTACCCACAATCTATGTTTTTGAGGAAGTACCTAGAAAGAAATGTATCCTTGTAATTCTCATTATTCCCTATATAAAGAAGGGTTTACAGCCCAGTGGCCAGTTTTTCAACCCTTAGCTTGCTGAATATTCATTAAAGCCACACCCATTTCTATCTATCAACCAATCAAATTACATGATGTAATTTATTGCAACAAATTCATAAACTGAAGGCCAAACAGTGTAGATCCTGATCAGATGGCTTCTGAAGAAGACATCTGATCTGGATCTACACTGTTTCCAAAGATTGGGGTTGCCGTGAACAGCAAGATAAGGGTTAAAACTAGTTAACAAATCATTAAAACCTTGATCATTTAATAGGGCTAATGCGCTTATATTTTTGCTAAAACAAATGTGAGCGGCTCTCATGTTTTCAACAAGAATAGCATAATATACGATATTGCGCTTGCTAGAATAGTTAACAATTTGCCGACTAATGAGCTTGTTAAGCTAACCATGCTTTGAACAACTGGCCCCTGCTGATAAGAGAAACAAACACAATTTTGTAAGAGTTGCCTCCCCAGAAAAATATCCATACTCCTAAAAAATGATGATAATCTCCAAATACTATGAGTTTTCAGAACAAGCCAGATGACATTTGAACCTCACCATGCTAAACCCCAATAGACCTTTAAAATCCTTAACCCTTCTCTTGCTGAATATTCATTTAAGCCACACCCATTTCTGTCTATCAACCAATCAAATTAGTTGATGTAATATATTGCTACAAATTCATAAACTGAATGCGAAACAGTGTAGATCCTGATCAGATGGCTTCTTCAGAAGCCATCTGATCTTGATCTACACTGTTTGCAAAGATAGGGGTTGTCGTGAACAGCAAGATAAGGGTAGTTCAGAAGCCATCTGATCTGGATCTACACTGTTTGCAAAGATAGGGGTTGTCGTGAGCAGCAAGATAAGGCTTCTTCAGAAGCCATCTGATCTGGATCTACACTGTTTGCAAAGATAGGGGTTGTCGTGAGCAGCAAGATAAGGCTTCTTCAGAAGCCATCTGATCTGGATCTACACTGTTTGCAAAGATAGGGGTTGTCGTGAACAGCAAGATAAGGGTTCTTCAGAAGCCATCTGATCTGGATCTACACTGTTTGCAAAGATAGGGGTTGTCGTGAACAGCAAGATAAGGGTTCTTCAGAAGCCATCTGATCTGGATCTACACTGTTTGCAAAGATAGGGGTTGTCGTGAACAGCAAGAGAAGGCTTCTTCAGAAGCCATCTGATCTGGATCTACACTGTTTGCAAAGATAGGGGTTGTCGTGAACAGCAAGATAAGGGTTCTTCAGAAGCCATCTGATCTGGATCTACACTGTTTGCAAAGATAGGGGTTGTCGTGAACAGCAAGATAAGGGTTCTTCAGAAGCCATCTGATCTGGATCTACACTGTTTGCAAAGATAGGGGTTGTCGTGAACAGCAAGATAAGGCTTCTTCAGAAGCCATCTGATCTGGATCTACACTGTTTGCAAAGATAGGGGTTGTCGTGAACAGCAAGATAAGGCTTCTTCAGAAGCCATCTGATCTGGATCTACACTGTTTGCAAAGATAGGGGTTGTCGTGAGCAGCAAGATAAGGCTTCTTCAGAAGCCATCTGATCTGGATCTACACAGTTTGCAAAGATAGGGGTTGTCGTGAACAGCAAGATAAGGGTTCTTCAGAAGCCATCTGATCTGGATCTACACTGTTTGCAAAGATAGGGGTTGTCAGAAGCCATCTGATCTGGATCTACACTGTTTGCAAAGATAGGGGTTGTCGTGAACAGCAAGATAAGGGTTCTTCAGAAGCCATCTGATCTGGATCTACACTGTTTGCAAAGATAGGGGTTGTCGTGAGCAGCAAGATAAGGCTTCTTCAGAAGCCATCTGATCTGGATCTACACTGTTTGCAAAGATAGGGGTTGTCGTGAACAGCAAGATAAGGGTTCTTCAGAAGCCATCTGATCTGGATCTACACTGTTTGCAAAGATAGGGGTTGTCGTGAACAGCAAGATAAGGCTTCTTCAGAAGCCATCTGATCTGGATCTACACTGTTTGCAAAGATAGGGGTTGTCGTGAACAGCAAGATAAGGCTTCTTCAGAAGCCATCTGATCTGGATCTACACTGTTTGCAAAGATAGGGGTTGTCAGAAGCCATCTGATCTGGATCTACACTGTTTGCAAAGATAGGGGTTGTCATGAACAGCAAGATAAGGCTTCTTCAGAAGCCATCTGATCTGGATCTACACTGTTTGCAAAGATAGGGGTTGTCGTGAGCAGCAAGATAAGGCTTCTTCAGAAGCCATCTGATCTGGATCTACACTGTTTGCAAAGATAGGGGTTGTCGTGAGCAGCAAGATAAGGCTTCTTCAGAAGCCATCTGATCTGGATCTACACTGTTTGCAAAGATAGGGGTTGTCAGAAGCCATCTGATCTGGATCTACACTGTTTGCAAAGATAGGGGTTGTCGTGAACAGCAAGATAAGGCTTCTTCAGAAGCCATCTGATCTGGATCTACACTGTTTGCAAAGATAGGGGTTGTCGTGAACAGCAAGATAAGGCTTCTTCAGAAGCCATCTGATCTGGATCTACACTGTTTGCAAAGATAGGGGTTGTCGTGAACAGCAAGATAAGGGTTCTTCAGAAGCCATCTGATCTGGATCTACACTGTTTGCAAAGATAGGGGTTGTCGTGAACAGCAAGATAAGGCTTCTTCAGAAGCCATCTGATCTGGATCTACACTGTTTGCAAAGATAGGGGTTGTCGTGAACAGCAAGATAAGGCTTCTTCAGAAGCCATCTGATCTGGATCTACACTATTTGCAAAGATAGGGGTTGTCGTGAGCAGCAAGATAAGGCTTCTTCAGAAGCCATCTGATCTGGATCTACACTGTTTGCAAAGATAGGGGTTGTCAGAAGCCATCTGATCTGGATCTACACTGTTTGCAAAGATAGGGGTTGTCATGAACAGCAAGATAAGGCTTCTTCAGAAGCCATCTGATCTGGATCTACACTGTTTGCAAAGATAGGGGTTGTCGTGAGCAGCAAGATAAGGCTTCTTCAGAAGCCATCTGATCTGGATCTACACTGTTTGCAAAGATAGGGGTTGTCAGAAGCCATCTGATCTGGATCTACACTGTTTGCAAAGATAGGGGTTGTCATGAACAGCAAGATAAGGCTTCTTCAGAAGCCATCTGATCTGGATCTACACTGTTTGCAAAGATAGGGGTTGTCGTGAACAGCAGGATAAGGCTTCTTCAGAAGCCATCTGATCTGGATCTACACTGTTTGCAAAGATAGGGGTTGTCGTGAACAGCAAGATAAGGGTTCTTCAGAAGCCATCTGATCTGGATCTACACTGTTTGCAAAGATAGGGGTTGTCGTGAACAGCAAGATAAGGCTTCTTCAGAAGCCATCTGATCTGGATCTACACTGTTTGCAAAGATAGGGGTTGTCGTGAACAGCAAGATAAGGCTTCTTCAGAAGCCATCTGGGGTTGTCATGAACAGCAAGATAAGGCTTTTTCAGAAGCCATCTGATCTGGATCTACACTGTTTGCAAAGATAGGGGTTGTCGTGAACAGCAGGATAAGGCTTCTTCAGAAGCCATCTGATCTGGATCTACACTGTTTGCAAAGATAGGGGTTGTCGTGAACAGCAAGATAAGGGTTCTTCAGAAGCCATCTGATCTGGATCTACACTGTTTGCAAAGATAGGGGTTGTCGTGAACAGCAAGATAAGGCTTCTTCAGAAGCCATCTGATCTGGATCTACACTGTTTGCAAAGATAGGGGTTGTCGTGAACAGCAAGATAAGGCTTCTTCAGAAGCCATCTGATCTGGATCTACACTGTTTGCAAAGATAGGGGTTGTCGTGAGCAGCAAGATAAGGCTTCTTCAGAAGCCATCTGATCTGGATCTACACTGTTTGCAAAGATAGGGGTTGTCAGAAGCCATCTGATCTGGATCTACACTGTTTGCAAAGATAGGGGTTGTCATGAACAGCAAGATAAGGCTTCTTCAGAAGCCATCTGATCTGGATCTACACTGTTTGCAAAGATAGGGGTTGTCGTGAGCAGCAAGATAAGGCTTCTTCAGAAGCCATCTGATCTGGATCTACACTGTTTGCAAAGATAGGGGTTGTCAGAAGCCATCTGATCTGGATCTACACTGTTTGCAAAGATAGGGGTTGTCATGAACAGCAAGATAAGGCTTCTTCAGAAGCCATCTGATCTGGATCTACACTGTTTGCAAAGATAGGGGTTGTCGTGAACAGCAGGATAAGGCTTCTTCAGAAGCCATCTGATCTGGATCTACACTGTTTGCAAAGATAGGGGTTGTCGTGAACAGCAAGATAAGGGTTCTTCAGAAGCCATCTGATCTGGATCTACACTGTTTGCAAAGATAGGGGTTGTCGTGAACAGCAAGATAAGGCTTCTTCAGAAGCCATCTGATCTGGATCTACACTGTTTGCAAAGATAGGGGTTGTCGTGAACAGCAAGATAAGGCTTCTTCAGAAGCCATCTGATCTGGATCTACACTGTTTGCAAAGATAGGGGTTGTCGTGAGCAGCAAGATAAGGCTTCTTCAGAAGCCATCTGATCTGGATCTACACTGTTTGCAAAGATAGGGGTTGTCAGAAGCCATCTGATCTGGATCTACACTGTTTGCAAAGATAGGGGTTGTTGTGAACAGCAAGATAAGGCTTCTTCAGAAGCCATCTGATCTGGATCTACACTGTTTGCAAAGATAGGGGTTGTCGTGAACAGCAGGATAAGGCTTCTTCAGAAGCCATCTGATCTGAATCTACACTGTTTGCAAAGATAGGGGTTGTCGTGAACAGCAAGATAAGGCTTCTTCAGAAGCCATCTGATCTGGATCTACACTGTTTGCAAAGATAGGGGTTGTCGTGAACAGCAAGATAAGGCTTCTTCAGAAGCCATCTGATCTGGATCTACACTATTTCCAAAGATAGGGGTTGTCGTGAACAGCAAGATAAGGCTTCTTCAGAAGCCATCTGATCTGGATCTACACTGTTTGCAAAGATAGGGGTTGTCGTGAGCAGCAAGATAAGGCTTCTTCAGAAGCCATCTGATCTGGATCTACACTGTTTGCAAAGGTAGGGGTTGTCGTGAGCACCAAGATAAGGGTTCTTCAGAAGCTATCTGATCTGGATCTACACTGTTTGCAAAGATAGGGGTTGTCGTGAACTGCAAGATAAGGCTTCTTCAGAAGCCATCTGATCTGGATCTACACTGTTTGCAAAGATAGGGGTTGTCGTGAACAGCAAGATAAGGCTTCTTCAGAAGCCATCTGATCAGGATCTACACTGTTTGCAAAGATAGGGGTTGTCGTGAACAGCAGGATAAGGCTTCTTCAGAAGCCATCTGATCTGAATCTACACTGTTTGCAAAGATAGGGGTTGTCGTGAACAGCAAGATAAGGCTTCTTCAGAAGCCATCTAATCTGGATCTACACTGTTTGCAAAGATAGGGGTTGTCGTGAACAGCAAGATAAGGCTTCTTCAGAAGCCATCTGATCTGGATCTACACTATTTCCAAAGATAGGGGTTGTCGTGAACAGCAAGATAAGGCTTCTTCAGAAGCCATCTGATCTGGATCTACACTGTTTGCAAAGATAGGGGTTGTCGTGAGCAGCAAGATAAGGCTTCTTCAGAAGCCATCTGATCTGGATCTACACTGTTTGCAAAGGTAGGGGTTGTCGTGAGCACCAAGATAAGGGTTCTTCAGAAGCTATCTGATCTGGATCTACACTGTTTGCAAAGATAGGGGTTGTCGTGAACTGCAAGATAAGGCTTCTTCAGAAGCCATCTGATCTGGATCTACACTGTTTGCAAAGATAGGGGTTGTCGTGAACAGCAAGATAAGGCTTCTTCAGAAGCCATCTGATCAGGATCTACACTGTTTGCAAAGATAGGGGTTGTCGTGAACAGCAAGATAAGGCTTCTTCAGAAGCCATCTGGGGTTGTCATGAACAGCAAGATAAGGCTTTTTCAGAAGCCATCTGATCTGGATCTACACTGTTTGCAAAGATAGGGGTTGTCGTGAACAGCAGGATAAGGCTTCTTCAGAAGCCATCTGATCTGGATCTACACTGTTTGCAAAGATAGGGGTTGTCGTGAACAGCAAGATAAGGGTTCTTCAGAAGCCATCTGATCTGGATCTACACTGTTTGCAAAGATAGGGGTTGTCGTGAACAGCAAGATAAGGCTTCTTCAGAAGCCATCTGATCTGGATCTACACTGTTTGCAAAGATAGGGGTTGTCGTGAACAGCAAGATAAGGCTTCTTCAGAAGCCATCTGATCTGGATCTACACTGTTTGCAAAGATAGGGGTTGTCGTGAGCAGCAAGATAAGGCTTCTTCAGAAGCCATCTGATCTGGATCTACACTGTTTGCAAAGATAGGGGTTGTCAGAAGCCATCTGATCTGGATCTACACTGTTTGCAAAGATAGGGGTTGTCATGAACAGCAAGATAAGGCTTCTTCAGAAGCCATCTGATCTGGATCTACACTGTTTGCAAAGATAGGGGTTGTCGTGAGCAGCAAGATAAGGCTTCTTCAGAAGCCATCTGATCTGGATCTACACTGTTTGCAAAGATAGGGGTTGTCAGAAGCCATCTGATCTGGATCTACACTGTTTGCAAAGATAGGGGTTGTCATGAACAGCAAGATAAGGCTTCTTCAGAAGCCATCTGATCTGGATCTACACTGTTTGCAAAGATAGGGGTTGTCGTGAACAGCAGGATAAGGCTTCTTCAGAAGCCATCTGATCTGGATCTACACTGTTTGCAAAGATAGGGGTTGTCGTGAACAGCAAGATAAGGGTTCTTCAGAAGCCATCTGATCTGGATCTACACTGTTTGCAAAGATAGGGGTTGTCGTGAACAGCAAGATAAGGCTTCTTCAGAAGCCATCTGATCTGGATCTACACTGTTTGCAAAGATAGGGGTTGTCGTGAACAGCAAGATAAGGCTTCTTCAGAAGCCATCTGATCTGGATCTACACTGTTTGCAAAGATAGGGGTTGTCGTGAGCAGCAAGATAAGGCTTCTTCAGAAGCCATCTGATCTGGATCTACACTGTTTGCAAAGATAGGGGTTGTCAGAAGCCATCTGATCTGGATCTACACTGTTTGCAAAGATAGGGGTTGTTGTGAACAGCAAGATAAGGCTTCTTCAGAAGCCATCTGATCTGGATCTACACTGTTTGCAAAGATAGGGGTTGTCGTGAACAGCAGGATAAGGCTTCTTCAGAAGCCATCTGATCTGAATCTACACTGTTTGCAAAGATAGGGGTTGTCGTGAACAGCAAGATAAGGCTTCTTCAGAAGCCATCTGATCTGGATCTACACTGTTTGCAAAGATAGGGGTTGTCGTGAACAGCAAGATAAGGCTTCTTCAGAAGCCATCTGATCTGGATCTACACTATTTCCAAAGATAGGGGTTGTCGTGAACAGCAAGATAAGGCTTCTTCAGAAGCCATCTGATCTGGATCTACACTGTTTGCAAAGATAGGGGTTGTCGTGAGCACCAAGATAAGGGTTCTTCAGAAGCTATCTGATCTGGATCTACACTGTTTGCAAAGATAGGGGTTGTCGTGAACTGCAAGATAAGGCTTCTTCAGAAGCCATCTGATCTGGATCTACACTGTTTGCAAAGATAGGGGTTGTCGTGAACAGCAAGATAAGGCTTCTTCAGAAGCCATCTGATCAGGATCTACACTGTTTGCAAAGATAGGGGTTGTCGTGAACAGCAAGATAAGGGTTCTTCAGAAGTCATCTGATCTGGATCTACACTGTGAACAGCAAGATAAGGGTTAATTAACATTCGGACACCTTTAGGACTTGCCGTAATTCTAAAAAATATTTAACAAATTTGTTTCCATTTCAGCCAGGCAGCCGAAAGCCAAATGGTGCAGATGGAATGGTAACAGTGTAGACCCTGATCAGACTGCTTCTTCAGGAGCAGTCTGATCTGGCTCTGCACTGTTTACACAGATCTATCATTATGGTATCCCAAGTTACTAACCACAGAAGCTTCCCATCTCACATTGTCCATGTGACTAACGATGACCATGTACAAAATCTAGGTAAGGGTTATTTATAGCAGTACTATTCTCCCCGTGACGTCAGGGTATGGTTATCTGTAAAATCTGGGCTCGTGTACTGGGAGATTGGCAAACAGTGTAGATCCAGATTAGATGCCAAAGAACGCTGAATCTGATCAGGTCAACACTGTTTGCTGAAAGTAAGGATATTTAAAGGGCCCTTCATCATAGTGTGGGAGATATTTTCTAGTCCTCTGGGATCATAGATTTCACTGCAGGATTCAGGAAATAATTGAGGGTCACTGATGAGGCCTAATTGGCCGAAACCAGCAAGTCTGGCCCAGAAAAATCTACACCCCTTAGTTTTCAGTTCTCTGCTGTAGTCCTTGCTTCCCAAGGATTACTCCTTTTTCAGGATTACTCCTTTTTCAGGATTACTCCTTTTTCAGGATTACTCCTTTTTCAGAACAGTGACCCAAATAGCCCAATTCTCATTGACCCATTTCAGACTGGAAACCCCTAAAGGGGTACCCTGCCAAACAGTGCAGGCCCAGATCAGACGCCGCAAAACGCGGCGTCTGATCAGGGCCTCCACTGTTTGCTAAAAGTTCAGTCATTTTCCAAATAAATTTGGATGAAAACACAACCTAACACCCCTAAATTTTTAAATGGACTCCTGCGATATTTAAGGATGAAGATTCCATTTGGTACTAAAAGGGTTAAGGACCATCTTCCCCGCCTATACTGACAAAGATAATCCACCCATCAGTGCTTTGATTTGAGAACAGTACAGATCCTTATCAGCTAACTTCTTGATGTTTGTTTGTTTGATTTGAGGTTCAACACCCGTCAACACTGTAAAGGTCATTTTGGAGACGTTGCTTCCAATTTTGTGGGACTTTTACCCGACATAGAGATGAAATGACATCTCAAGTCCTGTCGCCCAATGAAACCAATAGGGTTTATTAGCATGGACGGTCCCCCTCGCACCGCGGTTCCTGGACAGGCTTAGATCCTCTAAGCTGTTTACCAGTACTAGTGTGTGGGCCGGATTCGGCTCTGTGTGGAAGCATCATGCAGCTCATATATTTCTTCAACCCCCTATGGGCGGGTGCCGCGCTAACTATTTGAGCAATCTGATTCGGATCTATACTGTTTTCTATTCCGCTTCTTAATCTATGCTAAAATTGAAATCATTCAATTCAAATTTCCGAAAATTGGGTAGTGGGGAATTTTTGAAACAGAACAGAGCATGGTGTGGTTTACATGGCTGAGATCTCCCAACATTCAAACAGATTACAATATTGAAGCATATTGAAATACAGTGGAATTCCACTATCGGTTGGTTGATTTGAGGTTTACATGGCTGAGATCTCCCAACATTCAAACAGATAACAATATTGAAGCATATTGAAATACAGTGGAATTCCGTTATCGGTTGGTTGATTTGAGGTTTACATGGCTGAGATCTCCCAACATTCAAACAGATTACAATATTGAAGCATATTGAAATACAGTGGAATTCCGTTATCGGTTGGTTGATTTGAGGTTTAACATGGCTGAGATCTCCCAACATTCAAACAGATTACAATATTGAAGCATATTGAAATACAGTAGAATTACGCTATCGATTGGTTGATTTGAGGTTTATTTGTTTGTTTGATTTGAGGTTTAAGGTCCCCATCAACACTGTAAAGGTAATTTTGGAGACGTTGCTTCCAATTTTGTGGGACTTTTACCCGACATTGAGATGAAATGACCATCTCAAGCCCTGTCGCCCAATGAAACCAATAGGGTTTATTAGCATGGACTGTCCGCCTCGCACCGCAGTTCCTGGACAGGCTTAGATCCTCTAAGCGGTTTACCAGTACTAGTGTGCGGGCTGGATTTACCTCTGCGTGGAAGCATAACGAAGCCCATATATTTCTTCAAGCCCCTACGGGCGGGGGACCGATTTGAGGTTTAATGTCCGATTATTAAGACCACCTAAAATTAAGACCAATTCTGCTTTTAAAAGCTTATTTAGTTGGTTGCAGTTATTCTTTCTTTGTGTTTTCTGCATACAGTGTCCTATGGTCAGAGACCACCTTTTGAACAGTCCAAAAGAGGGTCTTAATACAGGAATTTTACTGTTTTCAGCGTGGTGAGGGGTGAATAATTATAGTACTCATGATACAAGATTTCTATTGCAAAGTTCAACCCCCGCCCATCGGGGCTGAAGAAATAGATGGGCTGCATGATGCTTCCACGCAGAGCTGAAATCCGACCACACACGAGTACTGGTAAACCGCTTAGAGGACCTAAGCCTGCCCAGGCAAGGCGCCGCGAGTCGGACCATCCATGCTTATAAACCCTATTGGTTTCATTGGGTGACAGGGCTTGAGATGTCATTTCATCTCAATGTCGGGTAAAAGTCCAACAAAATTGGAAGCAATGTCTCCAAAATGACCTATACAGTGTTTACGGGGATGTTAAACCTCAAATCAAACAAAAACTATTGCAAAGCTCTTTGACATTGTGAATCAAGAAGCAAACATGCAGTGAAACGTTTACATATTTGGCTACTGAAGACACACACACATATAGAAGACACACACACACACATATATACAAAAGCTTCAGCACTAGTCCACGTGCACGCAGGCAACACACATTTGTGTACACACTGAGCAGTATTTTCAGTTTTGGTCATTTTGAACACAAGAACAATTTTGACTGACATTTCTGTCAATATACTATAATTTCATTATTATTCATGAGAACTTCTGAACCTTTCCACTCTCTAGGTTAATTCTGGACAACAAATTGATGATATTTTTATTATTTTTCCATGAAATAATTTCATGCAAATGCAGCCATTGTTTTCCATCAAAACTGGTTTTCACATTTCATGCAAATGATCTCCAGTGTTTTCCATGAAAACAGGTTTTGACATTTCATGCAAATTGTCTATAAAAGGGCAATTTATTTCCAAAGCATACTGCCTTTGAAACAAGTGTAAGCTTTTTTCAACTCATTCCTAAGCTCTTTCATATGACCAAAACTGAGTAACACAAGTGAGCAAAAATTTTCTAATTCCCTTACATGTCCACAAAGGGGCCACTTTCCAGTGGTTGTCCCTCATCAGGTGGCACTCATGGTACCTGACCTTACAAAGCGGGTGGTTCATGCTCCCTCCTTTATTCACAATGTCTAGAGACGGTCGTTTCTTCGAAAGTAAAGAGGAGATTTTTCCTGAGAGACAAGGAAAAAGAAGAAAGACAAGAATGAGACGTCACGCTAACACATCTGTGAAATGAATACCCATGTAAACCCCACTTTATAGAGTCAAAAGTCAAAACTGGGGCTTACGCGGCTTTTCATTTTTTTTCTTTTTTCTTCTCCAAGACATAGATTTTGGTACTCTTTAGAACAGCCTTAACGAGCACCCATAATCCATGTTTGGGGTGAACATCACAAAAACATGCCTATATATTTTTGATCCCCTTGAACCCCACTTTTATATTGTAAAACTGGGGTTTACAGCGGAAAGCCTTATTTTTCTTACCTCTGCTCTAAATTAAAGATTGTGGGTACTCGTTAGAACCGCCTCAATGAGGTGGCTCTAACAAGTACCCATAATCTATATTTTGAGCAGAAATAAGAAAAATATTACAAGTTTTCATCTTAATATTTTCTCTTTTGTGTCTTTAAAATTTACTATGTATTTGTATAGGCTTGCAGACAATATAAACTCCTCATAAAAAATAACCTTTTCGGAGATAAGAAAGAAAACACTGTTTCGAAGATATGAGAGAAAGCACTATGTCACAGGAATGGTTTATCAAAATAATACAACCCAACCTCACTATAACACTGTTATTACTGTTATTATTTACCGGGTTTTGACTTAGAGTGCTTAAAGGCATTTATTCTTGATTATTGTGGACTATCATTTCAATACATAATATTATGTAGCCCTCAATGCTGACTGAAGAGAAGTCCTCTGTCTGCAACAGGTAAGGTGCCTCCTTGGGGAAAATCAATAATTGACTAACTGTTAACAAGAGTGTACCTTATTGATTTCCCCTTTAGTGCCTCAGTCAGGAGATTCAACAGGAGCTACTAATCACCCTATTAAAGGCTGCGTTTGATCTGATATGTACAGTATATTGAAGGGGGGGGGGGGGGGGGGGGGGGGGGGGGGGGCAATAAAACAATTACGAACACACTGTGTCCTACTGTCTAAGAATAAATGCCTTTAAAGCTGCATGTCCAAAATGTTTAGATTATATAATTAATGGTAATTTTTCTGTATAATCTACACTTTTTTGTTTGGATATAAGACAGCTGTTTAATGGGGAATGGGAACACCAGGCAGAATTTTCCCCGCCATTTTTCAAAGGGAGACAACTTTTGGAACTTCCTGTTTGGGTTTCTATAAGCCCAGTCCCACTGAAAAAGGGGTCTACTCTTAAAGGTAAGAATTTGCTCCTGAGGAGCAAATTCTTTCCTTTAAGAGTTGACCCCTATTGGCATGGGAGACAAAACGAATTTTGCAGGAGTTGCCTCCCTTAAAGTTGTATCCCCTTAACTAACATGGATTCTGTTTTGGACCCCAACAAAAGTGTTACAAAGAGGTTCAGGTGTATAACAATAACCCTCTCACCCCTGAATTTCTGAAGCAAACCATCACATTTACAAGTCTGTGTAATGAACGCCCCTCTTCACCCCCCTTTATTTTGAGAACTGATTGATTGATTGTTTTGGTTTTAACGATACTTCAACCCTTGTGGGTCATTTTGTGTCGTTTCCTAGAGAAAGGGAGAAAAGAGATAGAAGAGACAGTAGAGGAGATAGAAGAGACAGTAGAGGAGATAGAAGAGACAGTAGAGAAGATAGAAGAGACAGTAGAGGAGATAGAAGAGACAGTAGAGGAGAGGAGATAGAAGAGACAGTAGAGGAGATAGAAGAGACAGTAGAGGAGATAGAAGAGACAGTAGAGGAGATAGAAGAGACAGTAGAGGAGATGGAAGAGACAGTAGAGGAGATAGAAGAGACAGTAGAGGAGATGGAAGAGACAGTAGAGGAGATGGAAGAGACAGTAGAGGAGATAGAAGAGACAGTAGAGGAGATAGAAGAGACAGTAGAGGAGATAGAAGAGACAGTAGAGGAGATAGAAGAGACAGTAGAGGAGATTGAAGAGACAGAAGAGGAGATAGAAGAGACAGTAGAGGAGATAGAAGAGACAGTAGAGGAGATAGAAGATACATTACAGGAGATAGAGATGAAAAGACAGTACAGGAGATAGAAGAGACAGTAGAGGCGATAGAGGACACAGTAGAGGAGATAGAAGAGACAGTAGAGGAGATAGAAGAGACAGTAGAGGAGACAGAAGAGACAGTAGAGGAGATAGAAGAGACAGTAGAGGAGATAGAAGAGACCGTAGAGGAGATGGAAGAGACAGTAGAGGAGATAGAAGATACAGTAGAGGAGATAGAAGAGGCAGTAGAGGAGATAGAAGATACAGTACAGGAGATAGAGATGAAAAGACAGTACAGGAGATAGAAGAGACAGTAGAGGCGATAGAGGACACAGTAGAGGAGATAGAAGAGACAGTAGAGGAGATAGAAGAGACAGTAGAGGAGACAGAAGAGACAGTAGAGGAGATAGAAGAGACAGTAGAGGAGATAGAAGAGACCGTAGAGGAGATGGAAGAGACAGTAGAGGAGATAGAAGATACAGTAGAGGAGATAGAAGAGACAGTAGAGGAGATAGAAGAGACAGTAGAGGAGATAGAAGATACAGTAGAGGAGATAGAAGAGACAGTAGAGGAGATAGAAGATACAGTAGAGGAGATTGAAGAGACAGTAGAGGAGATAGAAGAGACAGTAGAGGAGATAGAAGAGACAGTAGAGGAGATAGAAGAGACAGTATAGGAGATAGAAGAGACAGTAGAGGAGATAGAAGAGACAGTAGAGGAGATTGAAGAGACAGAAGAGGAGATAGAAGAGACAGTAGAGGAGATAGAAGAGACAGTAGAGGAGATGGAAGAGACAGTAGAGGAGATGGAAGAGACAGTAGAGGAGATGGAAGAGACAGTAGAGGAGATAGAAGAGACAGTAGAGGAGATAGAAGAGACAGTAGAGGAGATAGAAGAGACAGTAGAGGAGATAGAAGAGACAGTAGAGGAGATAGAAGAGACAGTAGAGGAGATAGAAGATACAGTAGAGGAGATGGAAGAGACAGTAGAGGAGATAGAAGAGACAGTAGAGGAGATTGAAGAGACAGTAGAGGAGATAGAAGAGACAGTAGAGGAGATAGAAGAGACAGTAGAGGAGATAGAAGAGACAGTGGAGGAGATAGAAGAGACAGTAGAGGAGATAGAAGATACAGTAGAGAAGATAGAAGAGACCGTAGAGGAGATGGAAGAGACAGTAGAGGAGATAGAAGAGACAGTAGAGGAGATAGAAGAGACAGTAGAGGAGATAGAAGAGGCAGTAGAGGAGATGAAAGTGAAGGACAGAAGAGAAAGAGTATTTGTTTGATTTGAGGTTTAACGTCCCCGTCAACACTGTAAAGGTCATTTTGGAGACATTGCTTCCAATTTTGTGGGACTTTTACCCGACATATGAAATGACATCTCAAGCCCTGTCGCCCAATGAAACCAATAGGGTTTATTAGCATGGACGGTCTGCCTCGCACCGCGGTTCCTGGACAGGCTTAGATACCAGTACTAGTGTGCGGGTCGGTTTCAGCTCTGCGTGGAAACATCATGCAGCCCATATATTTCTTCAAGCCCCTGTGGGAGAAAGAGTAAAATGAATGGAAGTGTAGAGACAGATTAAGTAATAATGCCCCCCCCCCCTCTACCCCTACCTGCTGCTAAGACAGCAGGCTTTACCTAAATGCAACCCAGTGACACAAAATACATGTTACCTTTGCCTCATCCAACCACCCCACTTTATTTTTAGAAAAATGAGGTTTAGAGGGGTATACATTATTTTTCTTATTTCTGTTCCTAGACATATGTTGTGGGTACTCGTTAGAACCGTCTCATTGAGGCAGTTCTAACGAATACGCACAACCTATATTTGGAGTATAAATAAGAAAAATATCACAAATTTTCATCAGAAAAATAACCGTTTTGGGAATATGAAAGATTGTGCTATATCAACATGTGTGTTACAGTAATGCACTTTGAATTAGGTATCAACATGTGTGTTTTCGTAATGCACTTTGAATTAGGTATCAACATGTGTGTTTTTCGTAATGCACTTTGAATTAGGTATCAACATGTGTGTTTTTCGTAATGCACTTTGAATTAGGTATCAACATGTGTGTTTTTCGTAATGCACTTTGAATTAGGTATCAACATGTGTGTTTTCATAATGCACTTTGAATTAGGTATCAACATGTGTGTTTTCGTAATGCACTTTGAATTAGGTATCAACATGTGTGTTTTCGTAATGCACTTTGAATTAGGTATCAACATGTGTGTTTTCGTAATGCACTTTGAATTAGGTATCAACATGTGTGTTTTCGTAATGCACTTTGAATTAGGTATCAACATGTGTGTTTTCGTAATGCACTTTGAATTAGGGCACCAGTGTTTCATTAACCCTTCAGATGCCGATCACAACAATTGTCATCTGCTCTGTTGTCGGGCGGTTATTTTAATAAAGCATGTTGCAAACAGTGTGGACCCAGATCAGACTGCTCCTACAGGAGACATTGTCTACAATGACAGTAGTGATGAAATCTATATCAGCTATGGATGGAACAACAACACTATAGATTGTTTCAAGTTGTCTTAAACAAGACAACAGAGCTATCCAAGATATGCTCCACACAAAATAATAATAACAGATGAAACATACCGTGTGCTGTACAGAAAATAACTGAGTTGGGTCATGGGAAAATTATACGTAATGCGTATGCAAACAGTGAAGGTTCAGGCGAGACTGTGCATATGCGCTGTCTCGCCAGAACCTTCACTGTTCACAGACATAATAAATCAATCCCTAGGAACATTCAAACAAGGAGCAAATGATTTAAAATTATCATGTTTATGCGAATAATCGCTGTTTGAAGCTGTGAAAATTATCTTGTCTGAAACCAGAAGGCCAAGGTCTTTGATATTTGGTATGAGTGAGTGAGTGTTTTGAGTTTTACGTCCCACCAACAGCTAAGGTCATATGGAGACAGGACCTCGGTTTAAAGACTCATCCGAAAGTCTGGAGAAGCCCGGGATTGATATTTGGTATGAAACTTCGTCTTGTGGATTTCTACCAAGATTGTTCAAATTATAGCCCTGGGGCCAAAAATGACTGTGCCCCGGGGCCCATAGGTTTTATATAGACTTATATAAAGAAAATCTTTGAAAAACTTCTTGTCTGAAACCAGAAGGCTCCGGTCTTTGATATTTGGTATGAAGCTTCACCTTTTAGACCTCCCTCAATATTATGCAAATTATAGCCATGTGGCCAATAATGCCCACCCCCCCACCACCATGCCCACTTGTTACACTATGGATCAGGGTCCACACTGTCTGCCTGCATGGTAAAATATTTTACTAAGCTCTGCATGCTGGGTAGTTTTTTCAGCAGTCGACATTTACTGAGACAATTTATATGAGTGGTAAAATCCAGTTTTGTGGGAAAAATAAGAAAAATATCAACAATTTGTCATCTGCTGAATTAGCCAAGAGAGTGTTAAATTCTTACTTCGTTTGCAAGAAAGATACAGCACACAACATACAACATAAACATATGACTTTCTAGAAGCCTCCGTGATGTAGTGGCTACGCTACTCGCCTTGTAAACCAGGGGTCACAGGATCAATCCTGGGCTTCTCCAGACTTTCGGATGAGTCTTTAAACCGTGGTCCAGTCTCTGTATGACCTAAGTTGTTGGTGAGACGTAAAACTCAAACACTCACTCACTCATACGACTTTCACATTTTTTTTCATCTTACGGGTTAAACAGTCAGTTAATCAATATTACTAACAGTAAAATCCAAAAGCATCCAAATAAGTGTGTATAAAGTAAGTTTGCCAATATGGAGTCAGATCAACATGATTGTTCCTAATTGCAAATTTCTTATCTTCAATCATTATTTAAGGCAAATGTACTACTAATTTTGCAGAAAAAAAATCCATTACGAAAACAGGCCTATACAAATACATTGTAAACTTTACTGCCAAAAAAACTAAAAGTTTAAGATGAAAAATTTTGATATTTTTCATATTTCTGCTAAAAATATAGATTGTTGGTACTCTAACGAGTACCCGCAATCTATATTTTGGAGCAGACATAAGAAAAATAAGGTTTACCCCTGTAAACCCCAGTTTTACTGTATAAAAGTGGGGTTCAAGGGGGTCAAAATTATATAGGCATGTTTTCGTGAAGAGCAGCTTCTGCAGATGTACTTTTTCAGCAACATGATTAGCATATTTCCCATACTCAACGAACAAAGTTTTAATGATACATTTCGGTTTTGATCAATTGGACTTTGCCTGGTTGTACATACCTGGAAACTTATCAAAGTGGCTTCTCCATGACCGTTCCTCATTGCACATTTCTTATAATTTACTGTTTAAAGGTATTGTTAAAACTTTTATCATTATTTAACCCTTTTTGTACCAAATGGAATAGTCCTCCTGGTATACTACTCAAAGTTTGATAGGGATCACTTTTTATGTACCAAATTTTGCACAGAAAATTTATAAGTTCTTGACAGAATTTGTACTCGGTATATTGATAAATATCTTAAGCAGAAACTCGTGTGCAGTTCAGTACTCATAAAAGTGTACAGTTCTCACAATTCGCAAATGAATTCATGCACCCCCAAAATCTTGCGTAGCACTGCTTTCCAACAGACCAATCGAACTTGTCAGTGTTCCTTTACCAAGCGTAAAAAGGACTTCATTTGATTTGTGAAACACTAAAATGCCTAGGGGGACAATTAAGAAACCGTCTGAGCCCCGAAGAAATGAATCGTTGCGTCGGAATGTTGGAATCTTGCGTCTCTCAACGTTGTGTTGCTGGGATTCTGAATGTGTCTCAGAGCGTGGTTTCACGAATGTGGAGTCGGCATCTTACCCATGGAAATCCTTTACACAGCCGCGGCGGGGTCGAGAAAGGGCTACAACTCAACGTCAGGGCCGTTTCTTGTTGATTCAGTCTCGACGTCAACGGTTCCTGAACGCTACACGTTTGCATAACGAGCTTATGAACGGAACTGGAGTACGAATTTCTACACAAACTGTCAGAAACGGACTCCACGAGTTAGGACTTAATGCCATGAGGCCTGCTGTATGTGTCCCGTTGACGAGACAGCACGTGCTAGACCGGTTAGACTTTGTCAGAACTCACGTCAGGTGGACGGTTCGTGACTTGACGCCAGTACTGTTTACTGAGGGGTCCAGATTCTGTCTAGACTTCACTTATAAACATCAACTTGTGTGGCGAATGTCTAAACAGCGATTCGATGACTTGAATGTGGCAGAGCATGATCGCTATGGAAAGGGGTCAGTCATGGTTTGGGCTGAGATAAGCGTGAAAGGTAAACCTGACTTGTACGTCGTTGAAAACGGAACGTTAATGGCAGTGAGGTACTGTAATGAGATTCTTGAGGAGTTTGTGAGACCATATGCAGATGCTATCGGCCCGGACTTTATTCTGATGGATGATAATGCCCGTCCCAACCCTGCCAACGTCACTGATTCCTACCTGGAACGTGAGACAATCGTTCGTATGGACTGGCCTGCTTGGTCACCGCACTTAAATCCGATTGAGCATGCGCGGGACACGCTACAGAGTGCTGTTTCAGCCCGACCTGTGCATCCGAGGACTTTACAGGAGCTCAAAGATGCATTGGTTGCTGAATGAAAGCTGATTTCACAAAACCGGATACAGACTCGGATTACGAGCATGTGCAAGCGATGTCGTACTGTAATTGATGCCCTTGTACGCCATACACGTTATTAAGCACGTTTGTCTAAACAAATTTGGAAATTTGTGAAAAATCAGTTGTCCAAATCCCTTCGTGTTACGGCAAATTTTGGGGGTGCCAAGACGTTTGCTGTTTTCACGCTTGAATGCAGTACCAGTTGACAAAATTAATCACTAGGTTTTGTGAAGGATACGTTTTCTTTCATTATGTATCAAATTTGGATTCAGCTGATTAATTCATCCAAAAATTATTTTGCATTAAAAAAGTGATCCCTATCAAACTTTGAGTAGTATATATGGCAGGAGTCCATTTCTGAATTTAGGGGTGACAGGCTGCGTTATCCTTAAAATTTATTCAGATAATAGCTGAACTTTTTGCAAATAGTGTAGGGCCTGATCAGATGCCGCGTTCTGCGGCGTCTGATTTGGGCCTGCACTGTTTGCCAAGGTAACTGTTTAGGGGTTTCCGGCACAAAATATACTACAAATTTTTCAGATAAAAATGGGAGTAGCATTTGCAGAAAACTCTCAATGAACAAAGCTATTAAGTTTTGAACAATTGGAATGTGCATGGTTGTACATACATTACAAGAACACCCCTGTGCGACATCACATCTCAAAACTGGCTACTTTTCTGATGACAATCTGTGATATTTTTTCTAATTTATACTGCAAAATTAGAAAAATATTGTATACCCTTGTAAAGTAGAAGTAAAACAAAGATCAGGAATTGATACAATTAACTTACTCCACCCATAAAAGACACCAAAGGGAAAGAAATACAAACATTAAGCGACCAGACCATAATGGAAACCTAAACAAAGGAAGGCCATAAGGACAGTTACTTTCCCACAAAATGGCCATATGGCCATCCAAAATTAAAAGACACAAGTGATACACACAGTAAGTAACAAACAACAACATAAATAAACCGCCACAGAAGAGCCGCCTTGGAACGGTCAGTGGAAGATTTCCACTGGGGGGCTTAAATCGATTTTACGTGGCCACAATCCTCGCCCTTACTTCTGTCGCGATTTAGACAAATAATTTGTTCAGTCCGCATGAAGGCCTCCTAACTCATCAGTGCAACATCTCCGTGAACACAAAAATCAAAGAACCACAGAGGTGAGACAACGGTGAGGACTCGACAGCAAGAAACCACTGAAATGCTGGAGCAAAAGAAAACCAACAGTTAGACTCCGATGAGCCCGACCAGAGACAAACTCCAGTTTACTCTAAATAAAGTATGGTTTATGGGGGTGTTCATTTCATGGACTTGTTCACCTGATGAAATATACCACTAATTTCGCAGTGTGGGTGTGTGAATTCAGATTTAACGTCGCTTTCAACAATTTTTCAGTCATATCACGACGGTGTTTGGTTGCGACAGGGAGCTCAATGCTCACTTTTATAGTGCTACCTCACTGAAGTATCATGTCCCAGACACATTACATGATACCACACCCAGTCACATTATCCTGACACTGGGTCAACCAGTCCTAGCTCTACCCTGTAAATCTGAGTGCCAAGCGAGGAGCAGCTAGTACCATTGTTAACGACTTTGGTATGTCGCGGTTTAGTTATGTCGCGGCCCGGGATCGAACCCTTGACCTCCCGTTCCCCGGAGCGGACACTCTACCAACTGAGCTATCGGGGCCAGTACTAATTTTGCAGAAAAAATGGGAGGTTTTGCACATACATTGTACTCTCAATGGACAAAGCTTTAACGATACATTTAAGCATTGAACGATTGGTCTGTGCCTGGTTGTAAATTAAATCTAATCATAGTGGCCTCTCCTATAAGCAAGCAACCAGTTTAACTCTTATCATGCTGTTCACAAAAACCCCTATCTTTGGAAACAGTGTAGATCCAGATCCCGGGCTTCCGTTAGGTCCACATACGGCGTATTTTACGTCCTGAAATCGCTTCCGGACGCCCAAATTAAACATCAAACCCTATCTTTGGAAACAGTGAAGAAGCCATCTGATCAGGATCTATACTGTTTTACATTCAGTTTATGAATTTGTAGGAATAAATTACATCAAGTAATCTGATTGGTTCAAAGTCAGAAATGGGTGTGGCTAAACTGAATATTCAGCAAGAGATTGGTTAAAGCAAGCCTGCATTCAGTTTGCAAAAAAAAAAAAGGCAAATGCATTTGAACTTAACTGTATAAAGCAAGCGCCTGTCTTAAGCAAGCACACTTTGTTTATCCCTTAGGTGCTTGTTAAACCCTAACCACACTCTTGGCTTATTCAGCAGACAACATTTTAAAATATTTCTCTGAAAACAGGTTTTGACATTTCATGCAAACTGTCTCCAATGGAGAAAATCTATTTTCTGGGGAAAAAAGAGAGCAATATTTTAAAATGTTGGCTGCTGAAACTTCATTATGAAAACACGTCTATACAATTGCAAATGCATTGTAAACTTTACCTCCGAAAAAACGAAAATTGTATGGTGAAAAAGTGTGATATTTTACTTATTTCTGCTCAAAATATAGATTATGGGTACTTGTTAGAACCGCCTCATCGAGGCGGTTCTAACGAGTACCCACAATCTATATTTTAGAGCAGTAATAAGAAAAATAAGGTTTACCCCTATAAACCCCAGTTTTATTATATAAAAGACGGGTTCAAGGGGGACGAAATTATAAAGGTGTGTTCTCGTGATGTTATCCATAGTGCAAAGCATTAACATACTCTGAACAGTATGAGTAAAGTATAATTCCTATAGTAAGACAACCTTTGGGACTGATCAAAAGTGGTCTTAAAGACCACTTTTGAACAGTCCCAAAGGTGGCCCCTGACCAGAGCACATTGTAAGCAGAAAACACACGCAAAAAAAAAAATAAGTGTACTCTTCAAAATAAGCTTTTTATAGCAGAATTAGTCCTAATTTTAGGTGGTCTTAAGGCGAAATTTCACTGTATTCCTGTTGGTTTTGTCATGCCTCGACTGAAATGGGGGAAGGCCGTATGGTAGCACTAATAAAAATTATCCTGGTCAAACTTCAACGGCTCAAACGTCTTTGGGACTATGAAAATATGTTTGAGATAGCCATACAAAAAACATGAATAGATTATGTAAAATCCTAAAAATTTGAACATCTCGAGGACTTGATGTAATTTTTCTAAAATTTCAACAAATTTGTTTTATGATCCAGCAGAGAGTCCAAAAATTGCAGATGGAATGGCAAACAGTGTAGATGCTGATCAGACTGAAGGAGCAGGATCTACACTGTCTGCTAAGGCCTGTCTGTCCCAATACTTATGATCATTATGGTATTATGAAGAAAACTAACTGCAGTGAATGGTCAAATTTTCTATATAATCTACGCCTTACCCAACAGTCATTTTTCAATGTAATTTCGACCACAAAAGTTGATGGCTAATTATCAAAAATTATCATATGACGTCGCGTCTGATAGTGTAATAACGTCATGTAATATTTTCGATAATCCACTAGTGGATTAAATATGCAAATTAGCTAGATACGTCCCGTAACGTTACATGTACGATGCCCTTAACGACTTCGCGTTTACTAATGGCGGAATATTGATATTTTTGTAAACAATCATGAATAAAATGTGTTTTAAATGGCTTATGATAAATAGAATCTTGCATTCGTGCTCGTGTATCATACCTGTGATACCTCCCTCATCAGGAGGGAGACGCCCTCATTTTGATGCCAATTTTTGCCCAATTTATGCTAAATTTGAGTAAAATTTTGCAGTCTCCCTCATTTGAACTGAGAATTTCCCTACATATTCTTTACATCTCCCTCATCACAATGGCAAATCTCCCTCATACAGTTCAAAAAATTATCACAGGTATGGTGTATTATTGAATTTATTAAACTCGTTGCGGAAAAGGGATAAAATGCTCGGCAAAGCCTCCCATTTTATCCCTTTTCCTCAACTCGTATAAATTCAATAATACAGTCGAACCTGTGCTTACGGTCACCTCCGAATAACGGTCCCCTTATTACAACGGTCATTTTCAACCCCTCCCATCGAAATTCCCTAATAAATTAACTGGGAATAGCGGTCCACTGTGCACTACGGTCAACGGTCACGTTATTCAGTCCCAAACTGAGTAGCTGTCCTTGAATAACGGTCTATAATTGAATCCATCACGCTCATGATTTTAGCTGTGAGGTAATTATCGCCATTGATTGGCATATAATTGGCCTGCTTGATTGGTATTGCTGTCCTTAATCCTGCCGATCTGGTCAAACATGTTACGGTTTGTGAGTGAGTTGAATTGAATAAATTCATTGCATTCTGTTTTACACAAGAACTGTAGATAGTTTATTTGAAAAGTGAAGAAAAATTGACTAAACATTTATTTTAAATTTGCGGACAGTCCTTAAGACGGTAAAACTAGCCCAGTAAGTAAATCACAATAATTGCGGCACTGTCAATTCAAAGACAAACCATCTGTGTATTTATTACGTTTCAAGTATGACACTATTGTTAATCCCTGTCATATAATTGCCACCCTGCGGTGCGTGTCGATAAGGTGTGAAAATATGGTCAAGTCATGTCTCTAATTTGCGTTTATCCTCCAGTCATAAAATTTAATCCACAATCAATGTGAAAATGATTTAATCCTCCTCAGACAATTAGCTACATCTAACGGTTACGATCTCATGAATGGTTTGGTTTTGGCGCCAAATAGCAGACTCTCGGCGCGAAAAGTCGAACACTGTTGTTGGTTATTGACACGGAGGGATAATTCGGGAGCTGTACAGCGCTGTTTTCTGTCCACCTCTATTCACAACCGTTTAGCTGTCGAGAAAATATTTTTTACCGGTTCCAAACATTTTTTATGAAAGATTTAAACACGGGTTGGGTTGCTGGCCTCGGATGACGTCATTTACCGATCGCGTGCAGAAAAAGGTAGCAGTGTTTTGTGGGCGGCAATTAATATCAATTCAAAAATCACCGAGTCCGATCGGCCTTTTCCGTATGTCTGGTCTTCGCCGGACATTGGCGGGAAAAAAAGCCTGCACTCCATGACCTCGCCTATAAGACGGGGTGATTTTTTTGGGGCTCATTTTGGAGGGAAAAATCCTCGTCTTACAGTCAAATTTCTACGGTACTGTATTAATTGTGCAACAAATAAACATGTAAATTAAATGGAAAACAATATGCTTCTTCATCCAGTGACAGCTTGCAATTTCATCAATAAATGTAAGAATTTTTGGACACTGTCGGCCTGATGGTAATTGTCAAACCTCCGAATAAAGGTCACCTGTGAATAAAGGCCAAATTTGTCCTGTCCCACAGATGGCCTTTGTTCACAGGTTTGACTGTACATGAACACTCATGTAAGATCCTCTTTGAAATGTTGCTTGCCCAACCAGATGCAGATTTAGATGAGGTTCGGGGACTTCGGAGGAAACCCCTTTTGTGTCTTTTATTACATTTTCACGGAGATTCTACAAAGTTGATGGCTGATTATCAAACAGAAATATTGCTTGCCCAACCAGTGGCAGATTTAGAGGAAGTTTGACGACTTCCTAGAAACCACACTTAGCGTCCATTATTATATTTTCACAGAGATTTTACGAAGTTTCAATTAAACTCAGCAATATAAAACCCATTTAGCAATGTTTATCTCTGTTTTCCAAAATCCTTGAATTGCCACTGCCAACACTAGTGTTATAATACATTTGAAGCAAAACAGCTTGTCCCTTCTTCTGACTGAATGCAAATAAAGAAAGAGGAAAGTAAGAAAAATGTACAGAGAAATTTTGATAACTTGGATGTGGATGGCTCGTTTGCCGTGGCCAAATCGTACTTGTTCTTGAGACCCTATTGAATTCTTTCCATAATTCCCAATAGAGAGGATCTTTCATGACTGTTCATGTATTATTGAATTTATTAAACGAGTTGAGGAAAAGGGATAAAATTTGAGGCTCTGCCGAGCATTTTATCTCTTTTCCTCAACAAGTTTTAATAAATTATTGATAGAGAGGATCTTACATGAGTGTTAATGTACTATTGAATTTATTAAATGAGTTGAGGAAAAGGGATAAAATGCGAGGCTTTGATGAGCATTTTATCCCTTTTCCTCAATGAGTTCAATAAATTTAATAATACATGAGCACGAATGCAAGATTCTATTTACCATAATATGCCCTGCCCATCAGGGCTTGAAGAAATAGACGTGCTGCATGATGCTTCCACGCAGGGCAGAAACCGACCGCACACGAGTACTGGATAACCTCTTAGAGGATCTCAGCCTGCCCAGGCAATGCGGTGCGAGACGGACCGTCCATGCATTAAACCCTTTTGGTTTCATTGGGCGACAGGGCTTGAGATGTCATTTCATCACAATGTCAGGTAAAAGTCCTACAAAATTGGAAGCAACGTCTCCAAAATGACCTTTACAGTGTTGATGGGGACATTAAACTTCAAATCAAACAAATCATATGACATCTAAAACGTATCTTATTCAGGATTGTTTACAAAAATGTCAATATTTCACCATTAGTAAATGCGACATCATTAACAACGTTGTACATATAACGTTACAGGACGTATCTAGCAAATTTGCATATTTAATCAACTAGTGAATTATCGAAAATATTACATGGCATTATTACCCTCAGATGCCATGTCATTTGATAATCAAAATATTAAGTTTAATTTTTGGAGGTTTATTGGATTTTATCTTGAAAGGCTATGTTATGTGTGCTCATTAGAGTACACACAACATTCCTTTATTTTATCTAGAAGCCTCCTTGGTGTAGGGGTTACGCTACTCGCCTTATAAATCTGGGGTCATGCGTTAGATCCCGGGTTTCTCCAGACTTTTGGATGGGTTTTTAAACCGAGTTCCGTCTCCGTATGATGTTAGCTCTTGGTGGGACGTAAAACTCCAACACACCCACTCCTTTATTTTGTAGTGTGAAAAGAGATCCTATAGTCAATTGAAATATTTCTCAAGACCTAGCATTATATGTTTGTATTGGAGTCAAACGGCCCAGTCAACACTATTTTAGGTCATTTTTGAGCCGGTCAGTTTACCTATCCACACTTTCCTGGGCAGGCTTATATGTAAGAGGTTAACCAGAACTGTGCACATTCTTTCGCCAGAAACTGACAACTGCCCTTCTTGAATCAGCAGAAGAGAGAGAAAAGATTTCATGATCAATCTCCACGAAAGAATGTTGCCGACCCCAGCAGGTATCGAACCTGCGTCCTCCTGATCACCAGTCAGATGCACATCGGACTCAGCTACCAAGACCGACGACCTAGCATTATGATTAACCCTCAGTACTTCGAACTTCCCCTATCTCGAACAAATTCTTACGGTTGCAGAGGTATTTTTGTTATATTACCATTCCAGTAAGGTGGTGTCTTCCAATGGCCATTAGTGTGTGTGACACATTTCATGTTGCTATGGTTACACTTCCTCTTTTTCGTATGCCCAAGGTAGTCTGGGTAATAGTCATCCTCCTCGGTACTGTCGTCAATGTCAAAGTCACTGAAATGTATAGTGACGGTACACCACAACCTCGCTATAATACTGTTTGTTATCACGTGGTTTTGGATATACAGTCGAACTTCAATTGCTCGAACACCATTTTTAGGACCTCGAAAATCTGTTCGAGACAGGGGTAGTTCGAGCCACTGAGGTTACTGTCAGGGGGCATAACGAGATACTTTTAGTCATCTTTTCGGTGTTCTATAATGAAAATGTATGCTGTGTGTACTCATTAGAATCGCCTCAATGAGGCGATTCTAATGAGTACACACAGCATACATTTATAAGATAAAAGACTAAAATCTCCTTATTTATCCCCCACTAGTTCTTATGTAGAGGATTTCGCTAGGGGCGCTAGAATGGGTTCGACTCATCCATGGTAAACGAGCCATCGGTGTTCGAGCCATCGAAGTTCTACTGTAACACAGTTTCAAGATGGATTCCAAAAATGAATAGATTATTTAGAACAAGAACTCCACCGAAGGCTATGTCGCGCCTGTGGGGGTGCAAAGTCACCGAACGATGATATCAAGGCCAAGGTCAAACATTGATGCTTCCATAAAAGTTGCCATTCCTAGATGGAAGCTGGTACGTACCAAGTATCATTAATGAAGCTCTTATAGTTCTTGGGAAATGAACTTAAATATTAGGTTGAACACTAGAGTTGATGCAATAGTTCACTAAGTCAGTGAACCATGAAATTTAGGTCAAGGTCAAATATGGAAGCTGGCATTATAGTTGTCATCCCTAGATACAAGTATGTACTAAGTATTATTTATAAAGCTCTTATAGTTCTTTTGAAATGAACTTGACCATTAGGGTGAACACTAGGGTGGTAGCAATATTTCATGAAGTCAGTGAAGCATAAATTGTAGGTCAAGTTCAAATATGGATGCTTGCATTAAAATTGCCATCGCTAGATACAAGTTTGTACCAAGCATCATTAATGAAGCTCTTATAGTTTCTGAGAAATTAACTTGAACATTAGGGAGAACGCTTGGGTGGTAGCAATATTTTATGAAGTCAGTGAACCATGAAATGTAGGTCAAGGTCAAATATGGATGCTCGCATTTACGTTGCCATCCCCAGATTCAAGTTTGGACCAAATATGATTAATGAAGCTTTTATAGTTTTTGAGAAATAAACTTGACCATTAGGGTGAACACTAGGGTGGTCGCAAATGTTGAAGCCTTGACAAACAGACGGACAAACAAACAGACAAAAGAACAGAGGGAACACCGGGAGCCTATATTGCGCCATGCTAATAGCAGGTGTGACAAAAATACCATAAATGGTCATTTTTCTATATAATCTATACATTTTTGTTTTGATACAGCACGGTTGTTTAAATAACACTGTTTCTGCTGTGGACCCCATTAATAGTGTTATAAAAAGGTTGTGGTGTATTTGGGTTTAACAACACATCAACCCTTGTGGGTTATTTTGTGTTTGTCTCCCAGATACAGAGAGAAAAGAGACGGAAGAGATAGTAGACGAGATAAAAGACACAGACAGGGGAGGAAGAGGAAAATGAGATGAAAAAAAAATAAACATGGGAAATTACAACATTCCCCCCTCTACCCTTACCTGCTGCAAAGACAGAATGCCTTGCCAAACTGAATGTTAATATCAGTTGGGTGCCCAAGTGACAAAAGATACAGGACACCTTCACCTCACCCAACAAACCCAGCACTGAAATGTATAATATATCCATGTCCCCCCAGGTTTTACATTTTTTCGTGTTTTTTTTTTTATTTGGTTTGATCATTCACTTACAAGTTGTGTTATCATAAATTAGAGGTTTGAAAAACAAAACTGGAGTTAATTGAGAAAAACCACATGACCCTCCCATGCAGAACTTGGCACTCAAAAATGACCAAAGCAAGGCTCAAACCCACAGTGGTCATTAAGAATGAGTGTTCTTACCCACTAGACCACAGAGGCCCTTATGTGCCCATAAATATTTGTTAAATGCAGAACATTCAATTTGAAATTTGATTTTGTTAAATTCAATTCAGGGCCAGTTGTTCAAACCATAGTTACTTTACAAGCTCATAGGTGGTCAAAATGTTATATGTCCTAGTGAATACAATATCCAATATAGTGGTAATTTTGCTGACAAAATGTGAGTAGCTTATTTGTATATTGGATCTTCAGCTTCACTGTTTCTCATGTAAATTGTGAATTTGTAAATACATCAAGCAATTTGATTGGCTGTCAAAAAATGGGTGTGGCAAACTATATTTTTTCTGACAGCAAAACAGATTCTTAATAAATCAGGCTTACTTTCTAAATGTTTCATAGCCACTGTCATAGTAACTGGTAGTATTATCACAGTCACATAGCTCATCTTCTTCTGCTACACTGTACATATTGGTGTTGTGACCAGGATACATCTCAGTATTGGTAACCTCCTCCTTCTGTTTCCTCTTTTGTTTATGATGCTTCTTCATATTCTTTTTCAATTTCTGAAACAGAACTGTAGGTTTCAAAATATGCCTTAATCCCTTTATAACACTGTTCATTATATAACAATTTTGGATATGACTCGATTTGAATATGGATCCCAAACATGTATAGTGTATATAGAAAAATAACCATAAACTGTTTGGATATAACACCGTTGTTTAAGTAACACAGTTTCTGTTTGGGAACAATAGTTTTTTTAAAAAGGTTGAAGTATATGTGCAAAAGAAAATTTAAAGCTTAGCATCTGATGACAATTCTGAAATACAGTTTTCTTATTTTTCTTAATTAAGTCAAACTTAAATGGCTCATACACTTTTGGGTCAACTGACCTTTGTTCTAAACAAGGGAAGTTCAAGAAATGAGCTTATTGCATAATCATTGCTTAGCCAAAGCCAAAAAGTAGGTCAAAATCAGTAACTGTTCACAGTGCTGGGTAGTGTCTGTCATAGCAAGATGGGTGTTTGAAGTTTCACTAGAGCCCTTGGTGGCCGAGAAATGATGTTAATAAATGGACTTTACATTGTTGATGCCAACAACAACACCACAGTCTGAAAGTAATCATTATGTCGCTCCTGTTTTATGGTATAGCCACTACAAAAATGGTTTCAGCATTACTCAAGTCTCTGCATTACTCAAAATCAGCTACAGTGAAATGAGCCGTTAAAGTTTCAGGCTATATTGCTGGTATTTGTTAGAACATCACTGCCTCATTAGAACCAGTCAGAAAAAAGAGAATACCAGGTGAGTGTCTTTTGATATCAAGTTTATCAGGCAAGGCTTGGAGAACGCTTGTAGAATCGCGAGGCTTGCCGAGCGATTCTACATGGGTTCTCGAAACCGAGCCTGATAAACTTGATATCAAATGATACCAATCTGGTATTCTACGTATTTATCAGTTTATCCCCTTGTAAACCCTTTAAATTGGCAATTTTCGATCACTTAGCGAATGTCCTCAGTGCATCCCAACATTTCGGTGCGGAATAGAATCAACCAGTATATTTACTATCATCTGACCTTTATATTTCTTTTGATAATTTTCAATGTAAATGTTTTCGATTTTTCTAGTAATAATAACATTTTGGCCATTTATCCGGTTCGTTCAAAAAGTGCAATGTCATGTTGAAGTGATAAAGCTCACTTGTCCTGAGATAGCTTATCTTTATCAGGTCAATGTCTTATAATGCACTATTTTGTTTGCTTGATTTGAGGTTTAACGTCCCTGTCAACACTGTAAAAGTCATTTTGGAGATGCTGCTTCCAATTTTGTGGGACTTTTACCCGACATTGAGATGAAATGACATCTCAAGCCCTGTCACCCAATGAAACCAATAGGGTTTATTAGCATGGACGGTCTGCCTCACACCGCATCCTGGACAGGCTTAGATCCTCTAAGCGGTTTACCAGTACTAGTGTGCGGGCCGGATTCAGCTCTGCGTGGAAGCATCATGCAGCACATAAATTTCTTCAAGCCCCTATGGGCGGGGGCGATATAATGCACTATACATTGGGGGTAACTGATAAATATATTTTCATGGTTAGTCTGAGAAAACTATAAAACAAGAGGGCCATGATGGCCCTGGATCACTCACCTGATCCACAGAGTAACAAGTGGGCCCCGGGGAGGGCCATTATTGACCCTAGGGTTATAATGTGCATAATGTTGAGGGAGGTCTAAAAAGGTGAAGCTTCATACCAAATATCAACAGAGGCAATAATTTGAACAAACTGGCAAAGGTCCACCAGATGAAGCTACACACCAAATATCAAAGACCTGAGCCTTGCGGTTTCAGGAAGAAGATTTGTTTAAAGATATTCCCTACATAAGCCTATGTAAAACCAAATGGCCCCGGGGCGGGAGCATTTTTGGCCTCAGGGCTATAATTTAAACAATCTTGATAAAGGTCCACTTGATGAAGATTCACACCAAATATCAAAGACCTGGGCCTTGCTGTTTCAGAGACGAAGATTTTCAAAGATTATCTCTATATAAGTCTAAGTAAAACCAAAGGGCCCCGGGCGGGGGCATTTGTGGCCCGAGGGCTTAATTTGTTCAATCTTGGTAGAGGTCCATCAGATGAAATTTCACACCAAATATCAAAGACCTTGGCCTCGTTGTGTCACAGAAGAAGGTTTTTAAAGATTTTCCCCAATATAAGTCTATGTAAAACCAAAGGGCCCGAGGCGGGGACATTTTTGGTCTCAGGGCTATACTTTGAACAATCTAGGTAGAGGTCCACTAGATGTAGCTTCATACCAAATATCAAGGACCTAGGCCTTGTGGTTTCAGAGAAGATGATTTTCAAAGGTTATCTGTATATAAGTCTTTGTAAAACCAAAGGGCCCCGGGGCGGAGGCACTTGTGGCCCAAGGGCTATACTTTGAACAATCTAGGTAGAGGTCCACTAGATGTAGCTTCATACCAAATATCAAAGACCTAGGCCTTATGGTTTCAGAGAAGATGATTTTCAAAGGTTATCTCTAAATAAGTCTTCGTAAAACCAAAGGGCCCCGGGGTGGGGCATTTGTGGCCCGAGGGCTATAATTTGAATAATCTTGGTAGAGGTCCACAAGATGAAGCTCCATACTAAATATCAAAGACATGGGCCTTGCAGTTTCAGAGAAGAAGATTTTTAAAGATTTTCCCAATATAAGTCCATGTAAAACCAGAGGGCCCTGGAGTGGGGGCATTTTTGGCCCCAGCACTAAAATATGAACAATCTTGGTAGGGGTCCACTGGATGAAGCTTCATACCTATCATATTTTTTGGCCCCAGGGCTGTAATTTGAACAATTTTGGTAGAGATCCACAAGATGAAGCTTCATACCAAATATCAAAGACCTGGGCCTTGTGGTTTCAGATGAGAAGATTTTTAAAGATTTTCCCTTTATAAGCCTATGTAAAACCAAAGGGCCCTGGGGTGGGGGCATTTTTGGCCCCAGCACAATAATTTGAACAATCTTGGTAGGGGTCCAATAGATGAAGCTTCATACCAAATAGCAAAGATCTGGGCCTTGCGGTTTCAGAGAAGAAGATTTTTAAAGATTTTCCCTGTATAAGCCCATGTAAAACCAAAGGGCCCCAGGGCGGGGGCATTTTTGGCCCCAGCACTATAATTTGAACAATTTTGGTAGGGGTCCACTAGATGAAGCTTCATACCAAAAAGCAAAGACCTGGGCCTTGTGGTTTCAGAGAAGAAGATTTTTAAAGATTTCCCTATATAAGCCCATGTAAAACCAAAGGGCCCTGGAGGGGGAGCATTTTTGGCCCCAGCACTAAAATTTGAACAACCTTGGTAGGGGTCCACTAGATGAAGCTTCATACCAAATATCAAAGACCTGGGCCTTGCGGTTTCAGAGAAGAAGATTTTTAAAGATTTTCCCTATATAATCCTATGTAAAACCAAAGGGCCCCGGGGCGGGGGCATTTTTGGCCCCAGCACTATAATTTGAACAACCTTGGTAGGGGTCCACTAGATGAACCTTCATACCAAATAGCAAAGACCTTGGCCTTGTGGTTTCAGAGAAGAAGATTTTTAAAGGATTTCCCTATATAAGCCCATATAAAACCAAAGGGCCCCGGGGCGGGGACATTTTTGGCCCCAGCACTATAATTTGAACAATCTTGGTAGGGGTTCACTAGATGAAGCTTCATACCAAATATCAAAGACCTGGGCCTTGTGGTTTCAGAGAAGAAGATTTTTTAAGTTTTCGGTGAAAAAAAGATATTTTGGGCTCCTGTGACCTAGATGTACAACGGACCGGAACCATTTGAACAACTTTGAAAGGGGACCACCTAAGGATCATTCCTGTGAAGTTTGGTCAAAATCCGATCAGTGGTTTAGGAGATGTCGTTTGAAGAAATTGTTTACGCACGGACGGACGCACGCACGGCGGACGCACTGACGCATGGCGGACAAAAAGTGATCCCAAAAGCTCACCTCGTCACTACGTGATGGTGAGCTAAAAACATCATCAAACACTCTCATTCCCATGCCTTATTTTAACTTTTCAGGGCTGGATAAAAATCTCATTTTTACAACTGCTTATATGAGCCACATCATTAGATAACCTATCTTCAGGGTTTGCAACTAGTAAACCATACAATGGCCTGCTTAGCTATACAGACTTGATTTATATGAGCCACATCATTAGATAACCTATCTTCAGGGTTTGCAACTAGTAAACCATACAATGGCCTGCTTTGCTACACAGACTAGCAACAGACTTGATATTTCAGATTGAGAAACTAGCCACTATTATTGTACAGTCAAACCTGTCTTAGTGGCCACCTCTATTAAGCAAGCAACCTGTCTTAAGCAAGCAGGCATTCCGTTCCCAAAAAAGGAAAATGCATTAAAATTCACCTGTGTTAAGCAAGCACCTGCCTTAAGCAAACACCTTTTGAATATCCCAGAGGTGCTTGCTTAATACAGGTTAGTCTGTACTATCCAATCAGAACACGAAGGTGCTGATACGAATGCTTGGATGCACAGTGCACTTTTGTTGCTCCCAAATGTGAAAAACCAGATTTTCTCATCACTTGGTGCATACAGGTAAGATACAGTGAAATGACGCTATTAAGACCACCTTAATGGAGAATACCAGGTCCGTGTCTTTTGATATCAAGTTTATCAGTCAAGGCTTCGAGAAGGCTTGTAGAATCGCGAGGCTTGCCGAGCGATTCTACATCCGTTCTCAAAGCCAAGCCTGATAAACTTGATATCAAAAGACACGAATCTGGTATTCTATTTATCAGTTTATCCCCTTGTACACTCTTAAATTAGGAATTTACGGTCAGTTATTGATGGTCCTCAGTGCGTCCAAGCATTCTGGCGGTCGATATATTTAGTATCAGCTGACCATGTTTTTCTTATGATATTTTGTTTTCAAGGAATATTGCCATTTTTTCCAGTTAAAATAACATTTTTTGTCATTTACCAGTACTCCGGTTCATTTAAAAAAGTGCAATGTCACGTTGACGTGATAAAGCTCACTTTTCCTGAGACAGCATATCTTTATCAGGTCAATGCGTTACAATGCAATATATACAGGGGGTAACTGATAAAATTAAGACTAATCTTCCTTAAAAAAGCACATTTAAAAGGTTTCAGTCATTCTTTGTGTGTGTTTCTGTGACTGGTGTCTTCTAGAAAGTGACCACCTTTTGGACTGTTCAGAAGCAGGCCTCACACTGACCAAGCTTTTCAAAGCCTGAAAGACCTGATTTTGCAGCCTTAACCCTCATCCTGCTGTACATGACAACCATTACCATGCAAACAGTGTAGATCCAGATCAGATGGCTTCTGAAGAAGCCGTCTGATCTGGATCTACACTGTTTGTAATGCAGTTTGGGACTTGAATACAATATATCAAATACAATAGTTTTAATAATTTTGGTAAAGTGCAGCTCTGTTTTCTTCTTTCTTCAGTTATTAAGAAGATTATTTTGGAACAATTGAAATCATGAATGTGATTTTCATTGGTGTAATGCTGCACATAATTACAAGTAATAAGGAAAAGGACAGAAAAGATTTACCAAATAGCAATAAAATGGACACAATACACATAATTAAGAATTTAAATCCATCTTACTAACTATATTTTTTCACCAATTCCATTATTAGGACCACCCCGCTAATAAGACCGCCTTTTAGAAGTCTAGAAAGTGGTCTTAATGGCGGAATTTCACTGTAATTTGATTGGTGAATAGGCAGAAATGGGTGTAGCAAAATAATTTTATTCAGAGGATAAGTGTTCAATAGTCATATTAAACAGAATAAAGGAGGAAAAATCAAAATCTAAAAAGCCTGAAATCAAGAAAAAAATAAGAAACAATCAAGCCCTTAAAGCCTGAAGTCCTGCATATGCCTGAAAAATATGAGGCCTGAGAAGTGGTCCTAATGACCACTTCTGACCAGTCCCACAGGTGGTCTCTTATTATATATAGGAAAATTTCTTGTATCAACAGAAAGAAGAGATACGTTGTTGTTCAGTATGGACAGAGAAATCCCAACATGAGGGTTCAGTGGTCACGTGGGAAACGAGGCTTTGTCGAGTTTCCCAAGTGACTGTTGGACCCGAAAATAAGCCCCCACACCCAGTGATCACTTAGGAAATGAGGCTTAGTTGAATTTCCCATGTGACTGCTGGATCCCAAAACAAGCTAACCAGTAAAATACTTTTCAATGACCATTCCAAGGCGGTTCTTCTGTTGCGGTTTATTATTGTCATAGTTTGTCTTTCATGTGTGCATTGCTAATATCTTATTATTTTGTATAGCCGTTTGGCCATTTTATTGGAAATTTACTGTCCTTTTGGCTTTCTGCCTATGATGTTTTTATTATAGTGATGTTGATATGTGTTCCTTTGCTCTTTAATGTCTTGGATGGGAGATGTGAGGTAATTGTATGGATTCCTGATCACTGCCTTCATTTCAATTAAGGATTTCCTGTCCCAACTGAACAACACTGATTGATCCCTTTTCCTCTCACATGCAACCTGAATATGACAATTTTCTTCAGGGAAACTGGAGAACAAAGGGGCAAAACCAAAAATTTTATCAAAGTCGAGAATTTTCGGTACAAAAATAGCCATTGATATGTGAGAAAACACAATGTAGTGTAATGATCCTAAGTCCTGGGACAGATATGCCTAAGCAAACAGTGCAGACCCTGATCAGACTGCTCCTAAAGGAGCAGTCTGATCAGGGTCTACACTGTTTGCCATTCCATCCGTACCTTTTTGGAGTCCTTGATGGATCGTGAAACAAATTTTGTTAAAATTTTTGGAGCATTACAGCAAGTTCTCAAGGTGTCCTAACTTTAAGAATTTTTACAAAACTCTGTATATGGAAGAGAAAGGTCACTTTACTAACTTTGAGGTCTTTTAATCGTCTCCTTGCATCTGCAATCAGCTCATCAAGTTTACGTTTTCTATTAGCCCATTTTTCTGGTTCGTCTTGTAAATCTTCCTCACACGAGTAGGTATCATTGGGATAAAATCTACATTTTCTTCTGCTCATCTCACTTTGGTATGCTGGAATTATAGTAGATTTACACATCACGATAACAGGTCCATGAAACGAAGACCCATCTAAATCCCACTTTATATAGAGCAAAGTGGGGTTTATGAGGTATACATTATCTGCCTTATTTTTGCTCAAAAACTTAGATTGTGGGTACTGGTTAGAACTGCCTCATTCAGGCGGTTCTAACATCACCCATAGTCTATTTTGGAAGAAGATATAAGAAAGCTTGTCCAATTGTTACCTAATATTTGTAACTTCTGACACCATGTTGAATGCCATTATTTCTCATGGACATGTTTTCTAATGGACAAAAATGTATAAGGAAAGAATTTTAGAGGGAGCAAATTGTACAATCAATCAATATATTGATCAAAACATTGGTCCAAGGTTATGACAAGACCTCCCAAATCGGAGAATAATGCGCTCAATCATGTTAACAAGTCTGTGAAATGAACACCCCTCTAAACCCCACTTTATATAGAGAGGTAATATATAGGGGGTAAACATATTTTTTTCTGCTCCAAGACATAGGTTGTGGGTACACATTAGAACTGCCTCAATGAGGCAGTTCTTATAAGCACCCACAACCTATGTTTGTAGTGTAAATAAGAAAAATATCACAGATTTTCATCAGAAAAGCAGCCATTTTGGAGATGAGAAAAAATGCACTATGTCGCATGGATATGTTATCGTAATGCCCATGGTAAGTTAACCCTTGTCCTGCTGAATATTTAAATATGTCACACCCACTACTTATTATCAGCCAATCAGATTACTTGATTCAAATAATTGCAACAAATTCATAAACTGGATGGCAAACAATGAAGATCCTGATCAGATGGCTTCTTCAGAAGCCATCTGATCTTGATCTACATTGTTTCAAAGATAAGGCATATCCGGGCTCAGCAGGACAAGGGTTAATATGTGTAACACAAATACTGACTCTTTTACAATTCAGTGTTTGCTGACTGTAACATTTAAAACAACATACACTGCTACACATCATGGTCTAACTATGAAATAAATTTAGCATGATTGGATGTAAACTATTGGAATGAAAAGTTTACAGAAATTTTCAAATTTTTTGGGGGGTTTTACAGCCCTTTCAGGATTATTTCACTTATATCCTACCTATCGTTAGAGGTGGGCGAAAACCGGAGTACTAGGAGAAAAACCACCTGACCTTCTGTTGCAGAACTTGGCATCTCACATGTGACCTGACCGAGGCTCGAACCACAGCAGTGAGAGACCAAATGATTAAGAATCAGCGCTCTTATCCATCACGCAAACCCGCCTATATAAGTGTGACCCCCTTAAACCCACTTTTATATAGTAAAACTGGGGTTTACAGGGGTAAACCTTATTTTTCTTATTTCTGCTCTAAAATATTGATTGTGGGTACTCGTAAGAACCGCCTCATAGAGGCGGTTCTAACGATTCCCACAATCTGTATTTTGAGCAGAAATAAGAAAAATATCACGGTTCTAACGAGTACCCACAATCTGTATTTTGAGCAGAAATAAGAAAAATGTCACAAATTTTCATCCTAAAATTTTCATTTTTTTTGGCGATAAAGGTTACAATGTATTTATATAAGCATGTTTTCGTAATGTCCTCTAGGCCACGGAGGCCCTCTGTTTATATTTTGTCATAATCTCAGTTCCGACTAGCACAGGGATCCCTTGGATTGGAAAACATACTCATGAAAGGTTCTTATTATTCCACAGGTGTGTGTTTATTCTATTATTAATTGACTATCCTGTATTGATCGGAGGTCATCCGTTTTGACACCAGGTCAACCAATATTAACTGTGGTCAAGTGAGGTCAAAAAATCAATAATCATGTTTTTTAATTGTGTCAATTAATAAAATTGTCATTAATCCAGTCATTTCGCATTGACCCAAATACAGGTCCTCGGTCAGCTGCATTGGTCCTCGGCCTTCGGCCTCGGGCCAATGCAGCAGACCTCGGACCTGTACCTGGGCCAATACGAAATGACTTGATTAATAACATTATAATACTACCCACCTATCAAGGTATTATGCATCGCCTCTTGGTCACAGACAAAGCTGCACATCATGATCTAACTATAAAATAAATTTTAGCATGATTGGATGTAAATTGCAGGAGAAAGATAGTTGGAAATGAAAAGTCATCATGTGAAAAAGTCTGTGAAATGAACACCCCACTAAACCCCACTTTATATAGAGAAAACTGGGGTTTACGGGGTATACATTATTTTTTCTTATTAAGGCTGTGGGTACTCGTTAGAAACACCTCAACGAGGTGTTTCTAACGAGCACCACAGCCTATGTTTTCAGTATAAATAAGAACAAGAGCTGTCACTATAGGTGACCAATGACCCCTGTGGGAGCCAATTTCTGAGTTTTTGCAAAATTTCAAGGGGAGATAATTCAAGCCAAAAATGATAACAGAGTTATGGCCCTTGGTCAGAATGTAGCCCTTGTGATGGTGAATAAGTGTGTAAAGTTTCATGGGCTAGGTCAAATACTTTTGAAGTTATGATCAAGGTTAAGGATTTTGTGCCAGACAGACAGACAAACAAACAGACAGACAGGACAGGGGGGGGGGGGGGGGGGGATTTTGCATCAGAGCCATTTTGGAGAGATGTTACAAAATGCACTGGGGCATAAAAATATCACATTTCATCAGAGCCATTTTGGAGATGTTAAAAAATGCACTCGGGCATAAAATATCACAGATTTTCATCAGAGCCATTTGGAGATGTTAAAAAATGCACTGGGGCATAAAAATATCACAGATTTTATCAGAGCCATTTTGGAGATGTTAAAAATGCACTATGTCGCACAGGTGTGTTATCAAAATGTTACAGAAGGGGGGGCATAAAATATCACAGATTTTCATCAGAGCCATTTTGGAGATGTTAAAAAATGCACTATGTCGCACAGGTGTGTTATCAAAATGTTACAGAAATTTTCAAAGGGCATAACTCTGGTAATTGCTTTGCCATAGCCTCCACTCCAACTCGCACAGGGATCATTTGGATTGGAATCTATACTCATGAAGGTTTTTCCACATGGGTGTGTGCTATTCTAATACAACCCACCTATCAAGGTATTATGCATCGCCTCTTGGTCACTGACAAAGCTACTTCTTTTGTTTCTCCTTCTGATGAATTTCGGATCAAATCTGAAAAAAAAAATCAGAAGCCTCCGTGGCGTAGTGGTTACGCTACTCGCCTTGTAAACCAGGGATCGCAGGATCGATCCTGGGCTTCTCCAGACTTTCGGATGAGTCTTTAAACTGAGGTCCTGTCTCCATATGACCTTAGCTGTTGGTGGGACGTAAAAAAAAATCAAAGCACTGACGGCACTGGTGTGTGGATTGTAAACAGTGAATTCCGCTATTAAAACCACGTAAAACTAAGACTAATTCTGTGTTTAAAGCATATTCAGAGGTCTCGGGGATTCTTTCTTCCTGTATTCTTCACCCAGTGTCATCCAATAAGAGACCACCTTTGGGACTGTTCAAAAGTGGTCTTAAAGACCACTTTTTAACAGTCCCAAAGGGGGGTCTTAATATAGGAATTTTACTGTATATCCATATATTCCATAAGTTTGTTTGTTTGATTTGAGGTTTAACATCCCGCCAACACTGTAAAGGTCATTTTGGGGACGTTGCTTCCAATTTTGTGGGAGTTTTACCCGACATTGAGATGAAATGACTTCTCAAGCCCTGTCACCCATATGAAACCAATAGGGTTTATAAGCCATGGACGGTCCGCCTCGCACAGCAGTTCCTGGAAGGCTTCGATCCTCTAAGCAGTTTACCAGTACTAGTGTGCGGGCCGGATTCAGCTCCTGCATGGAAGCATCATGCGCCCATATATTTCTTCAAGCCCCTACAGGCGGGGGCCGATATTCCATAAGTTAAGGAATAAGAGTCATAAAACCATTTAATCAGAATTATAATGGCCATAACTCTTGTCTTTGCTCATTAACAAGCCCAATCCACATATCCCTAATACCAATGTATTTGCAAAATTTGAAAAAAAATCTGTGAAAAAAAAAAAAAAGTTATCGATCAGAAATGCCCCAAAACACTTATTCAGAACTGACAAGGGCCATAACTCTGTCAAAAATTGATAGATTTTGCCAATTTCCCGAACCACACATCCCCGGTATAAATGTGTACAAGAAATTTGAAAAAAAAAAAAAAAAAATCTGGTGAAAAAATATTCAAGTTACTGATAGGAAATGGTGTGGACAGACAGACATACTGACGGACACCAGAGAGTATATCATAATACAAAATCATTATCATTTGGTGGGGTATAAACATTTTTGGGATCCATCTTTAAACAATGTCACAAGTGTATCCAAACTGTTTCCAAAATTTCAGCTACAACCTATATGTCTTGGAGGAGAAATCTGAAAAATACATTTATCATATGACATCGCATCCTGAGAGTGTAAAAACGTCATGTAATAAATTCCTGTGATCAACTGGTGGATTAAATAAACAAATTAGTTGGAAATGTACATGTACGATTTAACTAACAACGTCCTGTATACTAATGACAGAATATCGATATTTTTGCAAAAAAATTGTGAATAAAATGTGTTTTTAATGTCATATGATAAATAGTATCTTGCATCTGTGTTCATGTATTATTGAATTTAATAAACTCGTTGAGGAAAAGGCATAAAATGCTTGACAAAGCCTCACATTTTATCCCTTTTCCTCAACAAGTTTAATAAATTCAATAATACATGAACACACATGTAAGATCCTCTAAATCAATAACTTATTAAACACAATGAGGAAAAAGGGAAAAATGCCCGGCAAAGCCTCGAATTTTGTTCTTTTTCCTCAACTCATTTCATAAATTCATTAATACATGAACACTCATGTAAGATCCTCTAAATCAATAATTTATTAAACGAGTTGAGGATAAGGAATAAAATGCGAGACTTTCAATAATTTATTAAACTAGTTGAGGAAATGGGATAAAATGCTCGGCAAAGCCTCACATTTTATTCCTTTTCCTCAACTTGTTTAATAAATTCAGTAACACATTAAACTCGTGTAAGATCCTCTATGTAATGTACAGCCATGTAAACTCCAGTTTCTCTATACAAAGTGGTCTAAACAGGGGTGTTCATTACTTAACCCTAATGATATGTAAGGTTTTATGAAACCATCCTCTTTGAAGCCCCAGTAGGGAGTCATTGGTAATTATAGGTTTTTGACTTTATATTGTGAAATATTCGGCAGAGTTCATATGGCGAAGGACGCACGAGTCAATAACCTTTTTATTATATACCCAAACTTGGACTCTGTGCCAGAATTCAGGATTGCCCAGCATGGAAATTTGAACGTAAAATGAGATTAGACATCTTTAAATGCTTTGAAATGGAAAATAATGCACGTTGATAAGTGTCTTCCTACACTATGAAAAACTACCCCCAATGGCGCCAAAGTGAAGACGATGTTAACGACGGTTAACTTGACGTCATTAAAAACTTTTGACGTTTCCCAACGCAGGACAAAATGTTTCCCGAAGTGTTAGTTTTGTTTCTTTCAAAATACTCTTGATTTCCTAAAAGAAATTATTGTATATCTGAACAGATTGCAGATAGGTCATATTTGCTCTTTATGCACCTTGTCACAGCCTATATTCATTTTGTTTTAGGTTACTTCAGTCGATACGCACAACAAGATGGCTGTATCGAAGTGGACAAATTTGAAAGTAGTTCTATTTTGAATGTGACTGCTTATCTACGGGCAATATGAACTTGACTACGGGCAATATGGAAAAATATTGACTGGCAACTTCTGTACAAAGTAAACGAGACATTTTCTGGGTATATGATAAGTTAATTTCTGTCATTTGATTATCCAGTGCTATCATTAACTGTTTTCAATCTTCTGGCACAAGTTTGTTCATAAAGCAAAAAGAACAAAACTTAACCCTTATCTTGCTGAATATTCATTTAAGCCACACCCATTTCTGTCTATCAACCAATCACATCACTTGATGTAATTTATTGCCACAAATTCATAAACTAAATGCCAAACAGTGTAGATCCTGATCAGATGGCTTCTTCAGAAGCCATCTGATCTGGATCTACATTGTTTGCAAAGATAGGGGTTGTCGTGAACAGCAAGATAAGGCTTCTTCAGAAGCCATCTAAATCTGGATCTACACTGTTTGCAAAGATAGGGCTTGTCGTGAACAGCAAGATAAGGCTTCTTCAGAAGCCATCTGATCTGGATCTACACTGTTTGCAAAGATAGGAGTTGTCGTGAACAGCAAGATAAGGCTTCTTCAGAAGCAATCTGATCTGGATCTACACTGTTTGCAAAGATAGGGGTTGTCGTGAACAGCAAGATAAGGCTTCTACAGAAGCCATCTGATCTGGATCTACACTGTTTGCAAAGATTGGGGTTGTCGTGAACAGCAAGATAAGGCTTCTTCAGAAGCCATCTGATCTGGATCTACACTGTTTGCAAAGATAGGGGTTGTCGTGAACAGCAAGATAAGGCTTCTTCAGAAGTCATCTGATCTGGATCTACACTGTTTGCAAAGATAGGGGTTGTCGTGAACAGCAAGATAAGGCTTCTACAGAAGCCATCTGATCTGGATCTACACTGTTTGCAAAGATTGGGGTTGTCGTGAACAGCAAGATAAGGCTTCTTCAGAAGCCATCTGATCTGGATCTACACTGTTTGCAAAGATAGGGGTTGTCGTGAACAGCAAGATAAGGCTTCTTCAGAAGCCATCTGATCTGGATCTACACTGTTTGCAAAGATTGGGGTTGTCGTGAACAGCAAGATAAGGCTTCTTCAGAAGCCATCTGATCTGGATCTACACTGTTTGCAAAGATAGGGGTTGTCGTGAACAGCGAGATAAGGCTTCTTCAATAGCAATCTGATCTGGATCTACACTGTTTGCAAAGATAGGGGTTGTCGTGAACAGCAAGATAAGGCTTCTTCAGAAGCCATCTGATCTGGATCTACACTGTTTGCAAAGATAGGGGTTGTCGTGAACAGCATGATAAGGGTTAAAGTTTGCCTGTATATTCCAGGTTGAGCATTGTGAGGGTTAATATAGATCTACCAAATGTTACCTTTCCTAACATAGGTCTTCAGAAAATCTCTCTGCACTCTCTCTTCTTGAGCACCAAGCTCACTCTTCCCGTCTTCTCTGCAGATACATTTTCTCTCATTCTGATTGGCTGATATTTCTACTGGCTGGTCTGCTAGTGTTTCTATGTTGTCAATGGCAACAGTCCTGTTATAGTTCCGGCATTTCTTGATTCTCTTTCGGTCCCTATCATCTCGGAAACAAACCCATTTCTATAAAATACAGTAAAACCTGTCTTAGTGGCCACCTCTATTAAGCAAGCAACCTGTCTTAAGCAAGCAGACTTTCAGTTTCTGAAGAAGGAGAATGTGTTAAAATTCACCTGTGTAAAGCAAGCACCTGTCTTAAGCAAGCACTTTTAGATTATCCCATAGGTGCTTGCTTAACACAGGTTGGACTGTAAGAGTTCTCTAAACTCAGTGAAATTTAGCTATTAAGACAACCTAAACTTAAGACTAATTCTGCATTAAAAAGCTTATTTAGAAGGGTGCAGTTATTATTTTTTCATGTTTTCTGTATACAATGTCTTCTGGTCAGGGACCACCTTTGGGATTGTTCAAAAGTGGTCTTCAAGACCACTTTTGAACAGTCCCAAAGGTGGTAGTAATATAGGAATTTTACAGTATTTTAAGAAAGTGAAAAGTGTTGACATTTAACCCATAAATCAGAAAGGGAAATTCTAAGGCAAATGACAATCAAATTCTCTCTTTTTGGAAATTGTTTGTCATTCGACCCAAAATTACAAAGCATAAAAGCTTTTCAGTGCAGATGTCCACGTGACTATCACTAATTTGTAGAAATGCCAGGTAATGGTTATTTATAGAAAATAACTGATGCTTTTATTGCTGTGAGGTCAGAGTGTTGCGCAAGAAGGTTATCTATAGAATCTGGACTGCAATCATGCATTGGGCTTGGAAGTGTAGACCCAGATCAGACACCACAGAATGTGGCCTCTGATTAGGGTCTACACTCTTTGCTTAAACAGCTGGAATTTAAGGGTTAAAGGAAACAGTTTAAATCTCAGTCCAGGACAACTTTCCCAGCCTACATTCAGAGACAACTGACAAAGGTAAGTTATAATTATATTCAAACAAATATTTCGGCAAAGCCTCGCATTTTATCCCTTTTCCTCAACTCGTTTAATAAATTCAATAATACATGAACACTCATGTAAGATCCTCTTTGTATAGCATAATAGTATGTAGCACATAATACTGACTATTATATAAGTCAGTGCTTGTGGACTGTAGCCTCAAAACAATACGTGGTGCTCCATATCAAGGTCTAAATAAAAACACAATACTGAACTGAAGTAGGAATTAGACAAAACGAATGAGCGACAGAAATTTCAAAGAGGCATAATTCTGTTAATATTTGGTGGACTCTAACCTTGAATTTCAAACAATATGTGCTAATCTACATCAGGGTGTAAGTTCTAATTTTCACCATGATTGGATGTAAACTATACGAGGAGTTACCAAGAAACAAACAGCTTACAGAAATTCTGAATTTATCAGCTCTGCTAATATTTGGTGGACAGTAACCTTGAAACAATATGCACTGCCCCATATCATGGTCTAACAATAAAACAACTTTCAGCTTGATTGGCTGTAAACTGTAGAAGTTAGCCGGAAATTTAAAGTTTACATAAATTTTCAAAGAGGCATAATTCTGCTAGTATTTGGTGGACTGTACCCGCCAAACAATATGCACTGCTCAACATCATGGTGTAAGTATCCATTAAGTTTCAGCTTGATTGAATGTGAACTACACAAGGAAACACAAATTTAAAGAAATTTTCAAAGGGGCATAACTCTGCTAATATTCAGTGGGCTGTAATCTTGAAAAATTATGTGCTGCTCCACATCATTAGCTAACTATAAATCATGTTTAAGCTTGATCATATATAAACTGTAGGAGGATTTCGCCCGACAAGAAAAAGTTTTTGGACAGACAGGCTGATGGACAGACAGGTGCCATACCCCATAATAGGTTCTGTTTTTCAAACGGGTACATAAAACACATGGAGATCTATCACGGATATATTTTTTTGTATTTCATTGGGTCAAGTTAAATTTAGTTCAGAAAAAATTTAAGCTTGACCATTTATTTGTGCCAGGACAAGTTCAAATACTATTTCCACTGCCCCTATCAGAGTGCAACATCGTAATATATTAACAGATATGGTGTATCACCAGCTGAAACTTAAAGTATTACAAGAATTCCGCTGAAGGCTATGTCGCGCCTGTGGGGGCGCAAAGTCACCAAACCATGACATCTAGGCCAAGGTCAAACATAGATGCTGGCATAAAAGTTGCCAATCTTAAATGCAAGCTTGTACTAAGTATCATTAATTAAGCTGTAATAATTCTTGAAAAATGAACTTAACCATTAGGGTGAACGCTAGGGTGGTCGCAATATTTTACAAAGTAGGTGAACCATGAAATGTAGGTCAAGGTCAAATATGGATGCTTGCATTTAAGTTGCCATCCCCATATACAAGTTTGTACCAAGTATCATTAATGAAGCTCTAATAGTTCTTGAGAAATAAACTTGACCCTTTGGGTGAACGCTAGGGTGGTCGCAATATTTTACAAAGTCAGTGAACCATAAAATGTAGGTCAAGGTCAAATAGGGATGCTTGCATTTAAGTTGCCATCCCTAGATACAAGTTTGTACCAAGTATCATTAATGAAGCTCTAATAGTTCTTGAGGAATAAACTTGACCATAAAGGTGAACGCTAGGGTTTTCGCAAATGTTGACGCCTTGACAAACGGACGGACGGACGAACGAACGGACATTCTTAGTAGAGGTACCTTGTGGGGTTACTAATGTAAAGTCTATGATGACTTTAACCCCATAACGCACCACTCTAGAGACTTTTAACCCCACATACTGAATTTTTAACCTCACTTACTGAAAAGTTACTGTGCCTAATGGAATAAACCCCATTATGTTGAATCGGAAAACCTGGCCCTATATCATCACGTGAACAAGTCCATGAAATGAAGACCCTCCTATACCCCACTTTATATAGAGAAAACTGGGGTTTACGGGGGTATACATTATTTCTCTTATTTTTGCTCCAAGACATAGGTTGTGGGTACTCGTTAGAACCGCCTCATTGAGGCGGTTCTAACGAGCACCCACAACCTATGTTTCCAGTATTTATAAGCAAAATATCACGGATTTTCATCAGAAAATTATCCATTTTGGAGATATAACTAGAAAAAGTGTCCATAGGACACGGATGCCCCCGCCAAATGCCATTCATAAAAATATTACAAATGTACTTCAAATCAATCATAAAATATATGCATCAAGGGCAGATAATCCAAAAACCAAAAATGCAAGAGTTGTCTACCTTGTTCATGACACATCGAGTCAGTGTGATGAATGCACCTGTGAAGTTTCATGAATATATTCCATACGGTTTAGGAGTTCTGGCCCGGGAGGGGATAATTAAAAAATTTTTAAGTCTGTGACCTTGACCTTGAGCTCATGGGCATGGGTGGGGGTATCGCTGAATAAAATGGAGAGGTATCTAACATGATACCAAATATCAACTCAATCCATCGCACAATTTGGAAAATATCAACTCTTAAAATATCTAATTAAAAATTTCTAAGTCTGTGACCTTGACCTTGAAGCCATAGGCATGAGTGGGGGTATTGCCAAATAAACATTGGGACCTGTATCTGTCATCATAGCATACATAAGCCAAATTCATAATATAGTTTGGAAAATTTGAGCTCTTTAAAATCTTTCACATTAAAATTGTCTAAGTCTGTGACCTTGACCTTGAGGTCATAGGCATGGGTGGGGGTATTGCTGAATAAAACACTGTACCTATATCTATCATCATATGAAACGAAGCCATCATAAAAGTTCAGGTTCTACCAGGTACAAATACCTTAACTGGAGTCTTTAACATGGAAAATTTCTAAGTCCATGACCTTGACCTTGAGGCCATGGGCATGGTTGGGGGTACCGCTGAATAAAACTTTGGACCTATATCTATGATCATACCAAATATGAACCAATTCCATCAAATGGTTTGGAAAATATGAGTTCTAAAATGTTCAAGTCTACCTGTTACAAAAACCTTAACCTGAGTCTTTAACATCGAAAATGTCTAAGTCTGTGACCTTGACCTTGAGGTCACAGGCATGGGTGGGGGTATTGCTTAATAAAACTTTGGACCTATATCTATCATCATACCAAAGATGAACCAGTTCCATCAAATGGTTAGGAAAATATGAGTTCTAAAAGTTCAGGCTCTACCTGTTACAAAAACTTTAACCTGAGTTTACAGGATCACGTACGTACGTACGTACACACACACGTACAGACGGACGTACACATGTACGCACGTACGGAAAACCGAAAAACTATATGCCCCCGGCATCATATGATGCGGGGGCATAAAAATGCACTATGTCGCACGGGTGTGTTATCGTAATGATCGCGCCATGGTAATAGCAGGTGTGACAATAAAGGCACCTCATTACAACAACAGTATTCGTTTCCTAACTTTTCGACATTATAAACAATTTTCTGCTCTAAAGACTCAAAATAAGTATTTTTTTTTTTGTTTGAATTGGGGTTTAATGTCCCCATCAACACTATTTTGGTCATTTTGGATACACTGCTACCAATTTTGTGGCACTTTCACCCGACACTGAGGTGAAATGACATCTCAAGCCCTGACACCCAATGAAACCAAGTAGTTTTTTGTTTGAATTGGGATTTAATGTCCCCATCAACACTATTTTGGTCATTTTGGATACACTGCTACCAATTTTGTGGCACTTTCACCCGACACTGAGGTGAAATGACATCTCAAGCCCTGACACCCAATCAAACCAAGTAGTTTTTTGTTTGAATTGGGGTTTAATGTCCCCATCAACATGTGTGGTCAGGTTTAGTTCTGTGTGGAAGCACCGTGCAGCACAATCTTTTTCTCCATGCCCTGATGGGCGGAGGTGACAAAATAAGTACAGTAGTATAATATGTTACAAATAGTTTTTTTCCCTTTACCCTTATCCCACTGCATAAATTAATTTATGTTTCAACCAATCAAATGAGATGATGTAATTTATTCATTCAAATTCTCAAAATATATGTTAAACAGTATAAATCCTGAGCAGATGGCTTCTTCAGAAGCCATCTGATCAGGATTTACACTGTTTGCAAAGGCAGGGCCTGTCGTGATTTTTGTTTGATTTGAGGTTTAACGTCCCAGTCAACACTCTAAAGGTCATTTTGGAGACGTTGCTTCCAATTTTATAGACTTTTACCCGACATTGAGATGAAATTACATCTCAAGCCCTGCCGCCCAATGAAACCATTGGAGTTTATTAGCATGGACGGTCCGCCTCGCACCGCGGTTCCTAGACAGGCTTAGATCCTCTAAGCAATTTACCAGTACTAGTGTGCGGGCTGGATGCAGCTCTGCGTGGAAGCATCATGCAGCCCATATATTTCTTCAAGCCCCTATGGGCGGGGGCGAAGGGCTTGTCGTGAACAGCAGGATAAGGGTTACTTACTCCAAGAAACAATAGTTGTGGATATTTGCTAGAACTGCCTTGTATAATCAAAATAAGAAGTAGTATATGTTATAAAGGATCTTTTTCCAATAGTTACTCCAAGGAACAAATGTTGTGGATATTTGCTTGAAGCATCGATTCTAGCAAATATCGGCAACAATTGTTTCTTGGTGCATTAAATGCAATATTCTTTAACAACTCTATTTATCTACCTTTCCTTGATCTAAGGCCTTGTTCTGCTGACATTGTCGTTTTAACGAGTTTTGTCAAGATACTGAATGTTCCTTTTTCTCATCATAATGAATGTCTGTTTATCATATGACGTCGCGTCCGAGAGTGTAATAACACCATGTAATATTTTCAATAATCCACTAGTGGATTAAATATGCAAATTAGCTAGATACGTCCTGTAACGTTACATGTACGACGTCCTTAACGACGTCGCGTTTACTAATGGCGGAATATTGGCATTTTTGTGAACAATCGTGAATAAAATAAGTTTTAAATGTCATATGATAAATAGAATCTTGCATTCGTGCTCATGTATTTTTGAATTTATTATACTCGTTGAGGAAAGGGATAAAATGCTTGGCAAAGCCTCGCATTTCATTCCTTTTCCTCAACTCATTAAATAAATTCAATAATACATAAACACTCATGAAAGATCCTCAAATAAAGATGACTGGTTATATTGATTACCTGCTTGTATTTGCAAGGTGGCAGATTCTCTGGATCTTTACATATCTTCAACATTTTACGTAGTTTAGGGTTAGCAAATGGCATCATTTGGTCTTGATAATCTTCCAGGAATAGTTTGTCTTTTTCTCTCTCTAGGGATTTCCACATCTTGCCACTAACACGCCTATATAACAGACAAATGACTCCCATACATTACGATAACACACCCGTACGACATAGTGCATTTTTCACATCTCCAAAATGGCTACTTTTCTGATGAAAATCTGTCATATTTTTCTTATAAATGCTCATAACATAGGTTGTGTGTGCTCGTTAGAACCGCCTCATTGAGGCGGTTCTAACGAGTACCCACAACCTATGTCTTGGAGAAGAAATAAGGAAATTAATGTTTACCCCCGTAAACCCCAGTTTTCTGTATATAAAGTGGGGTTTAGGGGGGTCTTTATTTCACGGACTTGATCACGTGATGTAAGCCTTAGAGGTACATGTATGAAGCCTGAAGGTATTTCGGTATGGTTTGGAATTTTGCTTGTTCACTTGAATTGAGGTTTTATGTCCCTGTCAACATTATTTAGGTCATTTTGGCAAAGCCACTTCCAATTTTGTGTGACTTTTACCTGACACTGAGATGAAATGACATCTCAAGCCCTGCCGCCCAATGAAACCACCAGAGTTTATATACACTGACAGTCTAACATACAGATTATCATTACGATAACACACCCCTGCGACACAGTGTATTTTTTTTTAAACACTGAAATGGCTACTTTTCTGATGAAAATCCATGACAATTTTCTTATTTGTACTGCAAACATAGGTTCTGGGTGCTCGATAGAACCCCCTCAATAACATTGGGTGTGGGTGCTCATTCGAACCGCCTCAATAACATAGGTTGTGGGTGCTCATTAGAACCACATCATTGAGGCAGTTCTAACGAGTACCCGCAGCCCATGTCTGGAAGCAGAAATAAGAAAAATAATACAGTAGAACTTCGATGGCTCTTTTCCCATGGCTGGGTCAAACTCGTTCTTGAGCCCCTAGGGAAATCCTCAAGATAAGCAATGGTGGAGGATGATTAAGGAGATTTTTGTCTTTTATCTTGCAAATGTATGCTGTGTGTACTCATAAGAATCACCTCGGTGAGGCGATTCTAATGAGTACACACAGCAAACATTTTCATTATATAACATCAAAGATGTTCAAAAGTATCTCGGTATGCCTCTTGGCAGTATCCTTCAGTGGCTCGAACTACCGCTGTCTCGAATACATTTTCATGGTCCCAAAGCGGTTCGAGCCATCGAAGTTCAACTGTATACACTCCCATACCTCTATACAAAGTGGGGTTCAAAGGGGTGTTCATTTCACAGATTTGGCTATCTGGTTTTGTTTAGAGTTCAACAGCCCAGATACACTGATACAGCAGATATTTTCTAATAAAGGTAAACCTTTGGAAGCAAGGAATCCATCACAGAACAGTAACATGGTGAAGTGTTAAGTTTTTCTGGACCTGACTAGCTAAATAGAGAATACCAGGTGAGTGTCTTTTGATATCAAGTTTATCAGGCAAGGCTTCGAGAACGCTTGTAGAATCGCGAGGCTTGCCGAGCGATTCTACATGCCTTCTCGAAGCCAAGCCTGATAAACTTGATATCAAATGACACGAATCTAGTATTCTGTTTATCAGTTTATCCCCTTGTACACTCTTACATTAGCAATTTACGATTATTTATTAATGGTCCTCAGTGTATATTAGGTATCAGCTGACCATTTTGTTTCCTATAATATTTTTTTTTTCAAATATAGTTTTTTCCATTTTTTTTCAAGTAATAATAACATTTTTGTCAATTTTTCTAGTTGTCCTGTTCATTCATAAAAGTGCAATGTCACTTTGACCTGATAAAGCTAACCTAGGAGATGATATTTATAAGCCTCAGGCTTACTGTCAAATCCTATTTGTCAGTTCCAATGTATTTAATTGTACACGATACAGTCTTAACTGTCTACAAAGACCACTCAAGGGAAAGAAGAAATATGGTCTTTGTCCACAGGTGGTCTTTATTCAGAGGTTCAGTTTTGCATCAACTGCTCTACCTCTTCAGAAGACAAGCATTACTTCACAGCATTTATGCAGATATGTATTAGATAATCCCAGTTACACCTGAATGATTCACTGATTAAATCCCCTAAAGGTAACATTATGTCAGGTTTTAATAATGAGTCACTACAAATATTAATTTGGCTCACTAAAGGATGTCCACAAACAATTAATTTCCCAATGAAAACTTTGGTCAGTGCTATTCAAAACACAAAATGGTCTTTGTTCAGGGTAAAAATATGCATTTGTGAAGGATTTTGACTGTCCTCTGGTCCTAGTGCACAGGTGGTCTCTGTTGACAGGTGCATTATATAGTCTAACTGGATGGGAGGAATTGGAATTGGTCTTTGTAGACAGGTGGTCTTTGTTCACAGGTGGTCTTAAAGACAGGTTTGACTGTATTTGCTAGAAATAAAATATAGTTTAAACCAAAGCTAACTTGTCCTGAGATAGCATATCTTTATCAGGTCAGTGTGCTACAATGCAATTAATATAGGCGGTAACTGATAATTTTGGCCATCAGTGACCTTCAAATATTTTCAAAATTCCATTATGAAATCAATTCTCCCAAAGGACTAGAAAATGTAACCTACATGAGGATGAAAGGATTGAGACTTTTAACAGCCACGACACATTTGCCTAAAACTAACTGTGTTAAGGTCAAACAGTAAAATTCCTATATTAAGAGGACCTTTGGGACTGTTCAAAAGTGGTCTCAAGACCACTTTTGAACAGTCCCAAAGGTGGTCTTAAGGCCACTTTTGAACAGTCCCAAAGGTGGTCTCTGATCAGAGGACACGTTATGCAGAAAACACAAAGAAAGGAAAAATGTAATCTATTGAATAAGCTTCTCAAAACAGAGTTAGTCTTAAGTTAAGTGGTCTTAACCCTTGTCCTGCTAATCCCGGATATGCCTTATCTTTGGAAACAATGTAGATCCAGATCAGAAGCCATCTTTCTGATTATTTATTGATGGTCCTCAGTGCATATTAGGTATCAGCTGACCATTTGTTTTCCTATAATATTTTTTTTTTTCAAATATAGTTTTTCCATTTTTTTCAAGTAATAATAACATTTTTGTTAATTTTTCTAGTTGTCCTGTTCATTCATAAAAGTGCAATGTCACGTTGACCTGATAAAGCTAACCTAGGAGATGATATTTATAAGCCTCAGGCTTACTGTCAAATCCTATTTGTCAGTTCCAATGTATTTAATTGTACACGATACAGTCTTAACTGTCTACAAAGACCACTCAAGGGAAAGAAGAAATATGGTCTTTGTCCACAGGTGGTCTTTATTCAGAGGTTCAGTTTTGCATCAACTGCTCTACCTCTTCAGAAGACAAGCAATACTTCACAGCATTTATGCAGATATGTATTAGATAATCCCAGCTACACCTGAATGATTCACTGATTAAATCCCCTAAAGGTAACATTATGTCAGGTTTTAATAATGAGTCACTAAAAATATTAATTTGGCTCACTAAAGAATGTCCACAAACAATTAATTTCCCAATGAAAACTTTGGTCAGTGCTATTCAAAACACAAAATGGTCTTTGTTCAGGGTAAAAATATGCATTTGTGAAGGATTTTGACTGTCCTCTGGTCCTAGTGCACAGGTGGTCTCTGTTGACAGGTGCATTATATAGTCTAACTGGATGGGAGGAATTGGAAGTGGTCTTTGTAGACAGGTGGTCTTTGTTCACAGGTGGTCTTAAAGACAGGTTTGACTGTATTTGCTAGAAATAAAATATTGTTTAAACCAAAGCTAACTTGTCCTGCGATAGCATATCTTTATCAGGTCAGTGTGCTACAATGCAATTAATATAGGAGGTAACTGATAATTTTGGCCAAATATTTTCAAAATTCCATTATGAAATCAATTCTTCCAAAGGACTAGAAAATGTCACCTACATGATGATGAAAGGATAGAGACTTTTAACAGCCACTACACATTTGCATAAAACCAACTGTGTTAAGGTCAAACCGTAGAATTCCTATCTTAAGAGAACAGTCCCAAAGGTGGTCGTAAGGCCACTTTTGAACCGTCCCAAAGGTGGTCTCTGATCAGAGGACACGTTATGCAGAAAGAAAGGAAAAATGCAATCTATTGAATAAGCTTCTCAAAACAGAGTTAGTCTTAAGTTAAGTGGTCTTAACCCTTGTCCTGCTAATCCCGGATATGCCTTATCTTTGGAAACAATGTAGATCCAGATCAGATGGCTTCGTTTGGAAACAATGTAGATCCAGATCAGATGGCTTCTGACGAAGCCATCTGATCAGGATCTACATTGTTTGCCATTCAGAATGTGAATTTGTTGTAATAATTTGCATCAAGTAATCTGATCGGTTGATAATCAGTAGAGGGTGTGGCATATATAAATATTCAGCAGGACAAGGGTTAAAAGCGGAATTTCAATGTATATAAGCCATAATAAGGTAATCCTTTAGAAGCAAGGATTATTCACAGAACTGAAACAAGAGGCTCAATGAGCCTAAACCGCTCACCTGAGGAACTTAAGTTTTAACAATTCACAGACTTGACTACTAAATCTGCTAATAGAATCCAGCCCATTGACCCTTACAGGATATAAGTCATGATAATTGCATTGCATTCCAAGTTTGAGACTTCTAGCTTCTATAGTTCCTGAGAAATCTTTGACGAAAATTTAACATTGGTCAAAATGGAGAGAAAGAAGAATGAAAGAACAGATGAACAAATAAGCTGAGAAAGCCCAATGTCTCTTACACAAAATAAGTCATCATTATTCTATTGAATACCAAATTTGATGCTTCTAGCGTTTATAGTTCCTGAGAAATCTTTGATTAAAATTTAACATTGGTCTATTATCTCTATATGGAGAGAAAGAAGAATGAAGGAACAAATGAACCAGACTAGCTTCAAAACCTAATGCAGCCTTTCCCCTTGCCCAATGGTGCTACACATAAAATTTAAACAAGATTGGTTGACTGCCTTCTGAGATATGCTTCATTGAAAGTGTGGACGACGGATGGACGGACGACAGACGACGGACTCCGAAGCCTTGGTATACTATCGGCTCACTGGAGCCTTTGGCTCAGGTGAGCTAAAAATTCAAGTCGCTATTTCTGTCACAACATTTTCCCTACGTTAAGTCTATGGGCAAATTTTTTTGTCTCTCAAGGTCACGTAACTCCGAGGTCAATATTCCGATTCGGCCCAAAATCGAACTTAACCGAGATTTTATGCCTGTCCTCGTTACCTGCAAGTTTGAAGCTGATATGAATAAAAATAAAGTTGCTATCGTGGTCACAACGTATTTTTTTATGCTCAAGGGCAGGTAACTCCAAGGCAAATATTCGGATTCGGCCCAATATCGAACAAAACCGAGATTTTATGTCTGTCCTCGTTACCTGCAAGTTTGAAGCTGATCTGAAAAAAATTCAAGTCGCTATCGTAGTCGCAACATTTTCCCTAATTAAGTCTATGGGCAAATTTTTTGTCGCTCAAGGTCACGTAACTCCGAGGTCAATATTCCGATTCCGCCCAAAATTGAACTTAACCGAGATTTTATGCCTGTCCTCGTTACCTGCAAGTTTGAAGCTGATATGAATAAAAATAAAGTTGCTATCGTGGTCACAACATATTTTTTTATGCTCAAGGACAGGTAACTCCAAGGCAAATAATCTGATTCGGCCCAAAATCGAACTTAACCGAGATTTTATGTCTGTCCTCGTTACCTGCAAGTTTGAAGCTGATCTGAAAAAAATTCAAGTCGCTATTGTAGTCACAACATTTTCCCTATGTAAAGTCTATGGGCAATTTTTTTGTCGCTCAAGGTCATGTAACTCCGAGGTCAATATTCCTATTCGAACTTAACTGAGATTTTATGCCTGTCCACGTTACCTGCAATTTTGAAGCTGATCTGAATAAAAATAAAGTTGCTATCGTGGTCACAACCTATTTTTTTATGCTCAAGGGCAGGTAACTCCAAGGCAAATATTCCGATTCGGCCCAAAATCGAACTTAACCGAGATTTTATGTCTGTCCTCGTTACCTGCAAGTTTGAAGCTGATCTGAAAAAAATTCAAGTCGCTATCGTAGTCGCAACATTTTCCCTAATTAAGTCTATGGGCAAATTTTTTGTCGCTCAAGGTCACGTAACTCCGAGGTCAATATTCTGATTCGGCCCAAAATTGAACTTAACCGAGATTTTATGCCTGTCCTCGCTACCTGCAAGTTTGAAGCTGATATGAATAAAAATAAAGTTGCTATCGTGGTCACAACGTATTTTTTTATGCTCAAGGACAGGTAACTCCAAGGCAAATAATCTGATACGGCCCAAAATCGAACTTAACCGAGATTTTATGTCTGTCCTCGTTACCTGCAAGTTTGAAGCTGATCTGAAAAAAATTCAAGTCACTATTGTAGTCACAACATTTACCCTATGTAAAGTCTATGGGCAATTTTTTTGTCGCTCAAGGTCATGTAACTCCGAGGTCAATATTCCGATTCGAACTTAACTGAGATTTTATGCCTGTCCACGTTACCTGCAAGTTTGAAGCTGATCTGAATAAAAATAAAGTTGCTATCGTGGTCACAACCTATTTTTTTATGCTCAAGGGCAGGTAACTCCAAGGCAAATAATCCGAATCGGCCCAAAATCTAACTTAACCGAGATTTTATGTCTGTCCTCGTTACCTGCAAGTTTGAAGCTGATCTGAAAAAAATTCAAGTCGCTATCGTAGTCACAACATTTTCCCTATGTTAAGTCTATGGGCAAATTTTTTGTCGCTCAAGGTCACGTAACTCCGAGGTCAATATTCCGATTCGGCCCAAAATCGAACTTAACGGGATTTTATGCCTGTCCTCGTTACCTGCAAGTTTGAAGCTGATCTGAATAAAAATAAAGTTGCTATTGTGGTCACAACGTATTTTTTCATGCTCAAGGGCAGGTAACTCCAAGGCAAATAATCCGATTTGGCCCAAAATCGACTTTAACCGTGATTTTATGTCTGTCCTCGTTACCTGCAAGTTTGAAGCTGATCTGAAAAAAATTCAAGTCGCTATCGTAGTCACAACATTTTCCCTATATTAAGTCTATGGGCAAATTTTTTGTCTCTCAAGGTCACATAACTCTGAGGTCAATATTCCGATTCTGCCCAAAATCGAACTTAACCTAGATTTTATGCCTGTCCTCGTTACTAGCTACAGTGATGACAACATTTTCCCCATGTTAAGTCGATAGGCAATTTTTCGGGCGCTCAAGGGGACGTAACTCTTGAGTGAATTATCTGATTCCGCCCAAAATCGAACTTGACCGAGATTTTATGCCTGTACTGGTTATCTGCAAGAATGAAGTCGATCAGAAAAAAATTGACGGAGCTAGAGTGATGACAAGCTTTTTCCTATATGAAGTCTATGGGAGCTAGATGTTGCCATGGCAACCAGAGTTCCACTCAGATCTGCCTGAAAACCTAATGAAGCCTTTCCACGTGCCCAATAATGCGACACATGAAATTTGATCAAAGTTGGCCAAGTAGTCTTTAAGATATACATTTTTGAAATTCCCATTAACCCTAATGCAAAAACACACAAGGGCAGGTAACTCCTAAGTGAATGATCCGATTCTGCCAGTTATCGAACTTGACCGAGATTTCATGGCTGTGCTGGTTATCTGCAAGAATAAAGCCAATCTGAAAATAATTGAAGCAGCTACAGTGATGACAACATTCTCCCCATATTAAGTCAATAGGCAATTTTTTGAACGCTCAAGGGCACGTAACTCCTGAGTGAATAATCCGATTCAGCCCAAAATCGAACTTGATCGAGATTTCATGCCTGTCCTCGTTATCTGCAAGAATGAAGTCGATCAGAAAAAAATTGACGGAGCTAGAGTGATGACAAGCTTTTTCCTAACGCTCAAGGGCACGTAACTCCTGAGTGAATAATCCGATTCAGCCCAAAATCGAACTTGATCGAGATTTCATGCCTGTCCTCGTTATCTGCAAGAATGAAGACAATCAGAAAAAAATTGACTGAGCTAGAGTGATGACAAACTTTTTCCTATGTTAAGTCTATGGGAGCTATTTGTTGCCATGGCAACCAGAGTTCCAATCCGATCTGCCCGAAAACAGTATGCAGCCATTCCCCCTACCTGATAATGCTTCACATGAAATTTGATCAAGATTGGCCCACTGGTTCCGGAGATATACTTCTTTGAAAGTGTGGACGACGGACGACGACGACGGACGACGACGGACGCCGGCTCATGGTATACTAATACCTCACATGAGCCTTCGGCTCAGGTGAGCTAAAAAACTGCAAGATTTCTTAGCATTGCTAAGTGTTTAGAAACAGTGACTCTGCTTGGAGAAAATAACATTTTCTCGACAGTAAAGAACAAGTTTTGCTGACTGACATATCAAAGGGTATCTGTTCTATCAAAAATAATCACAATTGTTATTTTATGGAGGTAAATCAGGTCAATACTACTGTTTAAATAGTAGGAAATTTTGTTTTATGGAGACTGGGCAGTAAGCGTGAAAGAATTTACAACAGCATTACGATAACAGACCCGTGCGACAAAGTATATTTTTCTTATCTTCAAAATGACTATTTTCTGAGGAAAATCCGTAATATTTTTCTTATTTATACTGCAAACATAGGTTGTTGGTGCTTGTTAAAACCCCCTCATTGAGGCAGTTCTAACGAGTACCCACAACCTGTGTCTTGGAGCAGAAACAAGAAAAATAATGAATACCCCCGTATACCCTTGTTTTCTCTATATAAAGTGGGGTTTAAGGGGTGTTCATTATACGGACTTGTTCACGTGATGGTAAAACTGATAATTTACCTGCCTAAGTTTGTTTGTGTTGCGGTTCATTACAAAAACACATCTCTACAAATACATTGTAAATAAACAACAATCATCGAGGGGATTCTAACAAGTACCCACAATCAATATTTTAGAGCAGAAATAAGAAAAATAATGTTTACCCCTTTTAAAAGAGCCTTGCTGTATCATAAACTACTCATGATATATTTTGGCTGCAAAGATTTGCTCAGTGACAAACAGTGTAGACCTTGATCAGACTGCTCATTCAGGTGCAGTCTGATCTGAGTCAACACCGTTTGCTAAGACCTATTTCGAGGGTTTTACATTTTGGGCGTCCAGTTTCTGCAGATGTCATATAAATAGGTGTCCAACCACAAATTCCAGCATCCAGATTAACAGTGTAATTTAAAATGACAACTAGAAAAAGTGTCCATAGGACACAGATGCCCCCGCCAAATGCCATTCATAAAAAATATTACAAATGTACTTCAAATCAATCATAAAATATATGCATCAAGGGCAGATAATCCAAAAACCAAAAATGCAAGAGTTGTCTTCCTTGTTCATGACACATCGTCTCAGTGTGATGAATGCACCTGTGAAGTTTCATGAATATATTCCATATGGTTTAGGAGTTATGGCCCAGACACGGTTTACTATATGGTACTAAGTCAAGGGAAGATAATCCAAAACCCAAAAAGCCAAGAGTTGTCTTCCTTGTTCATGACACATTGTCTCAGTGTGATTAATGCACCTGTGAAGTTTCATGAATATATTCCATACGGTTTAGGAGTTATGGCCCAGACACGGTTTACTATATGGTACTAAGTCAATGGACAGATAATCCAAAAACCAAAAATGCAAGAGTTGTCTTCCTTGTTCATGACACATCATCTCAGTGTGATGAATGCACCTGTGAAGTTTCATGAATATATTCCATACGGTTTAGGAGTTATGGCCCGGACACGGTTTACTATATGGTACTAAGTCAAGGGCAGATAATCCAAAAACCAAAATTGCTAGAGTTGTCTTCCTTGTTCATGACACATCGTCTCAGTGTGATGAATGCGCCTGTGAAGTTTCATGAATATATTCCATACGGTTTAGGAGTTATGGCCTGGACACGGTTAACTATATGGTACTAAGTCAAGGGCAGATAATCCAAAAACCAAATTTGCAAGAGTTGTCTTCCTTGTTCATGACACATCGTCTCAGTGTGATGAAAGCACCTGTGAAGTTTCATGAATATATTCCATACGGTTTAGGAGTTATGGCCCAGACACGGTTTACTATATGGTACTAAGTCCAGGGCAGATAATCCAAAAACCAAAAATGCAAGAGTTGTCTTCCTTGTTCATGACACATCGTCAAAGGGTGATGAATGCACCTGTGAAGTTTCATGAATATATTCCATACGATTTAGGAGTTATGGCCCGGACACGGTTTACTATATGGTACTAAGTCAATGGACAGATAATCCAAAAACCAAAAATGCAAGAGTTGTCTTCCTTGTTCATGACACATCGTGTCAGTGTGATGAAAGAACCTGTGAAGTTTCATGAATATATTCCATACGGTTTAGGAGTTATGGCCCGGAAACGGTTTACTATATGGTACTAAGTCAAGGGCAGATAAACCAAAAATGCAAGAGTTGTCTCTCTTGTTCATGACACATCGTCTCAGTGTGATGAATGCACCTGTGAAGTTTTAATGAATATATTCCATACGGTTTAGGAGTTATGGCCCGGACACGGTTTACTATATGGTACTATGTCAAGGGCAGATAATCCAAAAACCAAAAATGCAAGAGTTGTCTTCCTTGTTCACGACACATCGTCTCTGTATGATGAATGCACCTGTGAAGTTTCATGAATATATTCCATACGGTTTAGGAGTTATGGCCCGGACAGGGTTTATATGGTACTAAGTCAAGGGCAGATAATCCAAAAACCAAAAATGCAAGAGTTGTCTTCCTTGTTCATGACACATCTTCTCAGTGTGATGAATGCACCTGTGAAGTTTCATGAATATATTCCATACGGTTTAGGAGTTATGGCCCGGACCCGATGTCGGGATGGACAGACGGACGGACGTTCTCACGGATGTATACTTTTGTGGCTATTTTTGGCAGGATTGATACTTAAGTGGCTACTTTTAGCCACAGAAAAGAAGTATTTTCGGTGTCTAACGGAAAAAATCCCATAGACTTACATTGATTCTGTCCATATACATAGCCACCTAACTATACATTTGTTGGTGCGGACAAACGAACGGATGGACAGGAGTAAAACTTAATGCCCTTCCGCTATTCCCCGAATAGGCGGGGGCATAAAAAATATATACCATATTAAATCAAGTCATCGATACAAAAAATGTGTCATTCTCAAGCCAGTCCCGTTTGGATGCTTTTTTTCTGGCCGAGCTGGTCGCCAATGCTGAACTTGAAGCCTCGCTGACAGATGCTGGTGACTCTAATATCTCATTGTCCCTATCATATCTATTTTTTTTTTTTTTTAATTTTCTTTGTCCCCGCAAAAACGCTTCTGACTGGAACATTAGGAACATCCGAAAGTTATCTTTTCTTTATTTGTAATATCTTCGAACGTCCTGAAGAAAGTGTTTTTTAGCCTATTAACTCCGGAAGTTAGATTATGATTGGTCAGTAATAAAAGCTCAAACCATTTATTTGTCAACATAAACCTTTTGCTCAATGTTTAAATCAGAAGCAGTAAAAACCTAGTTTTATCATATGACGTCGCGTCTGAGAGTGTAATAACTCAATGTAATATTTTCGGTCATCCACTAGTGGATTAAATATGCAAATTAGCTAGATAAGTCCCGTAACATTACATGTACGATGTCCTTTACGACGTCGCGTTTACGAATGGCGGAATATTGACGTTTTTGTAAACAATCGTGAATAAAATGCGTTTTAAATGTCATATGATAAAGAGAATCTTGCAGTCATGCTCATGTATTATTGAATTTATTAAACTCGTTGAGAAAAAGGGATAAAATGCTCGGCACAGCCTCGCATTTTATCCCTTTTCCTCAACTCGTTTAATAAATTCAATAATACATGAACACTCATGGAAGATCCTCTATATAAATATTTTCAACTACGAAAACATTGCATCTCTCTGCATGCAGATGGATAAATTTTTGCATACAGACAGGGAAAACCCAGCTATTTCTAAAACTTTTTGGTATCCAAACAAGGTAGTAATATACTGTTATTAATCAAGTAATTTCGTATTGGTCCAGTTACAGGTCCTCGGTCTGCTGTATTTGCCCGAGGCCGAAGGCCGAGGCCAATACAGCTGACCGAGGACCTGTAACTTGGCCAATACGAAATTACTTGATTAATGACAATTTTATTAATTGACGCAGTTAAAAAACATGATTTATGATTTTTGACCTTTGGTTAATATTGATTGACCTGGTGAAATACAGGATAGTCAATTAATAAAAGGTTAGAAGTATTTGTTGCTAAGATAACAAACTTAGAACCAAATTTTATACAGAAGTTTTATTACATACCCCCGCTCCAGCAAAACTGTCTGTCTCCACGGGCGTTTAGATTCCACAAATCCCTTATGCTCAACACTGGAATAGAAAAATTTATTCTGTATAGTCATAATTACCTCTTATTCTTATTCATAATAACTTCTCCTTTTTCAGTCTCAGGAAATGTGCAGCTTTCTTTGACCCAGTGCATAAATCACTTAGTGTATTTGGTAAAAGCTACTCATTTCTTTTCAGCAAAAATATTAATATATTTGCCATCCTGAATTATCAAAGTTGTAACAATATGTTTACTAACAGCATCATTAGTTTTAACCTATTGTATGTGGAGTACCTTGGCAAACAGTGCAGACCCAGCTCAGATGCCGCAGAATGCAGCGTCTCATCTGGGCCTGTACTATCTGCATGCAGAATTTTCCGTCAATAATAGAATAAAAACGAAAAAAAATAGACCTGACACCCCTTATATGACAAATGTACTTGTCCAAATATAGCTGTGGAAGAGTCCACTAGTATACAAAGGATTAACAAGCTTAAAGTACAGTCGAACTTCGATGGCTCGAACCCCTTTGGGACCATTGAAATTTGTTCGAGACAGCGGTAGTTGGAGACACTGTTGTATACTTCCAGAAAACATAACGGGGATATATTTGGACTTCTTTTCGTTGTTCTTAACATAAATGTATGCTGTGTGTACTCATTAGAATCGCCTCCTTGAGGCGATTCTAATGAGTACACACAGCATACATTTGCAGGAGGCGATTCTAATGAGTACACACAGCATACATTTGCAAGATAAAACTCGCAAATCTCTTTAATTATCACAAACTTTTTCTTATGAATAGGAATTCCCTAGGGACTCAAAACAAGTTCCACTCAGCCTTGGTAAACGAGCCATCTGTGGTCAAGCCATCGAAGTTCGACAGTAGTCATAATGGTTATTGTTCTTGCCCGTACAAGATCTGATACTCTTGTGTTATTTGCTGAAAAAATGTGAACAGCTTTTGCATTTGCAATACTCATATATTTTCAGCAAAAAAGTAAGTTGATTTGCCATATCAAATTATCAAAGTTTTAAGGATATGTTCGGCCCCCCGCCCATCGGGGCTTGAAGAAATAGATTGGACTGCATGATGCTTCCACACATACTGAAACCGACTGCACTTTAGTACTGGTAAACCGCTTGGAGGTTCAAAGCCTGCCCAGCAAAAGTGGTGCGAGTCGGACCGTCCATGCATATAAACCCTATTGGTCTCATTGGGCGACAGGGCCTGAGATGTCATGTCATCTCAATGTCAGGTAAAAGTCCCACATAATTGGAAGCAACGTCTCCAAAATGACCTATACAGTGTTGATGGGGACATTAAACGGTATGTTAACTAACGACTTCACTGGTTTTGACCAATTGGTTCCTGAATTTTATATATTGATGCACAAGTTCCCTTTCTTTTAGATCAACAACATGCACAACTCAAATCAGTATGATTTTAGTCCTGTTCATGAATACTAAAATGTCAACAACTGAGCACATTTTAATATCTCTGAGTAGAGGAAATATTGTTCTCATTTAAACTGAGCAAAAAAAGGACATACATAATAAGACAGACACCTGCTTAATACAGGTGTGTTTTAATGGATTTGCCCTTTTCACGAGCTTATTGCTCAATAGGTGACCACTAGGGCAATCCTTAAAAAAATTTAGTTTGCTGTGCTCCTACCCATCATATATGAGGTGGGTAGGAAGGTAGGTCTTTTTTTTTGTTTTCTGAAAAGATATTTGAGCCTTAAAGCACCATTCAACAACCGTAAACATCATTTCAAATACTTATTTTCTAAATTTTCAGAGAAAATCAGGCTTGAAATTTCATTTGAATGGTCTGCTAGGCAGACCATTCAAATGAAAAGTCAAGCCTGTTTTTGTCTGAAATTAAAAAAAAAAAAACAGCAGAAAAAGACAAGAATGTCATCTTCTTGAAATTTGGCTTAGTGTGTTAAATTTGAGTTTAATCAGGATTTAAAAAAAAAATTCTTTTCCTCAGAATGGTTTTAAAATTGTTTGGTTAGGGGCAATCTGTGTGGGTAGGCAGGAGCACAGCAAACCAAGAATTTTTTAAGGATGGCCTAGGATATGGTTTACTATACTTCTATGTATTTAAAGAGTTATAATTTATTCTCAATTGAGTAGAGAACTAACAAGAGGGCCATGATGGCCCTGGATCGCTCACCTGATCCACACTGTAGAAATGAAATGGTAGGTAATATAGCAAGGTGCCTTGTCAGATGGAAAATACATGCTAAATATGAAGGCTCCAACTTAAATGGTTCAAAAGTTATGACAAACACCGTCAAAGGTCAAGGCCACATGTCAAAAATTTTGCATGGGTGGGAAGCCCTTGTCACAAGGAACCTTCATGCCAAATATGAAGGCTCAATCTTAAATGGTTAAAAAGTTATGAGAAAGAAGGTCAAAGGTCAAGGTCAAAGGTCAAAAGTTTGGTATGGGTGGAAAGTCCTTGCCACAAGGAACATACATGCCAAATATGAAGGCTCTACCTCAAATGGTTCAAAAGTTATGATAAAGTAGGTCACGTGTCAAGGTCAAGGTCACAAGGTCTAGTCATTTTTGTATGAATAGGAAGCCCTTGTCACAAGGAAACTACATTCAACATATGAAGGCTCTATCTCAAATGCTTAAAAAATTATGACAAAGTAGGTCAAAGGTCAAGGTCATATGACAAAATTTTTGTATGGGTGGAAAGACCTTTTCACAAGGAACAAACATGCCAAATATGAAGGCACTATCTCGAATGGTTCAAAAGTTATGATAAAGTAGGCCAAATGTCAAGGTAAAGGTCACAGATCATTTTATGTATGAAAAGGAAGCCCTTGTCACAATTAACCTACATGCCAAATATGAAGGCTGTATCTCAAATGCTTCAATAGTTATGACAAAGTAGGTCAAAGGTCAAGGTGATGAGTCAAATTTTTTAATGGGTGGGAAAACCTTGTCACATGGAACATACATGCCAAATACGATGGCTCTATCTCAATTGGTTCAAAAGTTATGATGAAGTAGGTCACAGGTCAATTTTTTATATGAGTGGGAAGCCGTTGTCACAAGGAACCTACATGCCAAATACAAAGACTCTATCTCAAAAGGTTCAAAAGTTCTGACAAAATAACCTACTGATCTTTTTTGATTTGACATGACCCATATTCGAACATAACTGAGATATTGTCCAGCTGATCATTCTGAGCAAGTTTTATGATGGTGGCCTCTTTGAGTGTTCACAAGGTTTTTCTATGATCTGACCTACTGACCTACTTTTTGACCCAACATGACCCATATTCAAACCGAGATATTGTCAAGATGATCATTCTAAGCAAGTTTGATGATCAGCGGACCAAAACTGGGGCCTCTAGTGTGTTCAGAAGGTTTTTCTATGATGTGACTTACTGATCTACTTATTGACCAGACATGACGCATATTCGAAATTAACCGATATACTGTCAAATGATCATTCTGCCACACACACACACAGAGCAAGTTTGATGATGATCAGACCAAAACTCTAGTGTGTTGACCTACTGACCTAATTTTTGACCCGACAAAACCTTAATCGAACTTGACCTAGATATTGTCAAGATGATTATTCTGGGCCAAAATTGTGGCCTCTAGTGTGTTCACAAGGTTTTTCTATGATTTGACCTACTGACCTACTTTTTGACCCGATATGATCCATATTTGCAACTGACCAAGATATTGACAAGGTTATCATTCTGAGCAAGTTTGATGATGATCAGACCAAAACTGGTTCACAAGGTTTTTTTCTATGATTTGACCTTCTGACCTACTTTTTGACCCAACATGACTCATATTCAAACTTGACCGAGATACATGTATTGTCAAGATGATCATTCTGAGCAAATTTGATGATGATCGGACCAAAACTATGGCCTCTAGTGTGTTCATAAGGTTTTTCTATGATTTGACCTACTGACCTACTTTTTGACCCGATATGATCCATATTTGCACCTGACCGAGATATTGACAAGGCTATCATTCTGAGCAAGTTTGATGATGATCAGACCAAAAACTGGGGCCTCTAGAGTGTTCACAAGGTTTTTTTCTATGATTTGACCTTCTGACCTACTTTTTGACCCAACATGACTCATATTCAAACTTGAGCGAGATACATGTATTGTCAAGATGATCATTCTGAGCAAATTTGATGATGATCGGACCAAAACTGTGGCCTCTAGTGTGTTCACAAGGTTTTTCTATGATTTGACCTACTGACCTACCTTTTTGACACGACATGACCCATATTCGAACGTGACCGAGATATTGTCACGCTGATCATTCTGACAAAGTTTGAAGATGATTGGCCCAAAACTGTGGCCTCTATAGAGTGTTCACAAGGAAAAGTTTACGCACACACGACGACACCGGACATCTCAGAGTCACAATAGCTCACCATGACCTTCGGTCAGGTGTCAGAGCTAAAAATGTTTTGTCCACTGGGGCTAGCTCATCTTGATGTTTTACAATCTCATTTGTGGCAAGTAGCCATTTCACAATGTCTAATTCATTCCTATATTTTACCCACGATTGTTATATCTTTTCTATCACAGTTTCATTGAAGGAACGGTGATAGGACAACAAAACTTTTGCCCAAGACAATGTTGCACCTGTAGAGGTGCAAAGTGAGTTAAAATGAAATGTAGATCAAGGTCAAATATGGATGCTTGCATTGAAATTGCCATTCAAGATGCAAGTTTGCTCCAAGAATCATTAATGAATAATAATACATGTAATAATAATATTCTTGAGAAACTGACTTGAATATTAGGTTGAATCCTAGGTCTGATGCAATAGTTCACACAAAGTCAGTGAACCACGAGATATAGGTCAAGGTCAAATGCAAATGCTTGCATTAAAGTTGCCATCTCTAGATGCAGGTTTGTACCAAGTATCATTTATTAAGCTCTTATAGCTCGTGAAAAATGGACTTGAAAATGAGGGTGAACACTTGGTTGGTTGCAAATGTTAAAGACTTGAACAAGAGGGCCCAGACGGCCCTGAATCGCTTACCTGAGTATCAGTGTCTCTAGTGCATTCTTGGCCCAAGGGCTATAATTTGAATAAACTTGGTAGCGGTCCACTAGATAAGGCTTCAGACCAAATATCAAAGGCCTGGGCCTTCTGGTTTCGGAAAAGATTTTTAAAGGATTTCCCTATATAAGCCTATGTAAAACCAAAGGGCCCTGGCTCGTGGACATTTTTGGCGCCAGGGCTATAATTTGACCAATCTCAGCAGAGGTTCACTAGTTGAAGCTTCACACCAGATATCAAAAACCTGGGCCTTCTGGTTTTGGACAAGATTTTTAAAGGTTTTTTCCTATAAATGCCTATGTAAAACTAGTGGGTCCCAGCGCAGGGATATTTTTGGCCCAAAGGCTATAATTTGAACAATCTTGGTAGAGGTCCATTAGATGAAGCTTCATACCAAATATCAAAGACCTGGGCCTGGCGGTTTCAGAGAAGATTTTCTAAAGATTTTCCCCATATAAGCCTATGTAAAACCAAAGGGCCCCGGGGCGGGGGCATTCTTGGCCCCAGCAGTATAATTTGAACAATCTTGGTAGGGCTTCACTAGATGAAGCTTCATACCAAATAGCAAATACCTGGGCCTTGCGGTTTCAGAGAAGAAGATTTTTAAAGATTTCTCTATATAAGCCCATGTAAAACCAAAGGGCCCCGGGCCGGGGCATTTTTGGCCCCAGCACTATATTTTGAACAATCTTGGTAGATGAAGCTTCATACCAAATATCAAAGACCTGGGCCTTGCGGTTTCAGAGAAGAAGATTTTTAAAGATTTTCCATATATAAGCCCATGTAAAACCAAAGGGCCCCGGGGCGGGGGCATTTTTGGCCCCAGCACTATAATTTGAACAATCTTGGTAGGGGTCCACTAGATGAAGCTTCATATCAAATAGCAAAGACCTGGGCCTCGCGGTTTCAGAGAAGAAATTTTTTTAAAGATTTCCCCTATATAAGCCCATGTAAAACCAAAGGGCCCCGGAGTGGAGGCATTTTTGCTCCCAGCACTATAATTTGAACAATCTTGGTAGGGGTCCACTAGATGAAGCTTCATACTAAATATCAAAGATCTGGGCCTTGCGGTTTCAGAGAAGAAGATTTTTAAAGATTTTTCCCATATAAGCCCATGTAAAAGGGCCCTGGAGCGGGGGCATTTTTCACCCTAGCACTATAATTTGAACAATCTTGGTAGAGGTCCACTAGATGAAGCTTCATACCAAATATCAAAGATCAGGGCCTTGCGGTTTTAGAGAAGAAGGTTTTTGAAGGTTTTCCCTATATAAGCCCATGTAAAACCAAAGGGCCCAGGGGCGGGGCATTTTTGGCCCCAGCACTATAATTTGAACAATCTTGGTAGGGGTCCACTAGATGAAGCTTCATACCAAATATTAAAGACCTGGGCCTTGCGGTTTCAGAGAAGAAGATTTTTAAAGATTTTCCCTATATAATCCTATGTAAAACCAAAGGAACCCAGGGCAGGGGCATTTTTTGCCCCAGCACTATAATTTGAACAATCTTGGTAGGGGTCCACTAGATGAAGCTTCATACTAAATATCAAAGACCTGGGCCTTGTGGTTTCAGAGAAGAAGATTTTTTTAAGTTTTCGGTGAAAAAAATCCATTTTTGGCTCCTGTGACCAAGGTAGATGTGCAATGGACCGGAACCATTTGAACAATTTTGAAAGTGGACCACCTAAGGATCATTCCTGTGAAGTTTGGTCAAAATCCAATCAGTGGTTTAGGAGGAGATGTCGTTTGAAGAAAAAGTTTACGGATGCACGGACGGATGCATGACGGACAAAAAGTGATCCCAAAAGCTCACCTCGTCACTATGTGACAGGTGAGCTAAAAATGGGAGAACAAACTGACTATAAACCAGACTCCTATATCACTCCTTGCTTAACCCTTGTTCTGCTGAATATTCATATATGCCACACCCACTACCGATTATCAACCAATCAGATTACTTGATGCAAATTATTGCAACAAATTCACAATCTGAATGACAAACAATGTAGATCCTGATCAGATGGCTTCTTCAGAAGCCATCTGATCTGGATCTACATTGTTTCAAAGAAAAGGCACATCCGGGCTTAGCAGAACAAGGGTTAAAGCAGGCACAAAAAAGAAACAGAAGAAAAAAGAAATGAAATTTACAAACCTATTGTAGTATCTGGCATTTCGGACCAGTTTCAACAGAGACCTTCCATCCATATGTTCTGGTATTTCAATGCCAGCCATGTCCAGAATTGTTGGGGCCAGATCAATGTTCACCACAGGGTTGGATATTCTGTTGAATATTCAGAAATTAAAGAGATTATTAAAATTGTCTGAACGTTATAGAACTGAGTATTAAAATGGAATGATCTTAAGTACTGGGACAAACATACTTATTTAAATACTACACACCCAGATCTGGCTGCTCCTGAAAGATCAGTTTGATCACGGTCTACACTGTTCGCCATTCCAGCTGCATTTTTTTAACTCCTTGCTGGATTGTGAAACAAATTTGTTATAACTTTCATCCTCAAGGTCTCCTTTTAGGATTTTAAACCATTTATTACAAGAAATGATTGACTGTTTTGGCTTAACAACATATCAATCCTTGTGGGTCATTTTGCGTCATCTCCCTAGAGAAAGGGAGAAAAGAGCTAGCAGAGGAGATGAAATTGAGGGACAGACATCACATGAACACGTCCGTGAAATAAAGACCCCACTAAACCCCAACTTTATATAGAGAAAACTGGGGTTTACGGGGGTAAGCATTATTTTCCTTATTTCTGCTCCAAGACATAGGTTGTGGGTACTCGTTAGAACCGCCTCCATGAGGCGGTTCTAACGAGCACCCAAAACCTATGTTTGGAGTATAAATAAGAAAAATATCACAAATTTTCATCAGAAAATGTAACTTTTTTGAGGTTTGAAAAATGCACTATATCACATGGGTGTGTTATTGTAATGAGAAAGAAGAAAAATAATTGAAGAAACAGAAGAAATAACAACATTTCCCCCCCCCCCCCCCCCCTCTACCCTTATCTAATGCAAGGACAGCAGGCCTCACCTAACTGTAAACCAATATCAGTTGTACGCCCCAGTGATGCAAGACACACGTCACCTTTGCCTCACCCAACCACCCCAATTGATTACAAGAAAACATGACTTTGGTTTATAGGACCTGGTAAGACACAGATCAGCCAGCCCAAGCAGCGAACATAAAGGTGGCGGATCTGTACCTTAGTTTTCGCTGTTATGGACCGCAACTGCTTGCTTTAATTATCTACCTTGGTAGATTATGCACAGGATATAGGTCACCCAATCTCTGACAACTGTGTAAGGAAGTTATTAAGTCTTTTGCTCAATGGTCAGAGCACTGACTTTCACCCTTGTAGCATGAGATCGAATCCCACCGGAGGCTGGGATTTTTTTTTCAGCAAAAACAGGTTTACTTTTGTTGCAAATTTTTTTCATCCTATGCAGAGACACATTATCATTCTACTGGTATCACAAGTACCATATCCCTTAATCTCATTATAAAAAATTAACATTGTTTTGTCCAATCATAGGAGACCCTTATTAACCCTTATCTTGCTGTTCACAAAAACCCCTCTCTTTGCAAACAGTGTAGATCCTGATCAGATGGCTTCTTCAGAAGCCATCTGATCAGGATCTACACTGTTTGGCACTCAGTTTATGAATTTGTAGCAATAAATTACATCAAGTGATTTGATTGGTTGATAGACAGAAATGGGTGTGGCTTAAATGAATATTCAGCAGGACAAAGGTTAAGTTAAATCCCTATCAAGATCTCTGCAAGCGGGTCAATACAGTAGAATTGGTAGCTCAGTGGTTAATGCACTTGCCTATGATGCTAGAAGCCCAAGGTTTGATTCCTGGCAGTGGTAATAAAATTGCGGTGTCCGAATACGCTCCACTGGCATCACCTGTGGGGATGAATGTCATAAAAAGCACCATCCTTCAGATTGGGACGTTAACCAGAGGCCCCCTGTGCAGGGAGAACCAGCCTCTGTGCCCCCTACCATAATTACATGATTACTGTGCAGGCTGTCATCCTGCAAACCTGGAGTGTATGTAATATACACCTGTGAGTAATGGTTAAAGTGACCGATCACAGTACAAGAAAGAAATTTCTATTATTCAGACCTACTTTGTGACTGTCTAAAAGTGGTCTTAAACATAGTCCCAAAGGCAGTCTCTTACTTTTCTAAATCATATATGCCATTGCCTTGTATGATGTCTGAAAGTATCATAATACAAGGGAAAGTCTCAACTAATGTTGTTAGAACTTGTGATCCAACCCTTTTGTCATTTGTCACTTTGGCAATAAAGTATGTTTAAAGGACATGTAAATATGGAACTGTTTAGCTACTTGCTTATTATGGCAAATATGGTTATTACTGATATTTACATTATGTATTCGGACAGACAGGGCTGAGCAAATAGTGTAATCGCCCCCGCCCATTGAGGCTTGATGAAATATATGGGCTGCACGATGCTTCCACGCAGAGCTGAATCCGGCCCGCACACTAGTACTGGTAAACCACTTAGAGGATCTAAGCCTGTCGAGGAAACGCGGTGCGAGGCGGACCGTCCATGCTAATAAACCCTATTGGTTTCATTGGGCGACAGGGCTTGAGATGTCATTTCATCTCAATGTCAGGTAAAAGTCCCACAAAATTGGAAGCAATGTCTCCAAAATGACCTTTACAGTGTTGACAGGGATGTTAAACCTCTAATCAAACAAACAAAGCAAACAGTGTAGACTGTTTGATGCACAACCAGCTATTTTTAGGCTCAACATAGGGTAGTCAATTGTACTTGTTCAAATTTTAGAGGAAGTATGGAAAGTTTTGTTTGTTTGTTTGATTTGAGGTTTAATGTTCCCTTCAACACTGTAAAGGTCATTTTGGAGACGTTGCTTGCAAAAAGTATGAAAAGAAGTTTAGGTCTCCGAATACTTAGGGTAAATATGGTAGGTACACCTTTGCATGTACCACGAGCTGTGATTTAACCAAGCTTGCACATCAATAGAGTCACATATTAATCTTTCTTGTACCAAATCGAATCTTCCTCCTCATATACAGCAGGAGTCCATTTCAAAATTTAGGGGTGTCAGGTTGTGTTTTCATCAAAATTTATTTGGAAAATGACTGAACTATTAGCAAACAGTGGAGGCCCTGATTAGACGCCGCGTTCTGCGGCGTCTGATCTGGGCCTGCACTGTTTGCTTAGGGTTTCTGGTACTAAATGGGTTAAAGCCGCTTCTTCTCTCTCTTTTTTTGTATGTTTTGTTTTACGGACAAGCAAGTACCCACGATGGCTAAAGGAACCTACAAAGACACAGATCAGATTACTCATATGTGCAGTCTTTGCTGGTCACACATTGCACATTCCATCTAGCAAGTTTCCCTGCACTTGGACGACCTAAGTGGTGATCAGGAGATCTCGGGATCAGTACCTCATGAGGTGGGCATGATTCCATCTAACAAGTTTCCCTGCACTTGGGCAACCTAAGTGGTGATCAGGAGATCTCAGGATCAGTACCGGATGAGGTGGGCATCATTCCAACTAGCAAGTTTCACTGCAGTTCGACAACCTAAGTGGTGATCAGGAGATCTTGGGATCAGTACTTAATGAGGTGGGCATCATTCCAACTAGCAAGTTTCCCTGCACTTGGACGACCTAAGTCGTGATCAGGAGATCTCAGGATCAGTACCTGATGAGGTGGGCATCATTCCATCTAGCAAGTTTCCCTGCACTTGGGCAACCTAAGTGGTGATCAGGAGATCTCAGGATCAGTACCTGATGAGGTGGGCATCATTCCATCTAGCAAGTTTCCCTGCACTTGGACGACCTAAGTGGTGATCAGGAGATCTCAGGATCAGTACCTGATGAGGTGGGCATCATTCCATCTAGCAAGTTTCCCTGCACTTGGGCAACCTAAGTGGTGATCAGGAGATCTCAGGATCAGTACCTGATGAGGTGGGCATCATTCCATCTAGCAAGTTTCCCTGCACTTGGGCAACCTAAGTGGTGATCAGGAGATCTCAGGATCAGTACCTGATGAGGTGGGCATCATTCCATCTAGCAAGTTTCCCTGCACTTGGGCAACCTAAGTGGTGATCAGGAGATCTCAGGATCAGTACCTGATGAGGTGGGCATCGTTCCATCTAGCAAGTTTCCCTGCACTTGGACGACCTAAGTCGTGATCAGGAGATCTCAGGATCAGTACCTGATGAGGTGGGCATCATTCCATCTAGCAAGTTTCACTGCACTTGGGCAACCTAAGTGGTGATCAGGAGATCTCAGGATCAGTACCTGATGAGGTGGGCATCATTCCATCTAGCAAGTTTCCCTGCACTTGGACGACCTAAGTGGTGATCAGATCTCAGGATCAGTACCTGATGAGGTGGGCATCATTCCATCAAGCAAGTTTCACTGCACTTGGGCAACCTAAGTGGTGATCAGGAGATCTCGGGATCAGTACTTAATGAGGTGGGCATCATTCCATCTAGCAAGTTTCCCTGCACTTGGACGACCTAAGTCGTGATCAGGAGATCTTGGGATCAGTATCTCATGAGGTGGACATCATTCCATCTAGCAAGTTTCACTGCACTTGGCCAACCTAAGGGGTGATCAGGAGATCTCGGGATCAGTATCTCATGAGGTGGGCATCATTCTATCTAGCAAGTTTCCCTGCACTTAGTCAACCTGAGTGGTGATCAGGAGATCTCAGGATCAGTATCTCATGAGGTGGGCATCATTCCATCTAGCAAGTTTCCCTGCACTTGGACAACCTAAGTGGTGATCTGGAGATCTCGGGATCAGAATCTCACGAGATGGGCATCATTCCATCTAGCAAGTTTCACTGCACTTGGGCGACCTAAATCGTGATCAGGAGATCTCGGGATCAGTATCTCATAAAGTAGGCATCATTCCATCTAGCAAGTTTCACTGCACATGGACAACCTAAGTGGTGATCAGGAGATCTTGGGATCAGTATATCATGAGGTGGGCATCATTCCGTCTAGCAAGTTTCACTGCACTTGGGCAACCTAAGTGGTGATCAGGAGATTTAGGGATCAGTACCAAATGAGGTGGGCATCATTCCATCTAGCAAGTTTCACTGCAGTTCGACAACCTAAGTGGTGATCAGGAGATCTCGGGATCAGTACTTAATGAGGTGGGCATCATTTCATCTAGCAAGTTTCCCTGCACTTGGACAACCTAAGTGGTGATCAGGAGATCTTGGGATCAGTACCTCATGAGGTGGGCATCATTCCATCTAGTAGTTTCACTGCACTTGGACACCCTAAGTGGTGGTCAGAAGATCTCAGGATCAGTACCTGATGAGGTGGGCATCATTCCATCTAGCAAGTTTCCCTGCACTTGGACAACCTAAGTGGTGATCAGGAGATCTTGGGATCAGAACCTCATGAGGTGGGCATCATTCAATCTAGCAAGTTTGCCTGCACTTGGACAACCATAGTGGTGATCAGGAGATCTCGGGATCAGTACTTAATGAGGTGGGCATCATTTCATCTAGCAAGTTTCCCTGCACTTGGACAACCTAAGTGGTGATCAGGAGATCTCGGGATCAGTATCTCATGAGGTAGGCATCATTCCATCTAGCAAGTTTCCCTGCACTTGGAAGTCTGAAGTGGTGATCAGGAGATCTCGGAATCAGTACCTGATGAGGTGGGCATCATTCAATCTAGCAAGTTTCACTGCACTTTGACAACCTCAGTGGTGATCAGGAGATCTCGGGATCAGTGCTGATGAGGTGCGCATCATTCCATCTAGCAAGTTTCACTGCACTTGGACAACCTAATTGGTGATCAGGAGATCTTGCCATGAGAACCTCATGAGTAGGGCATCATTCCATCTAGCAAGTTTCCCTACACTTGGGCAACCTAAGTGGTGATCAGGAGATCTCGGGATCAGTACCTGATGAGGTGGGCATGATTCCATCTAGCAATTTTCACTGCACTTGGACAACCTAAGTGGTGATCAGGAGATCTCGGGATCAGTACCTGATGAGGTGGGCATGATTCCATCTAGCAATTTTCACTGCACTTGGACAACCTAAGTGGTGATCAGGAGATCTCAGGATCAGTACCTCATGAGGTGGGCATCATTCCATCTAGCAAGTTCTCCTGCACTTGGACAACCTAAGTGGTGATCAGGAGATCTCAGGATCAGTACCTGATGAGGTGGGCATAATTCCATCTAGCAAGTTCTCCTGCACTTGGACAACCTAAGTGGTGATCAGGAGATCTCGGGATCAGTACTTAATGAGGTGGGCATCATTCCAACTAGCAATTTTCACTGCACTTGGACAACCTAAGTGGTGATCAGGAGATCTCAGGATCAGTACCTGATGAGGTGGGCATCATTCCATCTAGCAAGTTTCCCTGCACTTGGACAACCTAAGTGGTGATCAGGAGATCTTGGGATCAGTATCTCATGAGGTAGGCATCATTCCATCTAGCAAGTTTCCCTGCATTTGGACAACCTAACTGGTGATCAGGAGATCTTGGGATCAGTATCTCATGAGGTGGGCATCATTCCATCTAGCAAGTTTCACTGCACTTGGACAACCTAAGTGGTGATCAGGAGATCTCGGGATCAGTATATCATTAGGTGGGCATCATTCCATCTAGCAAGTTTCACTGCACTTTGACAACCTAAGTGGTGATCAGGAGATCTTGGGATCAGTACCTGATGAGGTGGGCATCATTCATTTAGAAGAATGATCATGAAATTTTATTATAGTCATTCACTGCCTTCGACTGTCAGTTTAGTTTGTACTAATTTATTTTAGGTTGATTGCGATGAAAGCTTTTGTTTGTTTGATTTGAGGTTTAACTTCCCCGTCAACACTGTATCGGTCATTTTGGAGACGTTACTTCCAATTTTGTCAGACTTTTACCAGACATTGAGATGAAATGACATCTCAATCACCGTCGCCCAATGAAAGCAATAGGGTTTATAAGCATGGACAGTCCGACTGACACCGCTCTGCCTGGGCAGGCTAAGATCCTCTAAGCGGTTTACCAGTACTTGTGTGAAGTCGATTTCACCTCTGTGTGGAAGCATCATGCAGTCCATCTATTTCTTCAAACCCCGAAAGGCAGGGGCCAGGACAGCCTAAGTTGCTCAGTCTGACTGGAGAACGATCATGAAATTTTTCTATAGCCATTCACTCCCTTCGGCTGTCAGTTTCTGATGAAAGAATGTGCATCAGACTAGTTAACCCTTATGTCATCATGTGAACAAGTCCGTGAAATGAACACACCCCTAAACCCCCCCACTTTATATAGAGAAAACTGGGGTTTGGGGGGGGGGGGGGGGGGGGGGTATACATTATTTTTCTTATTTCTATTTGGTTGTGGGTACTCATTAGAACCATGGCGGTTCTAACGAGCACCCACAACTTACGTTTGCAGTTTAAATAAGAGAAATATCATGGATTTTCATCAGAAAAGTAGCCATTTTTGAGATGTGAAAAAATACACTTTATCATATGACTTTGCGTCTGAGAGTGTAATAACGCCATGTAATAAATTCGATACTCCACTAGTGGATTAAATATGCAAATCAGTTTGATACGCCCCGTAACGTTACAAGTACGACGTCCTTGTCTTAAGACGTCGCATTTACTAATGGCGGAATATTGATATTTTTGTAAACGATCGTGAATAAAATGCGTTTTAAATGTCATATGATAAATAGAATCTTGCATTCGTGCTCATGTATTATTGAATTTATTAAACTTGCTGAGGAAAAGGGACAAACTGCTCGACAAAGCCTCGCATTTCATCCCTTTTCCTCAACTCGTTTAATAAATTTAATAATACATGAACACTCATGTAAGATCCTCTATATCAATAATTTATTAAACTGGTTGACAAAAAGGGTTAAAATGCTTGGCAAAGCCTCGCATTTGATCCCTTTCCCTCAACTCGTTTAACAAATTCAAAAATACATGAACACTCATGTAAGATCCTCTATATATCACATGGGTGTGTTATCATAATGTATAAGCCTGCCCAAGATGTGTGGTTAGGTAAACTGACAGGATTGAAATGGTCTTAATAGTGTTGACTAGGCCTTTGAAACAAACTAATCTCTGCACTCAGCTAGTTCAGAATCTTACATTGTGTTTCTGCTTATTCCTGGGCCTCTAATATACAGCGGCACTCTGGTATCAAAGTCGTAAGGCAGTGCTTTCCCTTTGACAACTCCAAACTGTCCAAGATGATAGCCGTGGTCCGAGGTATAGATGATGTAGCTGTTCTCTAGCTCACCAAGAAATTTCAGCTCTGTGTAAAGCTAATTAATCAGAGAAAATAATAAACTTAAACTAGAATTTGTTTTCTCTACAAAAACACAGATGTCTCCCCCGTTTTTTACCTCTAAGTATAACCTTGACATTGGAGGTATTTAGCCGGGTCTTGTGTGCAACACATCATCTAATGAAGATAAACATTTCTGCAAAGTAACTTTAAAAATGTTCATAGAAAAATAAAAAAGTTATTGGCCATACACAAAAAAAGCCCTTTTTTACCTTTGGCCTCTAAGTATGGCCTTGACCTTTGAGGTACAACACATCGTCTCATGATGGTTAACATTTCTGTCAAGTAATTTCAAAATCCATCAAAGAATAAGGAAGTTACTGACTGTCCCTTTTTTTACCTTTGACCTCTAGGTATGACCTTGACATTGGAGGTATATGGACCTTGGTCTTGTACATGACTCATGGTCTAATGACGGTGAACATTTCTGCATGGTTACTTTATAAAGTCCATCCAGAAATAAAAAAGTTATTGACTGGACACAAAAAACAACAACTTTTTTTACCTCTGACCTCTTAGTATGACCTTGATCTTGGAGATACCGACCTAGGTCTAGTGTGCACCACATCGTCTCATGATGGTTAACATTTCTGCCAAGTAATTTCACAATCTATCCAGGAAAAAGAAAGTTCTTGACTGAACACTAAACTAGAAATGGTGTTTGTAAAACACAATGCCCCCAACCTTTGCTTGTCCCTAGATGGCAAAATATTCAACAAATATTGTTAACGACTCAAAAACATACAACAAGAATTCCGCCGAAGGCTATGTCGCACCTGTGGGACCCATCCACCCGCCCAACCACCCACCCGGACATCGCTATTTTAAAGGACAGAATTTTTTAAAAACCAGTCCAATAAAACCAAAACTTACCATGATTACAATAATAATTCAAAGTGTGTGGCCTTGGCCCCAAGGTTATGCAAACAAATAAATCAAAGGACAATAACTTTTGAAAGGGGCATAATGCGGATGAGGAAAAAATATGTGTCAGCTAATTTTCCATAGCAAACCATATATGAAATTTCAAAACCCTAGCTTACACTGTTCTTAAGTTAATCCGGATGAAAAAAAAATACGTGTCAGCTTATTTTCCATCAGGAACGCATATATGAAACTTCAAAACCATAGCATACAGGGTTCTAAAGTTATGGAATGCATCACTTTTAGCATACATTACAACAGACACAAATTACCAAAATGACAAAGGGCCATAACTCAAATTTTGTCAAAAGTTAATCAGGTCATCTACTCATCACCACCAATCTTTTCATCAACTTTCAAGACTCTAGCTATAATAGTTTTTGAGATATCTTGCTGACAAGATTTTATTAAACAAGAGGGCCCAGAGGGCCCTGGTTCGCTCACCTGAGTATCACTGCCTCGAGTACAATCTACTTTTAGCTCTGGTGGCCATCTTGTTCATCAGCAGAGTGATTTTAGCTTATATGGTAGGGAGTAACCTAGGAAACATTCCTGAGAAGTTTGAATCAAATTGGCCTAAGGTTTTAGGAGGAGTTCACATTTGAATCAAATTTACAATAGTTTTCTATTTTTAGCTCCGGTGGCCATTTTGTTCATTTGAGCAGGATCATTTTAGCCTTTTTGGTAGAGGGTCATCTAAGCAACATTACTTCGAAGTTTGAATGAAATTGGTCCAAGGGTACTGGAGGAATTATTGTTTGAAGTTTTTTTTTTTATATTTTTAGCTCTGGTTGCCATCTTGTTCATCGGAGTAGAATGAGTTTAACTATTTTGGTAGGGAGTCACCTAGGCAACATTCCTGTAAAGTTTGCATCCAATTGGCCCTAGGGTTTAGAAGGAGTTCGCATTTGAAGCAAATTTACAATGGTTTGTGGCCATTTGTTAATCATTTATGCTATTTTCCTAGAGGCTCATCTACACAAAATTCCAATGAAGTTTAGGAGCCTTCATGGTGAAGTGGTCATGCTACTTGCCTTGTAAACCAGGGGTAGCAGGATCGATCCCGGGCTTCTCCAGACTTTCAGATGAGTCTTTAAACCGAGGTCCTATCACCATATGACCTTAGCTGTTGGTAAGACTTAAACTCGAACACTGACTCCTATGAAGTTTGAATGGAATTGGCCCAAGGGTACAGGAGTTGTCGCTTGAATATTTTTTCTATTTTTAGCTCTGGGGGCCATTTTGTTCATCAGAGTGGAACGAATATAGCTATTTTGGTATAGTGTCACCTACGTAACATTCCTTTGAAGTTTGAATGAAACTTGCCCAAGGGTTTAGGAGGAGTCCATGTTTGAAGCAAATTTACAATGTTTTTCTATTTTTAGCTATGGTGTCCATTTTGCTCACCAGAGCAGAATCGATTTGCTATTTTGGTAGACGGTCATCAAAGCAAAACGCCTATGAAGTTTGAATGAAATTGGCCCAAGGGTATTGGAGGGGTTGTCGTTTGAAGATTTTTTCTATTTTTTAGCTATGGCAGCCATCTTGTTCATCAGAGCAGAACGATTTTAGCTATTTTGGTAGGGAGTCAACTATGTAATATTCCTGTACAGATGGCCCTGTGTCACTCATCTGTGTACAAGAAAATCATTCCTGATGTTTAGAAAGAAAAAAAAAACAACTGAAAAAACGCAAACTGTGATGAAAAGCATATATGATTGTTTACCTGAGTGATATAAATATCTTCATAGATCCAGGGTTGTCAATATAGTTGTACATCGGTTGAACCAGGTGAACTCTTCAGGATGAAATCTTGAAGGGCATGTTGTGTGCACAAGACTTCTTGAATCTATGCTGAAATTCTATGTTCATGTTCATGATGAAGTCTTAATTTGTCAAAGAAATCAATATCTGTAGCTATGATTTCCTTTGTCACAGTGGTTAACAAAAGTATTGCAAGGTATGACAAAATTTACATAAGAAATACAGCTGACCTGAAATATAGCTGTTTACATATCAAAAGTGAGACATTGAAGTTTCCTAAGTTTTGTCCGACCTGTATCTTTGACAATGATCTATAAGGCTTGTAAAGATTAAGTTACCTTTCTGCCATAAACATTTTGGTTCTTTCATCTATCTAAAAGCCACAGAGAATTAATTCTGATACAGTGGGCATAAATATGAGAATAAGGAATAAAATAAGACAGATTAAGATGTGTGGAATCTATGAGGGGATATATGCCACACAGAAACTTAAGGAGCATAAAATCTGATATAAAGAACAGGTAAAATTAAGTCTTTCCACAGAATACAGATGCATCAACTTATTCTATTGAATTTCAACAAAACATTTCCTGATCTTGCAATAATCTAGAAAATGGTAACTTGAAACATTTTGAGGAAAATCTAATTTCAGCCTTTACATGTAACAATGGATTTCCATTTCAAAATATTGTTGCAATTAAGAAAACAATAAAATATATTATTTGACAGAATTCAAATACTGGGGTAAACTTTTCTCCACATAAGGAACAACAGATTCACATGACAAAACACGGTCGTAAATAAGAATTCAATACAGTATGTTTTTTGACAGAATTAAAAATATTGTGACAAATCTACAGAATGTACATTACAAGTCTATATTCCTTTAAAAAGTGTCTTGTGAGAGGTTTAATATGAAGGCAACAAAAGTTTGTGTATAAGGAAAGAAATTAACCCTTATCCTGCTGAATATTTAAATTAGTCACGCCCATTTATTACTATCAGCCAATCAGATTACATGATATAATATTTTCATTCAAATTACGAAACTAAATGACAAACTGTGTAGATCCAGATCAGATGGCTTCTTCATCTGGATCTATATTGTTTGCAAAGTTAGGGATTGTTGTGAACAGCGTATAAGGGTTAATACCCTTTTCAATTATTTTGAAATACACCTAACTGAATCCAGTAGTAATTACCATTAACCCATAAACGACAATGGTATCCCCCACCAAATTAGTTTGGAGGGATCCATTTCCAATTGTAGGGGTGTAAGGTTCGTTTGGAGGTAGGTTGTCAACAATGCATGTACTTTGAGCAAAAACTGTACACCCAGATCAGATGCCACACTCTGTGGTGCTGATCTGGGTAGTCACTATTTACCCATGTCCCACAAAAGGGTGGCTAGGAGTATATGGGTTAATATAACCAAACCAAAACATGCATCAACAACATGCCAGCCTCAGTAGCTCAGTCAGATGTGCATCTGACTGGTATCAGATGTGCATCTGACTGGTAATCAGGAAGGGAGTTCACTGCCTGCCGAGGTCAGCAACATTCCTTCATGGAGATTGATCATGAAATCTTTTCTACAGTCATTGTCTCCCTTCCGTTGATTCGAGAGCTGCCAGTTTCGGGCGAAAGAATGAGCACTGTACTGTTTAAAAGCTTACGGATAAGCCTGCCCCGGAAAAGGGTGGGTAGGTAAACTGACCGGCTCAAAAATGACCTAAATAGTGTTGACTGGGCCTTTAAACTCCAATACAAACAAACAAAGCATCAACAGCATACATGTAATATATATATATATTATCAGAAATGCCTCATTGAGGCACTTCTTAGAAGTACCCAAAGTCTATGTTTTGAGTGAGAAAATGGGGAGAAAGCCCTGTAAACTCCACTTTTCTCTATATAATGTGAGGTTTTACAAGGCTCTTCATTTCCTGATGTCAGCTAGAGGTGGCCACCTTTATCTTGTACAAACCACCAGCAATACCTACCTTTAAGGGGCAGGTACTGCATTTTATGTGGCGGGTGAGTGCACTCTAAAGTAGCATAGACAATCACGTGATACAATTTCCAAGATGTAAAGCGAGACATGAAGTACACTATGATCTGCCCAATAGATTCCTCCATTTCAATTTCACCAAGACAATGAGTAAAAAACAACAACCTTTATTCGAAAAGCTGGTATTATACTTTTAAAACTGAGTGGGTGACATGTGTTGAATTATGTGGATTTTAAGTGTAGAAAAACTATTTTGTGATCTGACCAGTATGTCTCACATGTCCCAACTGCACCATCAACATCTGATAAATCAAAATTCGAAAATATCAAATCAAGCATTCTCATATGATCTGTGGTACATTCATTTATTAGCATTTTGCTTGAAAACTTTTCACTTAATTTCTTAACGATGTTAGGCTTGAGCAAAATGTCAATATTGAAATCTCCTATTATCACCAATGGCTTTGATGGGGTAAAATATGGAATGAGTTCCTTGTTCAGACAAGAAAGAAGATTACTGTCAGACATTTGAGGTGACTTATACAAAAATACAATCTGACTTTCAATTGAGACATGCCTGGCAGTTATCATAATGAATTCCAATGTATCTGAACTATACTTTCTATCCTGTGTTATAATGGTATCATCTTTAGCATAAACTGCTAATCCATGAGGAGGTCTTTTGGAAGAATTGTATCCAATTTGGTCATTTCTTATCAAACAATAGCCTTCTATTTCATAATCACTATCATTATCAGGCTGGTGTAGTCGTGTTTCTGCTAATCCAAATATGTGGGTTGACAACAGATTTTTGTCATGTCTAATATCATCAAAATGAAGATTCAAAGATCTACAATTATTGAAAGCAACTTTGAAATGTGAAACTGGATCTATCAATTCTAAAGAAGTATCGCAGAGTTGAAGCATTGCTGTTTCATGCAGTCGCTGCATTTCGGCCTTAACTTGATCATCAACTTGTAATGCTTTTTCATTAAAGTTAAGGATCTGAAGCTTTTCAATTGACCTAACTCTGCTAAGTGCAACGTAGTGTAAATGTGGAACTTTGCGGGTTTTACGCTGTGATAAGTCTATGACAACTCTTTCAAGGGTACTACCTTGGGCTCTATGTACAGAACGCCCTGCAGAAGGTTGCAAAGGGAACTGAATTCTCTGAAATGTCTTTCTGTTGTATGTAAATGACCTGTTAACATCAAAAATTGGTGTCCAATTTTCATTGATACTGCTATGATAAAGTCCTCTGTTTCTGTATTTGATTCTTGTTTCCATTCCTGCTTTCTTGTCATCAAACTGAACCCAAATTATGCTAGGGCGTCGTGTGGTTTGTAGTTTATACTCAATAAACTTAACTACACATGAAGCTCCGTTAGCTAGTCCATCTTCTGTTTTTATGTTTATTGTTAAGTCATAAAGCATGTCAACAACAACTGTTAAAGAGCAATGTAAATTTGCTGTTTGGTTTGAATCTGTTACATTTTTGAGGTTCTTAAGGGCACAGTCTATCTTTTCTTTTGATAGCTTAGGTGAAACGTATGTATCCATGCATGGTATTTCAACCTTTTCTGTTGCCATACTTCTTATAATTTCATTATTAAAAACATGCATGAAATAGTTTTCTGCAAAGAGGTGAGGTGCATTTTTCTGATACTCAACATCATTTGTAGTAATTTCACACTGCTTAAATCTAGTCTTATCTTCAGCAGTCAAGGAATTGGTCCTTAATCTATTTAACAATTCTGCAAATTGAAGGTCATCTTTCTGTCTCATAATTTCTGTTAATTCAAACATAGTAAATAATTCTTTCCACAGATTTTGTGACAAAGCAGCTGCATTAAGATTCATGTCATTAAATATCCAATCACCACTCACAGGTTTTAACTGGTAAAGATCACCAACAGCAATAATGCTAACACCACCAAAAGGTGTTCTTGTTCCTTTCAATGCTTGAAGTCTCTGATCAATAAAATTCAACATGGAATTACTAACCATTGAAATTTCATCAATAATCACAACTGACAAATCACGGTACTTTGATCTAAAGGTATTCAGACTGTCACAAGTTAATGTTTGATCCGACTGCTTATACTTTTGTTTAAATGCAGATGAGATGGTAGAACCATTAATATTAAATGCTGCTTTTCCTGTAAATGCACATAGAAGAACCCTTGTATGATCCACGTCTTCTCCTTCTTTTAAATTTAATATTCTAAACAAAGTCTGATACAATGCTCGAATAACTAGACTTTTCCCAACACCAGCTCCACCAGAAAGAAATGCATATAAAGGGGCATCCTTTGTTTTAATCCAGTGAATCACATGATAGTAAAACTGCTTTTGTTTACTATTTAAACACTGCAGGAGCTTTCTGTAATCAATATCTGACAGGATATTTTCATTTACATCAATTTGAGGTGCAGAAACATAACATCCAATTTCAGTCCCTATATCATAATCTCTATGTTCAGGTCTATCAGGATTAAAATATATAAACTCCTCTGACTGAATTGGTTCCATTTCAGCATCATCACCTTCAACTTGTTGTGTACTTGGTGCAATTTCATCAAATGCATCATATTCCATTTCTGCCAAGTCTCTTGCTAATTCCAACTCTTCAGCATGATGTTCATAAGTTGAGCATTTATGATCTATCACATGCTTGATAGACTCATAGTGTTCTTTATATGTTCTAAAAGTTCCAAGTAAGTCAGTTTCTTCCTTTCTCCATGGGTGAAAAAGTAAAAGTTTCTCTCTGTAGTAGTTCTCTTCATCTGTTTTGCGATTGAATCTCACATACCTAATTATTTTAGAATTTCGACATCGTTTGATTTTTATGCCATTCTTTAAAGTTAAAATAGTTTCACCATCACCAAAGCTTTCTTCATCTGACATTTCTGCATCTTTCTCATAATCTTGCTCTTCCTCATCTTTATTGTCATTCTGGCCATCCGGGTAAATTACTTCCAACTCTGACACATAATCGGCTAAGCAATAAGTTTCCAAAGGTTTGGGGCGCTTTGAGTATCTTTTAATTTTATTGTCTGACATTACATCTGTTGAGTCTCTGGTTTGGAAGTGAAGTATTTATAAAGACAACACTCCTTGAACTTTTAGTCAATGGCATTTGCAGTACCAGATAAACTGCCTCTTGTGCACTTACTTCAACACTGTTTGAAAATACATTTCCAATATGTCTAACTTGTCTTTTGAGATCCATATTGCCATTCCTAGCTTCTTTTGCAGCTGCATGCAACAAAGTACTCATCCCTCTTTGAGATTTACTAATATATGAAACTATATACATAGCACAAGCATATGGATCTAACACAAATTGAATGTCAATGTTTGCCTTCCATGCTTTTAACACACTATCATTGTACAAATTTACACGGATCTCACCCGGATTTCTTTTCAAAAACACTTTTGAAGAGTTTAAGGAACTTCTAATGCATTTAATATATTCTTTCTCACACATTTGGACAACATCTTTCAGAAATTCTTCATAAGACATATCATATCCATCTTTCTTATTGTTCATTGTTTTCTGTATGTTTTGGTACAGTTTATAATACTTGTCTTTTTCGGTTTCCAGAGGCTGCAAGACCAAAGTTTTGGAAAGAGGTGGTAAAGGATAACCAAATCGACATATTTTATCTTCTCGTTTTCTACACGTTCTAGAATGTTTGTGAATTTGAAGTTCTATTAAACGACCAAGGTTCGGATTGTCTACAGAACATTTTAGATACTGATCCACATAAGCAGCCAACTCTGCATCCGAATCCACATTGAATTTTGGTGCATTTTGTACCCATACAATCATGTGAATGTGTGGCGATCCACGTTGCTGAAATTCCACTCTAAAAAAGTAATCAACAACTTTTCCAAGAGGTTCGTGTTCACTCTTTAGAACTGTGTTGATGAATTCTTTAACTCTGTGCTCAAAATATCTGGAACAAGTGACTGGATCTGATTGAATGAGTTTTATCTTTTGTTCCCAAGCCAAGTTTTCAATTTGATCATCAGTGTATTTCAAATTTTTATTTAAGATAGCTAACATTTTCAAAAGGTCAATCCATCTTGTATCAGCCGAGGACAATGACATAAACCAAGTTGGCAAACCCAACTGTCGAATCATAGCATAAACATCTTTTTTTCTAGATTCTAAATATGCAGGAGAATTTCTTAGCTGCTTAAACAAATAGTAACCTTCATCATTTTTTACAACACTGTCAATGCATTCTGAGTTTCTTGCTTGTACAGCAGTAATCTTATTTGTTCCAGTCTGACACCTTCTGACAGCAAGGTTTGCTTTATCATTCAATTGCTTCATTTGTATTTTTTTCAGTTTAAAAAATATATTGGGTACACTGTTAGCAGCCCGCCTATCCTGACTTCTCAATTCCCACTTTGCAATATCACTATAATGTACAGGCACTTGTCTGTCATCATTAGCTATTCGCCTCTGCCCACAAAATATGGTTGGAAAACAAAGATATTCTGAATCTTTATCTTGAAATATACTGAGTGGTCGCTGACCTTCTCCAGGAGCAAATGTGAAAGTAGAGTTTCTGTTTTCAAGATCTGCATCATCCAAAAGAGTATCAATATTTCCCACATTTTCCTGTGTGATTTCTTCTGCATCTGAATCATAGAGTTCTTCCACATGAGAAATATTATCATTTGAAATATTACCAATCTGATCATTTGAACAAATGTCAAACATTTCACTAACAACATCATCAAAATCAACAATATCATATTTTGAACCTTCCTCTGTACACCACTTGAAAAAATTATGTATAATCTCAGCTTGATTCTCATCATGAGTAATATCATCAAAATCAACATTATTTGTTTCTGAACAAGCTGTTTTGTGTGACTCCAAAAATGCATGAAGGGTTTCATTGCTTTCTTCTGTGATTTTCTTTATCCATTGCTGATCAATTTCAACATTTGCATGTTTGTACAATTCACTACCACTCAATAGCCAGTGCAAAGCACACAGTACATGGAATGGTCGGACATTTTCTGAGAAAACATATGACTTAAATGACATCTTCTTCTTCAATTTCACTGCAACTGTAACATTTTCGTCAAACGGTCTTGGCAAAGCATTTACAACTGGTTGAATATCAACAGGTACATTAACAACATTTCCTTTTACTGATAACTGGCGACCTCTGGGTAGTTCTCGCATCTGCATGAACGGTATACGTAAAGCAATAAGTCGTTCTTCAAGGGGAAACAGCTCCAGTTCTTTGGGTTTTGGTGGCCACTTCATTCCATTTAAAACAGACAATTTTGGGACTTTATCACATTTAATATTGTCTTTGCATGTGCAACATATCCATTCTTCTTCATTGACTGATTTCACACCTGTTAAGTATTTTTCCTTGTCTTTACAAACCAATGTTCTAGCTTTTGATACAGTCTCTTCAAACCATGTCTGGTGACAACAACTACACACATAGAGAGGGCCAACTGATATATTCTTGTGAAACCTTTCAATACAAACATCAATATCACTGCCACATTTTCTGCGCTTTGCAGTTAACTTTTCAATTTGTGAAAAGGATGGTTCTTTACGCTTTGTAGCCTTTCTTCTACAGTCTATAATGTTTTCAATTTTCTTGTTTCTTTCATTTAATCTCCATTGTTGTTTTGCAACCCTTTCTTGTTCCAATATGTATGGATCTGATCTTGCCTTCCTCCTTGACCGATTTTGTATTGCAATATCTTTTTGTTTGAATTCATGGCATTTTCGAGATTCTTGTTTCTTTTTACTTTCCCATTTTTTGTATTCATCTATCAATCTGGCTCTTCTCATGCATGCCTTTGTCATATCTTTGTCTTTTCTCCGACAGTCTTCAGATTGTCTAGCACTCTGCTTAGATTTGAGAGCATATTCTCTGTCCTTTTTTCGATATTCTTCAGATTGTCTAGCACTCTGCATAGATTTCAGCGTATATTCTCTATCTTTTTTACGGTACACTTCAGATTGTCTAGCACTCTGCTTAGATTTCAGCGTATATTCTCTATCTTTTTTACGGTACTCTTCAGATTCTCTAGCACTCTGCATAGATTTCTGTGTATATTCTCTATCTTTTTTACGGTACACTTCAGATTGTCTAGCACTCTGCATAGATTTCTGTGTATATTCTCTATCTTTTTTACGGTACTCTTCAGATTGTCTAGCACTCTGCATAGATTTCTGTGTATATTCTCGATCTTTCATACGGTACACTTCAGATTGTCTAGCACTCTGCTTAGATTTCTGTGTATATTCTCTATCTTTTTTACGGTACTCTTCAGTCTGTCTAGCACTCTGCATAGATTTCTGTGTATATTCTCTATCTTTCATACGGTACACTTCAGATTGTCTAGCACTCTGCTTAGATTTCTGTGTATATTCTCTATCTTTTTTACGGTACTCTTCAGTCTGTCTAGCACTCTGCATAGATTTCTGTGTATATTCTCTATCTTTATTACGGTACTCTTCAGATTGTCTAGCACTCTGCTTAGATTTAAGAGTGTACTTTTTGTCTTTTACTTTGAAGTTAGTGTCTTGCCTTCGTTTCTGCATATAATCTTTCATGTATTTTTTTCTTTCTGTAACTTTTTCTTGATTCATTTTTATTTCTTTGTTCCTATTTCTCTGATTTTTAGTAACCTTTGTACTATTACATGCCTTCCTTTCAAGTCTAAGCTTTTGATCCTTAAAGTATTTGCCAATAAGTGTTGCATTATTTTCACTGTTTGAATGCGTAAAAAATTCTTCTGTTGCATGGTCATTCCTCATATGGCTTTCAGACAAATTTCTCTTGTAAGATACAGTTTTCCAAGCATACTCACATGGAGTATCAGTATGACCCTTTGTAGGATTTTCAATATCAAATACCGAATTATGTTCAAGATTAGATAATTCAAAATCTACAGGAAGAATTTCAAACTGTGTTGAAATTGAAATCATCATACTTTCAAACAACGCATACAGAAATGAAACTAGATCATCTAAAAAATTGAAGCCAGCAAGTAATGATTTACCATCTGGAGCAGATAATCCATTGAAACCATGTGAATGTGAATCAAATATAAAATATTTGCAATCCCTCTTGAACACAGAACAACAAATTGAACCAATCATTAGTAAAATGCCTGGAGAATATTGTAGAGCAGTATACAATGCTTGATGAAGTGTAGGTAAACTGGTATTGACAAACTGTTCTGTGCAAAGGCCTGTCACAACAGCAGATTTTTTCACAACAACTTGTTTGTTTAAAATTGAAACTAATCTTGGAAGTTCTTCAAAGCTAAGCAATTTACTTCTGAATTTACCTTTTGCCTTAAGATCATATATTACTTTATTATACAGGCCATCTCCAGCTAAAAGAATGCTGTCTAGATCTGTACTACAACAAATGTCCGAGTATGCTGCATAAATTAATGAACAAAGTGCATTTGCAGTGCACTGACATCCTCTGGACTCATTGCTAAATATTTCTGACCCTTGGTGAAAAGATCCCTGTTCAAATTTGACAGAGTTAAATGGACCATTAGAAGGTTTCCATAGCATTGTTTCAGTTTGTTGCGTAAAAGGAAAGGCAGTATACATAGCTTTTTCAGCAACTTGTGTGGAGCTTGAAAATACAGGGTTTGTGACCTCTATAGGTGAATTGATATTGATATCTTGTGCAACTTGCTTTCTGTTAACATCTTTGTCATTTGTACTTTGCAAAACTTTGATATGTTGTACTTGTTCTTTTCTGTCACCATCTTTGTCATTTGTACTTTTCAAAACTTTGGCAGTTTGTACTGGTTGTTTTCTGTGAACATATTCATCACTTGTACTTTGCGCCGAAGCAACATGTGTTTTAATATTACTTGTACTTTGCGCCGAAGCAACATGTGTTTTAATATCATTTGTACTTTGAGCCGAAGCAACATGTGTTTTCATAGCATCAGATGTTACAATGAGGCAGGTCATACCCACATCTGATATATTTGTCGACCCTGGATCAGATGATACACTGGGGCAGGTCATACCCACATCTGACAAGATATGCGACCCTGGCTCAGATGTCCCCATCGCTACAAGCGAATGAGGCTTAGATCCTCCATGATCTAAGAGGTGGGTAAGGCCCACATCTGAAATATGCAACCCAGGGCTGCTACCATCAGCCCTCACCACTGTCTTTGCCAACGACTTCTTCCAATTCTTCTTACGTGGCATGCCTCAACCTGAAAGATACAGAAAAAACATATTTGTCTTAACAGGAAATATATAGAAAATATGGGGAAATGGTGTATCGTAAAACCATTCAAAATTGTGTTAATTCTAGATGGAGTTTTGTACAGAAATATACATTTTTTCGCCCTTGAGCAAAGTAATTTGACATCAAAATCGGTAAAACCAAATGATTGTCCTCAAGGCTTCCATTCAATGACTTTTATTATTCTCTGCATTCTTAAACTTCAGGTCTCAAGCCTCAGATTCTTGGTTCCAGTGTAAAGGTTAACAACGAATTTTAATATTGAATTTATGTTATGTGGGTTTATACCTAATGCTCTATCTTTGGTCGGGCCCCTAGGAGTCTTAACTGTTGGTTTTGTTTTGTTTCAGCATTTCAGTTAGTTCATGCTGTTCAGTCCTCACAGTTGTTTCATCTCTGCAATTGTTTGACTTGTATGTTCTCTGAGATGTTGCACTGATGAGTTAGGAAGCCTTCATGTGGACTGAATAAATTAACTGTCTAACCACAACAAAAGGGCTAGGATTGTAACCGCATAAAACAACAACCCCCACCCCATCCCCCTGTGGAATTCTTTTCACTGACTTTTCCAAGGCTATTCTTCTTTTGTGGTTTATTTTTGTTATTGTTCGTCATTGAATGTATGTATCACTTATATCTTTTCATTTCGGACAGCCAATTGGCCATTTTGCTGAAAAGTTGGCTTTCCTCTATTGTTGTTTGCACTAGGGTCTAGATATTTCATGTTTGTGTTTCTTTCTCTTTGATGTCTCTGAAAGGAGGCGAAAGTTAATTGTGTGGATTCCTGATCATTGCTTCTCTTCTACTTTACAACTGCTCTTCTTGAATTAGAGGAGGGAATCAATGACCCCATAAAAGATTTCAAAATCAATCTTCACAACAGAATGTTGCCAATAATTGCAGATGTTTAACCCGTAACCTCCTTGTTACCAGTCAGACAGGCATCTGAGCTACCGAGGATAGCAAGGAAAGAGCTTGGTGCATGTGATTTTACTTTTTGTAAAGAAGTGTCTATTAGTCTTTCACTTTGGTGTTTTGGATAGACACTGGGTTCTGTTTTGATCAGTTCATGTAGCACCTTTGCAAATAAAATTGAATTCTTTTCTGGAAGTGCTCTTGACCAACATGTATTTGATACATAGAGGGACAAGTCTAAAAAGATAATTACAATTCTTTGATACTAAATTACCCTCAAATGCCTTTCATGTTTTGTTTGATTTGTAGTTTAACGTCCCCATCAACACTATATAGGTCAGTTTGGAGATGTTGCTTCCAATTTTGTGGGACTTTTACCCAACAATGAGATGAAATGATATCTTAAGCCCTGGCGCCTAATGATACCAATAGGGTTTATATGCATGGGCAGCGCTTTGCTGGGCAGGCTTAGATCCTGTAAGCAGTTTATCAGTACTGATGTCTGGTCAGTTTCAGCACTGAGAGGAAGCAGTGTGCAGCTGATCTATTTCTTCAATCCCCGATGGGTGGGGACCCTCTATCATTTTTGTTTACTGAAGGAAAAGTGGTATTCATCTCTGGTCTAGCATTCAATATTACTGACAACTTTAATCAAATTATCAACATGCAATAACAAGGATTTTCATGTTAATAATTGTACTTATTGCTAATGCAACTACTGTCTCCATTCTTTCTGGGACTATATCATTAAAGCTATTCTTCCATCAAACAAAAACTGATTATTTCAAATTTATCTAACCGTTACTTACTCGTCATTAACTAAACATTCATTTACCTTGGAACACAGTGATGAGACGTTTCAAGGAAAGTCCTGTACTCTCTTAACACAGAAACTAGACTCCTCACACTATTACACAACAGTTCATATATGTAGTAAATGAAGAATAAAGATAAATCACTTTGTCAATTCTATTATATATCCAAATACAATGTCAATGTTCTCTTATCAAGAATCTTGTTGATACTAGAAGAAAAAGAAAACTTTATTAGACACTTAGTTCTACTAATATAAACAAACCAATTTTTAAATTACTTTCAATAAATTAAGAAAACTAAAGTTGTTTAAATTACCAATTAGCTACGCACCATTTCAAATATTGCAGTTGCTTTGAACTCAAATCTATATAGGTATTTAAAATGAAATTCATAAATATGTAATTGTCATTATATTCAGCTATAATGTGGATATGGTTTGACTATGGCTTATAAATTTCATTAAAATTCTATTCATTATTCATTAAACAGTGAAAAAGTTATTATAATATGCTTCCCCACCGGGAGCATAAAAACATGATCAGCAAGGCAGTTTCACTCCAGAAAGAGACCCTCTATGCAAAGATGAAGGTATTACAACAGACAAAAGCGAAGGTTTATCTAGTGTTTCTTTAAAACCAAGTAGATCTATCACTTAAAGTGATTAATACCCACACACATTGCTGTGTTACAGGATGGTAAGTTTAGGCCACTATAGACTAGTGGCCTAAGCGTTGCCCTCAGCAGATTGAAGAAATATATGGGCTGCATGATGCTTCCACGCAGAGCTGAATCCGGCCCGCACACTAGTACTGGTAAACGGTTTAGTGGATCTAAGCCTGTCTAGGAACCGCGGTGCGAGGCGGATGGTTCATGCTAATAAACCCTATTGGTTTCATTGGGCGACAGGGCTTGAGATGTCATTTCATCTCAATGTAGGGTAAAAGTCCCATAAAATTGGAAGCAACGTCTCCAAAATGACCTTTACAGTGTTGACGGGGACGTTAAACCTCAAATCAAACAAACAAAACAGCAGATTGAGCACAAAAGGTGAACATCTGATACTACTTTCACGAAAATTATTAATCTTCAGATGGTACAGGAGATACCCTTCATCTTTATTACCTGGTACATGTATGTCTGCGATTACCCCTTTTGAAGATATTCATTGTTTATAATGTTAGTTTTTTCATTTAGATGGTTTGGTTTGTTTGCTTCTTTTTTTCAGAGTTTTTGGTCCAGCACACTACATTCAGGTTATTTTTTAACTAACCATACTCCCAGACAGGCCTATGCATAAGTGGTTAACCAGTACACTGTGCATTCTTTTGCCAGAAGTTGGCAACTGTCCTTCTTGAATCGGTGGATAGGAGAGAATGGCCATAGAAATGACAGCAGGAATCAAACCATTGACCTTTTGATCACTGGTCAATAGTGCATCCAACAGAGCTACCTATGCCAGTTTAGGTGAACTAATATCATAAGATAAACCATCAACAATGTGCCGGGTACGACTATAAATGACACCAATACTACTCTTCATCAAGCTTGGAACTACAGATCTTTGAGGATTTGAAATGGTGCCTTGAATCTGAAAAAAAAAAAGAATTGTAGTGTCAATGTTAGTTATTATCATTACCTTCTGCATGAGCCTCCGTGGCCTAGTGTATTCGAGTGCTGGCTCTTAATCATCAGATCTCTCACCGCTGTAGGTTGGAGCCGGGCTCGGGTCACATGTGAGATGCCAAGTTCTGCAACGGAAGGTTAGGTAGTTTTTCTCCTGGTACTCCGGTGTTCGCCCACCTCTGATTAACAATCGGCTCAATATGAGTGCAATAATCTTGAAAGGGCCGTAAAACCAAAACCAAAAAAATCAATACCTTCTGTTTTGTTTTTCATTACTACAAAACAGCCATCAGAAGAGATAGCAAATCCCCCTACCAGACCGAAAGCCAATGTGGCATTCAGAAAATTAACACATGCAGAAAGTGCACTAGAAATAAAACACACTAGATATCCTCAAGTTTACAACTTTACTGCTGCATCGGCAAGACATCTGTAAAATATTGCATTAATTATATGGTTAAATACTTTTGGAATTATGGTGATACCAGATTTTACAAGGGGGTGGGGGGAGGGTTGGGGTGGTAATTATTTTCTTGATTTTACCATGCATAGACAGACCAGCGTGGCCTAGTAAATAAGAACCCTGACTCTTAATCATAAGGTCTCTCACCCCTGTAGGTTTGATCCTGGCTAAGGTCACACATGAGACGCCCAAGTTCTGCAACGGAAGGTCAGGTACTTTTTCTCCAGGTACTCAGGTTTTTCCCCAACTCTGATTAACAATTGGCTCGATATGAGTGACATAATCTTGAAAAGGCCGTAAAACCAGAACCCCCAAAAATCAGAAATGAGTCCAAAAGGACACAGATGCCCTGCATCAAAATCCATCAAGAAATAAGAATGTGTTTAAGTTTCGGACCCCTTTGCTTGACCTTTGACCTCTAAGTATGACCTTGACCTTGGAGGTGCGGACCTGGGTTTTTGGCACAACAATTCATCTCATGATGGTGAACATTTCTGCCACGTTATTTCAAAATCCATTAAGAAATAAGAAAGTTATTGATCGTGTTTAAGTTTCTTGACCTTTGACCTCTAAGTATGACATTGACCTTGGAGACACGGTCCTAAAGTTTGGCTCTCCCAGGTGGACCTAGAGTTTGGCTGCCCCAGGGCCCCATTCTGACCCCAGGACCAAATTTATTCTGCTAATCATCCCCTTGAATTTGACATTGACCTTGGAGGTACGGCCCTAGAGTTTGGCTCCCCAAGGGGGACAAAGAGTTTGGCTGCCCAAGGGCCCCAATCTGACCCCAGGACCAAAATTATTCTACTAATAATCCCCTTCAATTTGATATGTTCCGAAAAACTTAAATTTTGAGGCTTCTGATTCCTCTCCCCAGGGTCAAAATTTTTTTAACTAAATTCTACTATGTTTACTTCTGCAAAGTTTGGTAGCAAAATCTATAATACATGATTTAGGAGTCTTACACCAAATATCAAAAAAACCTGGGACTTGTGGTTTGGTAGAAGAATTGAAAAAAGAGTTTCCCTATAAAAGTCTATGTAAAACATGTGGGCCCTGGGGCGAGTCCTTTTTTGGCCCCAGGGCTACAATTTGAACAATCTTAGTAGAGGTCCACTACATGAAGCTGCATACCAAATGTCAAAAACCTGGTCAGTGTGGTTTAGAAGCCTCCGTGGTGCAGTGGTTACGCTACTTGCCTTGTAAACCAGGGATCTCAGGATCGATCCCGGGCTTCTCCAGACTTTCAGATGAGCCTTTAAACCCAGGTCCCGTCTCCGTATGACCTTAGCTGTTGGTGGGACGTAAAACTAAAACTCACTCACCCACTGGTCAGTGTGGTTTCATAGAAGAAGATTTTTAAAGGTTTTCTATATACAAGTCTATATGTAAAATATGTGGGCCCTGGGGCAAGGCCATGTTTGGGATCTGGGCTGTAATTTGAACAATCTTGGTAGAGTTCCACTAGATGAAGCTTCATACCAAATATCAAAGACCTGGCCCTTGTGGTTTCTGAGAAGAAAATTTTTAAAGGATTTCCCTGTATAAGTCTATGTAAAATATGTGGGCCCTGGGGCAGGGCCATTTTTGGGCTCTGGGCTTTTACTTGAACAATCTTGGAAGAGGTCCACTAGATGAAGCTTCATACCAAACATCAAAGACCTGGGCCTTGTGCTTTCAGAGAAGAAGATTTTTAAAGGATTTCCCTATATAAGTCTATGTAAAACATGTGGGCCTTTTGGCCCAAGGGCATTCCAGAGAAGAAGATTTTTAAAGGTTCACCCTATATTAGCCTATCTAAAACGAGTGGGCCCTAGCGTGGGGGCATTTTTTGGCACCAGGGCTATAATTTGAACAATCTCAGCACAGACCCACTAGATGAAGCTTCACACCGAATATCAAAGACCTAGGCCTTGTGGTTTCAGAGAAGAGTTTTCAAGATTTTCCCTATATAAGCCTATGTAAAACCAAAGGGCCCCGGGCGGGGGCATTTTTGGCCCCAGCACTATAATTTGAACAATCTTGGTAGGGGTCCACTAGATGAAGCTTCATACCAAATATCAAAGACCTGGGCTTTGCTGTTTCAGAAAAGAAGATTTTTAAAGATTTTCCCTATATAAGCCCATGTGAAACCAAAGGGCCCCGGGGCGGAGGCATTTTTGGTCCCAGCACTATAATTTGAACAATCTTGGTAGGGGTCCACTAGATGAAGCTTCATACCAAATATCAAAGACCTAAGCCCTACGGTTTCAGAGAAGAAGATTTTTAAAGATTTTTCCTATATAAGCCCATGTAAAAACACAGGGCCCCGGGGCGGAGGCATTTTTGGCCCCAGCACTATAATTTGAACAATCTTGGTAGGGGTCCACTAGATGAAGCTATATACCAAATATCAAAGACCTGGGCCTTGTGGTTTCAGAGAAGAAGATTTTTTAAGTTTCAGGTGAAAAAAATCTATTTTGGCTTCTGTGACCTGGATGTGCAATGGACCGGAACCATTTGAACAACTTTGAAAGGGGGCCACCTAAGGATCATTCCTGTGAAGTTTGGTCAAAATCCGATACGTGGTTTAGGAGGAGATGTTATTTGAAGAAATTGTTTACGAACGCACGCACGCACAGCGGACAACGGACAAAAAGTGATCAAAGCTTCACACCAAATATCAAAGACCTGGCCCTTGTGGTTTCTGAGAAGAAGATTTTTAAAGGTTTTCCCTATATAAGTCTATGTAAAACATGTGGGCCTTTTGGCCTGAGGGCATTTCAGAGAAGAAGATTTTTAAAGGTTTACCCTACATAAGCCTATCTAAAACGAGTGGGCCCTGGTGTGGGTGCATTTTTTGGCACCAGGGCTATAATTTGAACAATCTCAGCACAGGTCCACTAGATGAAGCTTCACACCAAATATAAAAGACCTAGGCCTTGTGGTTTCAGGGAAGAAGATTTTTCAAGATTTTCCCTATATAAGTCTATGTAAAACCAAAGGGCCCCCGAGCAGAGGCATTACTGACCTCAGGGCTTTAATTTGAACAATCTTGGTAGAGGTTCACAAGATGAAGCTTCATTCCAAATATCAAAGACCTGGGCCTTGCGGTTTCAGAGAAGAAGATTTTTTAAAGATTTTCCCTATATAAGCCTAGGTAAAACCAAAAGGCCCCGGGGCGGGGGCATTTTTGGCCCCAGCACTATAATTTGAACAATCTTGGTAGGGGTCCACTAGATGAAGCTTCATACCAAATACCAAAGACCTGGGCCTTGGGGTTTCAGAGAAAAAGAGTTTTAAAGATTTTCCCTATATAAGCCTATGTAAATCCAAAGGGCCCCGGGGCGGGGGCATTTTTGGTCCCAGGACTTTAATTTGAACAATCTTGGTAGGGGTCCACTAGATGAAGCTTCATACCAAATATCAAAGACCTGGGCCTTGCGGTTTCAGAGAAGAAGATTTTTTAAGATTTTCCCTATATAAGCCCATGTAAAAATACAGGGCCCCGGGGCGGGGGCATTTTTGGCCCCAGCACTATAATTTGAACAATCTTGGTAGGGGTCCACTAGATGAAGCTTCATACCAAATATCAAAGACCTTGGCCTTGGGGTTTCAGAGAAGAAGTGTTTTAAAGATTTTCCCTATATAAGCCTATGTAAAACCAAAGGGTCCCGGGGCGGGGGCATTTTTGGCCCCAGCACTATAATTTGAACAATCTTGGTAGGGGTCCACTAGATGAAGCTTCATACCAAATATCAAAGACCTGGGCCTTGCGGTTTCAGAGAAGAAGATTTTTAAAGATTTTCCCAATATAAGCCAATGAAAAACTACAGGGCCCCGGGGCGGGGGCATTTTTGGCCCCAGCACTATAATTTGAACAATCTTGGTAGGGGTCAACTAGATGAAGCTTCATACCAAATATCAAAGACCTTGGCCTTGGGGTTTCAGAGAAGAAGATTTTTAAAGATTTTCCCTATATAAGCCCATGTAAAACCAAAGGGCCCCCGGGGTGGGGGCATTTTTGGCCCCAGCACTATAATTTGAACAATCTTGGTAGGGGTCAACTAGATGAAGCTTCATACCAAATATCAAAGACCTTGGCCTTGGGGTTTCAGAGAAGAAGATTTTTTAAGTTTTCGGTGTAAAAAATCTATTTTTGGCTCCTGTGACCTGGATGTGCAATAGACCGGAACCATTTGAACAACTTTGAAAGGGGACCACCTAAGGATCATTCCTGTGAAGTTTGGTCAAAATCCGATCAGTGGTTTAGGAGGAGATGTTGTTTGAAGAAATTGTTTACGGACGCACGGACGCACGCACGCACGGACGCACGACGGACGACGGACAAAAAGTGATCCCAAAAGCTCACCTCGTCACTACGTGACAGGTGAGCTAAAAAACTTCAAAGGGCAATAACTCTTGAAAGAGGTATAATCCAGATGAGAAAAAAAATACGCATCAGCTTATTTTCCATCAGTAATGCATATATGAAATTTCAAAACAATAGCATATACAGTTCTAAAGTTATGCTATGCATCACTTTTAGCATACATTATAATGGGCACAAATTACCAAAATGACAAAGGGCCATAACTCACAAAGTATTTTTCGGAATTTTGTCAAAAGTAAAGCAGGTCATCTACTCATCAACACCAATCTACCTGTATTCACCAACATTCAAGGCTCTAGCTATAATAGTTTTTGAGATATTTTGCTGACAAGATTTTATTCAAAAAACTTCAAAGGGCAATAACTCTTGAAAGGGGCATAATCCGGATGAGAAAAAAAATGTGTGTCAGCTAATTTTCCATCAGGAATGCATATATGAAATTTCAAAACCATAGCATACACGGTTCCAAAGTTATGCTATGCATCACTTTTAGCATATATTACAATGGGCACAAATTACCAAAATGACAAAGGGCCATAACTCACAAAGTGTTTTTCGGAATTTTGCCAAAAGTTAATACGTCCATCAACTATCACCACCAATATGTTCACCAACTTTCAAGGCTCCAGCTCCAATAGTTTTTGAGATATCTTGCTGACAAGATTTTATTAAAAAAATTTCAAAGGGCTGTAACTCTTGAAAAGGGCATAATCCGGATGAGAAAAAAAATATGTGTCAGCTTATTTTCCATCAGGAATGCATATATGAAATTTCAAAACCATAGCATACACAGTTCCAAAGTTATGCTATGCATCACTTTTAGCATTCATTACAATGGGCACAAATTACTAAAATGACAAAGGGCCATAACTCACAAAGTATTTTTCAGAATTTTGTCAAAAGTTAATCAGTTCATATACTCATCACCACCAATATACTCAACAACTTTCAAGGCTCTAGCTCCAATAGTGTTTGAGAAATTTTGCTGAGAAGATTTAATTAAAAAAATTTCAAAGGGCAGTAACTCTTGAAAGGGGCATAATCCGGATGAGAAAAAAAATACGCGTCAGCTAATTTTCCATAAGGAATCCATATATGAAATTTCAAAACCCTAGCATACACGGTTCTAAAGTTATGCTATGCATCACTTTTAGCATACATTACAATGGGCACAAATTCCCAAAATGACAAAGGGCCATAACTCACAAAGTATTTTTCAGAATTTTGTCAAAAGTTAATCAGTTCATCTACTCATCACCACCAATATATTCACCAACTTTCAAGGCTCTAGCTCCAATAATTTTTTAGATATCTTGCTGACAAGATTTTATTAAAAAAAATTCAAAGGGCAATAACTCTTGAAGGGGGCATAATCCGGACGAGAAAAAAAATACCCGTCAGCTAATTTTCCATGAGGAATCCATATATGAAATTTCAAAACCCTAACATACACGGTTCTTTAGTTATGCTATGCATCAAAAGCGTAACATTTCTGCCAAGCAATTTCAAAATCCATCTAAAAATAAGAAAGCTATTGACCAAACATGAAAAAAGGCCCCTTTTTTGACCTTTGATCTCTATGTATGACCTTGACACTTGAGGTATCAAACTGAATCATGCATGCAACACATCGTCTCATGATAGTAAACATTTTTGCCAAGTAACTTCAAATTCTATCTATAAATAAGCAAGTTATTGACAAAACCTGAAAAAAAGGCCCCCTTTTTTACATTTGACCTCTAAGTATGACCTTGACCTTTGAGGTACCAACCTGGGTCATGCACGCAACACATCGTCTTATATTGGTTTACATTTCTGCCAAGTGATTTCAAAATCTATCTCAAAATAAGAAATTTATTGACAAAACACGAAAAAAGGTCCCTTTTTTGACCTTTGACCTCTAAGTATGACCTTGACCTTCGAGGTACTGATCTGCCAGATGCACACCACACATCTTCTCATGGTTGTTAATATTTCTGCCAAGTAATTTTAAAATCCATCTCAAAATAAGAAAGTTATTGACAAAACACGAAAAAAAGGCCCCTTTTTTGACCTTTGACCTCTAAGTATGACCTTGACCTTTAAGGTACCGACCTGATTCATGCGCACCACATATTGTCTTATGGTTGTTAATATTTCTGCCAAGTAATTTTAAAATCCATCTGAAAATAAGAAAGTTATTGACCGGACACGATTTGCCCATACATATATACATACCAACAAACTTCCAAGAAAGATAATTCAAAAAGTACAAATGTGAGAGTTATAGTTCTTGCGCACTGCACATCGTCTAATGCTGATTTATATTTATACCAAGTTTCGTGAAGATAGCTCAAACGGTTTTCAAGTTATAGAGCGGACACGAATGTGTGACAGACGGACAGACAGACAGACGGACAGACTGACAGACAGATGCCCGGGGGAAAAACAATATGTCTCTCCGAAAAAAATTTTTTCGGGGGAGACATAATAAACCAGAACCACACAAGTATCTTAGTTCAAGGAAATCCTATAAAGTCTAATTTGTTTTATCATATGATGTCACATCGGAGATTGTAATAACACCATGAAATAAATTCGATAATCCACTAGTGGATTAAATATACAAATTAGTTAGATATGCTCCAGAACGTTACACATAAGATGTCCTTCATGACGTTTTGTTTACTAATGGCGGAATATTGACGCTTTTGTAACAAAATCGTGAATAAAATGAGTTTTAAATATCATATGATAAATAGAATCTTGCATTCATGCTTATATATTATTGAATTTATTAAACTTGTCGAGGAAAAGCGATAAAATGCTCGGCAAAGCCTCGCATTTGATCCCTTTTCCTCAACACATTTAATAAATTCAATAATACATGAATACTCATGTAAGATCCTCTACATATTCCACCAATTTTGGTATCTGACTTCTTTTGAACGCTAAAATTTTAACCCTCACAATGCTGACCCCAGATATATCTTCAGCTGGGTCCTTAAAAGCCAGCTGATCGGGTTTTACCATAAAATTCCTAAAAATTCGGACACCTTGAGGACTTCCTGTAACTCTCCTAAAATGTTAACAAGTTTGTTTCGCTATCCAAAAGTGGAGACAGAATGACAAATGATGCAGACCCTGATCAGACTGCTCAGTCTGATCTAGGTCTGCCAAGTTTGTTTAGGGCTGTCTCTCCCAGTACTTGGGATCATTACAGAGTACATTTTTCCATTCTACTTCTGATTTCATGGAAAAAACTAATGCAACACAAATGGTTCATTACGAAAACAAGCCTATATAAATACAGGCGAACTTCGATGGCTCGAACACCGATGGCTCGTTTACCATGGTTGAGTCGAACCCGTTTTTGAGTCCATAGGGAATTCCTCTGCATAAGAAAAAGTGTGGGATAATTAAGGAGATTTTTTACTTTTATCTTGCAAATGTATGCTGTGTGTGCTCATTAGAATCGCCTCAATGAGGCGATTCTAATGAGTACACACAGCATACATTTATTTATGTAACAGAACACCGAAAAGATGTCCACACGTACCCCCGTTATGTTTTCTAGAAGTATGCAACATTGGCTCGAACTACCGCTGTCTTGAACAAATTGCCATGGTCCCAAAGGGGTTCGAGCCACCGAAGTTCTACTGTACATTGTAAACTTTAACGCCGGAAAAACGAAGATTTTAAGACGGAAAATTGTGATATTTTTATTATTTCTGCTCAAAATATGGATTGTGGGTAATAGTTAGAACCGCTCCGAGACGGTTCTAACAAGTACCCACAATCTATATTTTAGAACAGAAATAAGTAAAACTAGAGAAAGCGACCAGTGGGTCACGTATGCCCCCGGCCAGCGCCATACCCTGATATATCTTTTGAGCTTGTATGTAATATGAATGAAGATGTCAAGAAGCTATAACAATCTATAAATGTGCTTGTGAAAGCTAAATCAAACATAAATTTCTACATGGACCAAGGCGTGAGGGCATCAAAGTTACTGAAGGGGTGGGGGCATCAATGTTACTGAAGCAGCAGGGTGGGGTATGCACCAATGAAATCTTTGGACTGGTACATTGATGCAAGTATCAACTGAATTTGTCTTAGAGTTTAGAAAATACAGGCATCTATAAACTTTGTCATAAAACTTTAACCAAATGTAAAATTTCTAAGTCCGTGACCTTGACCTCAAGGTCACTGTGGGGGGGTGGGACATGCATCAATGAAATTTTTAGACCAGTATGTAACTTCAGTGAAAGTATCAACTAAATCTATTAAAAGGCTCAGAAGATACAATCTCTTAGAAACTTTGACTTAAAACTTTAACCAAATGTAAAATTTCTAAGTCTGTGACCTTGACCTCAAGGTCACTGTGTGGGGGTGGGGGGGGGACATGCATCAATGAAATTTGTAGACCAGTATGTAACTTCAGTGTAAGTATCAGCTAAATCTATCAAAGGGCTCAGAAGATACAATCTCTTAGAAACTTTGATGCAAAACTTTAACCAAAATGTTAATGGACGGACGGAAAGATGGACACACATATGGACGGACAGATGGATGAACGGCAGGACGAAAACATTATACCCCCATAGAATACTTCGTATGCCGGGGGTATAACCATAGCACACTTCGTATGCCAGGGGTATAATAAGGTTTACCCCTGTAAACCCAAGTTATATTATATAAAAGTCAAGTTCAAGGGGTTCAAAATTATATAGGCGTGTTTTGGTGATGTGATAATCGGACAGGAGTGAAGCATATTGAAATAACTAGCATGGTGAGGGTTATGAAATAAAAAGTTGTCTTATAATCAGTATAATTCCAGATTTCCATGTCGACCATTTTTTTTTTTTTTTTTTTTTTGAAAAACATGTAAATCTATTTTATTTGAATTTTATGTATAAAAGTTTAAAATTATGACATCCAAGAAAGAAGAATCTCCTTTTAACCCTTCTCCTGCTGAATATTCATTTTAGCCACACCCATTTCTGTCTATCAACCAATCAAATTACTTGACGTAATTTATTGCTACAAATTCATTAACTGAATGTCAAACAGTGTAGACCCTGATCAGATGGCTTCTTCAGAAGCAATCTGATCTGGATCTACACTGTTTGCAAAGAGAGGGATTGTGGTGAACAGCATGATAAGAGTTAATGATGTGTCTGTTAGCGGATGAATGGTCACACCAGGACTGGATACCTTGACTGTTGTGTATTTTCTGCAAAGAATGCTAGGCCAACACTGGGAGGACAGCAACATGACAAAGTCATATTGCTGTCGGCCTGACGTTTGAATGCTGTTTTTGTGCTGGATTTTGCAGTCTGATCTGGGTCTGCACTTTTTGCTTAGGACTGTCATAGGTAAGCTCTAGTAGTCAACTGTTGAACAATTAATCAGTTTTATAGTAAGCCAAATCATGAGAGCATAGCCTGAGTGATTTGTCTACTTACAACTGACAGGTAGACTGTGATTTGCGTGATTTACAATAGACTGTGATTTACAACAACAACACACAAGAGCTGATCTATTTCAGTTCCAAGACCCAAAATAAACAATGATTGTGACATTTCCTTCAAATTCTACCAACCTTTTGCCATTGTTGGTTGGAAGGAACTCTGCCAAAATCATGGTCTTGTGTATCACATGCATTTTGGTCTTTGAAACGGTTTGGGTATGAATAAACAGCTTTATACCACTCAAACTCAACAAAACTTTTGAGTGTTGTCAAAAAAAAGGCTGCTTTTTGCATCACTCTTTCCCACTAGCAATTTGTTGCTGAATAAATCATAGTTCCTTTTCATTGCCTATATGGGTGTGTTTAGTTAGACTGAAGCATGAACTTTAACCCTTGCTGAATATTCATTTAAGCCACACCCATTTCTGTCTATCAACCAATCAAAATTCTTGATGTAATTTATTGCTTTAAATTCATAAACTGAATACCAAACAGTGTAGATCCTGATCAGATGGCTTCTTCAGAAGCCATCTGATCTGGATCTACTCTGTTTTCAAAGATAGGGGTTGTCGTGAACAGCATGATAAGGCTTCTTCAGAAGCCATCTGATCTGGATCTACTCTGTTTTCAAAGATAGAGGTTGTGGTGAACAGCAGGATAAGGCTTCTTCAGAAGCCATCTGATCTGGATCTACTCTGTTTTCAAAGATAGGGGTTGTCGTGAACAGCAAGATAAGGCTTCTTCAGAAGCCATCTGATCTGGATCTACTCTGTTTTCAAAGATAGGGGTTGTCGTGAACAGCAAGATAAGGCTTCTTCAGAAGCCATCTGATCTGGATCTACTCTGTTTTCAAAGATAGGGGTTGTCGTGAACAGCAAGATAAGGGTTAACAGTAGGCATGTTCACTTTGCTAGCAATACAATGTTTTGTTTGTTTGATTTGAGGTTTAACGTCCCCGTCAACACTGTAAAGGTCATTTTGGAGACGTTGCTTCCAATTTTGTGGGACTTTTACCCGACATTGAGATGAAATGACATCTCAAGCCCTTTCGCCCAATGAAACCAATAGGGTTTATTAGCATGGATGGTTCGCCTCGCACCGCGGTTCCTGGACAGGCTTAGATCCTCTAAGCGGTTTACCAGTACTAGTGTGCGGGCCGGATTCAGCTCTGTGTGGAAGCATCGTGCAGCCCATATATTTCTTCAAGCCCCTATGGGCGGGGGCGGTAGCCATACAATGTAATACCGTAAAAAATCCTAAAAATTTTGACACCTTGAGGACTTGCTATAATTCTCCTGAAATTTTAACAAATTTGTTTCACAAACCAGTGAGGAGTCCAAAAGTTGCAAACAGAATGGCAAACAGTGTAGACCCTGATCAGACTGCTCCTTCAGGAGCAGTCTGATCTGGGTCTGCACAGTTTGTTTAGGACTATCTATCCCAAAACTATGGATACTTCAGGAGCAGTCTGGTCTGGGTCTGCGCTGTTTGCTAAGGACTATCTATCCCAAAACTTTGGATACTTCAGGAGCAGTCCGGTCTGGGTCTGCGCTGTTTGCTTAGGACTATCTATCCCAATACTTAGGATACTTCAGAAGCAGTCTGATCTGGGTCTGCACAGTTTGTTTAGGACTATCTATCCCAAAACTTTGGATACTTCAGGAGCAGTCCGGTCTGGGTCTGCGCTGTTTGCTTAGGACTGTCTGTCTCAATACTTAGGATAAGAAGGAGAAGAACTAAATAAGTAATTTGTGCTTCCGTTCCAATCCTTAAATTCTGTATTGTTACTATTATCATATAACATGTTGTACAGGTCGGCCCCCGCCCATTGGGGCTTGAAGAAATATATGGGCTGCATAATGTTTCCATCTAGAGCTGAAACTTACCTGCACACGAGTACCGGTAAACCGCTTAGAGGATCTAAGCCTGCCCAGGCAAAGCGGTGCGAGTCAGACCGTCCATGCTTATAAACCCTATTGGTTTCATTGGGTGGCAGGGCTTGAGTTGTCATTTCATCTCAATATCGGGTAAAAGTCCCACAAAATTGGAAGCAGCATCTCCAAAATAACCTATACAGTGTTGACGGGAATGTTAAACCTTAAATCAAACCAACAAACAAACATTACGGTATGCATTAAGGATCTCGGTGTGTACCTTTTCAACCAGGCTGTCAACGGACTGTAGAGTCTGTAACCTCTTCTGTTGAAGGAGATCAGTAAACTTCACAGCTATTGGTTCTAATGGCTTCATTTCCTTCAGCAATGTCTGCTTGTCCGAGTTGTTCATGTAGTTCCAACTGCCTGTCCTGACAAAAAATTATGCACAGAAAACTATTATACATGTATTCATAACAAATTTCATTAACCCTTTTTGTACCAAATGGAATCTTCCTTTTTATATAAACAATGAATCCATTTTAAAATTAAGGGGTGTCAGGTTGTGTTTTCTTCAAAATCTACTTGGAAATTGGCTGACCTTTTTGTAAATAGTGTAGGCCCTAGACGCCGCCTTCTGCGGCATCTGATTTGGGCCTGCACTGTTTGCCAATAACCCGTTTAGGGGTTTCTGGTACAAAATGGGTAATAACATACACTTTATTTCTCCTCAGGTCGTACAATGACATATGAGGTAAAGACAGCTTGAAATAACAGCCAGACAGTGCTCTTTTTGTTGTGTTAAACATGTGAAGGGTAATAAGACAGAGAGTGAGAGAAAGAGAGAGACCATGGTATTTGTATACAGTCAAACTTCGATAACTCGAGCACCTTCGGAACTACGCAAAACATGCCAAAATCAGGGGCAGCCCAAACCACTGAGGTTAACCCTTATCTTGCTGTTCACAACAACCCCTATCTTTGCAAACAGTATAGATCCAGAAGCAGCCATCTGATTAGGATCTACACTGTTTGGTATTCAGTTTATGAATTTGTAGCAATAAATTACATCAAGTAATTTGATTGGTTGATAGACAGAAATGGGGGTGGCTTAAATGAATATTCAGCAAGATAAGGGTTAATCAGGTCATGAAGCATAGTGGGAATGACTAACAGCCTTACGATCTTTTACTAGTGTTCACAAGGTTTTTCTATGATTTGATGTACTGACCTACTTTTTGACCCAACATGACCCATAACTTTTGTTTTTGTTAGATTTGAGGTTTAACGTCCCTGTCAACACTGTATAGGTCATTTTGGAGACGTTGCTTCCAATTTTGTGGGACTTTTACCCGACATTGAGATGAAATGACATCTCAAGCCCTGCCGCCCAATGAAACCAATAGGGTTAATAAGCATGGACTCACACTGCTTTGCCTGGGCAGGCTTAGATCCTCTAAGCTATTTACCAGTACTTATGTGCGGGTTGGTTTCAGCTCTGCGTGGAAGCATCATGTAGCCTATCTATTTCTTCAAGCCCCGATGGGCAGGGGCCAGACCCATAACTGAACTTCATCCAGATATTGTCATGATGATTATTCAGAGCAAGTTTGATGATGATTGGACCCACACTGTGGCCTCTTAGAGTGTTCACAAGAAAATTTTACGCATGCAGGACGTACGCCGGCGGCTGCCGCCGAACATCTCACAGTCACAAAAGCTCACCAAGACCTTCGGTCAGGTGAGCTAATAAAATAAAAGCATTATTAACCCTTATCTTGCTGTTCACGACAACCCCCTATCTTTGCAAACAGTGTAGATCCAGACCAGATGGCTTCTGAAGAAGCCATCTGATCAGGATCTACACTGTTTGGCATTCAGTTTATGAATTTGTAGCAATAAATTACATCAAGTAATTTGATTGGTTGATGGACAGAAATGGGTGTGGCTTAAATGAATATTCAGCAAGATAAGGGTTAAGTGTGCAGACAAAAGTATACAGTGAAAAATCAATAGCTGGAACACTGACAGTTTACCATGGCTGTTTTGTATTCATTTTGGAGTCCCTAGGAGATTCTTCACAGAGACCTAGATTATCAATTGGGGCAAAATTTGTGGCTTCTTATCATGAAAAGGTATGTTGTGGGCACTCATTAGAATCACTTCGGTGAGGCAATTCTAATATGCGGAGCAACAGGTAAGGTTGGTATTTTGTGATAACCGAAAGACAGTTTTTAATATGAAAAACTATGTTGTGGGTATTCATTAGAACCCCCTCACTGAGGCAGTTCTAATGAATACCCACAATATAAGGATCAACCATGGTTTTTCATGCATTAACATTCGCCGGGTCCCGAGGAAACTGTTTGAACATGAGGCCGCTAGGCCGAATGTTCAAATATCTTCCGAGGGATCCGGCAAATGTTAATGCAATGAAATAACCATGGATGATCTTTGTTCTTGCATAGCTTACGATTCGGACAACAAATTTTGACGAAAACGCCCAAAAGCTCCATATAAACTCTTCAAATGTGACAGACAAACCAAAATGGCGGCCAGTTCAGAATGTTGTTTACAATGACGTTGTCATGCAGTGACGTCATCATAGAACCCTAAAACGCTACGTTCAGGGCGATAACGTTACGTCGCTCAACATAACGTAAACAAAGCAAGGCCCGTCTTGTGATATCAAAAGCTCAAAATCTATGTTCAAACAGCACGCCAATTTCATGATTTGAACATGGTTTTTGCTGTTTGGGCACGGCTTTCGGTCCATTTGACAATAGCTTCAAACAGCCATGCGCATAGGTATTTATGCAAGAACAAAGGTTTTAATGTAGAATTTACAAAAAAACTAGCATTCAATTATCACAAAATATTTACCTTATCTGTTGCTATGAATAATGTACACTGTACATATTTATAGCATAGAACATTGATAACATATATCTAAATCATTCCAACCTAGCACGATCCCGGGCCACGACATACCAAAGTCGTTAAAAATGGTACTAGCTGCTTCTCGCTTGGCACTCAGATTTACAGGGTAGAGCTAGGACTGGTCGACCCAGTGTCAGGATAATGTGACTGGGTGTGGTATCATGTAATGTGTCTGGGACATGATACTTCAGTGAGGCAGCACTATAAAAGTGAGCATTGAGCTCCCTGTCGCAACCAGACACAGTCGTGATATGACTGAAAAATTGTTGAAAGCGACGTTAAACCCGAATTCACACACACTCCAACCTAGCACTCCCATAACCCTCATGGCTCAAAAACCCCCTAATCAAACAGGTCCCCAAGGTGTACGAGCCATTAACTAATGCCAATAATGACAATCGTCGTCTGCTCTATCGTCTGCCAAGTACTTTAAACCTAGTTATTTGCAAAAAGTGTGGACCCAGATCAGACTGCTCCTCTAGGAGCAGTCTGATATGGGTCCAAACTGTTTGCCTGTATGCAAAATCATTTTTGAAAAGTTGGCAAAAAGATTCAGCAGACGACATAAGCAGTGACATTTTCAGATGTAGTTTTTCTCGGCGTCATAAGGGATAAAATTTGACTGTATGCATTTATACATAGTGTAAAATTTTTGCACCAGCATTCTCAAGCCCGCTGGTGCTTTGCAAAGGCTAAGCATTAGATGGAGATAAGTCACTGTGACATAGTCTGATGCATAAACTAACAAAGTTTGAATGTTCTGCAGCTTGAAGAAGCAGAGACATAAAAAAAAACTTTATATTTTGCATATTTGGCAAAAAGTAGGTTTTGTGAATGGTGACCATCACTGGTCTGATGCATGCACTGGTCTACAGTTTACAGAAGCTGCGATATGAGGTAGTCCTGGAAAACTTAGTATTGTGTATAGAGGTGCAACGATTCACCAAATCGTATTGTAATTGCAATACATCTGCTGACAATACGCGTATCGTATCGTGAAGCAGTTTGACGATACGGTTACGATACAGCAAACAGAGTAATTTGATTGAGATGAGTTGTAAACTTTTGCTGGTTTTGCCTGAATTTGTGACAAGACATTACAAATATGTTACTTTTTTCACTTTTATTTCCATCGTTCATGTATATTACAGTTAATTTCTACCAAAGAATTATATTTGAGTATTGCTTAACGCTGATTTTAAGGAATTTCTTTGCTTAAAGTTTCTTTTTCATGCCAGAAAGTGTATCATGATACGTATCGTATCGTGACACAAATATCGTGATATGTATCGTATTGTGAGGTAGCTGTATTGTTGCAGCCCTAATTGTGTATACACCACAACCTCATTATAACACTATTAATGGGATCCAAAGCAGAAACCGTGTTAGTTAAGCAACCGTGTCATATCAAAACAAAAATGTATAGATTATATAGAAAAATGACCATTTATGGTCTTTTTCTATATTAATCTATACATTTTTGGGAATTATATAGATTTATGGTCATTTTTCTATATTAATCTATACATTTTTGGGAATTGGTCATTTTTCTATATTAATCTATACATTTTTGGGAATTGGTCATTTTTCTATATTAATCTATACATTTTTGGGAATTGGTCATTTTTCTATATTAATTTATACATTTTTGGGTTCCATCTTGAAACCGTGTTATATCCAAAACCGTGTTATAATTAACCGTTGTGGTGTATTTTGTGAAAAGTATGTCACTGTGACCTAGTTTTGTGAAAGGTAACCTTGATTTTACTAGTGCATGCAGATAATGTGTGAAAGCTTATAGAAGCTGAAATACAAGATTGACCTTGAGGCTTTACGTTTGGTTTATTTTGTGCAGTGACCTACTTTTGCTCGTGATAAGTGTGTGAAAATAAGTCTGTGCTGGGCATATACTGACAATGCTTACAAGGCCTGGGATCCATCAGTTTGTTTGTTTGATTTGAGGTTTAATGTCCCTGTCAACACTGTAAAGGTCATTTTGGAGATGTTGCTTCCAATTTTGTGGGACTTTTACCCGACACTGAGATGAAATGACATCTCAAGCCCTGTCGCCCAATGAAACCAATAGGGTTTATTAGCATGGACGGACCGTCCATGCTAATAAACCCTATTGGTTTCATTGGGCGACAGGGCTTGAGATGTCATTTCGCTATTTATAACACCGTGTTATAATTAACTACTTTTGCTCATGATAAGTCTGTGCTGGGCATATACTGACGATGTTTACAAGGCCTGGGATCCATCAGAGTGGGAATAATCTGTACACGGACAGATGGCTGGATGTTAGGGCTGGGAGGATACGGACTTTGGGTGATACGATACATATTGCGATACAGCTCCTGCGATGCAATAGGTATCGCGATACATCTATCATCAATATATCAGTCAAATTTCTTGCCGTATGAAACTTCAGTGCAACCTTTTCTTTTTAACCCTTGTCCTGCTGAACCCGGATATGTCTGATCTTTCAAACAATGCAGATCCAGATCAGATGGCTTCTGAAGAAGCCATCTGATCAGGATCTTCATTGTTTGCCATTCATTTTATGAATTTGTTGCAATAATTTGCATCAAGTAATCTGATTGGTTGATAATCAGTAGTGGGTGTGGCATATATGAATATTCAGCAGGACAAGGGTTAAAATCACATCTTATATGTACCTGAAACATCACAAGAACAAAGTTAAATCTTTAATAGTACTTCCATTGAAATACTTTACTATCATTAGACCGATGCTGGTTATAAGGTAAGCTCTTTAGCATATTGATTCTGTCTCCTGTTTGTTTGTCAATTTAGCTTACAATTGGTCCAGAGTGCAAAAATAAAAGAAATATGATTCAGCAGAACACATTTTCAAGAACAAGAGGTCCATGATGGACCTAATTCGCTCACCTGAGTCAAGTTGTATTATCTTTTGATGATGTTTTATTTTTGTCTATGTGCTATTTGTTCAATGTAGCAGAACCATTTAAGAACTTAGGTGGAGATTTTGTAAAATTTTTCTTAAATTCAGTCACTGTGTTCAAAGGATGTGGATTCTCGGCATCAAAAACGCCTCAAGTGTGGAGAAGCTTGGGACTGAACCAATGAAACTTGGTTTATTAGGCAAGTAGTTTAACCATTTCACCATAGAACCTTCTAACACTAATTTTCTGACAACATGAAATTGTGTTAGTTTGCACTGGAGTTTTTTGTATTTGAATATAAATGACGTTAAAGTTTTGTTTTTGGAAATAATGACATTAGATTTTTGAGCATAAACACTTAAGTTCGTTATGAAGTCAGTTTTATTTTGGGAAACAATAGCATATTTCAAAGCACTGACAACACTGGTGGGTCAATTGTGTCGGAATGTAGGCTAGGAAAATGACCCTGAATTGCGGTATAGACTGTTTACATTTCGTTTATTACTTGTACATTTCTGTACTGTAAGCAAAATGTGTAAATTCCAATTTGGACGCCACATTCTGCAGCATATGACTCAAAATTTCCTACACTGTAAGTAACAAAGTAGACTTTGATCAGACAGAGGCCATATGCTGTGGCATCTGTTCTAGGTCTACTCTGTTTTGTCAACCTCAACTCCTAATGTGGAAAATGGCAGAACCTTTTACAAACAATGTAGGCAGATCAGACGTCAAGTTCTGCAGCATCTGATCTGGGCCTTCACTGTTTGCCAATCCCGGGTTGCCAGTATCCCATTCTAAGTTTTTGGCAAAAACTGGGTTAAAATGATGTAATTTATTCCTATAAATTCACAAACTGAATGTAAGTGTAAATCTTGATCAGATGGCTTCTTTAGAAGCCAAGAAGCCATCTGATCAGAATCTACATTGTTTGAAAGATAAGGCATATCCAAGCTCAGCAGGGCAAGGGTTAATTTGTTTGTTTGTGTTGAGCTTTACATCCATGTCAACACTATTTAGGCATGCCAATAGTTTATGCCAGCTTGATTCTTTTCTGTGCCTTGGCTCAGAATTCATTTATTAATACTGTAATTAAATCTCTATAAGTGTATCTTGCATCACTGTTGTGTCCAACTGATATTGGCTCACAGTTGGACAAGGCCTGCTGTCCTTGCTGCAAGTATGGGAAGAGAGGGGAATGTTATTTCTTCTGTTTCTATATACACTTCCTTCCATTCATTTGCCTCTTCTCCTCTGTCCCTCACTTTCATATCCTCTACTATCTCTCCTACCTCTTTTCTCCGTTTCTCTGAGAGGACACAAAATGACCCACAAGGGTTGACATGTCATTAAACTTAAAACAGTCAATCAGTCAAATCTTTAGTTCCTAGAGCTGTAGATATGGTGGGTATTTAGTGGTACATCAGCTAAAGTCTCCCTTATTTTTGATAAAAATGTATGGTGTGTATATATTCATTAAGAGCAAGGTGGTTCTAATAAATACCCACAACATGTATATTGATAAGTTACTTTAAAGTCATTATTGCAAACAGTGTGGATCCAGATCAGACTGGTCCTCTTATGCCCTTTTTGTTTAAATTGAGATTTAACGTCTCAGTCAACACTATTTAGGTCATTTTGAAGATGTTGTATCCAGTTTTGTTGGAATTTTACCCAACACTGAGAAGACATCTCAAGCCCTGCCACCAAAAGAAACCAATATAGTTCATGTGCATAGATGGTCCAAATTGCACCACCTTGCCTGGGCAGGCTAGACCTAAAATAATAATATCCAACAGCCATTGTGTTCAGCAAGGGAAACCATTTTAGCAGCTTTGATAAAAGGTCACCCAAGGAACATTTCAGTAAAATTATTTCGAAATCTAGCCACTGGCCTAGGAGAAGCTGTCATCTGAAGGGCTTTTCTATTTTTAACTCTGGTGGCCATTTTGTTCATTGGAATAAAACCATTTTAGCAAGTTTGGATGAGGGTCACCCTAGGAATATTTCTGCAAAAGTATGGCAACCATTTTGTTTAGCAAAGCAAAACCATTTAAATAAATTCTGGTAGAGGGTCAGCCAAGGACTGTCTCTGTGAAATTATTTCGAAATCAGGCCATTGGCCTAGGAGGAGATGTTGTTTAAAGGTTTTCTATTTTTAGCTCTGGTGGCCATTTTGTTCAGCGGAGCAGAACCATTTTAGCAATTTTGGTAGAGGGTCACAAGAGGAACATTTCTGTGAAATGATATTGAAATCCGGCCATTTGCCTAGGAGAAGATTTCAATTTAAGGTTTTTCTATTTTTAGATGTGGCAGCCATTTTGTTCAGCAGAGCGAAACCATTTTAGCAATTTTGGTAGAGGGTCACCCAAGGAACATTTCTGTGAAATTATTTTGAAATCGGGACATTGGCCTAGGAGGAGATGTTGTTTAAAGGTTTTTCTATTTTTAGCTCTGGCAGCCATTTTGTTCAGCGGAGCAGAACCATTTTAGCAATTTTGGTAGAGGGTCACCAGATGAACATTTCTGTGAAATGATATTGAAATCCGGCCATTTGCCTGGGAGGAGATGTCGTTTTAAAGTTTTTCTATTTTTAGATGTGGCGGCCATTTTGTTCAGCATAGCGGAACCATTTTAGCAAATTTTCGTAGAGGGTCACGAAAGGAACATTTCTGTGAAACTATTTTGAAATCGGGACATTGGCCTAGGAGGAGATGTCGTTTAAAGGTTTTTCTATTTTTAGCTCTGGCGGCCATTTTGTTCAGCGGAGCAGAACCATTTTAGCAATTTTGGTAGAGGGTCACCCGAGGAACATTTCTGTGAAATGATTTTAAAATCCGGCCATTGGCTTAGGAGGAGATGTCGTTTTAAGGTTTTTCTATTTTTAGATGTGGCGGCCATTTTGTTCAGCAGAGCGGAACCATTTTAGCAATTTTGGTAGAGGGTCACCCACGGAACATTTCTGTGAAATTATTTTGAAATCAGGACATTGGCCTAGGAGGAGATGTCGTTTAAAGGTTTTTCTATTTTTAGCTCTGGCAGCCATTTTGTTCAGCGGAGCAGAACCAGAACCATTTTAGCAATTTCGGTAGAGGGTCACCAGAGGAACATTTCTGTGAAATGATTTTGAAATCCGGCCATTTGCCTAGGAGGAGATGTCATTTAAAGAAATTGTTGACGGACAGACGGACGGACGGACGGACGGACGTTCTTACAGATGGACATTTGTTGGGTACTACAGTGTTAATTTTCCAATTCAAAAGTACCCAACAATCAGCTAAATACCCAACAGGCTACTGGCTACTTTTCTTGGACAACAACGGAATAAACGGCAAGTACCCAACTTGTGTCTACCCAACATGTGCCCACGGATGCGCTCGGACAGACGGACGACGGACACAAAGCGATCCTAGTAGCTCACCTTGAGCACTTCATGCTCAGGTGAGCTAAAAAATATGTCTAATGTACCCACGATACGTATCATGATACACCCCAAGCATATTGATACATGTATCGTCTCCTTCCGTATCGCGATGCATCGATACATCAATGTATCATCTCAGCCCTACTGGATGTAAAGACAAAAGGCTGCATGCATCACGAAACACGCCTACATAATTTTGACCCCTTGAACCCCACTTTTATATAGTAAAACTGGGGTTTACAGGGGTAAACATTATTATTATTCTTATTTCTGCACTAAAATATAGATTGTGGGTACTCTTTAGAACCGCCTCATCGACATTTTGAGCAGAAATAAGAAAAATATCACAATTTTTCATCATAAAATTTTCATTGTCTCGGCAATATTTGTATAGGCATGTTTTAGTAATGGAATGGACAGATGAAGGAATGCCCTAATGACTAATTGCATGAATACCATACAGATGACCAGTGGCCTAGACAAGAAAACAACTGTTCTCATCAATGGTGTTTCATCTATCTTTATTCAATGTTGCCTTAACCCCAGAAGGGGAAACAAATGGTGTACATTAAATACTCTCCAGATTTGCAGGATATAATCCTTCACAGTAATCATGTAATTACAGTAAAAGTCTAAAACCTGTAAAGGCGATGACTCTCCCTGCTCAAGGGCCCTCCATTTAACATCCCAATCTGAAAGCATTCATCCGAATGCCAACAGAGCATGTTTATATGCCAAAATTTTCTAACTGCTGCGGCTAGGTGAACAAGCTTGGAACCTTTAGCAAAATAGGCATGTGCACCAACCACTGAGCTATCATGCTCCATGATACTTATCAGAATTTCTGAAATAACTACCACACTCATCTATGGAGGCCCCCGCCCATCGGGGCTTGAAAAAATAGATGGGCTGCATAATGCTTCAAGCAGAGCTGAAACCACCGACCGTACATGAGTACTGGTAAACCGCTTAGAGGATCTAAGCCTGCCCAGGCAAAGGGGTGCAAGTCCGACTATCTATATTTATAAGCCCTATTGGTTTCATTGGGTGACAGGGCTGGAGAGGTAATTTCATCTCAATGTCGGGTAAAAGTCCCACAAAATTGGAAGCAACATCTCCAAAACAAGAATTCCTCCGAAGGCTATGTCGCGCCTGTGTGGGCACAAAGTCATCGAAGCATGACATGTAGGTCAAGGTCAACCAGAGATGCTTGCACAAAAGATTCCATTCTCAAATGCATGCTTGTACTAAGTATCATTAATGAAGCTCTAATAATTCTTGAGAAATGAACTTAACCATTAGGGGGAGCGCTAGGGTAGTCGCAATATTTTACAAAGTCAGTGAAAAATGAAATTTAGGTCAAGGTCATATATGGATGCTTGCATTAAAGTTGCCATCCCCAGATTCAAGCTTGCACCAAATATCATTTATGAAGCTCTTATAGTTCATGAGAAATAAACTTGACCATTAGGGTGAACGCTAGGGTGGTCGCAATATTTTACAAAGTCAGTGAACCATGAAATATAGGTCAAGGTCAAATATGGATGCTTGCATTTTAAGTTACCATCCCCAGACACAAGTTTGTACCAAGTATCATTAATAAAGCTATTATAGTTCTTGAGAAATAAACTTGACCATTAGGGTGAACGCTATGGTGGTCGCAATATTTTACAAAGTCAGTGAACCATGAAAAGTAGGTCAAGGTTAAATATGGATGCTTGCATTTAAGTTGCCATCCACAGATACAAGTTTGTACCACATATCATTAATGAAGCTCTTATAGCTCTTGAGAAATAAACTTGACCATTAGGGTGAACGCTAGGGTGGTCGCAAATGTTGACGCATTGACGAACGGACGGACGAACGAACGGACGAATGAACGGATGGAAAACCAGGCACCTATATCGCGCCATGCTAATAGCAGGCGCAACAATGACCTATACTGTGTTTAAGGGGAAGATAAACATCAAATCAAACACACACTCACCTGTGGAGATGATTATTCTCAAACATATGCTGGTACTGTGGGGCAGAGTCCTCTGGACCATGAGGGGCTGGGACACTCAACATCATCATCACTGGTCTGTAAGGTGAAGAATATGATATCTTTATAAAACAAGAGGGTCATAATGGCCCTGGATCGTTCACCTCATACTACAGATAAAGTGGTAGATAATATAAGGTGTAGTGGTTGGTTCTAACAAGAAGAATTTTGAAGATTTTCCTTATGTAAATCTATGTTAAACCACTGGGCCCCAGGGCGGGAGCATTTTTGGTCCCAGGGCTATAATTTGAACCATCTTGATAGACGTCCATGCTTATAAACCCTATTGGTTTCATTGGGCTGCAGGGCTTGAGATGTCATTTCATCTCAATGTCCGGTAAAAGTCCCACAAAATTAGAAGCAACGTCTCCAAAATGACCTTTACAGTGTTGTCGGGGATGTTAAACTTCAAATCAAACAAATCATAACAACATCACTCCAAAGCCTCATTTTGAACCAAACTTTAACAATTCAAACATAATGCACTTAACCATACACTGGATAAGGATTCCAACACTTAACCCATTTAGTACCAGAAACCCCAAAACAGGTACCCTAGCAAACAGTGCAGGCCCAGATCAGACACCGCCGAAGGCGGCGTCTGATCAGGGCCTCCACTGTTTGCTAAAAGTTCAGTCATTTTCCAAATAAATTTTGCTGAAAAAACAACCTGACATCCCTAAATTTTGAGATGGACTCCTGCTATATATAAGGGGGAAGATTCCATTTGGTACAAAAAGGGTTAAGATACCAAGAAAGACTGTATCTGAACATGTTGTCTGTTAATGTTGTCAACTGCAATTTTTTCCTACCTTTTTAAAAATATTTTTGCGAACAGAGAAACAGTGTGGACTCTAATCAAAATGCTTCTCAACCGCTTCAATCAGTGTCCACACTGTGTGCATCAATGACTTATGAAGTAACCGAACATAACGAATTTGATGTGTAAATAGAGTTTATTACTCAGCCCAGTTTAAATATAGGATTTGTAAACCGAGGGAGAATGAAGATCCGATTAAGAAACGAGTGCGCTTGCGCATAAGTTTCTTTACCGGATGTTCAACAAATCCCATATTTTAACTGGGCTAAGTCAGTAAACTGTATATTATATGCAATTTGATTCAACTGACGGATCACTTTATGTCTAATTCTTAGTACAGTTCACTCTTAACATACAATCCATGCAAATGGTAGTTGGTGCAGTGACACATAAGCAGACTGAAACGAAAACTGTATAGACACCATCTTGAACTGAATGAAAATAGAAGAACTCAAATCATTAAAGTGATAAAAAAATTAAAGTGCAACAGTTCAGTAACCAAACTTACGCCTCATTCAGTGGTTATGCATACATGTGATATTTTCTTGGACCCAAATAGGGAGATTTTGATTTTCAGATAGGGAGATTGGGGTCCCAAATCGGGAGATTTTTCCGCGGTAAAAAGTGATGTTATTTTTGGTTAAAATTTACCTCTGAAGCACTTTTTCACCCATAACATGCCAACACGACAATTGTTGTCTGCTTTGTCATCTGCATTAAAAATCTTTTTTGAAAACAGTGTGGGCCCAGATCAGACTGCAGAGCATTCTGATGACGGTCCACACTATTTGCCTTTCTGCAAAAATATGTTATAAAAGCTTGGAAAAAGAAAGCAGCAGACGACAAACTTCCATTTTGTATTTCAATAGAGAGACAATTTCTCAGAAGAACGATCAAAGAACAAGCACTGACCAATAGATCGGTGTTAAATACCCACCTAGCACCTGGCAGAAAAAACAACGTTCAGAATACCCGCATAGCAAAAAATTACTCATACTCTTACACCCCTTCTCTTATCATCCCCAAAACGTGCCTCGGAACTTAGTCGGAACTAATAAGCATGCATGATTTTTATTGATTTAACTTGGGGGCATATTTTTTTCATAAAAGATCCATTAAAAACACGGCAAAAATATTTTTTCTCGCAAGCTAAAAATGAAACAGGTTTGAATAGAAAATTTCATCCTGCAAAACTCCGGTTCTATGTTTATCAATAAATGAAAAACTACACACAGATGCTTAGAAAATACCAGCATCTGCTCTGCTCTGTTTTGGCGGGAAAAATATTTAGCGCGTTCACCTGTCAAAGGCCAAAAAGCATGCACGAATTTTCATTGGTTTCACGTGGGGCATATTTCTTTCTTCCATTAAAAACGGCAAAAATATTTTTCTCGGGTTTAAATAGAAAATGTCACTAAGTAATTACCAAGTTCTATGATTAATAAAAGAATAACCGTTTACATACGCGTAGAAAAAAAAAAAAACAGCGTCTGCTTTGCTCTGTTTTGGCGGGAATAATAGTTAGCGTCTACACGTGTCAATTACATAGGGATTAAATAAGCTATAACTGGTATATCTTGATTGACTAGTTTTCACACCTTGTCACATTGTTAATTGTCGGCTTATCAATAAGGCCCGCCTCGGGTGTAAACGGTTTAATAGCGTTGGCAACTTGAGCAAATCGGTGATCAGTAATAAATGTATGCAAACATCACATTTCTTCCTTATTGAATTTCTTGCTTTTTATCACATTGTTTGCGGGTTGCATTTTAATAATTGTATTTACCGGTACGTTCTTTTCATATTGCGATATTATACTTGTGCAGGTGTGTATTGCAATTTACCTGCATACCGCCTAGCGTAAATACACTGACGGTTAACCGCATAGGTATTTTACAGTGGTTAACACTAAATTGGTCGGTCGGCGGAAAACTACTATAGGAAAATTGTCGTGTCGGGAGATTAGGGCCGTCGGACGGGAGACCGGGAGATGGGGTTCGAAATCGGGATATCCCGACGAAATCGGGAGATATCATATGTCTATGAAATCCTTATTTAAACGCTGCCTCTCCAAGTCCAACGTCAAACATTCTGAACGTTGTTTACATCTTCTGAGATGCCATTAACATAACGTGAAGAACAAAGCGTCAACATGAATTAAACTTTCCAGGCTTTAAATATAATGATTGCATTGGAAAAGTAATTAAGACTGGCTACAGGAATTTATTTCCTCAGAGGAAATAAATCTTCCTTCTAGGTTATGATCCTGGAAAAGGAGGTTGTGGACCCAGCTTTTAGCCATGTATGAGACAATAGTCACATTTGATAGGATATAATTATGAAATTGATGAGTAACAATTAGCTGTTATTTTTTTTTCTTGCAGGGTATAAAATGTGCAGTAAACACATAAAGGAAAAAAGTGATCTGTCTCTTGAATTTTCTGCTGTGGTAATAATTGTACATGTTTCACTTTGAGGCAGGGTTACCTCAGACAGTTAGAATGCTTGAAATTGCCACATGACACCCTTGTTTGTTTTGTATAATTTAGTAGTTGGCAGTTTGTTTACCATGTTTTGGGGTAAGAAAATCAATTTGAAATGCAGATTTATTGCAGCTGGTGTTGTGCCGTGTGGCGGCCGTAAAATGTCTCCCCGTACATCAACCATAGTGTAGTTTGTATTTTACTTTTGGTCCTTTGAGATCAGCGTGAATATTCTGAGAAATCAGAAATAAATTATTGGTTTAGACTCAGGTTTTTAATTTTGGACCCCAATTTGATTTATACCAGTCTTTGTATCGACTGCCTATTCGAAATTTGCAAAATTGCAGTATGTTTCCTCTGGCTTTCTTTGCCGGATCATTATAGGGTCACTGATGAGGCTTTATTAGCCGAAACTACGTAGTATGACCCATCTTATTTCTTATGAATGTTTTCATTGCTCTTAAAGGAATTCATATTTGATTTTTATTATTAAGTACAGGGTCAACTATTAACATGTAAGCTTATGGATGGATGGATGGATGATTTATTTAAAGACGCTCAACCCTAACAGGGCATATAGCGTCTAAAACAGTTATATATTATACATAAAATTGTGCAAGATTAAACAATTAAAATTTTAATAATTACAGTTTTTTAAAAAGACTGATTTCTTTAAGAAAATTGATTAATTGGTAAAAAGGTATTTTTATTAAAAAGATCTTTCATCGTAGTAATGTTAAAATATTTTGAACGTATATGATTAAATTCAATACATGAGCTGAGAAAGTGTTTAACTGTGAACGGTTCGTTACAAGATATACAGAAAGGTGCTTGTTCGTTTTTTAAAATGTAGGAATGAGTGAGTCTTGTGTGTCCAATACGGCATCTCGTAATTTTTGTTGATCTTTTCGGCTGTAGTTTAAAAATGAGCATTTACTGTAAATGTTAGGTTGAATTTTATTTAATTTATTATTAGTTTCATTGTCCCAAATAGATTGACACTTTTTCTTTATATATTTATTGATGTTTGATTTGAAATCAGAGAAAGGAATTTTTAAATTTGTAACAGTTAACGATAATGCCGACTTTGCTTCCAAGTCAGCCAATTCATTTCCACGAATATTAACATGACTTGGAAGCCAGCAGAATATAATCTCCTTGCAGACCGAAAGGTAGTGATATTTTCGTAAAATTTGTTGAATCAAGGGGTTCCTGTGCTGTTGGTTTTTCAGAGCTTTTAATACAGAAAGGGAATCGGAATAAATGATAAATTGTTTTTCGGATTGATCTCGTATATGATAGAGAGCCATATCAATTGCTTTCGCTTCAGCGGTAAAAATAGAGCTATTATCGGGTAATCTAATGCTGTCTGTGAAATTCGGACTAATGACAGAACAAGCAACTTTCTCATCTTGTTTCGAACTGTCAGTGTAAATGGAAATGTGACGTTTAAAATTGGATTTGATTTCTAGAAATTCGTTCTTAAAAATATGAGATTCTACTTCTGTTTTCTTATTTTTATTTAAATCTAAAATAATCTTTGGAGCACTTAACGTCCATGGCTGTTTTGATGGTAATGAAAAAGATTGAATATTATTAATATTAATATTGGCCTCCATAAATAATGGCTTGATTCTTAGGCCAAGCGGTTTAACAGCCTATGGTTCATTGTTGTAAAATCGTTCGTAATTAGGATTAAAAACAATGTCATATGCTGAATTTCGTGGATTGGCGGCCAATTTAGTAGCATATTGAAGAGACAATTTCTCCCTTCTAACATACAGTGATGGTTCATTCGATTCAACATAAAGACTTTCAACAGGTGAGGTGCGAAAGGCACCTAGTGCTAGACGTAAACCTTGATGATGTATAGTATCCAAAGATTTGAAATAAGATTTCCTAGCAGAACCATAGACTATGGAGCCATAGTCCAATTTGGAACGAATTAAAGATCTATAAAGATTTAAAAGAACAGTGCGATCCCCTCCCCAGTCGGAACTGGACAGGACTTTAAGAATATCAAGAGCTTTTAAACATTTAGCTTTCAAAGCTTTGATATGGGGAATAAAAGACAATTTGTTATGGAACTAGAAATGCGTCCATAGGACACGGATGCCCCCGCCCAAAAATATGTCTATGTTCGTATTCATCCATAGAAAGTTATTGACAGTGTTTAAGTTTTGGACCCATTTTATGCCATTTGACCTCCAAGTATGACCTTGGAGGTACGGATCTGGGTTTGCACGTGACACATTGTCTCATGATGGTTAACATTTCTTCAAAATAATTTCAAAATCCATCCAAAAATAAGTAAGTTATTGGCTGGGTTTAAGTTTCGGACCATTTTTTTTTACCTTTGACCTCCAAGTATGACCTTGACCTTGGAGGTACCGACCTGGATTTTGCATGTGACACATCGACTCATGATGGTTAACATTTCTACAAAGTAATTTCAAAATCCATCCAGAAATAAGAAAGTTATTGACTGCGTTTAAGTTTTCGGACCCTTTTTTTTACCTTTGACCTCCAAGTATGACCTTGACCTTGGAGGTACAGACCTGGGTTTTGCACTTGACACATCGACTCATGATGGTTAACATTTCTCCAAAGTAATTTCAAAATCCATCCAGAAATAAGAAAGTTATTGACTGCGTTTAAGTTTTCGGACCCTTTTTTTGACCTTTGACCTCTAAGTATGACCTTGACCTTGGAGGTACGGACCTGGGTTTTGCACGTGACACGTCGTCTCATGATGGATAACATTTCTGCCAAGTAATTTTAAAATCCATCAAGAAATAAGGAAGTTATTGACTGCGTTTAAGTTTCGGGACGCACGGACGGACGCACGGACGGACGAACGGACGGACAGACGGACGGACGGACGGACATGGGCAACGCTATATGCCCTTTCCACCATTCTTCGAATGGCGGGGGCATAATAAAAGACCCAAAAATTTCGCTTCAGTGACGACTGGAATTGGACTGCCGTATATAGTAAGAACAGGATCTAAATGCAATTTTCGAATTTGGCAGAAATGAACACACTGAGTTTTTGTTTTTGAAAATTTAAAACCATTTTCTGTTGCCCAAGTTTCTATATTATTTAAACACCTTTGCAGTTTAAATTCAATGGTTTCCATATTTTTGGAACGATAAAAAATTCCAAAATCGTCGACAAAAAGCGAACAATCTGGGTCTTTGACACATTTAACTATATTATTAATTTTAATACTGAACAAGGTCGGTGATAAAATACTACCTTGTGGTACACCTTGTTCTTGATCAAATGTGTCCGATAATGTATTTCCTATGCGAACATTAAATGTTCGATTGGATAGGAAATTTTGAACAAAAAGTGGTAATCGGCCTTTAAGGCCCAAGGTGTGTAAATCTTTCATGATGCCATATTTCCAAGTCGTATCATAAGCCTTTTCGAGGTCAAAGAATACAGCTACGACATGTTCTTTTTTAATAAAGGCATCACGTATAAATGATTCTAAGCGAATCAAATGATCGTTAGTAGAGCTGTTTTTTCTAAATCCAGCTTGAAATTTAGTGATAAGCTGGTTTGATTCTAAGAACCAAACCAGCCTATCATTAATCATTCTCTCCATTGTTTTACATAAGCAACTTGTCAAAGCAATAGGTCTGTAATTAGTGGCTTCAGTATGATCTTTATTAGGTTTCGGAATAGGAATAATGGTAGCTTTTCTCCAGTTTTCAGGAAACTTTCCAGTGATCCAAATATCATTCAAAATATTTAATAATGTTTCCAATGCCTTGTTGGGTAAATGTTTTAAAATTTGGTAGTGTATGTCGTCAGGACCAACAGCAGTATCATGAGATTTATGGAGAGCATCTAATAATTCTTTTGTAGAGAAAGGTAAATTATATTTTTCGTGATTTAATGAAGAAAAATTTAAGTTCTTTTTCTCTTGTTCTTGTTAAATATTTTGGAAGCTTTCTGAATAATTTGAGCTAGAGTAGTTTTTCTGAAAATTTTCCCCCAAGGCATTGGAAATGTCTTTAGCCGTTGAACACACATTTCCATTCGATTTGATATGGACATGTTTATTAAATTTGTTTTTGCCACTAATTTTTCTAATCATGTCCCATATTTTCTTCGTTGGTGTTCTGGTATTCAGTTTGGAGACGTATTGCTGCCAAGATGCTTTTTTGGCCGATTTTATTGTTTTGCGAGCTTTAGCTCGCATATGTTTGGCATGGATAAGATTTTCTTTTGTTGGTTGTTTATTAAATTTTCGTAATGCGGATTTTCTTTTATTGATTGAATTTTTAACTTCGTTATTAAACCAAGGTTTGTTTCTTTTTGAAAATGTCGAGGATTTAGGAATATATTTTTCAGCAATATCAATCAATTGATCAGTAAAATCTTGTATATCATTTGCAGTTTTAAAAATTTTGGGTTCGAGTTTTTCATTACATAATTGTTTAAAATTTTCCCAATTTGCTTTACTCAAATTCCATCTGGGGTGACGATCTTCATGGTCGATTCAATTTCTTCAATTACTATCGGAAAATGATCGCTCCCATGGAGATCGTCCACAACAGACCAATCAAAATCCAGATAAATATTTGGAGAGCAAATTGAAAGATCTAAAGCAAAATAATTTCTTGTGGGAGAATGAAGGTACATGTATGTTGGTTGTTTATCATTAAATAAACATAAATCATTTTCAGCAATAAAATTTTCTATGATTTCGCCTTTGTCATTTGTATCCGAGCAACCCCATAATTTGCTGTGACTATTAAAGTCTCCTAATAATATATAAGGACTAGGTAATTGATTAGTTAAATTTTCTAAATCTTGTTTAGAAAAATTATAGTGTGGTGGACGGTAGACAGAACAAATCGTTATGGATTTGGATAAAGTGACGTTTACAGCAACAGCTTGTAAATTAGTGTTTACATCTATTTTCCTATGAGGTACGTCAGATTTTACCAGGATTGATGTACCTCCTGATGCCTTCTGATTATCCGTTGTGGTAAGCTTATGGAAATGTAAATAGAAGGCCATAACCTCTAAGGCCAGAGGCGATTATCATTTTTTAATTCACAGAGAAATCATGGTACTCATATTTCCTCATTTTGCATGTAATATATATAGATCATTCATTCTCCTAGTTGAAATATGGGATTTATAAACCGAGGGAGGTAAAACAATCCGATAAAGAAACGAGTGCGAAGCACGAGTTTCTTTAACGGATTGTTTTACCTCCCTAGGTTTATAAATCCCATTTTTCAAATAGGAGAAATGTATAATCTGTATATTACATGCACTTCCATAGACTTTTAGGAGAGTTTGGATCTTGAATTTTGGATCTGAATGCCCGTTCAGTTGACTGTTTACAGCCCATGTAAACGGTTCAATCAGCGAAGTGTTACAGAATCTGGGTGGAAGAACAACTGGATGGGCGCCATTTTGAAAGCGCTTTCTACAGTTTTGAACAAAAATAGAAGAAACAAAGTGTTTCAGTGATAAAACAAGTAAAACGTTAGATTAAATAAAGCAAAACTTACATCCTAATCAATGGTCATATCCATGTTTTCTTTTGTTTCAGCATTGCATCCGACTCAAACGTCACGCATTCTGAACGTCTGTTGATATTTCTTAGACGCCATTACAATGACGTCATGAATAACGTCGCCGTGATTGAAACTTTCCCGCATTTGAATAGAACAATTTCTCTGCAAAGCGGTATCTCGTATCTTGTACATAAAGTAGTTCCAGCTGAAGGGATTTATTTCCCCGGCTAAGAGGAAATATTTCTTCTTAGCAAAAAGGAAAATACCAAGTTTATGTCTGGTAGAAATCATGGTATTTCTCTGTAATGCATGTAATATATTATTTTATTTCTTTTCATCTAGAATAACTATTGTTGTTCTCTTAAAAGAGCATGTGCAATTAGCCCATTTCAGCCTGGAAACCCCTAAACAGGTTCCCTAGCAAACAGTGCAGGCCCAGATCAGACTGCGCAGAATGCGGCGTCTGATCAGGGCCTACACTGTTTGCAACAAATTAAGCCTTTTCCAAATAAATTTTGAAGAAAACACAAAGCTGACACCCTACAGTGAATACAGTACGTACTTATCATGAAAGTGCTTCTTGCTTTGTTTCAGGAAAGTAACGCTATCGTTGGCAATAAGGTCCGTAAAGTAGTCCTGGAAGTAATTGTCGTCGTGTTTCACCTTCTGTCCATTAAAATTCAGGGTGTAGTTGTAGAAGCGGGAGTTCCTCACTAGCCCCACCCACTCTCGCCAGCCTGGCGGGACGTAGGTACCATTGTACTTGTTCAGGTATTTGCCAAAGAACCCTGAAAATAAAATAGTGTAGTTTATATTTTCTAGTCCTTTGGGATCATTGAATCCGTTGTGGAATGTTGGAAATATTTGAGGGTCACTGATGAGGCCCAACTGGCCGAAACAAGCTAGTCTGGCCCAGAAAACATGCACACTCCATATTTTTCAGTTCTGTGGTGTATTTCTTGCTTCCAAAGGATAACCCTTTTATAGAACATATTGTACAGTAAAATTCCTATATTAAGACTGCCTTTTGGACAGTTCTTTAAGACCACTTTTGAACAGCCCCAAAGGTGGTTCCTGAGCAGATGACATTGTGTGCAAAAACATGAAGACAGAGTAACTACATGCTTCTAAATATAAAGCTTTTTAACACAGAATTAGTCTTAATTTCAAGTGGTCCTAATAGCAGAATTTTACTGTATATATACAAATGAACTTAACGGGATTGGGTACACCCGTCAGATTTTTCTGCCATTTTTCAAAGGGAGACAACTTTCAGGACTTTATGTACCCTCTTCTAACAAGAGCTCCACAAGCGGGGCATTATACGCTCGTGGCAATTAGTAAGACCGAGCATATATATATATACTGACTGTTGTACAAGTTTGGGTTTGTGGAATGTAACCAAGGAACAATATGTGCTCCATATATTCTTACCTGGCCTATTAATAACCCGCAATGGCTCAAACTACCTGTCTCTGACAAATTGTCATGGTCGATAATATTTGGTGGACCATAACCTCAAAATAATAGGCATAACTCTGGCAATAAGTGATGGACTGTAACCTTGAAATAATATGCGCAGCTCATCATAGTTTAACCATACGTAAAGTTTCAGCTTCATCAGATGTAAAGTGTGGGAGGAATTATCCGGAAACAAAATATGTTTAGAAAAATATGTGAAAGGGGAATAACTCTGGTAATACGTGTATTCAGCGGACTGTAACCTCAAAATAATATGCACTGTTCCACATCATGGTCTTGCTATACGTAAAGTTTCAGCTTCATCAGATGCAAAATGTAAGAGGAGTTATCCGGAAACAGAATGTTTAGAAAAACCTGTGAAAGGGGTATAACTCTGATAAAATATTTGGCAGACCGTAACCTCAAAATAATATGCACTGTTCCATATCTTGGTCTTACTGTATGTTAAATTGTTAACTGTTCTAGCAAGTACAACATGTAATACTCATTTTTTGGATGGAAAAATGTTACGTTTTATTTGTTTGATTTGAGGTTTAATGTCCCCACTATTTAGGTCATTTTGGAGGTGTGGCTTCCAATTTTGTGGGCCTTTTTCCCAACATTGAGATGAAATGACGGCTCAATCCCTGGCGCACAATGAAACCAATAGGCTTTATATGCATGGACGGACCGACTTGCACCACTCTGCCTGGGCAGGCTTAGCCCATCTACGCGGTTTACGAGTTCTTAGGTGCAGTGGGTTTCAGCTATGGGTAGAAGCATCATGCAGCCCAATCTATTTCTCTAAGTACCGATAGGCAAAGGTAAGAAAAATGTGAGTCGCTTTCGCATATGCAAAATGTACTCACATTTTTTTCAGCAAAAATATTAGTGTATACTGTAATGATCCTAAGTATTGGGACAGATATACCTATGCAAACAGTGCAGTCCAAGATCAGACTGCTCCTTCCTGCACCTTTTTGGACTCCATATTGGATCATGAAACAAATTTGTAAAAATTCTGGGAGCCTCAAGGTGTCCTAATTTTTTGGAATTTAACCCTTATCTTGCTGTTCACGACAACCCCTATCTTTGCAAACAGTGTAGATCCAGATCAGATGGCTTCTTCAGAAGCCATCTGATCAGGATCTACACTGTTTGGCATTCAGTTTATGAATTTGTAGCAATAAATTACATCAAGTAATTTGATTGGTTGATAGACAGACATGGGTGTGGCTTAAATGAATATTCAGCCACATAAAGTTAAATGCATATGGAATGGCTCCCATCATGAGAAAATTTGTCTTTGGGATTTGCGACCAGGTAAGACTTAAACCAACCTGTTCAGCTACAGAGAGTCTAGCAAGTGTCTTGAATTTCTATATATAGAAACCAGAGGTATTGTAATTACAGTAAAATTCCGCTATTAAGACCACCTAAAATTAAGACTAATTCTGCTTTAAAAAGCTTATTTAGAAGTGTGCAGTTATTCTTTCTTCGAATTTCCTGCACACAATGTCCTCTGATCAGGGACCACCTTTGGGACTGTTCAAAAGTGGTCTTAAAGACCACTTTTGAACAGTTCCAAAGGTGGTCTTAATATAGGAATTTTACTGTATGTAAATATCCTAAAAATTTGCACACCTTGAAGACTTGCTGTAATTCTCCTAAACTTTTTGAAAATTTTTTTCATGATCCTGCAAGGAGTCTAAAAGGTGCAAAATATGGCAAATAGTGTAGGGTTGTAAACATACTGCTCCTTCATTCAGTCTGATCTGGGTCTGCACTGTTTGACCAGTAAAGACCCTGATCAGACTGTCTGGTCAGGGTTTGTACTGTTTGCTTCGGCCTATCTGTCCCAATAGATAGGATCATTAAGGAATTCAAGCAGAGAAAACAGATGTGCAGTCTCATCTGCATCTTTATCTCCAATGGCAAAAACAGGTTTTCTTACAATAAGGCCCAAATAAAAATCAGCTGTTTACATTTAAGATACTATATGGTGAAAAATGATCCTTGTTCAAAGCACTTTAAAAAGCACCAAAAACTTTCAGAAATTTTTCTGAAAATTCTTCCATTGAAGAGCAGTCCTCCATCACGAAAGCATGCCTATATAATTTTGACCCTCTTGAACCCGTTTTATATAGTAAAACTGGGGTTTACAGGGGTACACCTTATTTGTCTTATTTCTGCGCTAAAATATAGATTGTGGGTACTCGTTAGAACCGCCTCCATGAGGCGGTTCTAACGAGTGCCCACAATGTATATTTTGAGCAGAAATATGAAAAATATCACAAATTTTCTTCTTATAATTTTGTTTTTTTTCGGCGGAAAAGTTTACATGTATTTGGATAGGCGTGTTTTCGTAATGTCTACTCTTTCACAGTAAATCAAGAACATGTAATTTAAGGGGAATGGATACACCTTCAAGGGAGGCAACTCCTGCAGAAGTATTTTGTCTCCCATGTCAACTTTTAAACCGAAGGAGCAAATACTTTCCTTGAAGAGAAGACCCCTATTACCATGGGACAGAGATTATAGAAAAGCAAACAGGAAGTACTGAAAAGTTGTCTCCCTTTGAAAAATGGCAGAAAAATCTACCAGGGGTTCCGATTCCCCTTATCAGAACTAAGTTTCTGTCAAAAATGGTGTACACCATCACGAAACCACGCCTATATAATTTTGACCCCTTTGAACCCCACTTTCATATAGTAAAACTGGTGTTTGCAGGGGTAAACCTTATTTTTCTTATTTCTGCTCTAAAATGTAGGTTGTGGGTACTTGTTAGAACTGCCTCGATAAGGTGATTCTAACAAATACCCACAGAAATAAAAAAATATCACCATTTTTTATCAGAAAATTTTCTTTTTTTCAGCGATAATTTGTTTTGTTTGATTTGAGGTTTAATATCCTCGTCAACACTGTAAAGGTCATTCTTGAGATGTTGCTTCCAATTTTGTGGGACTTTTACCCGACATTGAGATGAATAAAGTTTACAATGTATTTGTATAGGCGTGTTTTCGGAATGAGCTGATTGGAGTCCTTGCTTGTCACATAGGTCTTTATGCAAGAAATAACAGGATGGTCCACCCGAGAAAGGGACTTTGGTAAACAGTTCAAGCCCAGGTCATTCTAAAGGATCTGCCCAAGGCTGCACTGTTTACAGAAAGATTGCCTATTTTTGCGAAAGATTTCAATTAAAATCTTAATCCAACACCCATAAAATTGAAACTGAATCTTTCAATATATAAATTAGAAGAGTTCGTTCTGGACAAAAGACATGTAGGCCCTTGTTTTGCTAAATAAATTATTATTGCCACACCCATGTTTGACTATTGACCAATCAAATTACTATTTTTTTCAAATAAATTCACCAAGTGAATGACCCACAGTGAGTGAGTGAGTATTTGAGTTTTACGTCCCACCAACAGCTAAGGTCATACGGAGACGAGACCTCGGTTTAAAGACTCATCCGAAAGTCTGGAGAAGCCCGGGATCGATTCTGCGACCCCTGGTTTACAAGGCCAGTAGCGTAACCACTGCACCACAGAGGCTTCTAATGACACACAGTGAAGATTCAGATCAGCTGACTCCTCCAGAAGAAGGCAGAGCACATCCTGGTTCAGCAAGACAAGGATTAAGTAGGTCATTTTCACAAACAGTGAAGATCCAGATCAGCTGACTCCTCCAGAAGAAGGCAGAGCACATCCTGGTTCAGCAAGACAAGGATTAGTTGGGTCATTTTTGCAAACAGTGAAGATCCAGATCAGCTGACTCCTCCAGAAGAAGGCAGAGCACATCCTGGTTCAGCAAGACAAGGATTAAGTAGGTCATTTTCGCAAACAGTGAAGATCCAGATCAGCTGACTCCTCCAGAAGAAGGCAGAGCACATCCTGGTTCAGCAAGACAAGGATTAAGTAGGTCATTTTCGCAAACAGTGAAGATCCAGATCAGCTGACTCCTCCAGAAGAAGGCAGAGCACATCCTGGTTCAGCAAGACAAGGATTAAGTAGGTCATTTTCGCAAACAGTGAAGATCCAGATCAGCTGACTCCTCCAGAAGAAGGCAGAGCACATCCTGGTTCAGCAAGACAAGGATTAAGTAGGTCATTTTTGCAAACAGTGAAGATCCAGATCAGCTGACTCCTCCAGAAGAAGGCAGAGCACATCCTGGTTCAGCAAGACAAGGATTAAGCAGGTCATTTTTGCAAACAGTGAAGATCCAGATCAGCTGACTCCTCCAGAAGAAGGCAGAGCACATCCTGGTTCAGCAAGACAAGGATTAAGTAGGTCATTTTCGCAAACAATGAAGATCCAGATCAGCTGACTCCTCCAGAAGAAGGCAGAGCACATCCTGGTTCAGCAAGACAAGGATTAATTAGGTCATTTTCGCAAACAGTGAAGATCCAGATCAGCTGACTCCTCCAGAAGAAGGCAGAGCACATCCTGGTTCAGCAAGACAAGGATTAAGTAGGTCATTTTCGCAAACAGTGAAGATCCAGATCAGCTGACTCCTCCAGAAGAAGGCAGAGCACATCCTGGTTCAGCAAGACAAGGATTAAGTAGGTCATTTTCGCAAACAGTGAAAATCCAGATCAGATGAGCCATCTGATCTGGATCTTCACTGTTTGTCATTTAATTTGTGCACTTATGAATTGATAGGACTAAATTTTAAGTAATTTTAGTTGAGTCGAAAATGATTGTTGCAAAATTAATATATTCATTAGGACATGGGTTAAGCAAAACTGGGACATCACGTGAACAAGTCCGTGAAATGAACACCCACCTAAACCCCACTATATATAGAGAAAACTGGGGTTTACGGGGGTATACATTATTTTTCTTATTTCTGCTCCAAGACATAGGGTGTGGGTACTCGTTAGAACCGCCTCATTGAGGCGATTCTAACGAGCACCCACAACCTATGTTTGCAGTATAAATAGGAAAAATATCACAGATTTTCACCAGAAAAGTAGCCATGTTGGGGCTGTGAAAAATGTACTATGTCGCATGGGCCTGTTATCATAATGACTCTCCTACCTGTCCTATATCCAGCATCACTCAGGTATTTTGCGAATGTCCGCGGCTCGTGGACCTTCTGCCACTCTATACCCGAACAATTGTCGTTATTTGTGTAGACATTATGGTTATGAGGATACATTCCCGTCAGAATGGAACTCCTTGACGGACAACACATTGGCGTAGATACGAAGGAATTGTTAAAGTGTACACCCTCCGAGCCCAGATATTTTAGCGTTTTCGTCATTGTTGTCATTGAACCTGAAACACAATGAAAACATTCGGACTGAACATAACAAGACTAATTTAACCCTTCTCTTGGTGAATATTCATTTTAGCCACACCCATCTCAGACTTTGAACCAATCAGATTACTTGATGTAATTTATTCCTACAAATTCATAAACTGAATGTCAAACAGTGTAGATCCTGATCAGATGGCTTCTTCAGAAGCCATCTGATCTGGATCTACACTGTTTGGAAAGATAGGGGTTGTCGTGAACAGCAAGATAAGGGTTAACATCATAAGCAGCATATATCACAATGTCATTATACAAGAAATGACGTTTATTTTTTTTAACATTCATTGAAGTATGAACAACATCGGATCCCAAGCAAAGTTTGAATGTCATCATTTAAGAAATGCAGAAATTTTTTAACCCTTTTTGTACCAAATGGATTTGTTTGTTGGAGTTTAACTGCCCTGTCAACACTATTTTAGGTCTTTTTGGAGCCGGTATGTCTACCTATCCACACTTTTGCTCAGCATGCTAATACGTAAGAGGTTAACCAGTATAGTGCACATTCTTTCTCCAGAAACTGACAACTGCCCTTCTTGAATCAGCGGAAGGGAGAGAATGACTGTAGAAAAGATTCATGACCAATCTCCACGAAAGAATGTTGCCGACCCTGGCAGGTATCGAACCTGCGTCCTCCTGATCACCAGTCAGACGCACATCCGAGGCCGGCTAACCCTTTTTATACCAAATGGAATCTTCCATCTTATATATAGCACGAGTCCATTTCAAAATTTAGGAGTATCAGGTTGTTTTCTTCAGAATCTACATGTATTGGGAAATTGGCTGAACATTTTGCAAACAGTGTAGGCCCTGATCAGACGCCGCATTCTGCATCTGATCTTGGCCTGCACTATTTGCCAACTACCAGTTTTGGGGTTTCTGGTACAAAATGGATTAATATTCATTTAAGAAATGTATGAATGCAGTGGGTCGGCTGCAAAGTAAATAAACCCAGGGGTTCATGTTAACTTCACTAGCTACCCGCTGTTGTTCAAACAGAAAAATTAAGTTAATTTCTTATATTTACATTCTTTGGCAAAACAAATGCTTATAGGGCAAACTTTTAAAGCTGAAAACCATTTACATGCTATCTTTCTACAAAGAGCGTACCAGCGTTGACGTTGCCAATGCACAATGAGATTGTAGAGAACATTGGTTTACAGTGACGTCATTTGACATCACTGAAAATCATGTGACTTGATGTGTTCATGAGAGTATGAACTAACATTGTTTTCTTTAGGTTTATTTTTAGATTGGAAATGTAAATACAGTGAAATTCCGCTTATTAAGTTTTTTGAGTTATCATGAATAATGGTTGCCATTTTTCATTGTTCAAAGGGCAATAACTCAAAAAGAAGGCAATCCAGAGTTATGGTTCATGTGCTCTGCACATTGTCTCATAGTGCTTTACATTTGTGTGAAGTTTCATGAAAATACCTCAAAACAGTTTTTGAGTTGTCATAAATAACGGAATTATGGAATTGCAGAATTACGACAAGGCAAATCCAATATAGCCCCCACTTTTTCAAAGCGGGTCTACAATTAAGACTAAGCCGCCTTTAACCCATTTTGTATCGGAAACCCCAAAACAGGTACCCTGGCAAACAGTGCAGGCCCAGATCAGACGCCGCAGAACGCAGTGTCTGATAAGGGCCTTCACCGTTTGCAAAAAGTTCAGCCATTTTCCAAATAAATTTTGTAGAAAACACAACCTGACACCCCTAAATTTTGAAATGGACTCCTGCTTTATATAAGGAGGAAGATTCCATTTGGTACAAAAGGGTTAACAAGAGGGCCATGATGGCCCTGGATCGCTCACCTAATCCATAGTGTAACAAGTGGACCCCAGATGGCCCCAGGGCTTTAATGTGCATAATGTTAAGGGAGGTCTTAAAGGTAGCTTTGCACTAAATACTGGGGGTACTGGCTTTTATCACTTTGGGACAGAGCTTTTAGTTGCAGTCTAAATACCAGACAGGCTTCCATTGGATAAATATCCCATGTTTCATTTCAATGTGAGGAAAGGATAATTATAAGGAAATAAAAGGATGTGTGTTTTATAATTATATCTGCAAGCTCAAAGAAATTGTTGCTGATTTTATATTGTCACCTCTCCGTTAACTAGAGCTGCCGCCTAACGGGCGCCAATTATACCCCCGCATGCGTTGTCAGACAAATTTTTACAAGTATTTGACCTTCAGGAAGGTCAACGTAAAGGTCAAGGTCAGGTTTGTGTATATCAATCTTAAGTACTAGTGGCAAGGTGTGTGGTGTGTGAATATTAAAGAAATCGGTCAAAGAATAAGGAAGTTATGAGCAATGTTAAAGTTTTTTGTAACGGACCGACGACAGACGACAAGCTGACTCCTATATACCCCCTTCAAACTTCGTTTGCGGGGGTATAAAAAGCCGGCTTGTATTCACTGCGAATCTGCATGTAAACAAACATGGCGGACCATAGCTTGAAAAGGAGACGGGCAACATGTGGATTTTTTCTCATCAACTTGTTGAGCTAGGATGGCTCTATAAATAAGTAAGGTTTGAAAAGTTTTGTATGTGTAGTTTTTGTGGGAGCATGTAAAAGGTTACTATTGTCGCCTATGGAAAATATTTAGTGGTAAGCTCCCTATACCAAAAGTCCAAAAATCAGCCCCACACTCCAGTTTTCAGTCATTACATCATATTTTCACACATTGGTAGGTTCTATCCTATTCTGTATCATAAAATGGATATTCATGGCATGTGGTTTGCCATAGAAACTGTAAAAAAAGTGTAAGGTTAGTGGTAATTTAGGTCTAACAGGGTGCATTTGATCAGTTTTTGCTTCTGATCTGTGCATGGGGGGTGGGGGGGGGGGGTACTTTAAAGCCATGTTAATCAATTGTTATTGGGTTTGTTTTGGAAAAAATCTAACAGTTAGTGTATAACCAGGTACACAAACTCCATCTGGAATACAGTATAGCTCCGATATATCGCGGTAGTCGGGGTCCATAGCCCGAAAACCGCGATGTGGTCGGAGCGCGATATAAGTCGCGGTAGTTTGCCGAGATGCCAGTACAAGTCGCGGCGATACCACGGGCCGAAAAACTATACAACAACAAAACTATCATTTTATTGTGTTATGATTTCGGGCAAGTGTAAAAAAAAATCGTCTACAACTGTCAATCTTTTTGTGTCCTTAAATAAGGTAAAACTAGACCAGTAAGTAAATCGCAATAATTGCTGCACTGTCAATTTGTCAATTGAGAGACAAACCATCTGTGTATTTATTATGGTTCAAGTATGACACTATTGTTAATCCCTGTCATATAACTGCCACCCTGCGGTGCGTGTCGATAAGGTGTGAAAATATGGTCAAGTTATGTCTCTAATTGGCGTTTATTCTCCAATCATAAAATTTAATCCACAATCAATGCGAAAACGATTTAATCCCTCCTCAGACAATTAGCTACATCTAACGGTAGATGTTTGCATATTAAAAACGGACTTTTCTGCGATCTCGTGAATGTTTATGTTTTGGTGCCAAATAGCAGAACCTGGGCGGGAAAAGTCAAATGCTGTTGTTGGCTATTGACACGGACCTTTTGGGGATAATTCGGGAGCTGTGCAAAGCGCTGGTTTTCTATCCACCTCTATTCACAACCGTTTAGCAGAGAGCCAGATAAGCTTCGTATTTTCGTAAATTACGGATTAAAAAATGCAAAATACGAAGTGGTTGAAAATTTAAATCATACCATTTACGGTAGACCTTTCTTAGGTTACGAAGGAGACAATGATATGGCGCGTATTTACGCAGTAATCCTTGCATAACGTTTCGTAACATGACCATCTACAATTGTCAGCTCAAAGACAATGAAAGGGTATGTAATTAATACCCTTCCTCTACCCGACGGCTATCCGCTGTGATTAGAAATAAGAAGAAGAATCCGAAACGTGTTTTCACACCTGCAGCTGTAGTTAGTCACTTCACTGGTCTCACAAATGTTTTGCTTTTTTTTTCGTGCACATAATTTCCCGCATGTACGTTTGTTGCATTAATACTTTAGCGGAAAATATGACTGTGGGATAGGTGAAAACAGACAAGCCTGTGCAGTCTGATCTGTCTGTACACTCCTTTTATGCCTCTGGTGTTTTAAAACAGCAGCACGCGGGTTGTCTAGACTCACTAGTTAATCTGGTCTTTTGTAAAAAAGTGACAAATTTTTGGCTGTTCGTAGACTCAATTCCTGATCTTTGTTTTACTTCTACTCATTAACCTTGTTTGTTTCGACCGTAGAATGCGCCTGAATGCAAACTATTACAGGGCCCGAAATTAAGCTCGCATTTACGCTAAATGCGAGTGAGAATTTCAAAATGCGAGGCCAAAATATTTGTACTAGAAAATTTTCGCGAGTGTCCGATCGTCGGTAAAAAATAATAATAGTAATAATACAGACGACAATAATAACTCGCCATTTCCGCGACTGCTTCTGCAATTCCGACGTTCTAAATTTAGATTATAAACTTTCCAGAGGTCAGGAGGCGTAGCACGTAAGGCCGGTGCACCGGTAAACCGCGGTATTTTCTTTCTTCTTTGCCGTATCGGTACTTTTGGCAAGTGACGGATTTTATCGGAAATTTTATATCATTTAATTCAATGTTTGCGAAAGAACAAAAATATGTTTGCAAAACGATTTCACTAGCGTCGGCTGCGAAAAAAAACCTCGCAGGGACGCAAAGTATCTTTTATAATGCGCCGCTAGTCATGCTGAGCACTGTTAAGTTCAAAGACGCCGACGCGACCGATAGGGCGCGAAAATTATCGGATACTTGAGATGAATAGCGGTAATAACTAATAGAGCATGCTCCGCATGCCGGCCACTTGGGATTAACACAGATAAATAGGTAAAAAATTTCTAATCAAAACCTAACAGTTTAATCCTGCTAATTGGGGCTCAAAGTAATCTTGCGTGAAAACTGTGTAGCATATATATGCACTGCTTGTCGGAACACGACTGACAAAGATGACATTGCAAGACAGCATGTATGTTGATCAGTCTGTGTAGCGCTGTGTCGAACTGTGAATAAATAATTTTATCACAAATTGCCCAGAGACAGTTCAAATGGATAATGCAGGTAGATAGCATGTGGCGACTTCTGAAAAACCCCGACGTCTTTAATCCTATTAATGTGGTCAATAATTATAAAATATGCTCAATACTTAGCCAACTAAAGCCATTCACGCAATATCAAAAGAACCGCTATATATCGGCGGGTTGAACATCAGGCGTGGTCATGTCCTGAACCAGCAGGTATTGATATTAAGTGACACATGAAAAGAATGACTTGCAATCTTGGCTTACTTTACGCTCATTATCCCATAGCAATTTGGAAAAAAAAAACATCGTGTCTTATTTGTTAACAGGATTAACTAATTTATTGGCATAAGATTAGTGATAGGTCATGGACAGATTAATAGCAATCAGTAAAGATCGCATCCAGATAAACTGCAAAGACAATATTATTGCCAATGTCACATTTTTCGCGACCGTAAACACCTAGAAAACGCGTAATGAGTCTCTGTTTACTTGTCTGTTTTTTTTATTTTACGATGTACAACCACCTGGTGTTTGAAACATGTGGTTACCACGGTACAATTTCCAAAGGCGGTACCCAGCCCTAGACTAACACGTCATCAGTTTTTTTTATTTGCATTAACACTACCCATACAAGTTAATCATTACTGTAGCAGTTGTTCTTGAAAAATTTCCGCTCTTATTAAAGGGTTTTTTGAAAAAAATCGAGTTGATTTTCATTTTACCTAGTAGATCTTTTTTTAGCAAGCTAAATTTTGCTTGTGGCAAAAATGCTTAAGTTCGGACCCTGTATTACGTTGTAAGTGAATAGGTACTTGGATCAGACTGTTCAACATCTCTCACATGAAATGTTTTCCTGAAAATCTTTGAATGTGCAGTCACTGTTCACAAGGTTTCATATCGCTTAAAAACGTGTTTCTTGCCGTTTTCCAATGCCTTTGATTATTGAATCATGATGGTTGTTTACTTCTGATACAGTTCAAGTATCTATTCACTAAAAAAAATATATTTTTGTCACAAACCGGTAAATTGACTGGCGTATTAGGTGTTAATAAAGTTTTTCCGGCATGCTATGATCGCACATCTCGGTTATAATAGCGGATTTGCACGAGATTACCAGTATTTATTCATAATTTGATGCAGCGCATGTAATGTATGTTATAATTGAAACAGTTAAAATTTATTAAATCTTTTTCTGAAGATAAAAGAAACAATTAAATAAATATGTACTATAAAAGGGTTATCCTTTGGAAGCAAAGAATATACCACAGAACTGAAACGTATGGAGTGTACATGTTTTCATGGCCAGACTAGCTAGTTTAGGCCAATTAGGCCTCATCAGTGACCCATATTCATATTTTTATCATTCCGACGCTTTTTTCCCCACAACATTGTCATCAATGCACGGTTGTGTGCTATTACATTTTAGTTCAAACGGAACGGTTTTTTCACTCTTTATCGCTGCACAGACTGATCTCTTTGTCTGCCGTGTTCTATACCACATTTAACCAAAATACAATTAGTAGGATCAACTTGTAATACTTTGGTTTTCATGCATATATCGATCTGTGAATCGCAGGTGGCCAGGCCAGCACGAAGTGCATGCTTATTTACAACTATTCATCTCAATTTGAAAATAGAATTATCGTCCTATCAAGCTTCTTAGATGTCTCGTCGGCGTCTTTGAACATGAACGCAGAAAAACTGGCAGTGCATCATAAAAGTTTCTTAGCGTCCTACGACACAGACGGTATTTTTATTCGCGTCTACGCTACTGATATCGAGTGCCCCACTCCCACTTTCCGGCTAGCGCAAACACTGAGCATAATATGTTCAGAAAGTGTAGTCTGATCTGGGTGTGTGCTGTTTGCTAAGACATCTGTCCAGAAACATAAGGGTGATTCTGTTTACTGGCTTGATATGTCTTTATAATCAGTATCAGTGAACTATTAACTAGCTTAAATTGTAATGAATCGGTAGTTAACCAGGTTCATAAAAATACGAAACGACCTCCCGATTTGATCAGTATATTTACTGACCCATTTTTTCAGTTTACTGAAAAGGTTTTAATTTTGATAAGTAAATACGAAGTGGGGATAAAAAATTATCTGGAGCTATGTTTAGCTATCAAGAAAATATTTTTTACCGGTTTCAAACATTTTTTTATGAAAGAGATACACACAATGACATTAAACATGTGTGGGGGTGCTGGAGTCGGATGACGTCATTTACCGATCGCGTGCATGAAAATGGTAGCGGACATCGTTGTCTGATTGAGCATTGAGTCAGTTATGACAAGTTTGGGGATTAAGATTAATTGTTCGCCAATACCTGTTCTAACTGACGCTAATTGGATTATTTGGTTATGATGTGTGAACTGACAATTGGCGCCTGGTTTAACCTGGTTTTGAATAAATTTTAACAACTTAAAACTCTTATTTTTTTTTTAATTATGAATTTTTAAGGGGAAAAAAATGGGATCCACGGCGCGACCGCGATAGATTGGACATCGCGAAATATCGGAACGCGATATATTGGAGCTCTACTGTATAACAGTAAGGTTACATGGTTTTTGGCCTTGGTCTCTAGCCAAAGCAAAACTTCAAAATTGTCTCTGCTGCAATATCTAGATAAGTTTTCTCATCTATTATTGATTCTAATTGATTAGATTCATGTTAAAGGATCTGAACAGATATATATCCACTATTTCTCATGGTATTAAGGCATTTATTAGTGTTGTGAATCGGACAGAAAAATTACAATCGATTATCGGTAAAGTAAAACCGATTGATTATCGATTGTACAATCGGATGTCCCATCATTCGCTTCAACAATATATAACGATAGCAAACGCTTTTTCAGAGCCTCTTTTTATACATTCCCACCCAATTACAGAGCGTAATTTGCTCCAGAAAACAGCTCATAGTTAATAAGGTAGTGGGCTCTAGTTTTGCCTGGTGTCCCACAAGGGACTGTTCTTGGTCCCCTGTTATTCTCCCTGTACATTAATGATATTTCCTCTGACATTAATTCAGAAATAAGACTGTTCGCAGACGACTGTGTTTACTAATATAGAGGACTCAGTGACACTTTAGAATGATATAGACACATGATGATTAGGATGTTGGGCACAAAAATGAGGCATGAAATTTCAGCCCGTTAAAGTTAATGCAGTATTTTGCAGATAAATAGGAAGAGACCCAATGGAATTAAGGGCACGGTGATTCCATTAAATACCTTGGTGTGACAATCACACACGATTTGAGATTCATTACACCTAATTAAAGATCTATACAGTTATACAAACTTAATTACTTTGACACGCGTGATAAAACATGACATGCAATCAAAACTGTCAGCTTAGCGAGAAAGAGATCACCGTAAAAGAAAGCAGATTAATTAACAATTTAATATTCAGGCTATAAAATGAGCCTAAACTTTCATACCCGCCTTTATGGGCAAGACCAATGCGAACATAAAAGTTTTCTGCAACCAACATCATTGAAAAATCAATTGTCCATCGTTTTTTTCTGTTGGCGATCGGTAAATGACGTCATCGGATTGTAGCAAATATTCATGCATTGAATGTTATTGTTTTATTTTAATAGGGCGTTTGTTTCTTTCATAAAAAATGGAACCGATAAAATATTTTCTCAATAACTAAACGGTTGTGTTTTGAGAAATGCGCCTTGTATTATGCACGTTTTATTTTTGAAAGTTCTATCTTTTTTACCAATAGCAGCGTGCCCCATAAAGAGGTAGTTTTTGTTTTGTTTTTTTTTTTTTCGCGCCAAGCATGCCCTTTTTCCCGCGAAAAAAAACAACAACAATAAAACAAGCGTTCACGAGACAGTAGAAAAGTATGTTTTTATTTTGTATACATCCACCTTTAGATGTTGCTAATCGCCTTAGGAGGATTTTCACACTTGTTGATTGAGTTTTATGATTGAGGGATATACCCAATTAAGAGTCATAACTTCACCTTATTTTCACAACTTGTCACAGGGAACATTCATTATACATGTAGGCTTATCGGTATGACCGGAGGCGTGTGTTTGCAGTGTAATAGAAGAATAATAACGTGAAGAATACGGTCGGCGTTTATAACGCGATTCGGTTAACTGACACGGTGGGTTGGTTGGACCCGGAGTTCCGGGACATAGCGATGTTGAGGTGTATTACAAATCCGATTTATATCGCAAATTGGTAGAAATTACACACTCTAAAACTTACAACGAATTCATTTCGGAAGAATTGATATGGATAAACACACTTAAACATATTCCATTTTGACTTCTCGAACGTTATTTATTTATGTTTATATTGAAATAAATACCGAGCTCACATTTGACCACGTCTCTTTTACCGTCAAAAGCGATAAGATCGTGCGTTTACACAACGGTATTTATAATCAACGCCAAAGGCACTAATTATGGTCGCTAAAGTGTTGACAGTCAACAGGTGTCACATTACATAACGGTATTTGTAATCAGTGCCAAAGGCACTAATTATGGTCGCTGAAGCGTGGACAGTCACAGGTGTCAGGTGCTAAAACACGTGCCGGGTTAATTTAAAGAGGATGAAAATAATGCCGATAAATATACTTCAAAGGATAGAAACCTAATCAAGATGGCATGATGATTGTTTTTTTTTTTTTTCTGCGATAAAAAGAGTGTGCCCGGCAGGCTTCATTTACAATCGATAGTGACAAAAGTGCTATCGATTGTCGCCGACGTTGCTCAGAACGATTAGTTTTCGATGTTCAGCGACAATCGGAACAACACTAGCATTTATAATCATTTTTGTCAAAGTTTTATCATCAAAATATCCTCAAAATGCCATTTTTACATAAAATAGGGGGTATAGGTATGAAATCAGCCATAAATACCAGTTGGTATGCTATTAAGGCATAATTTAGTGCTTTTTAGGATTGAAGTGTTCCAAAGACATAGGAGAAGAACCACTGATGCAAGCCGGTGTCTGGGTTCCATTCCAGAAAGAGGTAAACTTTGCGCTTTTTCACAAAATATGGTTTGTTCGGCTTTCATTGTAGAATCTGAAAGCGATAACTATTTCGCAAACTTCAAAGATTCTTTGTCACTGAACATTTATTATGCATGCTTAAATTATTAGATATGATCTAAATTTCTATTTGACAATGCTTTTGATGGATCATAAAGACAATAAGGGTTTGGTATAGGTAGCTTTGCACTAAATACTGGGGGTCCACTAGATGAAGCTTCATACCAAATATCAAAGTCCTGGGCCTTGTGGTTTCAGAGAAGAAGATTTTTAAAGATTTTCCCTATATAAGCCTATGTAAAACCAAAGGGCCCCGGAGCGGGGGCATTTTTTGCCCCAGTACTATAATTTGAACAATCTTGATAGGGGTCAACTAGATGAAGCTTCATACACTAATATCAAAGTCCTGGGCCTTGTGGTTTCAGAGAAGAAGATTTTTAAAGATTTTCCCTATATAAGCCCATGTTAAACCAAAGGGCCCCCTGGGCGGGGGCATTTTTTGCCCCAGCACTATAATTTGAACAATCTTGGTAGGGGTCCACTAGATGAAGCTTCATACCAAATATCAAAGACCTGGGCCTTGTGGTTTCAGAGAAGAAGATTTTTTAAGTTTTCTGTGAAAAAAATCTTTTTTTGGCTCCTGTTACCTAGATGGGCAACGGACCGTAACCGTTTGAACAACTTTGAAAGTGGTCCACCTAGGTATCATTCCTGTGAAGTTTGGTCAAAATCCGATAAGTGGTTTAGGAGGAGATGTCGTTTGAAGAAATTGTTTACGCACGGATGGCAGACAAAAAGTGATCCTAATATTAAACACAAGAGGGCCATGATGGCCCTGGATCGCTCACCTTATCCATAGTGTAACAAGACGGCCCCAGAGAGGGCCATTATTTGCCCCAGGGCTTTAATGTGCATAATGTTGAGGGAGATCTTAAAGGTGAAGCTTCATACCAAACATCAACAAAGGCTAAAATTTGAACAATCTTGGCAAAGGTCCACTAGATGAAGCTACACATCAAATATCAAAGACCTGGGCCTTGCGGTTTCAGAGAAGAAGATTTTTTTAAAGATATTCTCTACATAAGCCTATGCAAAACCAAATGGCCCCGAGGCTATATAAATCTATTTAAAACCAAAGGGCCACGGGGTGGGGGCATTTGTGGCTCCAGGGCTATAATTTGAACAATCTTGGTAGAAGTCCATTAGATGAAGCTTCATACCAAATTTCAAAGTCCTGGGCCTTGTGGTTTCAGAGAAGAAGATTTTTAAAGATCATCCCTATATAAGCCTATGAAAATCCAAAGGGCCCCGGGGCGGGGCCACTTTTGGCCCCAGCACTACAATTTGAATCATCTTGGTAGGGGTCCTTTAGAAGAAGCTTCATACCAAATATAAAAGACCTAGGACTTGTGGTTTCAGATAAGAAGATTTTTAAAGATTTTCCCTATATAAGTCTATGTAAAACCAAAAGGCCCCGGAGCAGGGGCATTTTTGGCCCAAGGGCTATAATTTGATAATTTGAACAATCTTGGTAGGGGTCCACTAGATGAAGCTTCAAACCAAATATCAAAATCCTGGGCCTTGCGGTTTCAGAGAAGAAGATTTTTAAAGATTTTCCCTATATAAGCCTATGTAAAACCAAAGGGCCCCGGGGCAGGGGCATTTTTTGCCCCAGCACTATAATTTGAACAATCTTGGTAGGGATCAACTAGATGAAGCTTCATACCAAATATCAAAGTCCTGGGCCTTGTGGTTTCAGAGAAGAAGATTTCTAAAGATTTTCCCTATATAAGCCATTGTAAAACCAAAGGGCCCCGGGGCGGGGACATTTTTGGCCTCAGCACTATAATTTGAATAATCTTGTTAGGGGTCCTATAGATGAAGCTTCATACCAAATATAAAAGACCTAGGCCTTGTGATTTCAGAGAAGAAGATTTTTGAAGATTTTCCCTATATAAGTCTAGGTAAAACCAAAGGGCCCCAGGGCGGGGGCATTTTTGGCCCAAGGGCTATAATTTGAACAATCTTGGTAGAGGTCCATTAGATGAAGCTTCATTCTAAATATCAAAGTCCTGGGCCTTGCGGTTTCAGAGAAGAAGACTTTTAAAGATTTTGCCTATATAAGCCTATGTAAAACCAAAGGGCCCCGAGACCGGGGCATTTTTTGCCCCAGCACTATAATTTGAACAATCTTGATAGGGGTCCACTAGATGAAGCTTCATACCAAATATCAAAGTCCTGGGCCTTGTGGTTTCAGAGAAGAAGATTTTTAAAGATTTTCCCTATATAAGCCTATGTAAAACCCAAGGGCCCCGGGGTGGGGGCATTTTTGGCCCCAGCACTATAATTTGAACAATCTTGGTAGGGGTCCACTAGATGAAGCTTCATTCCAAATATCAAAAACCTGGGCCTTGTGGTTTCAGAGAAGAAGATTTTTAAAGATTTTCCCTATATAAGCCAGTGTAAAACCAAAGGGCCCTGTGGCGGGGGCATTTTTTGTCCCAGCACTATAATTTGAACAATCTTGGTAGGGGTCCACTAGATGAAGCTTCATACCAAATATCAAAGTCCTGGGCCTTGTGGTTTCAGGGAAGAAGATTTTTAAAGATTTTCCCTATATAAGCCTATGTAAAACCAAAGGGCCCTGGGGCGGGGGCATTTTTGGCCCCAGCACTATAATTTGAACAATCTTGGTAGGGGTCCACTAGATGAAGCTTCATACCAAATATCAAAGACCTGGGCCTTGTGGTTTCAGAGAAGAAGATTTTTAAAGATTTTCCCTATATAGGCCAATGTAAAACCAAAGGGCCCCGTGGCGGGGGCATTTTTTGTCCCAGCACTATAATTTGAACAATCTTGGTAGGGGTCCACTAGATGAAGCTTCATACAGAATATAAAAGTCCTGGGCCTTGTGGTTTCAGAGAAGAAGATTTTTAAAGAATTTCCCTATATAAGCCTATGTAAAACCAAAGGGGCCCGGGGCGGGGGCATTTTTGGCCCAAGCACTATAATTTGAACAATCTTGGTAGGGGTCCATCAGATGAAGCTTCATACCAAATATCAAAGACCTGGGCCTTGTGGTTTCAGAGAAGAAGATTTTTAAAGATTTTTCCTATATAAGCCCATGTAAAACCAAAGGGCCCCGTGGCGGGGGCAATTTTTGTCCCAGCATTTTAATTTGAACAATCTTAGTAGGGATCCACTAGATGAAGCTTCATACCAAATATCAAAGTCCTGGGCCTTGTGGTTTCAGAGAAGAAGATTTTTAAAGATTTTCCCTATATAAGCCTATGTAAAACCAAAGGGCACCGGGGCGGGGGCATTTTTGGCCCCAGCACTATAATTTGAACAATCTTGGTAGGGGTCCACTAGATGAAGCTTCTTACCAAATATCAAAGACCTGGGCCTTGTGGTTTCAGAGTAGAAGATTTTTTAAGTTTTTGGTGAAAAAAATCTATTTTTGGCTCCTGTGACCTAGATGTGCAACGTACCGGAACCATTTGTACAACTTTGAAAGGGGACCACCTAAGGATCATTCCTGTGAAGTTTGGTCAAAATCCGATCAGTGGTTTAGGAGGAGATGTCGTTTAAAGAAATTTTTTACGGACGCACGCACGATGGAAGACTGACAAAAATGTGATCCCAAAAGCTCATGTCGTCACTATGTGACAGTGAGCTAACAAGAGGGCAATGATGGCCCTGGATCGCTCACCTGATCCATAGAGTAACAAGTGGGCCCTGCGGAGGGCCATTATTAACCTCAGGGCTATAATGTGCATAATGTTGAGAGAGGTCTAAAAAGGTGAAGCTTCATACCAAATATCAACAAAGGCTATAATTTTAACAATCTTGGCAAATGTCCACTAGATGAAGCTACACACCAAATATCAAAGACCTGGGCCTTGTGGTTTCAGAGAAGAAGATTTTTTTTAGAGGTCCACTAGATGAAGCTCCATACCAAAATCAAAGACATGGGCCTTGCAGTTTCAGAGATGAAGATTTTTAAATATTTCCCTATATAAGTCTATGTAAAACCAAAGGGTCTCGGGGTGGGGGCATATTTGGCCCCAGGGCTTTAATTTGAACAATCTTGATAGAGGTCCACTAGATGAAATTTCACACCAAATATCAAAGACCTAGGCCTTGTGGTTTCAGAGAAGAAGATTTTCCCTATATAAGTCTATGTTAAACAAAAGGACCCTGGAGCGGGGGCATTTTTTTGCCCCAGGGCTATAATTTGAACAATCTTGGTAGAGGTCCACTAGATGTAGCTTCATACCAAATGTCAAAGACCTAGGCCTTGTGGTTTCAGAGAAGAAGATTTTTCAAGATTTTCCCTATATAAGCCTATGTAAAACCAAAGGGCCCCGGGGCGGGGGCATTTTTGGACCCAGCACTATAATTTGAACAATCTTGGTAGGGGTCCACTAGATGAAGCTTCATACCAAATATCATAGACCTGGGCCTTGCGGTTTCAGAGAAGAAGATTTTTAAAGATTTTCACTATATAAGCCCATGTAAAACCAAAGGGCCCCGGGGCGGGGGCATTTTTGGCCCCAGCACTATAATTTGAACAATCTTGGTAGGGGTCCACTAGATGAAGCTTCATACCAAATAGCAAAGACCTGGGCCTTCAATGTGGTTTCAGCGAAGAAGATTTTTAAAGATTTTCCCTATATAAGCCCATGTAAAACCAAAGGGCCCCGAGCGGGGGCATTTTTGGCCCCAGCACTTTAATTTGAACAAAGTTGGTAGGGGTCCACTAGATGAAGCTTCATACCAAATATCAAAGACCTGGGCCTTGTGGTTTCAGAGAAGAAGATTTTTTAATTTTTCGGTGAAAAAAAATCTATTTTTGGCTCCTGTGACCTAGATGTGCAATCGACCGGAACCATTTGAACAACTTTGTAAGGGGACCACCTAAGGATCATTCCTTTGAAGTTTGGTCAAAATCCGATCAGTGGTTTAGGAGGAGATGTCGTTTGAAGAAATTGTTTACACACGTACGCATGCACGCACGGACGCACAACGGACAAAAAGTGATCCCAAAAGCTCACCTAGTCACTACGTGACGGTGAGCTAACAAGAGGGCCATGATGGCCCTGGATCGCTCACCTGATCCATAGGGTATCAAGTGGGCCCCTGGGAGAGCCATTATAGGCCCTGGGCTATAATATGATTAATCTTGGTAGTGGTCTAAAAGGTGAAGCTTCATACCAAATATCAAAGAACGGAGACTTTTGGTTTCAGATAAGATTTTTAAAGGTTTTCCTTATATAAGTCTACATAAACCTTGGGGTCCCCCGGGCGGGCCATTTTTGCCCCCAGGGCTATAATTTAAACCATCTTGATAGAAATCCACAAGACGAAGCTTCATACTAAATATCAAAGACCTTGGCCTTCTGCTTTCAGACAAGAAGATTTTCAATGGTTTTCATTGCCATGCCTTCTATTTCCCAGGGCTATAATTAGAACAATTTAGATGAAACTTCATGCCAAATATCAAAGACCTGGGCCTTGCGGTTTCAGAGTAGAAGATTTTTTTTAATTTCCCTATATAAGTCAATCTTAAAACGAAGGGCCCCGGGGTGGGGGCATTTTTGACCCAAGTGCTATGGTTTGAACAATCTTGGTAGAAGTCCACTGGATAAAGCTACACACCAAATTTCAAAGAACTGGGCCATCTGGTTTTGGAGAATTTTTTTTTATTAAAGATTTTCCCTGTATAAGCCAATGTAAAACCAAAGGGCCTGCAGGTGGGGGCATTTTTCGTCCTAGGCCTATAATTTGAACTATCTTGATAGGGGTCCACTAGATGAAGCTTCACACCAAATATCAAAGAACTGGGCCTTGCGGTTTCAGAGAAGAAGATTTTTAACGATTATTCCTGTATAAGTCTATGTAAAACCAAAGACCCTGGGGTGGGGGCATTTTTGGCCCCAGGGGTAGAATTTGAACAATCTTGGTAGAGGTCCATTAGATGAAGCTTCATACCAAAATTAAAGACCTGGGCCTTGTGGTTTCAGAGAAGAAGATTTTTAAATATTTTCCCTATATAACCCATTTATAAAAAACCAAAGGGCCCTGGGGCGGGGACATTTTTGGCCCTAGGGCTATAATTTAAACAATCTTGATAAAGGTCCCCTAGATGAAGCTTCACACCAAATATCAAAGACTTTGGGCCTTGGGGTTTCAGAGAAGAAGATTTTTAAAGATTTTCCCTATATAAGCCTATGTAAAAACAAAGGCCCCCGGGGCGGGGGCATTTTTGGCCCCAGGGCTATAATTTGAACAATCTTGGTATAGGTCCACTAGATGAAGCTTCAAACCAAATATCAAAGACCTGGGCCTTGTGGTTTCAGAGAAGAAGATTTTTAAAGACTATACCTATATAAGCCTATGTGAAACCAAAGGCCCTCGGGCAGCGGCATTTTTGGCCCCAGGGCGATAATTTGAACAATCTTGATAGAGGTCCACTAGATGAAGGTTCACACAAAATATCAAAGACTTGCGCCTTGCGGTTTCAGAGAAGAAGATTTTTAAAGATTTTCACTATATAGGCGTATATAAAACCAAAGGCCCCGGGGCGGGGGCATTTTTGGCCCCAGGGCTATAATTTGAACAATCTTGGTAGAGGTCCACTAGATGAAGCTTCAAACCAAATATCAAAGACCTGGACCTTATGGTTTCAGAGAAGAAGATTTTTAAAGGTTTTCCCTTTATAAGCCTATGTGAAACCAAAGGCCCCGGGCAGGGGCATTTTTGGCCCCAGGGCTATAATTTGAACAATCTTGGTAGAGGTCCACTAGATGAAGCTTCATACCAAATATCAAAGACCTGGGCCTTGTGGTTTCAGAGAAGAAGATTTTAAAAATCTTCAGTAAAAAAATCTATTTTTAGCTCCTGTGACCTAGATGTGCAACAGACCGGAACCATTTGAACAATTTTGAAAGGGGACCACCTAAGGATCATTCCTGTTAAGTTTGGTCAAAATCTGATCAGTGGTTTAGGAGGAGATGTTGTTTGAAGAAAAAGTTTACGGACGCACGACGGACAAAAAGTGATCCCAAAAGCTCACCTGTCACGTAGTAAAAAGCATATTTAAAAGGTTTCAGTCATCCTTTGTGTGATTTCTGTGCGAAAGAGACCACCTTTGGGTCTGTTCAAAAGTGGTGTTAACTCTTATCATGCTGTTCACGACAACCCCTATCTTTGGAAACAGTTTAGATCCAGATCAGATGGCTTCTGAAGAAGCCATCTGATCAGGATGTAAACTGTTAGGCATTCAGTTGATAAATTTGTAGTAAAAAATTACGTCAAGTAATTTGATTGGTTGATAGACAGAAATGGGTGTGGCTTAAATGAATATTCAGCAAGATAAGGGTTAAAGACATTCCTGTAAAATTATTTCAAAATCCATTCATCGCTTTAGGAAGACAGGTTTTTTAAGTAAATTGATGATGGATGACGGACTACAATTGATTACGTAAGATGGACATAGCTTGATCACAATATAGCTCACTAAAAGCACTTGTGCACAGGTGAGCTAAAAATGTTACCAGGTGTCAAACCTCGGACCTCCTGACCACCAATCTGACTGAGCTACATACTCCTGCGTATAACTCCCAAATAGTTGCTCAGACTGAGCAGACCAATTAATCAAATATATGACAGCTGTTGCCTGGCTGGTATAGAAATAATGGCATGAAGTTGTAATTAATTCTGATTTATTCAGAGAATTTTACAGCCAAGCATGCTAGAGGTTTAAAATTAGACAGTGCAGTACCAGACTGAAATGTTTATCCTAGTAAAGGTATACACATCTGTTCATTTTGTACCAGAAACCCCAAAACGGGCAATTGGCAGACAGTGCAGGCCCTGATCAGACACCGCGTTCTGCGGCGTCTGATCTGGGCCTGCACTGTTTGCAAAACTGATTTATTTTGTTGCCATATGGTTAGGCAATTAGTGAGGCTTATCAGTGTGAACCTGAGATTTATTGAAGTTCATTTTGACAAATGAAAATAAACAGAGCTGTTGTTTTGGATAGACTAAAATGTCCATACCTGGATTTTCGGGGTACTAAAACCCAGGAGTATACAGAGGCTGGCATACTTTTAATGAGGTTGCGGTGTATTTATTTTTGTCACTCCACTCCACTAAACCTCCATTAACCTAATATCCTGCTGAATATTCAATTTAGCCACACCCATTTCTGACTTTGAACCAATCAGATTACTTGATGTAATTTATTCCTACAAATTCATAAACTGGATGTCAAACAGTGTAGATCCTGATCAGATGGCTTCTTCAGAAGCCATTTGATCTGGAGCTACACTGTTTGCAAAGATAGGGGTTGTCGTTAACAGCAGGATAAGGTTTAGAATCCACTCTACTCCACTCTGTTGATCAACTCCACTCCACTGCATGTTTCACATAATGCCAAAAACACTTGTAGCTCTTGTAATATATTTTGATTCAAAACAGAACCAAACATACTGACAAATACTGCTGTTTCCTATTGGCTTCATTGAGCAAACAATTAAAACTTGGAATTTGATAGAAACTTGGTATTTGAAGAATCTTCTAGAAATGGTACACCCTAACACTACTGTTTGGGTTAGATACTTCACAAAATGTACGTAAAATTAGCCAGAGAAAATGTGCCCCAGATTTTTGCTCGTTACGCTTGTTACGTAACGTAGACATGTCCAAGAATATCCTTGTTACGCTCGTTACGGTCCAAATGAGGTGCAGAGTGTTTTTTCCCTATATATTTCCTTCGTTACATTTGTTACGTTACGTTGGAAGAAAATGTGCCCCAAATTTTTGCTCGTTACGCTCGTTACGTAACAAAGGCATGTCCAAGAATATCCTTGTTACGCTTGTTCCAGTCCAAATGAGATGCAGAGTGTTTTTTCCCTATATATTTCCTTCGTTACGTTTGTTACGTTACGTTGGAAGAAAATTTTCCCCCAAATTTTTGCTCATTACGTAACAAAGGCATGTCCAAGAATATCCTTGTTACGCTCGTTACGGTCCAAATGAGGTGCAGAGTGTTTTTTCCCTATCTATTTCCTTTGTTACGTTTGTTACGTTACGTTGGAAGAAAATGTGCTCCAGATTTTTGGCTCGTTACGGTCCAAATGCGGTGCAGAGTGTTTTTTTCCTATATAATCTCGTTGTTACGTTTGTTACGCGTAACGAAGCGCGCCCCTGGCAAATTTTATGTACTTTTTATGCATTATATGGTTTGGGTCCATGTACAGTCAAACTTCAATGGCTTTGGGACCATGAAAATCTGTTCCAGACAGGGGTAGGTTGAGCCACTGAGGGTTACTGCCAGGAGGCATAACAGCGTTAATTTTGGGACATCTTTTCGATGTTCTGTAATAAAAATGTATGTTGTGTGTACTCATTAGAATCGCTTCATCGAGGCAATTCTTTTGAGTACACACAGCATACACTGGCAAGATAAAAGTTGAAAATTCTAATTATCCAGCACTATTTCTTATGAAGAGCAATTCCCTAGGGACTCAAGAAGGGGTTCGAGTCAGCTATGGTATTCGAGCCATCGGTGTTCGAGCCATCGAAGTTCTACGTAATTACGGTGATTTTTGGGTCTACCGTTTGTTAATCAGCCCAGTTTTACTAAGCACAAGAAGCTCTTCAATGCTAATGTCCATGTGACTATCAATAATTGTAAGCAATCCAGGTAATGCTTATTTATAGAAAATAGCCATGCTGTTCTTATTGCTGTGAGGTCAGAGTGTTGCATACGAGGGTTATCTAAAGAATTTGGACCAAAATCATGAATTAGGTTTGGCAAACAGTGTAGACCAAGATCAGACTCCACAGAATGTGGCATCTGATCAGGGTCTACACTGTTTGCTTACAGTACATGAATTTAAGGGTAAAACAATTCAATCTAAGTCTCGGTTCAGGACCATTTCTGACTTTCAACCAATCAGATTACTTGATGTAATTTATCCCTGTAAATTCCTTAAACTGGATGTCAAACAGTGTAAATCCTGATCAGATGGCTTCTTCAGAAGCCATCTGATCTGGAGCTCCACTGTTTGTCAAGGTAGTACCAAGTACCTCCCTCTGTTACCTGGAGGTTGAGGTCCACTTACTTCAAGAAACTTAATGTCAGTATTCTTAACCATTATCCTGCTGAATAAATTAATATTGTCACACCCATTGCTGTTATCAACCAAATGAATTACTTGATATTATGTATTTGTTAAAATTCATAGACTAAATGACAGTGTGGATCCTGATCAGAAGCCATCTGATCTGGATCTACACTGTTCGCAAAGGTAGGGGTTGTCGGTTCAGAGGGTTAAGGGTTAAACTCTCATTTAGGGATTCAAAATGCCATTTCCATTCTTAGTTTATCTATTTAAATAGTTTGATATCTTTGAAAGATGGTCATCTCAGACTTACTGGCATTTTTTGGGGGTGTTTTTGGGGTGTCTGAGAGACTTTAACAATTCATTACAATCGACAGAATGCATTTACAATTGCAGAATGCATTTACCAAATTTTTTTTATTTGTAGTCAACCCCCTTTTTACCGATATTCATACTTGTTAAAAGGACGGTTTCAATGGAATGAATCCTTAGCTCAAGGCTTAGCCTCAGTTTTGATTAGCGTGGGCTTCCCTCAGATCGGGGCCACAGTCCAACAAATATGGTACTATTAGGCCCACGCAGGTAAGAATATGGACGAGATTGGAAAATGTCTGTAGTCACGCATCAAGGTTTGCAAGACGCTTCTCAGCCACGCAATTAAGCGTTTGCATCAGGTGGATCAATAGATTGGTTCCCTCGTCGTTATCTCCGCTAGATGGCTACTTCTTCTTTGGTAGACTGCTTTATCATTTGTAGGGACCAGCTGCGTAAATGTGTTAATAAATAAAACGGGTTTCCCATTGAACTGTAAATAACCCATTAATGCCAAGCGCTTCACTGTCAGTGGGAAGAATTGTCGTCTGCTCGCTGCATGTATTTTAACAAAAGCAGCAAAACCCCACCAGACTGTGCAGATGCGCAGGCTGATTTCTGTCTCTACTTTTCGCAAAATTAGTCCAATATTTCTTTGTGCCTTTTATGGAACGCTAGGCAAATGGGGGTACCGTATTCGCCCTAATTACCGCTACGTGCGCTTAGGTTTTTCAAAATCATGTCATAAAATCATGGTGAAAAATCTACCTAATTAGCGCACACTTGATACGAAAACAATAGCTTCCAAGATGATGGCTACTGATATTTAACGGGACGGAAAAAGATACACTGCAACCTCGTTATAACACGGGTGGTGGGGTCCAAGAACCCCAACCGCGTTAGTGGTGATCACAGCGTTATAAATTTGGGGGCACAGACAAACGTCATATCGTCGTCGAGCAATGTGTACCCCACCCACCAACAGTATGAAATTTCAAAATGTTAATTTCAGTGTATTAGTTGTTGAAAAAAGAAAGATCAATAAAAAGTGTTCTAATATTACTGGTTGTTTATCTTTTTAATCCCATTTATTATCCTTGTCAGACATATGAATCATAATCCCCTATTCACCGTAAGTGTGTAACGGTCCATATGATGTGTATTATTGGTTTTTTTATCTGCACTATTGTGTATTGGAGATTTGGCCGTGACGTTTAGTGCACCGACTTACTTTCAAGGTTAAGCAATGACAGGTCACAAAAAACACAGGTAAGGTGACCGCTGAGCAATTTTTTTTTTTTTTTTATCATTTTTCGCGCCAAAACAGAGCAATGCAGACGCTGTTTTCATCTGTGCATCTGCATGTGGTAAATCCGTGGGGCCGTTTGTTGGGGGAAAATCATTATAATGCTGTTGGTCTGTCGCTCCATTTTTTTGCTTTTGTCCGCCAGTTTTGAAAATGGTCATTTTTTTCCCATTTTTCCGCCGAACTCGGCAGTCAAAATACCATCAGCCAAGACAATGCCTGTATTCTCGCTAATTTACTCAAGTTGTCAATACTATTAAACTGTGAATACTCGCCTATGACTTATTGATAAGACGGCAATTAATTGTGTGGTAAGGTGTGAAAACTAGGTAATCAAGGTATTTGTACCAGTTTGTCTCAATTAATCCCTTTGTAATTGTCACTTGCAGACGCTAAACAGGTAGATTTAGTGCAGTGGACCGTTAATCCACTTGATTGACTGAAATTATTACCGCTTTTTTTTCACAGGTTTGAAACCAATACACAATAGTTTTTACCATAATTCATGGGGCAAAAAGTGTTTTTTTTTTTGCCTTAAATTATGAAAAAAAGAAAACAAAAAAAAACGGGAGCCATGGAACACCCGCGTTATACTGATTTCCGCGCTTAAACGATCAGCGCTATAACGAGGTTGCAGTGTACTTAAGCAAGCCTTCACTGTTGGAAGAAATAATGGTAAGTTTTTTATAGATTTGCTATGAGAGCTTCAAGGGGAGATTACTGTAAAGTGTGCGCTTATGCATTTCATTTTCAAAAATAGCTTTGGTGTGCGCTTATAAGAGCATGTGCGGTTATTAGGGCGAATACGGTAGCCATTTCCAAAAACGTTTTGGGGTTAATAACCTGAAAATATTAGATCAGTGCATACGTTGAATTTATCCATGAGGCTTTTCAAAAATGCAAGGTTTCGCAAGGGTGAATGCAACTTCTTTACTACTGCTATAGCACTGAGTAGATCGATATGTATTTGTTAAAACTACCTCGTCGAGGCGATTCTAACGAGTATCCATATTATCTAAATCTATGTTTGGTCTGAAAAGAAGGAATATTTTAGCAACAATATTTTATGGCCCTGATTGATTGATTGAATGATTGATTTATTTAAGGTTTAGCGTTCCCGTCAACACTATAAAGGTCATTTTGGAGACGTTGCTTCCAATTTGCGGGACTTTTACCTTCATCTCAATCCCTGCCGTCCAATGAAACCAATAGTTTATTAGCATGGATGGGCCGACTCACACCGCTCTGCCTGGGCAGGCTTAGATTCTCTAAGCTGTTTACCAGTACTCGTGTGCTGGTCGGTTTCAACTCTTTTATGGCCCTGAAAAATCACATTAGTTTGCAAGACTTTCTAACGTAAGAACACACAGAGAAACTAATAAGGACTGAACTAACCGCTCTTATATAGCTAGGTACATTTCCATGTAGAGTTATGTCTACATAATTGTTTAAGATGTATTGGGTTGATTTGCAGAATTGTTTGCGTAATAGTAACAGCTTAGATGGGGAAATATTAAGTCAAAGCACTGTGAGTACCGGTGGGTCGATCGTCTCTGAGTGTAGGTTGGGAAAATATATCCTGAACTGAGAATTGATCTGTTCGTTGAACCATTAAATTCCAGTATTTTAAGCAAGCAGAGTAGGAGACACCGTGTTATGTGGCGTCTGATCAGGTATACACTATTTACCAAAGCCCCCCCCCCCCCACACCCACCCCTGCACGAGCAGCACAGCCCAGAATTTACTTTTTACACTGCACCTCTTAGGTGCTATAAACAACTAGTCCCTTGAATTTGTTAATTGTCAGCAACAATAAACAGCAGGCGTGAAGTTTCTGTATTAGAGAATGCCTCTTACACGAGCCCAGTCCAGATTTTCTTTGTGTCGATTGATAAGTCAATACCCCGTACATGAGTCCAGTCTAGATTTTACGTTTTACACAGCCCTCTGATGGCACAGGGAGAAGACTAAACACTGCTGCCTGGTTTTTTTTCATAGCCAGCAATAGTCAAGCGGACAAAAACAACCAACAGAAACACTGCTTTATAACGTAGATTGTGGGTAATCGTTAAATCGCTTCATTATAAGAAAAGTATTCTGTGAAAAAAAAATAAATGACGTTCTTGGTGTTGTACTGGAAGCATTTTCCTTCAAGACATTACGCAAACACGGCTATACAAATACATTGCCACTTTTATCGCCGAAAAAATGAAGATTTTAAGATGAAAAATTGTGATATTTTTCTCATTTCTGCTCAAAATATAGATTGTGGGCACTCGTTAGAACCGCCTCAAATATAGATTGTGGACACTCGTTAAAAGCGTCTCATCGAGGCGGTTCTAACGAGTACCCACAATCTATGTTTTAGAGCAGAAATAAGAAAAATAAGGTATACCCCCTGAAACCCCAGTTTTACTATACAAAAGTGGGGTTCAAGGGGGTTAAAATTATATAGGCGTGTTTTCGTGATGTTTTCCAAATTATTAACGTATCATTTGTTAATGTGTTTATTCCCCTTCTGTATACACATATATCCAATCATCTCAACAGATTTATAATATTTCATTGATAATGCTTAGCCTCATATGCAAGACAATATGCACTGATATGTGCTTGAAAAGTTATTACAAGTACATGTATATCTCCTGTTTGAAATACCGAGGGAGGTACATGTAGAACAATCCGATAACGGATTTTTTACCCCCCCCCCCCCCCCCCCCCATGTTTATTAATACCACATTTCAAATAGGAGAAATGAATAATCTCTATATTACATGCACTTCCATAGACTTCAGGGTTTATTATGGAAATTCTGGTTGATGGGCCGAAGGCCCATCAACCAGAATTTTCAGGGGCCAATAGGCCGGGGGTATGGGGGCCGCCAAGGCCCCCATTGGGGTCCAGGGGCAACGCCCCGGTAGGGGGGCCGGGGGGGCAACGCCCCCGGCCGAAAACAAATTTCAACATTTCTGAGGGTGTCTAGGAGCTATTTCCTGATAGGAAATTTGTGAATTTTAAGGAGCTTTAATTCTGTATTTTCTCTTCAAAATGACATTTTTATTGAATGCTGTTTTGATTTTCGGACTCTCAATCAGTGTTTTGTATAATTTAGCCTTTTAAGGTTGACCACAACCCTATATGTATAGGATGGTGGTCAACCTAAATAAACAAATTGAAAATACTGATTGCGAGTGCTTAAGTTTCTCAGTTACAGCTTACCAGAACCCAGTTAATATGGCTTAAAAGATGAGGTCACAGAAGAGAAAAAAGACAGAACTGAGGAATGAAAGAACAAGACATGAGAAGGAGAAACATGTAGACAGAAAAGAAAAAAGACAGAACTGAGGAATGAAAGAACAAGACATGAGAAGGAGAAACATGTAGACAGAAGAGAAAAAAGACAGAACTGAGGAATGAAAGAACAAGACATGAGAAGGCGAAACATGTAGACAGAAAAATGATAGTATTACAACTGCAGATTAATCAGTGTTTAATAAATTTTATTCACTATCATAGTCTTTTTTCTGAATTTATTCCACATGCTACTTCCATAGTCTAGCCAACAAAGGCCAGTGTATACAAGCTAAACTTCCAAAGTTTGTTACAGCCCTTTTAGAGTACAGAAAAAAAGTTATACAGAGTTTCTAGCCAACAAAGGAAATACAGGTATACAGGCTAAGCCATTTTCTTTGGAAATTGCGCTGTTCCCTTTCACCGGAAAGACCCTTCTCAGAGGGTCCCTCCACCTGACTTTCGGTTGCAGATTAAGCGCTAAAATCGCCGAAAAAAGCTGTCAGTTTCGCTTGTTCAGACAAGGCGGTCACAATACCGTTCACGGAGACGCATGTTCAACTTCTGCGCTGATTAATAAGCGTCTTATTGATTCGTATTTTTTGATCGTAAGATTAGCCTCCCCTTATCTTGTAGGCTAAAACGCGGACTGCAAGTTCCGGCGCCGATACTACAAAACTGATGGGCCAAACGTAATTTCGACGCGCCGAATCGGCGCAGAACATTATTTTTATTGCGCCATATCGGATTTTAACGCGCATATGGCGCATGGCGCGGCCCCAAAATAAACCCTGAGACTTTAAGGACCGAATGGATCTTGAATTTTGGGTCTGAATTTCCGTTCAGTTGACTGTTTACAGCTCATGTTAACGGTTCAATCAGCGTAGTGTTACAGAAGCTGGATGGAAGAAAAACTGGATGGCCGCCATTTTGAAAGCGCTTTCTACAGTTTTGAACATAAACAGAAGAAACAGTGTTTCAGTGATAAAACACATGTCCATGTTTTCTTTTGTTTAAGAGTTGCATCCGACCCAAACGTCACTCGTTCTGAACGTCTGTTGATGTCTCCCAGACACCATTGCAATGACGTCATGAATGACGTCGACGAGACTGAAACATTCCCGCATTTGAATATAACGGTTTTACTGCAAAAGCGGTATCTTGTATCTCGTACATAAAGTTCCACTTAAAGAGATTTATTTCTCCGGCTAGGAGGAAATATTTCTTCTCAGCAAAAAGGAAAACACCAAGATTATGTCTAGTCGAAATCATAGTCTTTCTCTGTTATGCATGTAATATAACATTTTATCCAACTTCTCCTTTGCAAACAGTGTAGTTCCATCGAATGCTACTGCTGATCAGGATCCACACTGCCATAGTTTCTCCTCTCTCGCATTCTCTCGCTCAGTCCCACCACTGCATCTCAACTAATGAATAACAGTGATTTCAGTGCAATGTTTTTAAACAAAGTAATTTGTGCATTCTACCTGTTAATGCAGGCCCGTATGCAGGAGTGACAACCCCCACCCACCCCTCCTAATTTGGAAAATTATCTCAAATTTATGCAGTATTTCACATTCTGCAAATTAACCGAAATTCGCACCCTCCCGACAATTTATAGATCCGCGTACAGACCTGAATCATGTTCTAAAATGAAAATTTTGCTGTATGTATGGCGAACAGTGCTGGTCCTGATCAGACGCGATGCACTGTCTATCCGATTTGGGTCTATGCTGTATTTCTAAAAACGATACCACCTTTAAAAGTTTTGCTCTAAAATATTCCTAGGTTCTAAGATATGTTATAAGCAGAAGTGCGAAAAGTAACTTTATATTGTCTTTTTTTTTTTTTTTTTTTTTTGGTCGGCTTAGCATAATTTGTGCAAACGTCCATTTCTTTCTAACAATTTTATTAATAGTATTTTCCGAAAGTCGTCGCGTGAGAGCGTGGGCTATATTAAGATACTGTTTTTTTTTTCCTTTCATGACGGAGGCAGCCTGGCATTGGCCTGACCTATTTCGTTTGACCCTTAAATGCCAGAATTTAAGCAAACAGTGTAGTCCTGAGCAGCCGGCTGAGCAGACGCCACATTCCGCGCCACATTCTGTTCTGAGTATTCAGTGTTTGCGAAACCCAGCACACGATTCCTTACCAGACTCTATAGATAGCTCTGACTTACATGTAACATCGACAAAAATAGCACGACGTTTTCTATTTTTAATGATAATATTGGTTTCCCCAAATCAGTGATTGTCACGTGGAAACAGCATTATTTTTTATTTGCCTTTTAGTAACTTTGGGTCGATTGTAAAACAATCGACCCAAAAACAGGTGTTGAATCTTTACATTTCTGATACAGGTTTAAAACTACATGTAGTGACATGTTTAAGAATTCGTCTTCTTTTCCTTATTCTCGATCCTTGGAGGTCCGCTAGAACCGCCTCAGTGAAGCCATTCTTAACTTTCTTTTTAGTAGAGTTACAATACAAATCTTTGTCTCTGCAATCCCCACTTTATATTATATAAATAATTGCCTTCTCTTCTACTTAACAGCAGTGCTCACTGCAAGGGTGTAAGTGTAATGTACGCACTATAACAAAAATGAAAAGTCCGTGAAATGAACACTCCCTCAAACCCACTTTATATAGAGAAAACTGGGGTTATAGGGGTACACATTATTTTCTTATTTCTGCTCCAAGACATAGGTTGTGTGTAAGAATCGCCTAGCAGAGGTGGACTTAACGAGTGCCCACAACCAATGTTTGCAATATAAATAAGAAAAAAATATCAAGGATTTTCATCTGAAAAGAAGCCATTTTGGAGATGTGAAAGAAAGCACTGTCGCACGGATGTATTATCGTAATGCTTTGAGGAATAATACCCCTTGCACACTCCACATTTTCTCTCAATAAAGTAATGTTTGCAGGGGTGTTTATTGCTGTGACTTTGTAATGTGATGGGAATGTCAAGGAATAAACTTTTTGTTTTCCAGAAAAATACAAGGTCTCAGGGATTATTTTGGGCAGGGCCATGGGGCCATAGTCCCATCAGTTTTGAAAATGGCCCCTTGTTTTGGAAAGCAGGGGCCATTTTTATATGGGGAGAGATAGGGGGTAGCCATTCGGAAGCTAGTTCTTTCTGCTTTTTAGTCAAAATGGCCCCATCGGCATTTTCACCAGAATTATCCCTGAGGTCTGCATAAAACCGATCAGAAAAAGTAGAATGCGGTAAAAATTCATTCCTTTATTATAAGCTGCATTTATTACGATGATTTACATATTAGGTGAAAGTAGATTCATGTAGGTATTTGGATTCTTATCCCTGTCGGTGTTGCAGAGTAATTTTCTATAAATAAAAGAAGAGAAACAATCAGACAGCTTTACAATTCTGTGATGTATATTCATTGACCTACAGTAGCGCCCGGACAAATCACGTGATCAGCCATCAACTACAATTGTCCGTTTTTAAAATAGAAGTCTGTGTAGCTGTCTACTTCTTTGGGTAAATAAAACATGTAACTGTGTGTAAAACTTTTGGTAAAAACATGTAACTAAGACTTCTAACCCGAGATGCCGTTTTACGCTTTTGGTAAACATGAAACCAAATCTTCGGATTTGAGATGTCTGTATATATATAATATAATAGGCAAATGGAGATTGAAGCTGGATACATGTAGTATTCATTCAGCAATGGGCAGAAAAGGTTTGGGAATTCGTAGGCACTAATACTACTAATACATTGAGACTATTCAACCGCATAGGAAAACTGACGTAAAATAAACATTTACATTAGTTTAGCCTGAGTCAGACTTTGAAACAGCTCCCAAACGATGCACAAAATAAGTCATATAATGGGCTGAACGGTACAGACCAGTTAAGTTTAATTTGAAACACTTTCGAATACATGAATGTTTAAACGAATGAAATGTTTTCATGAGATTTGAGCAAGTTTTAGCATTTTATAATGTGCAGATATTCCTGTCATTTGCTTGTGTTTTTTTTTTTTTCATAAATTACAGAAAAAAAAAATGGTGGCTATTTTTTATATTAATCTTCGCGAGAATCCTATCCGCCATTAATATAACCACCCAAGTGAATCATTTTTCGTGGCAGATCTAGTTTTAGTAAGTACTTACATTACGTTAAATCTAGCCAAACGATACTTTTGTGTAAAGACAAAATCTAGTCTATAACAATAAAATCCAATCAAAATACACCTTCGCATGTAATAAGTCATTCAGTTTAAAGAATTATCTAGAAGCAACTTCTAAAACATTTTTAAATTGTATATGACTGCACATCACTCACAGAATCATGCTTTATTATTGATTTTGTAACAATGTGATTATTATTGCTTAATAAGAGTACCAATAATCTATTCTAAAAATGCTTTGTTTTTCTTTTAATTGCAGAGAATTAAAATACTTTAGACAACAAATAGTTTCAATATTTTTGTATTTATTTATTTGTTCTACTGGTGAACTGATTATCTTATGTGTTTTAAAAATAATCCAAAACCCAAAGTTTAAAAAAATTGCCAGCCCACGTATTGGATTCCTTTTTTTGAAGGAAGCCAACTTGTTTCTTGGAGCAATGAAGGGGAAAAGGCCCTTCACTACCTTTCACACTCTTAACTGGGATTTTTTATAATGGCAAATTCTTTGTAATGGCAAAATATAAGGGAACAAATACTGTCATTATAATGAGGGCCGTCTGTTAACAATTATCTTGCTGAATATTCATTTAAGCCACACCCATTTCTGTCTATCAATCAATTAAATTAGTTGATGTAATTTATTGCTACAAATTCATAAGCAGAATGCCGAACAGTGTAGATGCTGATCAGATGGCTTCTTAGATGGCTTCTTCAGAAGCCATCTTATCTGGATCTTCGCTGTTTGCAAAGATATGGGTTGTTGTGAACAGCAAGATAAGGGTTAATGATTCTTCACAGAAATAATTGCTTGACATTTGAATTGTCTGCCTACTCATGTACTAGATGATTTACATGCAAAACCAATCTTTATTTTCTTGGAAAATAATGACAACACCAATCTGACTTTCTTCCAGGCTAGCCCATTTTAGACAGCTGACCCAAAATGGGACTTCGCCTAACAGTGCAGACCAGAGAACATGGAATCTCATCAGGACCTTCAGTGTTTTGCAAAAATTCAAGCATACTCGAAATTGAAAATTATTCCTATATTAACCCTTATCTTGCTGAATATTCATTTAAGCCACACCCATTTCTGTCTATCAACCAATCAAATTACTTGATGAAATTAATTCTTACAAATCCATTAACTTCATGTCAAACAGTGTAGATCCTGATCAGATGGCTTCTTCCGAAGCCATCTGATCTGGATCTACACTGTTTGCAAAAATAGGGGTTGTCGTGAACAGCAAGATAAGGGTTAACTTAAAATTTTTGGATCTTGAGTTAGGTGTGACTGTTTATAATTTAGATTTAGTAATGTGACTGCTGGCTGGAGGAAAGAGCTGGCTGCTGAGCAGAGGTTCAATACCGTAAAATTCCTAAAAATTCGGACACCTCGAAGACTTGCTGAAATTCTCCTTAAGTGTTAACAATTTTGTTTTACGGTCCAGCAAGGTGTCCAAAAAGTGTACACAGAATGGCAAACCATGTAGACCCTGATCAGATTGCCCCTTCTGCAACAGTCTGATCAGGGTGTGCACCGTTTGCTTAGACCTGTCTGTCCCAATACTTAGGATCATTACGGTAAAGTCTTTCAGGGTTATTTGCTAACCAATTTTTGACAGTTCAATCCTGGGCTTCTCCAGACTTTCGGGGGAGTCTTGAGGGATGTAAACGGTAAAGCCTCAAACACACACACTTCCAACTTTTGCTGTTAAGTCTGGCTGTTTAACCCGTTGTATACTAGTGGAATCTCCCATTGCTCTATGTTGGACAAGTCCATTCATGTAAGCACACCCCCACCCATCGGGGCTTGGAGAAATAGATTGGGCTGCATGGTGCTTCAACGCAGAGCTGAAACTGACCACACATGAGTACTGGTAAACCGCTTAGAAGGTCTAAGCCTGCTGAGGCAAAGTGGTTTGAGTCAGACCGTCCAATGCATTTAAGCTTTTTGCTTTCATTGGGCAGCAGGGCTTGAGATGTCATTTCATCTCAATAACGGGCAAAAGTCCCACAAAATTGGATGCAATGTCTCCAAAATTATCTATATAGTGTTGATGGGGACGTTAAACCCCAATTCAAACAAATTTGTAATATAAGGGGTGGTAGGGCTATTTTTTTGTTTATATTTTTTTATTTCGTTTTTTTTTTTTTTTTTTTTTTCCCGGGATTCGAATCGCAGTCCAAGCACAGTATATTTTTTTAAGGAAAATTCTGTTAGCAAATAGTCCAGGCCCTAATCAGACGCTGCGTTTTGCTGTGCCTGATCTGGGCTTGCACTGTTTGCCAAGGTACCCCTTTAGGGGTTTACAGCATGCAACAGGTTGATAACAATTTAGATTGAAGTAATGTGGCTACTGGCTGAATGGGGGTTGCTAAGCAGAGGTTCATTACATAGCAAATGCTTTGGGAAGAATTACTTCAGCTGCTGAGGACAGGTGGCTGCTAAACAGTGGCGATTGTTACTCCAGGCTAGGGCTGGCTAATCGGAGCTGAAAAGATAATTGATTATCAGTCATGCCATTGTGATCGATAATCGATTAGTAATCGCTAAGGTTTTTGTCATAATTTTACCTGTCTGGCTTTCTGTCTGAGCATGACTCTTACAATATGTTGTCCATTACCATTATGTATATTTGAACAGACAGGCCTGAGCAAACAGTGGAGACCCAGATGAGACGCCGCAGAATGCGGCGTCTCATCAGGGTCTGCACTGTTTGCCACTCATCCCTCTATTTCAGGCATAACTTTGGGTAGTAAATTGTACCTATGAAGTAATTGATTAAAAGCAAATCAGAAATGATAATCATTTTTGTGGAATTTATCGATTGATTAATCGATAAGATTAATCGTGTCAGCCTTACTGCAGGCTTACTGTACCTACCTAACAACTCATCCTGATCATCCGTGAGTATAAATATTATATTCGCCTGTTCACTCTTCTGACGATTTTGCCCATAAGTATATGTATCACGTCCTCGTGTATATGCCCGATTTTGTAAGCGTTGTCCATTTCTGTCTCTGAATCCTCTTTCGTTTAATCTGTCAAAATTTCGTTCACTGTTTCTACCCCACGACCTAGCTGCTTCTAAGGTGAAGGTCATATAGAATAACACACATAATCCAAATTGGAATATTCTTTGTTTATACACTGTTGCCATGGTAACGTAAAAATTCTGAATTAGAGTATCACAGTCTAACAAATATAACTATAATCAATCTGAAAAGAAAAAAGAAATCTTTAACCCTTGACCTGCTGAAGATTTTAATCTGCCCCACCCACTACCGATTATCAACCAATCAGATTACTTGATGCAAATTATTGCAACAAATTCACAATCTGAATGGCAAACAACGTAGATCCTGATCAGATGGCTTCTTCAGAAGCCATCTGATCTGGCTCTTCATTGTTTGGAAAATAAGGCATATCCGGGCTCGGCAGGACCAGGGTTAAGATGCCAAGTTAAACTGTATCTGGAAATGTCAACTGTTTATGTTGACTCCTACATCTTCTTGCAAACATATTTCTTCATACAGGCAAACATGAGTGTGGATCCTGATCAGACTGTTCCTTCAGGAGGAGTCATTTTTTGGTTCACACTGTATGTAATAGTGACTTCTGAAGTAAGCAACAGACAAGAAAGCAGACCTCAATTGTTGTAATTGGCAATTTAACCCTTTTTGTACCACCTTATATAATTATGGCAGGAGTCCATTTCAAAATTAAGGGGTGTCAGGTTGCGTTTTCATCAAAAACTGTTAAAAAAATGGCTAAACTTTTTGCAAAACAGAGTAGGCCCTGATCAGACGCCGCAGAATGCGGCGTCTGATCTGGGCCTGCATTGTTTGCCAAATACACGTTTTGGGGTTTCTGGTACTGATTGGGTTAAGGGATAAAACACAGGGAATTTGAAAGTTCAAAATACAATGTGCTCAGAAAATACAATTTTGTTTGTTTGTATTGGAGTTCAATGGCCCTGTCAACACTGTTTCAGGTCATTTTTTAGCCGGTCAGTTTATCTATCCACACTTTTCCTGGGCAGGCTTGTACGTAAGTGGTTAACCAGTATAGAGCCCATTCTTTCGCCAGAAACTGACAACTGCCCATCTTGAATCAGCGTAAGGGAGAGAATGACCGTAGAAAAGATTTCATGATCAATCTCCAGGAAAGAATGTTGCCGACCCCGGCAGGTATCGAACCCGCGTCCGCCTGATCACCAGTCAGACGTGCATCCGACTGAGCTACCGAGGCCGGCGACTTTTAAAGTAAGCAGGGGACAAGAAAGCAGACCTTAATTGTTGTGATTGGAAATTTAAGGGTTAAAACACAGGAAATTTAACGCTCAAAATACACTGTGCTCAGAAAATACAAGCATGAATTGCCCAAGAGACCACTTTGTCAAAAATTTAACCCTTATCTTGCTGTTCACGACAACCCCTATCTTTGCAAACAGTGTAGATCCAGATCAGATGGCTTCTGAAGAAGCCATCTGATCAGGATCTACACTGTTTGGCATTCACTTTATGAATTTGTAGCAATAAATTACATCAAGTAATTTGGTTGGTTGATAGACAGAAATGGGTGTGGCTTAAATGATGAATATTCAGCAAGAGAAGGGTTAATAGCCCATTTAGATGTTGAATTTATACCAAACCAGAACTTGTACTGGTTCGGTCCAAGTGCTGAGGCAAACACATTTAAGCCCCGCCAAGCGAATTTGTGTCTTCGAGCAATCCGCCATGATAAATTTTAACTGCGCATGCCCAGTCATTCAGAGGGGCCAGGGATATGTCTTTCTGTCTGAAGGTTCCTCTTGATTCACTGCTTGTATGAGCGAGCAGCGAAGGTTCTGGCGAGACTGCGCGGATGCGCAGGCTCGCCTGAACCTTCGATGCTCGTATAGGCGATAAGTACCAAAATCGCTTGACGGGGCCCATTTGAAAATGTTTCAATCCAAAACTGTGGTGCTCTAATTTGGACCACAACATCACCTAGGACCAGGACAAACCCAAGTCTTGTTCTGTTCCTGCTCCAGAATATAAGAATCAAATATAGATGTGAGTGGGGGGATGGAAAAATCCGTTCCGAGGGTCACTGTCGGGCATCACGAGGCCTGCCGAGTGATGCTGGACAGTGATCCCGAGGGCCGGATTTTTCTGTCCACCCCTCACACCCATACAGGATTCTTTTTCTTACATACCTTCCATTTCTTAGCGCGGATTTTTAATGGTGCAGTAACTTCGGTTACTGACGTCCGCCATATTATGATGGCACTGCAGGAATGTTTAATGATGTCACGTAACGACTAACGTGCTGTGACGTCAACCTTAACAACGTCGCATATGAGGTCGTATTCAACCAGTGCATTTATTAAACACGCGAATATATTCGATTCTGGGTAAGAACACCAGGGTTAGAACAGAATTTCTATCCCAAGGTAAAACTATGGATTTCCTTATCTGGTGTGCAAGAAAAAAACATCCATCTATTAGTCTAAGGCAGATCAACTGTTAGTTTTTAACAGCTGGGTGGATATATTGGATGTGGTTTGATCATTCCCACTCATAACTCTAAAAATCTAATAAACATCACGTGAACACGTCCGTGAAATGAAGACCCCTCTATTCCCCACTTTATATAGAGAAAACTGGAATTTACGGGGGTATACATAATTTTTTTTATTTTTGCTCCAAGACATAGGTTGTGGGTACTGGTTAGAACCGCCTCATTGAGGCGGTTCTAACAAGCACACACAACCTATGTTTGCAGTATATGTGAGAAAAATATCACAGATTTTTATTTGAAAAGTTGCCATTTTGGAGATATGTAACATGCACTAATAGTCTATATTGCACGGGTGCGTTATCTTACTGATTTTGAGCAGATTTAGGTAAAATTGTTAGAAGTTTTCATGTTAATATGCAGAGGGCATTTCATGTCCATGGAAGCAAGAGGCCCATAGGCCACTATGCTCACCAGAGCTCAAGTGGGAGAAACTGGCCCTGCCACCTGACAGGTATGTTTTTCAATAAACATGAAAAATCATAACATGCAGGGCACAAGAATGGAAACAAGAGGCCCATAGGCCACTATGCTCACCAGAGCTCAAGTGGGAGAAACTGGCCCTGCCACCTGGCAGGTATTTTTTTTTTTTTTTTTTCTTTTCAATAAACATGAAAAATCAAAGTCTGCCAATCACAACAATTGTCATCTGCTTTGTTGACTGCTGGTTACTATTGAAGCCATTGATGCGAACAATGTGGACTCAGATCACTGTACCTCCAGGAGCCATCTGAGTTGGGTCCACAAAATTTGTCCAAAGCAATAAATTGTTTTAAAAGTTTATAAGAAGATTCAGCAGATGACAAAAAAGGAGACATTTTTAGATGCAGCTGTTCTACAGGTCTAAAGGTTAACCCTTATCTTGCTGAATATTCATTTAAGCCACACCCATTTCTGTCTATCAACCAATCAAATTACTTGATGTAATTTATTCTTACAAATCCATAAACTGTATGTCAAACAGTGTAGATCCTGATCAGATGGCTTCTTCAGAAGCCATCTGATCTGGATCTACACTGTTTCCAAAGATAGGGGTTGTCATGAACAGCATGATAAGAGTTAATAATGAGTGTTGCTGATAATTATTGGTATTTTGTGATACTTGAAGGATAGTTTTTGTCAAATCTCCATAAAAACCTTTACTGTGGGTATTCATCAATCTAATTAAAATCCGATCTCGCTGCGGCTAGATCTGACATCGACCCGTAGGAGGTCACTTTCAGTGACCTTTGACTTTAACCAATCGGTGATCAGCTTCCAAAATTATGGAAGTAAATTCGGATCTATTCGGTCGTTTTCCATATATCGGTCTAAGCAACGGTAAACAATAATAAATATGGCGGCGTGTCAAAATCTATATTTTGCATGATGATTTTATTATAAGCGGTTTTGTCTGTCACTCAGATTTTTCTTGGCCACAAATTAAAAACAACAACTGAATAGTAATAATAAATTACGATTAACATCTGAGAGACGCCAGCTTATTGCAAAAGCATCTGGAATCGAAGTTAAATTTCGGCCGAGGGTCAGCACTGGTCAACACGGCTATCGCTAATAGTTGATAACTCGGCACATTCCGAAGCTATTTCAACGTTGAAGAATGACTTGAAATAGCTTCGGAATTTTAGGTTTAAGGTTGAAGAATGACTTAAAATGTCATTGAAGAGATTAGGCGAATCGATTTGAGCTCCAGATGGTTTATTTCCTATCCAAAACCTGACAACATTGTCAGAGAAGCACCTGCTGTCAGACTCCACCCCTGTGGAAGACCACTATCACAACAACAACAATCTTTCTTTCCTTTCTGCGATCGGTCACATTTGACCATTACTCGCAGGTGTACATTACTTACACTCCAGGTTGCAGGGTTGAAAGCCTACACAGTAATCATGTAATTACGGTAGGGGTCTTTAACCTGTACATGACATGACTCTTCCTGCACAGGGGGCCTCCAGTTAACGTCCCGATCCGAAGGATGGTGCACTTTTTGGCATTCATCCCTGCAAATGGAGCATGTTTGGACACCAAAATAATTACCGCCTCCGGGGATTGAACCGGGGCCCTGCAGCATCAGAGGCAGCACCTAAACAAGTATGCTTGCCAACAGGTCTTTACAATGACAGCAAACCAAAGGAAGCTTTAGATTAATTATGGCACTGATTTCTGCTCAAAATAGAGACTATGGGTACTAGATAGAACCGCCTCATTGAGGCGGAGACTGTGGGTAACCGTTAGAACCGCCTCATTGAGGCGGTTTTAGTGAGTACCCACAATCTTTAATTTAGAGCATAAATAAGAAAACTAATGTTACCCCTGTAACCCATATTTACTATATAAAATTGGGGTTCCAGGGGGGTAAAAACTAAAAAAAATATATAGGCATGTTTTCATGATGCAATTATCAAGAATGGCATATTGTAAGCTATCTTCATATACTGCAGCAACCTTTTGGGAGTATTACATGCAGTTTAAGCAACTTGGACTTGGCTGTTGAACACACAAGGTTAAAATAATGATGTCTGGACAAATAGGTCAAATTTATATAGGTTTTTGTGATGGTTGCAAATTAACGATGGAAATTTTGCCCATTTAATAATGCCATTAAGACATGCAGTAAAATTTCAAAATAGAGCCCTAATGAAGTTTCATGTTGGATTACTGAAATAGTAAATTTTATCAAACATGACTGTCACTAACACCACCTTATCACCTGACCATTTGGGCTTGAAGAAATAGATGGGCTGCATGATGCTTCCACACAACGCTGAAACCAATCCGCACAGGGGTACTGGTAAACCACTTAGAGGATCTAAGCCTGCTCAGTCAGTGTGGTGCAAGTCAGCCCATACATGCTTATAAACCCTATTGCTTTCATTGGGCAGCAGGGCTTTAGATGTCATTTCATCTCAATGTCGGGTAAAATTCCCACAAAATTGGAAGCAACATCTCCAAAATGACCTTTAAAGTGTTGACGGGGACGTTAAACCTCAAATCAAACCACTAACACCACTATATAACTTTCTAAATCAAATTTGGGATTTCAATGCCCCTGTCATTCAGAATTGGTTGTGATTTTACAGTGAAAGCAACATTTCCACTTTGTGTCAAAATTCATATCTTCCCACAAAGTGCAGCCTGTTTCAGGCACCTTTGGCTATAATATAAGCTTATTTATCAAAATAAGAACCAGCTAGTAGCAATCCTATTTGAATTTTAAGGTTATTTGAGTATGATGAGGTATAGGCAAATAGCTAATTTTTCAACTTTGCACCATAACAAGGGTAGGTCAAAAATATTTTCTGCTCTTCTATAATACATGTATATAGCATGTCAACTTTGTTGTGTTATCAGCATTAACAGTATGCAATTGTCCAATGACTGAACTACAAGTGAATGACCAAATATAAAAGGCAAGCAAGAAATAAAAATAATGATGCACAGTTTATAGGGCTAAATTTTGACATTATCAAAAAATCATTGTTTTGGCCTTACTCAAAATTCTGTCAAATGTCCCATGAGCAACGGGCCTCCGTGGCCTAGTGGATAAGAGCGCTGACTCTTAGTCATTAGGTCTCTCACCGCCGTAGGTTCGAGCCTCGCTCGGGCCACGTGTGAGACGCCAAGTTCTGCAACGGAAGGTCAGGTGGTTTTTCTCCGGGTACTCCGGTTTTCGCCCACCTTTGATTAACGATCTGCTCGATATGAGTGAAATAATCTTGAAAGGGCCGTAAAACCCAAACCAAAAAAAAAAAAAAAAAAATGTCCCATGAGCAGAAAATGCTGGTACATACATTTTTCAGACACCTTTGCTATAAGGTGTTTTCATCAAATAAATAAGAATCTGCTTGTATCAAACCTTCTATTTGAGTATGAAGTACAGGCAAATAACCATTTTTTTCAATTTATGCACAATTTCAAGGGTTGGTCAAAATCTTATTCCACCTTTTTGTAATGTAATAGCATGACTTTGCTGTGTTCAACATCAACAGAATCAACATCAATGATTGAACTGCAATCGAAAGATACAATCTAAAAGGCTAGCAAGAAACAAGAATTATGCTACACCATGTATAGGGCTAAATTCTGACATTTTCATAAAATCATTGCTTTTGGCCTTACTGAAATTTCTGTCAAATCACCTCATGGACAGAATTTGCTTGTACATACATATTTTCAGACAATTTTGACTATGAGGTGATTTAATCAAATGAATAAGAACCTGCTAGTGTCAAACATTTTGAATGTGAAGATTATTTGATTACGAGGTAATGGCAAATAGCCATTTTTTTCAACTTATGCACCATTTCAAGGGTTGGTCAAAAAATTATTCTGCCCTTCTGTAATGTAATAGCATGATTTTGTTGCCTTCAGCATTAACAGAAGGCAGTTGTACACAACTGAACTGCAATTTAAAGACCAAATCTAAAAGGGTAGCAAGAAATCAGAATTATGCTACACCATGCATATGGCTATTAAAATTCTGACATTTTCATAAAACCATTGCTTTTACCTTACTAAAAATGGTCAAATCGTCCATGGGAAGAAAATGCTAGTTCATCTGTTTTTTTTAGGCACCTTTGTCGATAAGCTGATTAATCAAATAAACAAGAACCTGCTAGTAGAAAAACTTTTTGAATGTGAAGATTATTCGAGTATGCAGTATAGGCAAATAACTATTTTTTTCAACTTATGCACCATTTCAAGGGTTGGTCAAAAAATTTTTTCAACCATTTTGTAATGTAATAGCATGACTTTGTTGTGTTCACAATTAACAGAAGGCAGTTGTCCAATGATTGAACTGCATTGAAAGACCAAATCTAAAAGGCTAGCCAGAAACAAGAATTATGCTACACCATGTATATATTCTGACATTTCCATAAAATCATTGCTTTGGCCTTACTGAAATTTCTGTCAAATCACCTCATGGGCAGAATTTGCTTGTACATACATATTTTTAGACATCTTTGGCTATGATGTGATCAATCAAATGAATAAGAACCTGCTAGTATCAATCATTTTTTTATGTGAAGATTATTTGAGTAACCATTTTTTCAACTTATGCACCATTTCAAGGGTTGATCAAAAAATTATTCTGCCCTTCTGTAATGTAAAAGCATGGCTTTGTTGTCTTCAGCATTAACAGAAGGCAGTTGTTCCATAATTAAACTGCAATTGAAAGTCCAAATCTAAAAGTGTAGCAAGAAACCAGCATTAAGCTACACCATGTATATGGCTAAATTCTTACATTTTCATAAAACCATTGATTTGGCTTACTTAAAATTCTGAGAAACTGTCCCATGGGCAGAAATGCTAGTTCACCCAGTTTCTTTAGGCACCTTTGGCAATAAGCTGATTTATCAAATAAAAAAGAACATGCCGGAAGCAAACCGTTTTGAATGCCAAGGTTATTTGAATATGTGGTAAAGGCATGATTTTAAGGGGTTGTCAATATTTGTTGTGTCACTCTATAATTGGAAGAATGTTTTTGATGCCTTCAACATCAGCAGTAGGCAACTGCCCATTATGATTGTAATAAAATAATAAAATTAATTGGTAAGACTAGATTTTAAGGGATAAGCAAGAAATCAGAACTATGCTACAGCATAGGATGAATATTAGATATTTTCATAAAATCTGTGTTGTTTGCCTTCACTCAAAATTCTGATAGATCTTGCCATGAAATGAAAATACTTTCTTTGACTTTTAAGGTCTCCTTCATTATCGGCTTCATAAACAGACTGATGAATCAAGCAATTAAAAACCTGCTAGTATAAATCCTTCTAGGATGCCTTTAGGCTTTTCGAATTATTATGCAGTATATAGGCAAATATTGCCATTTTCCAATTTCACACCACAATTTGGGGTGGTCAGTTTTTTTTTCTCCCCTTTTATGATATAGACGCTTCATTTTGGTGCATTCAGGATTAACAGTACTTAATGTTCCAGTGATGGAATTAAAATGGAAAGACTAAATCTAAAGGACTGCTGAATAATTAGCATTATCCTACACTATGTATAAGGCTAAATTCTGATAGCACAATGTTTGAAGCATATATACAATTATCCCAATTACAGAAAATTGTCATTCTTGTAGACACAGTGGATAGCATTATCTCGCATAAGGGTTTGTAATATGGAAAAAAAACTTGCCATCAAATCAAATAAGCAAGATCAGATCAACAACTGGCCTCCATGGATTGCAATAATGAAAACAGATTTGCTATTGAAATAATAATAACTCCCAAGTATTAATACTCTTGCAAAACTGGAAAAAATACTCTACCTGTTCTTGGGGATAATCCACCATTATGAAATTGTAAATGAATAGATACAAAATATCATACAATGCCTTTTCCAATAAAATGCAGCAATGCAAAACTGAATGATTTTCTACAACTTTCATTAGCCGAATATATACCTTCCATTGTCCCCTGCTCATGATGGGGAGGTGGAAGACTGAGCAAGATATTTTACTACATGTACTTGTATGTAAATTTAAATGAAGTCACTTTTGATTTATGTATTTGACTACTGTGAACAAAAGATACTTGACTGCCTTAACCCATTTAGTACTAGGTACCCCAAAACGGGTAATTGGCAAACAGTGCAGGCCCTGATCAGATGCTGGGGCCTACACTGTTTGCAAAACGTTCAGCCAGTTTCCAAATAGATTTTTAAGAAAGCACAACCTGACTCCCCTAAATTTTGAAATGGCCTCCTGCTTTATAATAAGAGGAAGATTCCATTTGGTACAAAATTGGGTTAAGGCTGATAAAATTTACAAATTAAAAATCCCACTGGAAACCAATAATGAAGGTCATCATTTAACAAGGAGACAACTTTCATGACCTTTTGTTTATCTTTTTACTTTTTTTTTCCAAATGAGGACCTCTGAAGAGGGTTCTACTCTATTTTTTGTTTGCATATGCCATTCTGCTATACAGCCCGAGCTTCTCCAGACTTTTGGTTGAGTCTATAAACCGAGGCATTAGGAAAAACAATAAAATGATTCAAGGAAATTTAAATGGATTCAGTTCTGGTGTCATTGAATTTTTCAATATTGTTGACAGAAGTGACAGGACTTTAACAGCTGTTTAATTATTCTCGAAATGACCTGCTGTGATGACGTCATGTAACCCTTTATTTAAAAAATAATGCGAGGGATCTTACAGTCACTGAAACAGGTCAGTCACCATTTCTGGGCTTCTGATACTGCAATCGGTCAAATGTGACCATTGCTCCCATCTGCCCATGTGTATCTATTTTTACTGCAGCAACTAACCTGTAACTATTGCTATTGTACATTGTATACACTCCAGGTTTGCAGGATGAACCTACACAGTAATCATGTAAGATAGGGCTCTTTAACCTGTACAAGAGACGGTTCTCCCTGCACAGATGATGGGGGGGGGGGGGGGGGGGGGGGGGGGGGGCTACACTAGTAACGTCCCGATCCGATGAACGCCTTACGGTACATTTTGTGGCAATCATCTTGGTCTAATTCTCCGTTCAAAGCAATATATAGTTGATAAGATAATGATTTCCTGTAACTGTTGAAAGAATGGCAAGACAATCTAAATCTTTTTCTGATGGATTTTCGATATTCTTCGATATAAAGCTTCCGCCGCCATTTTGTCCTGCTCACCGAGAATGTTTCGTAAAAGGTGCACCGATTGGTTCGTTTAAAATAGAATAAAACGGAAATTCCGAGGTCATGGAAGGTGACCTTTCATGGGTCGTTGTCAGATCTAGGCGTACATAGTTCAGCTTAGATCGGGTTTCAATCAGATTGGGTATTCATTAACCCTTCTCTTGCTGAATATTCAGTTTAGCCACACCCTTTTCTGACTTTGAACCAATCAGATAACTTGATGTAATTTATTCCTACAAATTCATATATTGAACGTCAAACAGTGTAGATCCTGATCAGATGGCTTCTTCAGAAGCTATCTGATCTGGATCTACACTGTTTGCAAAGAAATAGGTTGTCGTGAACAGCAGGATAAGAGTTAAAACCGCCCACAACTGAGTTTATATGGATATTTGTGATATTTTCTTTGACCCAAATAGGGAGATTTTGATTTTCAAATAGGGAGATTGGGGTTTCAAATAGTGAGACTTTTCCACGGTTAAAGGGGAACTGATTTTTTCGCTGAAAATTGACCTATGAAGCACTTGTAATGTGAAGTAACTATCGTGTTTGTCTTAGAACTTAATTCCGAATTATTTCTGTTCAAGCTGCCTTAAGATAAAACGATATATTACTCTAATTTAGTTCCACCATGTGCTGTGGGTGCTATAAAACTGCCTCATTGAGGCCATTCTCAGGAGTACCCACAACCTATGTCTAATTGTCTTTGAGCAGAAACACTGGTAATGTCAGAAATTTTCATCACACTGTCGGGTAAAAGTCCCACAAAATTGGAAGCAACATCTAAATGACCTAAAGTGTTGACATGGCTGTAAAACCTTAACCCTTCTCTTGCTAAATATTCAGTTTAGCCACACACATTTCTGACTTTGATTTGTTTGTTTGATTTGTGGTTTAACGTCCCCGTCAACATTGTAAAGGTAATTTTGGAGACGTTTAATTTCTTCCTATTTTGTGGGACTTTTACCTGACATTGAGATGAAATGACATCTCAAGCCCTGCCGCCCAATGAAACCAATAGGGTTTATAAGCATGGACGGGCCGACTCTCACCGCTTTGCCTAGGCAGGCTTAGATCCTCTAAGTGGTTTACCAGTACCCGTGTGCGGGTCGGTTTCAGCTCTGCGTGGAAGCATCATGAGCCCATATGTTCCTTCAAGCCCTGATGGGCAGGGGCCCATTTCTGACTTTGAACCAACTAGAGCTATCACTAAAGGTGATGAATACCCCCACAAAAACTGCCTTGATAGTACAACAGCGGCATTTTGCAATTTTTTCACTTGAAAGGGGCCTTAACTATGTCGAATATTGACGAATTGTAGTGGAAATCGAACTTGACCTGTATTTTATGATGTTACATCAGTGTACCAAAAATTATAAAAATCGGTGAAGCGCTTTTTGAGTTATCGTCTGGAAACCAAGTCGACAGACAGACCGACAAGCTCACTCCTATATACCCCCCCAAATTTCATTTGTGGGGGTATAATCAGATTACTTGATGTAATTTATTCTTTCAAAGCCATGAACTTAATGTCAAACAGTGCATGTCCTGATCAGATGGCTTCATAGACAAAGACAGGGGTTGTCCTGAACAGCATGATAAGAGTTTATTCAAACAAACAAACAAACAGACTGGTTTCATTTTCAAGGCTATTAAACAACTTACTTTCAGGAATACAAATCCTTTACATGTATATATACATGTATATAAATCACCGTCGGGAATGTCTACACCAATTACAAAACACTGTCATGTTGACTTAGCTAGTATCTAGACCACTGGGAAAATGTCCACTGAAAAAAAAAGAGAGAAAAAAAATGCAATTGCAAGTTTTATGATTTATATCATGACAATAAGTGCACTATCTTTTTTGTATTCACCTTATTTGCATTATCTGCTGGTTCCTAGTCTGACGGTTATCAGTGTTGGAAAAACAGGTAACCAGACCCCCCTGACCGTAAAAGGTCAGGGGGGTCTGGTTACCTGTTTTTCCAATATTGACAATGTGCAAGCTGGGAGCCAGGAAATAATGCAAATATGGTGAATATTTTTTGTTCTGCAGAATAAGGACACGCTCTACTTTTGCAAACACTGTAAAACCAGATCAGATGACTTCTAAAGAATTTAAGCCATCTGATCTGGATTTACACTAGAATAACTGGAATAAATTACATCATGCAATCAGATTGGCTGATAGTCAGAAAAGGGTGTGGCTTAATTAATTTATTCAGCAAGACAAGAGTTTAGATTAATGTCCATCTTCAAATGCCCAAAACACACATAAACTTCTGTTCATAGTACCACTGTTTTGGATATAATATGGATTAGAAATGATCATGAATCTCAAATATGTATAATGACTGTAAATGATTATTTTTCTATGTATAAAATCTATACATTTATGTTTGGATATAATATGCTTGTTTAACCCTTGTCCTGCTGAGCCCAGATATGCCTTATTTTCCAAACAATGAAGATCCAGATCAGATGGCTTCTGATGAAGCCATCTGATCAGGATCTACATTGTTTGCCATTCAGATTGTGAATTTGTTGCAATAATTTGCATTAAGTAATCTGATTGGTTGATAATTGGTAGTGGACATGGCATATTTAAATATTCAGCAGGACAAGGCTTAACTAACACAGTTTCTGCTTCGGACCTCAACAAAATAAACCGAAAATTTCTTTAATCCAGTCTGTCCTAAACAGAAGTGTCCATCATGAGGTCAGTCCATTTTGAAATTTAGGTGTCAGGTAAAATTATTTTTTAGATTGCAGCCTTCTCAATAAATTTATATTATATTTTAGAACTAAACCCATTTTGCACCGGAAATCCAAAAATGGGCACCAGGCCCAGATCAGACGTCTGATCAGGGCCTAACTATTTGCAAAAAGTTCAGTTATTTTCCGAATACATTTTCAAGATAACCCAAAATTTGGAAATGGACTCCTGCCATATATGAGGAGGTAGAATAGTGAAAAAAATCTAAATTTTTTTCAAAAAGTGAAGGCCCTGATCAGATGCCCCATTCTGTGCTTCATTGACCTTCCCTATTTTTGCTATTTTTCACAGTCCCTGTTTGGGATTTCCAACTAAAACCGCTTGATCCAAATGTACCTTTCACAAATATCTTGTCTCCATCCCACGGCAATAAGAAACAGACTATTTATCTCCTGTCTGTAACACAGTTGATACTGAATCACTCTCATTAATGCAGACAGACGTTGCTGAGCCAACAAAAATTGTAAGAAATAAAGATCAATACAAAAACGTTGGTCACGGTCCAGGAAAACAGTCGAAAATCTATTGTGTGAAAGAAGCAATGTCCTTAGCTTATCCCTTTTTGTACCAAATGGAATCTTCCTCCTTATATATAGCAGGAGTCCATTTCAAAATTTAGGGGTGACAGGTTGTGTTTTCATCAAAATTTACTTGGAAACTGACCGAACTTTTAGCAAACAGTGGAGGCTCTGATCAGACACTGCATTCTGCGGCATCTGATCAGGGCCTGCACTGTTAGCCAGATACCTATTTTGGGGTTTCTGGTACTAAATGGGTTAACCCACATATGACAATGGAATATTCCACCGAATGAGTTTAGAGCCATCCATAGTGTCAGGTTTGTTTTTGTTTGTTGCAAAATTTTACAAAAATGAATTTTCTTTTAGCAAACAGTGGAGGCTCTGATCAGACACTGCATTCTGCGGCCTCTGATCAGGGCCTGCACTGTTTGCCAGATACCCGTTTTGGGGTTTCTGGTACTAACATATGACAATGGAATATTCCACCAAATGATTTTAGAGCGATCCATAGTGTCTGGTTTGTTTTTGTTTGTTGCAAAATTTTACAAAAATGAATTTTCTTTGAGCAAACAGTGTAGACCCAGACGAATGCGGCGTCTGATCTTGGTCTGCACTGTTTGCCAAAGTCCCAGAATAGGGCCCCTAAGCATATATGGGTTAAAGATACGAAATTTTGTGGAAGTAGATGACTGTCGATGGTCCTTAAGCTGAAGTCCTAAAGATATGAATTTGTAATGGGGGGCTGACAATACATGTGTTACAGAAAAAACATTTTGGGCATAAATTTTGACTCCTTGCGGCAGTTTACCCATTGTAAACTGGTTGACTCTTCCATTGCTACATGTTGGATGATACCATTTGTCATGTAAGGGTTTCAGGCCTATTTTATTTTGGTTTTCAATCTATTTTAGAAGGAAAATTCTGTTAGCAAGCAGTGCAGGCCCTGATCAGAACCGGCATTTTGCTGCTTCTGATCTGGGCCTGAACTGTTTGCCAAGGTACCCTTTAGGGGTATCCCGCATACAATGGGTTATGAATTACAAAGGCAGGGAATCTATTGTGTGAAAGAAGTCTACTGTCAATGGTCCTCAGCTCAAGTCCTAAAGATATAGAGATGTAATGGGGGACTTACTATTTTTTTCCAAATACATGCATTACAGAAGAAACATTTTGGGCCCAAATTTTGTTATAACTGACTCCTTGAGACATTTCCATTCATTTTAGACTTTCGGATGAGTCTTTAAACCGAGCTCCTGTCTCTGTATGACCTTAGCTGTTTGTGGGATGTAAAACTCTAACACTCACTCACTCTTCCATTCATTTTAGACTTTCGTATGAGTCTTTAAACCGAGCTCCTGTCTCCATATGACCTTAGCTGTTGGTGGGATGTAAAACTCTAACACTCACTCAGTCTTCCATTTATTTTTCTCTTTCTCCCCTGTCCCTATCTTTTATCTCCTCTGTACTATCTTTTATCTCCTCTGTACTATCTTTTATCTCCTCTGTACTATCTTTTATCTCCTCTGTTCTATCTTTTATCTCCTCTGTTCTATCTTTTATCTCCTCTGTACTATCTTTTATCTCCTCTGTACTATCTTTTATCTCCTCTGTACTATCTTTTATCTCCTCTGTTCTATCTTTTATCTCCTGTGTTCTATCTTTTATCTCCTCTGTACTATCTTTTATCTCCTCTGTACTACCTTTTATCTCCTCTGTACTACCTTTTATCTCCTCTGTACTATCTTTTATCTCCTCTGTACTATCTTTTATCTCCTCTGTTCTATCTTTTATCTCCTCTGTACTATCTTTTATCTCCTCTGTACTATCTTTTATCTCCTCTGTACTATCTTTTATCTCCTCTGTACTATCTTTTATCTCCTCTGTACTATCTTTTATCTCCTCTGTACTATCTTTTATCTCCTCTGTACTGTCTTTTATCTCCTCTGTACTGTCTTTTATCTCCTCTGCACTATCTTTTATCTCCTCTGTACTACCTTTTATCTCCTCTGTACTATCTTTTATCTCCTCTGTACTATCTTTTATCTCCTCTGTACTATCTTTTATCTCCTCTGAACTATCTTTTATCTCCTCTGTACTATCTTTTATCTCCTCTGTACTATCTTTTATCTCCTCCTCTGTACTATCTTTTGTCTCCTCTGTACTATCTTTTATCTCCTCTGTACTATCTTTTATCTCCTCTGAACTATCTTTTATCTCCTCTGTACTATCTTTTATCTCCTCTGTACTATCTTTTATCTCCTCTGTACTATCTTTTCTACTCGTTTTCTCCTTTTTTTTTTCTGGGAGACAACACAAAATGACACACATGGGTTGCAGGCATAATTTTCGTGTAAGATTTTTGAGAAATTTGCTCATTTATTTCGCCCAAAAATCTCATTGAAATGGGCTTCTCATAGCCAAATGCAATTTAGGTGAATATTTTGCTAAAATTTCTCACTCTTAACCAATTTAATGCTGGAAACCCCAAAACGGGTAGTTGGCAAGCAATGCAGCCCCAGATCAGACGTCTGATCAGGGCTTCCACTGTTTGCTAAAAGTTCAGTCATTTCCAAACAAATTTTGAAGAAAACACAACCTGACCCCGCCCCCTAAATTTTGAAATGAACTCCTGCTATATATGAGGAAGATTCCATTTGGTGCAAAAAGGGTTAAAAAATTATAAATACCAGTTTTTGCTGAATGAGATATTTTCTCCCATGTTATTATGCAATCATTTCAAAGGGAGATAACTTTAAGCTTTAGCAAAAACATCTTTGAAATAGTAGTCTCCCCTGCTTGTGTATCGTCAACATTACTACCGTATTTATCCTTAATATTCAGACACCTTAACTCCTCACCACACAAGTTCTTTTAACCCTTTTTGTACCAAATGGAATCTTCCTCCTTTTATATAGCAGGAGTCCATTTCAAAATTAAGGGGTGTCAGGCTGTGTTTTCTTCAAAACTGATTTGGACAATGTCACAATGGCTGAACTTGTTGCAAACAGTGGAGGCCCTGATCAGACGCCACGTTCTGCGGCGTCTGATCTGGGCCTGCACTGTTTGCCAGTGTAACCGTTTTGGGGTTTCCTGTACAAAATGGGTCAAACCAAGTACAATATACACCCTTCACTGTCGCAATTACTAAGGTATTTTCTCTAATATTCCGACACCTCTACTCCTTACCGTACATATTTGTTTGTTTGTATTGGAGTTTAGTGGCCCAATCAACACTATCTTAGGTCATTTTTGAGCCGGTCAGTTTACCTATCCACACTTTTCCTGGGCAGACTTATACATAAGCGGTTAACCAGTACAGTGCACGTTCTTTCGCCAGAAACTGACAACTGCCCTTCTTGAATCAGCGGAAGGGAGAGAATGACCGTAGAAAAGATTTCATGATCAGTCTCCACGAAAGAATGTTGCCGACCCCGGCAGGAATTGGGCCCGCGTCCTCCTGATTACCAGTCAGACGCGCATCCGACTGAGCTACCGGGGCTGGCCCTGACCAAACTTAAGTTCTAAGATTTAAACAAGTACAATATACATATAACCGGATGAGTGGCAAACAGTGTAGACCATGAAGAGACATCAAATTCTGCAGCGTCTCATCTGGGGTTACACTGTTTGCTTTGGCCCTGTCCGTCTGAATAGATTCAGTAAATACTGTAATGATCCTTAGTATTGGGACAGACGGCCCTAATCAAACAGTGCAGACCCTGATCAGACAAGGAGCAGTGGAACCAAGGTTTACACTGCCATTCTGTCTGCACCTTTCTGATTCCTTGCTGGATTGTTAAACAATTTTTCTAAATTTTTGAGAATCATCTAAACACCTAAACCCATTTTGTACCAGAAACTCCAAAATGGGTAGTTGGCAAACAGTGCAGGCCCAGATCAGATGCCGCAAAACACGGTGTCTGATCAGGGCCTACACTGTTTGCAAAACATTCAGCCAGTTTCCAAATCAATTTTGAAGAAAACACAAACTGACACCCGTAAATTTTGAAATGGACTCCTGCTATATATATATAAGGGGGAAGATTCCATTACGAGAACAAGCCTATATAATTTTGACCCCCTCATTCTAGTTTAAGGGGGTATACATTATTTTTCTTATTTCTGCTCAGAAACATAGATTGTGGGTACTCGATAGAACAGCCTCGTCGAGGCGGTTCTATCGAGTCCCCGCAATCTATGTTTTGAGCAGAAATAAGAAAAATATCACAATTTTTCATCATCAAATTTCTAATTTTTGGTCAAAAAAAAAATGGCAATGTATTTGTATAGGCGTGTTTTCGTAATGCCATTTGGTACAAAAAGGGTTAAGGCGTCTTAATTTTTTTTTTAGCATGTTTACGGTATGGCATCCTTTATCACACCAGATCAAAACATGTCTATTATACTTGTGCACACTGATAATGATCTAAAACAGCTTGAAATACACCTAAATGCATGCACTGAAAATTAAAAGCAAATAATGCAACTGAAACCTACTAAATTACACAGTTCTGTTAACAAAAAATAGTTGAACCAAATTAATGAGAAGATACATAAGGTATAAATATTCAGTATTTTCCCTAAAATTTGAAATAACTAGCAGTAAGGTTAACCCAAATGTAAGCGGGGGGAAACTCCTAAAGGGTACTTTAGCAAACAGTGCAGGCCCAGATCAGACACCGCAGAATACAGCATCTGATCAGGGCTTGCATTTTTTCCAGCCAAAATACATGTAGAATAAAAATGAAACTAGAAATGTGTCCATCGGACACTGATGCCCCCGCCTGAAAATATGTGTATGTTTGTATTCAACCATAGAAAGTTATTGACAGTATTTAAGTTTTGGACCCTTTTTTCACATTTGACCTCTAAGTATGACCTTGTCCTTGGAGGTAAGGACCTTGGTTTTGTGTGAGGCAGATTGTCTCATGATGGCCAAAATTTCTGCCAAATAATTTCAAAATCCATCTAGAGATATTATAAGAAAGTTATTGACTGCGTTTAAGTTTCGGACCATTTTTTTTTACCTTTGACCTCTAAGTCTGACTTGACCTTGGAGGTACGGACCTGCATTTTGCACATGACACGTCGTCTCATGATGGTTAACATTTCTGCTGAGTAATTTTAAAATCCATCAAGAAATAAGAAAGCGATTGACCGCATTTAAGTTTTGGACACACGGACGAACGGATGGACAGGGGCAACACTATATGCCCTTTCCGGGGGCATAAAAATAGTCCTGACACCCCTTGTATGACAAATGGACTTGTCCAACATATAGCAATGGAAGAGTCCACTAGTATACAATGGGTTAACCTCATATACTGCTGGACACAACAACCCCCACCCCCTCACCTTTGCCAACAGTGTAGATCCACATAAGATGGCTTCTGAAGAAGGACCTACACAGTTTGTCATGCAGTTTGTGAACAGAACAAATACATAATATCAAGTACATTAACCCTTCTCTTGCTGAATATTCAGCTTAGCAACACCCATTTCTGACTTTGAACCAATCAGATTACTTCATGTAATTTATGCTCACAAATCCATAAACTTCATGTCAAACAGTGTAGATCCTGATCAGATGGCTTCTTCAGAAGCCATCTGATCTGGATCTACACTGTTTCCAAAGATAGGGATTGTTGTGAACAGCATGATAAGAGTTAATAAATCTAATTTTGACACACCCATTTCTGACAATCAACCAATCAAAACGCTTGATACATGTATTTATTATATAGCTCCAGATAACATGCTTTTTCATCCAAAAAGTATGATATTTTTCTTATTTCTGCCTAGGCGGCACTTCTAAAGAGTGCCCAAAATGTGTGTTTTCATGCAGAAATAAGAAAAATAATATGCAGATACCCCCCCTCTTTTCTGGAGCTATGGATAATGTATTCATTTATGACAGTGTAAATCCTGATCAGATCCACAGGCTTCTGATCTGATCTGAATCTACACTGTTGGCAATGTTCAGCAGGACAAGGACCAGATGCTGCATTTTGTGCATCTGATCTAGGTCTGCACTTGTACAAAATGGGTAAATAGGCTGTTAGTATGCATGTTCTGCCGTAATGATCTTAACCCTTCTCTTGCTGAATATTCATTTAAACCACACCCATTTCTGTCTTTCAACCAATCAAATTACTTGATGTAATTTATTGCTACACATTCATAAAATGAATGCCAAACAGTGAAGATCCTGATCAGATGGCTTCTTTAGAAGCCATCTGATCTGGATCTACACTGTTTGTAAAGACAGGGGTTGTCGTGTACAGTAAGATAAGGGTTAAGTATTGGGACAGATAGACCTAAGCAAACAATGCAGACCCAGTGCAGACTGCTCCTGAAGTACAAGTACAGGGATACAGACGAAGCATTTTGGTTTAGGTGCCTAGACTGCCATAAATCCAAATTTTACATTAAGTTTATAGACATTTTATTTCAAAACTTAGGCACCCAGGCAAAAATTTAGGCGCCTTGGGCGACTGTGTCCCTGTTAGTCTGTAACCCTGTAGTAGTAATCTGAGCAGGGTCTACATCGTTTGCCATGCCATCTGCACCTTTTTGACTCGCTGCTAGATCATGAAACAAATTTGTTAACATTGTAGGAGAATTATAGCAAGTCCTCAAGTCCAAATTTTTAGAATTTTAACGGTATTTAACCCTTATCTTGCTGTTCACGACAACCCCTAAATTTGCAAACAGTGTAGGTCCAGATCAGATGGCTTCTTCAAGATGGCTTCTGAAGAAGCCTTATCTTGCTGTTCACGACAACCCCTAAATTTGCAAACAGTGTAGGTCCAGATCAGATGGCTTCTGAAGAAGCCTTATCTTGCTGTTCACGACAACCCCTATTCTTTGCAAACAGTGTAGATCCAGATCAGATGGCTTCTGAAGAAGCCATCTGATCAGGATCTACACTGTTTGGCATTCAGTTTATGAATTTGTAGTCATAAATTACATCAAGTAATTCGATTGGTTGATAGAAAGAAATGGGTGTGGCTTAAAGGTGCATTACTGAGCTATCCGGAAAAAATGCTTCCAAAAATAAAATACATATAGCCGGTATTTTTCTTTAAAACAATACAAATGAATGCATTTTATGCGAAAATGCGAACAATTATGATGACAGGTAAACGAGTTTGAGAGGGATTCCCTAACTAGGTTTCGAACACTAGTTAGATCTATTTTTAGTTTGTGACAAAAATAGAATCCCCATATATGACGTTATGCGACGTTCATTTTTGGCCTTGTTTGCTTAGGCCATGCCTGAATCGGAAAAAAATATGACGCTGACTACCATGCCATAAGTAACGACACCCAGAGACGATACTGTCGCCATGTGTATGTAAAGTGACAAATTTATTTTTAGAACAGAAATTCCGAACACATGTTCAGAACGAAGGGTAAACACGAATGAAAACGACCATTTTCACAAAGTTCTGAAGCTGTATTTGGCTCCAAAAATGTACACATGACAATGGAGTATGAAGATAAAAACCAGAAAAAAAAGTTTGAGACCCGGTAGCTCAATAATGCACCTTTAAATGAATATTCAGCAAGATAAGGGTTAACAAAAGCAAGATTTTGCATAAATCCTCCAATTCAATACATTTTATTTGTCTGTCAGATGCTTATTAGATATACAGAAAGTTCTACTGATTCAATTCATTGTTTGATGCTGGGATCACGCACTGTCTGGTTATACTGTCCAAATTACCATTTTCGATTTCTTATTGCTAACCATGTGACCTTGTTCTCGAGTCCCCACCAATTTCTTTGCAACCACACCACAACCTCTTTATAACGTACACTATTAACTCACAAAATGCCAATCATGACCATTCTCGTCTGCCAGAGACCTTAAAAGTAATTTATTTTGCAAACAGTGTGGACCCAGATCAGACTGCTCCTGTAGGAGCAGTCTGATCTGGGCCCATACCGTTTGCCTGTATGCAAAAATATTTTCAAAAAGTTTGCAAAAAAAAAATAAAAAATCAGCAGACGACATTAAGCAGACGACATTTTCAGATGTAGTTTTTCTCAGTGTCTTAAGGTTTATTAATAATGGGGTCGAACGCAGAAACAGTGTTAGTTAAATAACCATGTTATATCTAAACAAAAATGTATAGATTATATGGATAAGTCCATATATGGTCATTCTTCTATATCTATACATTTTTTGGATCCATCTTGAAGCCTCCGTGGTGTAGTGGTCAGGCTACTCACCTTGTAAACCAGGGAAGCAGGATCAATTCCAGGTTTCTCCAGACTTTTGGATGAGTTACATCTCCGTATGACCATAGCTGTTGGTGAGACGTAAGACTCAAACACTCAATCACTCACTTGAAACCGTGCTACATTCAAAATCATGTTGTAACGAACAGTGTTATAATGAGGTTGTAGTGTACATGTAACTTGTTAGAGCTATTTCGGGATTTTTTTTTTAATTATTAATTCTACTTACTAATAAGCACTGTACTAATTTAAAAACTGGCTTTTATGCAATAATGAGTAAGACTGGGTTTGGGTACAATGTAGACCATTTAATTAGGCAAAAGCAAGTATGAAGCTGGCAAAACTTTGCATTCAAAATAATTACACAAATCATTTAGCAAACATATTTCATTTGTTGAAGGCAAATGATCTCCATACAGGGAGATGATAAGTAAAATAAGAATGTCAAAGTTCGACATGCCAATCGTGTAATGTGCCTCGATAAAGTTCCTTTTGTTTTGAAAAGGGCACGAGATTGTTGATAAATATCCACACACACAATATAATCTAACAATAATCCTGGAAATGTCTATAAACTGGCCAGTACAGGCCCACTTTATATGTCCATACAGAAATGGCATATAATAAATGTCACAGTTGCATATACATATTTTATCCGCATACATGTCATGTGATGTTAAACACTTATGTGTAATTAAAGCACTGAAAGGAATTCAGGTATTCACAGCGTCCATTAGTCTATCCATTCCACATAACATCACAGAATCAAAGTCAGGTCAAGGCTGATTGCTGACAATCAGAGATTCAAGAAGCAAAACTAAATGGTCTACCTAAACTACTTGACTAGAACTAAAAAAAAAATATATATATGTATATAAAAAGGTGTACAGTGCTTGATGTAGGTTAAAGAGGAGGGTGGGTGGGGAAATCGTTCGCAATAAGAATTCCAATATGGCGGATTAGCGATGCTTCTAGCTGCGCGCTGCTGCAAACAATGGACTAAGCCCGCCAAAGATAATGCCACAGCAATCACTCTGAGAGGGGTATGTTAATTCCCCACTGGTGCATCTTGGTCACGTGGCCAGGAAAGTGGGCGGAGATAAATTGGTTGCTGGAACCAAGAGACTTCTGGGAGTATCAATAATCTAAAATTACATGTAGGTGTCAGCCTACACAGCTAGCATGCATTAATTGCATGATCCTCACTGATAAGCAGGGGACTAAGATATGCCCCTTGTGGGAGACCAGGAGATCAATACTGGATAAAACAGCCAAGAATAGGGGTTCCAGAAGGGAACCTTGGGGAACCCCTGCAGGAGAGAACGGTCATTAAAATTAATAACAGATTAAACAATTTAATCTTATCATTAATTCTACTTACTAATAAGCACTGTACTAATTTAAAAACTGGCTTTTATGCAATAATGAGTAAGACCGGGTTTTGGTACAATGTAGACCATTTAATTAGGCAAAAGCAAGTATGAAGCTGGCAAAACTTTGCATTCAAAATAATTACACAAATCATATTTCGGGATTTTTTTTTAATTATTATTCTATCGTGTACATTTATGCTGTGTGTATTCATTAGAAAGATTCTGATAAGTAAACAACATAAATAACTATAACCTGTTCAGATATATTCACATGGACAGTAACAGTTTTGATTTGAGGTTTAATGTCCCCATTTAACGGTATTTAACAAAAGCAAGATTTTGCATGAATCCTCCAATTCAATACATTTTATTTGTCTGTCTGATGCTTATTAGATATACAGAAAGTTCTACTGATTCAATTCATTTGGTTTGATGCTGAGATCTCGCACTGTCTGGTTATACTGTCCAAATTACCATTTTCGATTTCTGCATCCTGTAATACAATGCTTGAAGATAGATACTGTATATTGCTTACCATGTGACCTTGTTCTTGAGTCCCTAGCAATTTCTTTGCAACCACACCACAACGTCTTTATAACACTGTTAATTGGGACCAAAGCAGAAACTGTGTTAGTTAAATACAGTAGAACTTTGATGGCTCGAACACCAATGGCTCGTTTCCCATGGCTGGGTCGAACTCGTACTTGAGCCCCCAGGGAAATCCTCAAGATAAGGAATGGTGGGGGATGATTAAGGAGATTTTAGTCTTTTATCTTGCAAATGTGTGCTGTGTGTACTCATTAGAATCGCCTTGGTGAGGCGATTCTAATGAGTACACACAACAAACATTTTTATTATTTAACATCGAAAGATGTTCAAAAGTATCTCGTTATGCCTCTTGGCAGTGACCTTCAGTGGCTCGAACTACCGCTGTCTCGAATTAATTTTCATGGTCCAAAAGGGGTTCGAGCCATCGAAGTTCGACTGTAACTATTTTTGTTATACCCAAACAAAAATGTGTAGAATATATAGAACTAGATTGCGCAGTCGATGGTTTACCATCGCAAATACCCGCTTTTTCTATGAATGACACTTAAGATATGGCAAAGTCATACTTTTTGACCTTTGACCTTGGAGTTGTGTGGGGTCAAGGTCACAAAAAAGTAGCCCACTGCCATCTACATACCATGTACTATCCACATGCAAAGTTTCCAAAGTGTAACTTCAGTGGTTGCAGAAGAGATCCATTTACAAGAAACGTGACAGACGGACAGACAGACAGATGGACACACGCCCACTCAACTCTGGTATGAAAACAATATACCTGATTTTTTTTCTCGAAAAAGCGGGTATAAAAAAAATGACCATATATGGTCATTTTCTATATTATCTTTACATTTTTGGGATCCTACTTGAAGCCTTCGTCGTGTAGTGGTCAGGCTACTCGCATTGTAAACCAGGGGTGGCAGGATCGATCCCGGGCTTCTCCAGACTTTTGGATGAGTTACGTCTCTATATGACCTTAGCTGTTGGTGAGATGTAAGACTCAAACACTCACTTGAAACCGTGCTACATTCAGAATCATGTTATAACGAACAGTGTTATAATGAGGTTGTAGTGTACATATAACTTTTTAGAGCTATTTCGGGAGTTTTTTTTTTATTATTACAGTCGAACTTCAGTGGCTCGAACACCTTTGGGACCTCGAAAATGTGTTCGAGACAGGGGTAGTTCGAGCCACTGCGGTTACTGTCAGGAGGCATAACGAGATACTTTTAGACATCTTTTCGGTGTTCTATAATGAAAATGTATGCTGTGTGTACTCATTAGAATCGCCTCATCGAGGCGATTCTAATGAGTACACACAGCATACATTTGCAAGATAAAAGACTAAAATCTCCTTAATTATCTCCCACTATTTCTTATGTAGAGGATTTCGCTAGGGGCTCAAGAATGGGTTCGACGCAGCCATGGTAAACGAGCCAGCGGTGTTCGAGCCATCGGAGTTCTACTGTATTATTCTATCCTGTAAATTTATGCTGTGTGTATTCATTAGAAAGATTCTGATAAGTAAACAACATAAATAACTATAACATGGTCAGATATATTCACATGGACAATAACAGTTTTGATTTGAGGTTTAATGTCCCCATCAACATTGTATAGGTCATTTTGGAGACGTTGCTTCCAATTTTGTGGGACTTTTACCCGACACTGAGATGAAATGACATCTCAAGCCCTGGCACCCAAAGATATCAATAGGGTTTATATGTATGGACAGGCCGATTCGCACCAAGGCTTAGACCTTCTAAGTGGTACTCATGTGTGGTGTGTTTCAGCTCTATGTGGAAACATCATGCAGCCCAACCTATTTCTCCTAGCCCCGATGGGTGAAGTGGTTCTAATGAGTACCAACAACATAGGTTTATATGGAGAAATAAGGAAAACTATCCTTCAACTATCACAAAATACCCACCTTATCTGTTGCTATGAACACGCCAGAACTTTCTGTAGTAAGCAAATTTGGGTGGAATTTGACAAACAATCACTCCAAAAAGTATGTTTCAATGCTGAACTGGTGAGACAAAAAAAAACAACTTCAGCACCATTTTTCCAGCTATACTCAGAGACTATCAACCCACCAGTACTGTAAGTGCTTTGATTTATTTGTGCTTCTTTGTGTTTTTTATGACTCACAATAATTTCTCAGTCTAGCATATAACCCCACCAAACTGTACAATTTTTGTACAGCCACTCAGCTGCCTTATCTGTTATGATAATCATTTAACCAATTTCACTAACCCCAAAATATTTATTTTAACCAGCAGGATATCTGATCACATTTCTACTTTCTTTTTCTTTTTTAAAGATTAACAAAATACTGTATATACTGACCAGTGTTGGTTAGCAGTTGGATAGATTTGTTGTATTAGGAAAGGTGAACAATTTTTTAGCTCACCTGAGCCGACGGCTCCGTTGGATCTTATAGTATACGTAATGGTCCGTTATCGTCTGCGTCCGCACCGTCAACATTTTCAAACAACATCTCCTCAGAAACTACATGGCCAATTGCTTGTGGAGCCTCTATGGGACCGGCCCCGATAGCTCAGTTGGTAGAGTGTCCGCTCCGGGGAACGGGAGGTCACGGGTTCGATCCCGAGCCGCGACATACCAAAGTCGTTAAGAATGGTACTAGCTGCTCCTCGCTTGGCACTCAAATTTACGGGGTAGGGCTAGGACTGGTCGACCCAGTGTCAGGATAATGTGACTGGGTGTGGTATCATGTAATGTGTCTGGGACATGATACCTCAGTGTGGCAGCACTATAAAAGTGAGCATTGAGCTCCCTGTCGCAACCAGACACCGTCGTGATATGACTGAAAAAATGTTGAAAGCGAAGTTAAACCCGATTTCACACACACACACACACACACACACACACACACACACACACACACACACACACACACACACACACACACGCCTCTATGGGAAGGGGAAACGAAATTTTGTTCGTGAGGTCCGGGTCACGTCCAATATGGCCGCCCATATGTGGAAAACCTTTAAAAATCTTCTTCTCAGGAACCGAATGGCATATGACCTTGAAACTTGGTTTTCAGCATCGGGGACTCGGAGGCCCTTTCAAGTTTGTTCAAATGATGACCTTTGGTTGAGCTTGACCTGCTTTACAGCCAGGTCAAATTTGGTCACTAAGACATTTATATGTAAAAAAAATCAAAACAGTGGATTTTTGATTGCATGGTAGCTTGTGGCATCAGACATGATATTTGCAATCACCTGAATCCCAAGTTTATCAATTCAAAAGGTCAAGGTCATATACTGACCTTTGTCCTGGATGGCTCAGATTAATTATTTTTATCTTCTTCTTCGGTTGTTTGAAGTCAAATTAAATGAAAAGCGTCTATGAGAAGTGGGGAAAAAATGTGTTCGTAAATATTGAATCACATGACCAATATGGCAGCCATGCCCATATATGGTAAAAACCTTTAAACATCTTCTTCTCAGGAACCGAAATGCCGTTGACCTTGAAATGTGGTATGCAGCATCGGGGAATCAGGCCCTACCAAGTTTGTTCAAATAATGACCTTTGGTTGATCTCGACCTGTTTTACGGCAAGGTCAAATGTGGTTACTTAGACATTTGTATGGAAAAAGGCTAAACAGTGGATTTTCTGATTGTATGGTATCAATTCCAAAGGTCGAGGTCATTTACTGACCTTTGTCCTGGACGGCTTAGATTAGGTATTTTATCTTCTTCTTCACTTAAACGGCTGGATTGATTGGAACCATATTATATACAGAGCCTCAATGGGAATGTGTGTGTGTGGAGGGGGGGGGGGGGGGGCGAAAATTTGGTAAGAACCTTTAAAAATCTTCTTCTCAGGAACCAAATGGCCGATTACCTTTTAACTTGGTATGCAGCATCGGGGTCTCGGGTCCTACCTAGTTTGTTCAAATGATGACTTTTGTTGGCCTTGACCTATTTTACGGCCAGGTCAAATTCGGTCACTTAGACATTTGTATGAAAAAAAGGCAAAACAGTGGGTTTTCTGATTACTTGCTAGCGTGTGGCATCAGAAATGATATTTGCAATCAGCTGAATCCAAGTATATCAATGCCAAAGGTCAAGGTCATTTGCTGATCTTTGTCCTGGATGGCTAAGATTAAGGGTGATTGAAACCAAATTACACGTGGAGCCTCTATGGGAAGGGGAGAACGAAAATTTGTTTGTAAGGACAGAGTCACATGACCATTATGACCGTTATGTCCATATATGGTAAAAACCTTTAAGATTCTGTTCAGGAACCAAACGGCCTATGACCTTGAAACTTGGTTTGCAGCATCGCGCTCTCGGACCCTACCAAGTTTGTTCAAATTATGACCTTTGGTTGACCTTGACCTGTTTTACATCTAGGTCAAATTTGGTCACTTAGACATGTGTATGGAAAACAGCAGAACAGTGGATTTTTTTCCGATTACATGGTAGCTTGTGGCAACAGAAATGATGTTTGCAATCAGCTAAATGTAAGTTAATTGATTTCAAAGGTCAAGGTCATTAACTGACATTTGTCTTGGATAGCTCAGATTCAGTATTTTTTTATCTTCTCCACTTAAACTGCTAGGTAGATTTAAACCAAATTACATTTGGTGCCTCTATGGGAAGGGGGAACAAAAGTTTGTTCGTAAGAATTGGGTCACATGTCTTATATGGCCACCATGCCCATTTACCCTCAAACCCCTCTCACCCTTGTGTTTCTGGAGTGCACTCTTCTATTACTGAAGGCACGTCCGTTCTACTAACTAGGGCATCTATGGTGAATCTCTGAGTGGTGAGCAATATATATTCCGATAACATGGCTCAGAGCCATCATATCAGGATCTACACTGCTTGCATAAGTACCTGTTTTGTTTGTTTGTTTGTCTGTCTGTATTGGAGTTTAATGCCCAGTCAACACTAATTAGGTCATTTTAAGCCGGTCAGTTTATCTATCCTCATTTTTCCTGGGCAGGCTTATACGTATGCGGTTAACCAGTACAGTGGACAGTCTTTCGCCCGAAACTGACAACTGCCCTTCTTGAATCAGCACAAGGAAGACATGATCATAGAACAGACCACATTATCAATCTCAACGAAAGACTGTTGCCGACCCGGCAGGTGTCGAACCCGCAACCTCTTGATCACCAAGAAAGAAAAACTACATTTATCTAGTAGTTTTTTGGGGTCGATTTTTTTTTGTCATTCGACCCAGTTACTAAGCATGGAAACTTTTTCTTGACTATCATCGATTTGTAATAAATCCAGGTTACGGTTATTTATAGAAAATAGCTGCGCTATTCTTATCGCTTTGAGGTCAGAGTGTTGCATTAGAGGATTATATATAGAATCTGGACTGGAACCAATCACTGTGTTGGGCAAACACTGAAGATCCAGATCAGGGCACTGTTTACTTAAAATACTGGAATAAGAAGGACAAACAAAAAACAGATTAACTATTTTCTCAGTCTAAATACCCACCAGTGTTGTCAGTTGTGGTTTGATTTAATTTGATTTAGCTTTTTGCCATTGTCAATATTTTAGGTAGTATAATTGACCTGGTCAGTGTTAGAAAGGTTCCAAAAATTTCAAATTGCTCACTCAGAGAATTTATCTCTGCAGGATCAGTTACTAGGTAATCCATATACTGTTAAATAAATAATCTACTTGGGGAAGCCAGAAACTGGCAAAAATCGAGAAATCTGGGGTTATATTTAGACTTGCCCAAGTCCCTACATTTACATTTTTTATTTTTAAATGAAAGCCCCTTTAAACAAAAAATATGTAAAAGTCTCTTTAGTCTTCATCTGTGAATGTTAATTTCACAATTTTCATAAAAGACGGTATTGCTATTTCATTTACAATGTATTTATTTTTTATTTTTGTAAACAATTATTTTTACAATGGACACCTAATTAACAGACTTGGGCAAGTCTAGGGTTATATTCTGAAGTGTTCTGGAAGATCTGACCTAAAAAAAATGGGATATGATTATTGATGGACATTGTCACGGTCAATGCCCTTTTGATATTAACCCATTTAGTACCAGAAACCCCAAAACGGGTACCCTGGCAAACAGTGCAGGCCCAGATCAGACACCGCAGAATGCGGCGTCTGACCAGGGCCGACACTGTTTGCAAAGAGTTCAGTCATTTTCCAAATAGATTATGCTGAAAACACAACCTGACACCCCTAAATTTTGAAATGGACTCCTGCTATTTATAAGGAGGAAGATTCCATTTGGTACAAAAAGGGTTAAACCATCAAAGTATAAGTACACAAAGTTTTGTTATGAAGATCTTTTCAATCATCCGTGCCGGTGGTATATCATTCATAGCAAAAGATAAGGTACGAGGGCTGATTGATATGTTGTGAGCCTCATATTGAAGGACTTGCAGAATATTGTCTTATTTTTCAACATAATCCCCTTCATGCGTAACAGTATCATGGACTTTATTGACCATTTCTGGGGTTGCAACACTGACAGGCCTTCCAGGGCGAGGGGTCATCCTCAAGGCTATGTCTGCCATGCTTAAATTCCGCCACCCACTTTTTCACTGAAGCATATTTAGGGGCATCTTCTCCTAGCGTTGCTACCATACCATTATGTAAAACCTTAGGTGTTAAACCTTTTTTATGCACATATCGGATCACTGCTCTTTCACCGAATTTGTCCATTTTGCAAAAGCTGCTTTTCTTGTTTACTTAGGAGGGCTACTTCGTTGATATAAACCGACCAAATGAGACCAGTCCTTGGGTACACAGCCCTATATAGTCAGAGAATAGTAGGACTTAAGTAGAACATCCCTGCGTACCTCCTTCAATACAAGGCTCACAACATATCAATCAGTCCTCGTAAGTACTTTGTGATAACTGAAGGATAGTTTTCCTTATTTCTCCATATAAACAGGTTTTCATGGAGAACTGACGAAAACTATCCTTCAGTTACCACAAAATACTTTCCTTATCCGTTGCTATATAATTATTATTATCATACACTATACATGGTAGTCACACAGCTACAGAGAAGCCTCCGTGGTGTAGTGGTTATGCTACTCGCCTTGTAAACCAGGGGTCGCAGGATCGATCCCAGGCTTCTCCAGACTTTCGGATGAGTCTTTAAACCGAGGTCCCGTCTCCATAATTATGACCTTAGCTGTTGGTGAGACGTAAAGCTCAAACACTCACACAGCTTTTGTTTGTTTGATTTGAGGTTTAACATCTCCGTCAACACTGTAAAGGTCATTTTGGAGACGTTGCTTCCAATTTTGTGGGACTTTTGCCCGACATTGAGATGAAATGACATCTCAAGCCCTGTCGCCCAATGAAACCAATAGGGTTTATTAGCATGGACGGTCCGCCTCGCACCTCGGTTCCTGGACAGGCTTAGATCCTCTAAGCGGTTTACCAGTACTAGTGTCCGGGCCGGGCGGGCCGGATTCAGCTCTGCATGGAAGCATCGTGCAGCCCATATATTTCTTCAAGCCCCGATGGGCGGGGGCTAAGTACAGATATTAAAGATTAACAAGTACAAGTATATGTTGTGGGTACTTGTTAGAAAATCATATGTTGTGGGTACTTGTTAGAATCACCTCTTTGAGGACCCACGTCATATGTCTCTAACAAGAAATAAAGAGAATTATCACTTAATTATCAGCATTACCACTTCTCATCTAAAGCTATGATATTTTGATCCACACCTTTCACACATTATAGAGAAGGTCAACCACCGCAACACAATGAATATCACCACTTTGGACAATTTAAAATTCATTAGCCTATGATATTAGAGCCATAGAAAGCAAACAAACACTCTTATTTGCTCTATTAACCTTTTTGCCCCAAAAGTTTCTGAAGTCTCTTCAAATCTGGACACGTCCATTCTTGTAAATTTGGATTTTAGTAAACAAGAGCACCGCAAGCGGCGCCATGCTCGTCTGTTTTTTCGAAAAATAGGTCAAAGTTCAAAGGTCAAGGTCACAGGTCAAAAAGCGTGGTATGACTGAAAAGGTCTTGTCCCAAGGAACATTCATGTGAAGTTGGAAGGCTCTGTTGTGAATAGTATTGAAACAAGAGCACCGCAAGCGGGTGCCAACGCTCGTCTGCAGTTTCTTTTAGAAAACAAAAGTTCTAAGTCAAATCAAATTGCAAGATGGAGTTATAAAACTTGTAGGGAATGTAGCTCTTGTGATGGTGAGTATGTGTATGAAGTTTCATGAAGGTAGGCCAAATACTTTTGGAAATATGGTCAAGGTTAAGTTTTTTGGTTAATTTTTCGAAAAATAGGTCAAAGTTCAAAGGTCAAGGTCACAGGTCAAAAAGCGTGGTATGACTGAAAAGGTCTTGTCCCAAGGAACATTCATGTGAAGTTGGAAGGCTCTGTTGTGAATAGTATTGAAATAAGAGACAAAAACAATTTTAAAAAAAACGGAGAGAAAAGGGGAGATAATTCAATCAAATTGCAAAATGGAGTTATAAAACTTGTAGGGAATGTAGCTCTTGTGATGGTGAGTATGTGTATGAAGTTTCATGAAGGTAGGCCAAATACTTTTGGAAATATGGTCAAGGTTAAGGTTTTCGGTTAAATTTTCGAAAAATAGGTCAAAGTTCAAAGGTCAAGGTCACAGATCAAAAAGTGTGGTATCACTGAAAAGGTCTTGTCCCAAGGAACATTCATGTGAAGTTTGAAGGCTCTGATGTGAATAGTATTAAAATGAGAGCAAAAAATGTGTTTCAGAAAAAAATTGGAAAAGGGGAGATAATTCAGCCAAAATCAACAATGTTGTTATGGTCCTTGGTCAAAATGTAGCTCTTGTGATGATGAGTGTGTGTATGAAGTTTCATGAGGCTAGGTCTAATACTTTTTAAGTTATAGCCAAGGTTAAGTTTTTTTGGAACGACGACGCAGGACGACGACTACGCAGACGCCGGAGTGATGACAATAGCTCGAAAGTTTTTTTTCAAAAAACAGACGAGCTAATAAGAGACAAAAACAATTTAAAACAAGAGGTCCATGATGGACCTAATTCGCTCACCTGAGTCAAGTTGTATTATCTTTTGATGATGTTTTTATTTTTGTCTATGTGCTATTTGTTCAATGTGGCAGAACCCTTTAAGAACTTAGGTGGAGATTTTGTAAAATATTTCTTAAATTCAGTCACAGTGTTCAAAGGATGTGGATCTCGGCATCAAAAACGCCTCAAGTGTGAAGAAGCTTGGGACTGAACCAATGAAACTTGGTTTATTAGGCAAGTAGTTTAACCATTTCACCATAGAAGCTTCTAACACTAATTTTCTGATAACATGAAATTGTGTTAGTTTGCACTGGAGTTTTTGTATTTGAACCAGTGCTTCAGCTGAAGTGCACGACCCGCCGGATGCTTTTAGCTTTATTAATGTTACCATATATGGGTAAGGCGGCCATTTTGGTCATGTGACCTGGACATAAAACGGTTCCCCCAATAAATGCGCCTTATCGTAAGGAGCAAAAATATATCTTATACTTTAGTACTGTATTCTGAATCGTTTGCAGGATAAAATCCAACACAAAAGCATATGTGTCAAAGTTTGACGTGGAGTTTCGTGGAAATCTGCACAGTGGTTCTGGAGAAGACTATTTTTGAAGGGTTTTTACCAAATATTGCTTGGCGGCCATTTTGTTCATGTGACCTGGACCCCATGAGGGAATTTTGGTTTCCCCCATCCCGTAGAGGCTCCATATGAAATTTGACTTCAATCGGCCAAACGATTTCCGAGGAGAAGCAGTTCGAAAATTTTCACATTTTTCGCCTCGGCGAGGCTGTACTAAATGGAATGTAATATTTCGCAAGTTCATTGATAAGATCTCATTGATATTTATCAGTATGCCAAAAATTGTTTAAATATTCCAAGCGGTTAAGTCACTATCACCAATTTTCACAAACGGGTTACGGACGGACAGATAGACAGACCATATATGGCTTGGCGGCCATTCTGGTCATATGTCCTGGACCCCATGAGCAATTTTTGGTTTCCCCCATCCCATAGAGGCTCCATATGAAATTTGATTTCAATCGGCCCAACGGTTTCCGAGGAGAAGCATTTCAGAAATTTTCACATTTTTCGCCTCGGCGAGGCTATACTAAATGGAATGTAATATTTCGCAAGTTCATTGGTTAGATCTCATTGATATCTATCAGTATGCCAAAAATTGTTTAAATATTCCAAGCGGTTAAGTCACTATCACCAATTTTTACAAACGGGTTACGGACGGACAGACAGACAAACCATATATGGCTTGGCGGCCATTTTGGTCATGTGACCTTGACCCCATGAGCAAATTTTGGTTTCCCCCATCCCATAGAGCTCCATATGAAATTTGACTTCAATCGGCCCAACGGTTTCCGAGGAGAAGCAGTTCAAAAATGTTCAAAAAATTTCACATTTTTCGCCTCGGCGAGGCTATACTAAATGGAATGTAATATTTCTTAAGTTCATTGGTTAGATCTCATTGATATCTATCAGTATGCCAAACATTGTTTAAATATTCCAAGCGGTTAAGTCACTATCACCAATTTTCACAAACGGGTTACGGACGGACCCAAAGAAGGTCAAGGTCAACCCAGGGTCACCATTTTAGCAATTTATGATAGGCCTACATCCCAGATGCTATTTATCAAGTTTCGTGGAAATTTGCCCAGTGGTTCTGGAGAAGACTATTTTTGAAGGGTTTTTACCATATATGGCTTGGCGGCCATTTTGGTCATGTGACCTGGACCCCATGAGCAAATTTTAGTTTCCCTATCCCATAGAGGCTCCATATGAAATTTGACTTCAATCGGCCCAACGGTTTCCGAGGAGAAGCAGTTCGAAAATTTTCACATTTTTCGCCTCGGCGAGGCTATACTAAATGGAATGGAATATTTCGCAAGTTCACTGGTTAGATCTCATTGATATCTATCAGTATGCCAAAAATTGTTTAAATATTCCAAGCGGTTAAGTCACTATCACCAATTTTCACTTACGGGTTACGGACGGACAGACAGACAAACCATATATGGCTTGGCGGCCATTTTGGTCATGTGACCTTGACCCCATGAGCAAATTTTGGTTTCCCCCATCCCATAGAGGCTCCATATGAAATTTGACTTCAATCGGCCCAACGGTTTCCGAGGAGAAGCAGTTCAAAAATGTTCGAAAATTTTCACATTTTTCGCCTCGGCGAGGCTATACTAAATGGAATGTAATATTTCGTAAGTTCATTGGTTAGATCTCATTGATATCTATCAGTATGCCAAAAATTGTTTAAATATTCCAAGCGGTTAAGTCACTATCACCAATTTTCACAAACGGGTTACGGACGGACAGACAGAATGACAGACTGACAGACTGACAGAATTACAGAATGACAGAATGACAGAATGACAGAATGACACGGTGATTTTAGGGCACTCTTAGAAAAAACCGACTTCAGTCGGTTGCTTTTTCTGCGGGTCGTGCAATATAAATGACGTTAAGTTTTGTTTTTGGAAATAATGACATTAGATTTTCGAGCATAAACACTGAAGTTTGTTATAAAGTCAGTTTTATTTTGGGAAACAATAGCATATTTCAAAGCACTGACAGCACTGGTGGGCCAATTGTGTCGGAATGTAGGCTAGGAAAATGATCCTGAATTGCGGTATAGACTGTTTGCATTTCGTTTATTACTTGTACATTTCTGTACTGTAAGCAAAATGTGTAAATTCGGATTGGACGCCACATTCTGCAGCATCTGACTCAAAATTTCCTGCACTGTAAGTAACAAAGTAGACTTTGATCAGACAGAGGCCATATTCTATGGCATCTGTTCTAGGTCTACTCTGTTCTGTCAACCTCAACCCCTAATATGGAAAATGGCAGAACCTTTTACAAACAATGTAGGTCCAGATCAGACGTCAAGTTCTGCAGCATCTGATCTAGGCCTTCACTGTTTGCCAATTCCGGGTTGCCAGTATCCCATTCTAAGTTTTCGGCACAAACTGGGTTAAAATGATGTAATTTATTCCTATAAATTCACAAACTGAATGTAAGTGTAAATATTGATCAGATGGCTTCTTTAGAAGCCAAGAAGACATCTGATCAGAATCTACATTGTTTGAAAGATAAGGCATATCCAGGCTCAGCAGGGCAAGGGTTAATTTGTTTGTTTGTGTTGAGCTTTACATCCATGTCAACACTATTTAGGCATGCCAATAGTTTATGCCAGCTTGATTCTTTTCTGCGCCTTGGCTCAGAATTCATTTATTAATACTGTAATTAAATCTCTATAAGTGTATCTTGCATCACTGTTGTGTCCAACTGATATTGGCTCACAGTTGGGCTAGGCCTACTGTCCTTGCTGCAAGTATGGGTAGAGGGGGGAATGTTATTTCTTCTGTTTCTATATACACTTCCTTCCATTCATTTGCCTCTTCTCCTCTGTCCCTCACTTTCATATCCTCTACTATCTCTCCTACCTCTTTTCTCCGTTTCTCTGAAGGGACACAAAATGACCCACAAGGGTTGACGTGTCATTAAACCCAAAACAGTCAATCAGTCAAATCTTTAGTTCATAGAGCTGTAGATATGGTGGGTATTTAGTGGTACATAAGCTGAAGTCTCCCTTATTTTTTTATAAAAATGTATGGTGTGTATATATTCATTAAGAGCAAGGTGGTTCTAATAAATACCCACAACATATGTTTTATTGATAAGGAAAATTATCCTTCAACTATCAACATATACCCACCTTATCTACATCACTCCATCAAAAATAAACAGTTTTTGGTGCTCATTCTGTATACTGCAGCACAGATCCTTAAGCCACCTATATTATTTTCAAGAGCCTAGTAGTTATCTAGCCCATGTTTGCAGCTCTTTTATAACAAGGTCAAACACCTGGGTCCTAACCTCTAAGTGACTTCTATTATACAATGAGAGCCAGAGTCACTGCACAATTTAAATATGTATACCTTCTGGCATAACAATATTAGTCACTTCACAGTTTGTTTTGAGTCCTACTGATTCATACCATATTATGCAAGCAGTGACAGAGCTATGTATAATAGTCTTATCTTCAACTGCCTGTTGATATTTTGACAGGTCTAAAACCTTGTTGTTTTTATATAAATGTACAATTTCAAAGAGCGATTAAGATGTTTCTGTTTAACCCTTCAGAATTATCTTTTGCTTTGTGTTGGCTGGTAACTTTAAAGTCATTATTGCAAACAGTGTGGATCCAGATCAGACTGGTCCTCTTATGCCCTTTTTGATTCAATTGAGATTTAATGTCCCAGTCAACACTATTTAGGTCATTTTGAAGATGTTGTATCCAATTTTGAAGGAATTTTACCCAACACTGAGAAGACATCTCAAGCCCTGCCACCAAAAGAAACCAATATAGTTCATGTGCATAGATGGTCCAAATTGCACCACCTTGCCTGGGCAGGCTAGACCTAAAATAATAATCTCCAACAGCCATTGTGTTTAGCAAGGGAAACCATTTTAGCAGCTTTGGTAAAAGGTCACCCAAGGAACATTTCAGTAAAATTATTTCGAAATCTAGCCACTGGCCTAGGAGAAGCTGTCATCTGAAGGTCTTTTCTATTTTTAACTCTGGTGGCCATTTTGTTCATTGGAATAAAACCATTTTCGCAAGTTTGGATGAGGATCACCCTAGGAACATTTCTGCAAAAGTATGGCAGCCATTTTGTTCAGCAAAGCAGAACCATTTTAGCAATTTTGGTAGAGGGTCAGCCAAGGACTGTCTCTGTGAAATTATTTCGAAATCAGGCCATTGGCCTAGGAGGAGATGCTGTTTAAAGGTTTTCTATTTTTAGCTCTGGTGGCCATTTTGTTCAGCGGAGTAGAACCATTTTAGCAATTTTGGTAGAGGGTCACCCGAGGAACATTTCTGTAAAATGATTTTGAAATCAGGCCATTGGCTTAGGAGCAGATATTGTTTAAAGGTTCTTCTATTTTTATATCTGGTGGCCATTTTGTTCAGCAGAACAAAAATATTGTAGCAATTTTGGTAGAGGGTCACCCAAGGAACATTTCTGTGAAATTATTTTGAAATCGGGACATTGGCCTAGGAGGAGATGTCGTTTAAACGTTTTTCTATTTTTAGCTCTGGTGGCCATTTTGTTCAGCAAAACGAAACCGTTTTAGCAATTTTGGTAGAGGGTCAGACAAGGACCCTCTCTTTGAAATTATTTTGAAATCTGGCACTGGCCTAGGAGGAGATGTGATTTAAAGGTTTTTCTATTTTTAGCTCTGGTGGCCATTTTGTTCAGCCATGCAGAACCATTTAAGCAATTTTGGTAGAGGGTCACCAGAGGAAACATTTCTGTGAAATGATATTGAAATCCGGCCATTTGCCCAGGAGGAGATGTCATTTTTAGGTTTTTCTATTTTTAGATGTGGCGGCCATTTTGTTCAGCAGAGCGGAACCATTTTAGCAATTTTGGTAGAGGAACACCCAAGGAACATTTCTGTGAAATTATTTTGAAATCGGGACATTGGCCTAGGAGGAGATGTCCTTTAAAGGTTTTTCTATTTTTAGCTCTGGCAGCCATTTTGTTCAGTGGAGCAGAACCATTTTAGCAATTTTGGTAGAGGGTCACCAGAGGAACATTTCTGTGAAATGATATTGAAATCCAGCCATTTGCCTGGGAGGAGATGTCGTTTTAAGGTTTTTCTATTTTTAGATGTGGCGGCCATTTTGTTCAGCAGAGCGGAACCATTTTAGCAATTTTGGTAGAGGGTCACCCAAGGAACATTTCTGTGAAATTATTTTGAAATCGAGACATTAGCCTAGGAGGAGATGTCGTTTAAAGGTTTTTCTATTTTTAGCTCTGGCAGCCATTTTGTTCAGCGGAGCAGAACCATTTTAGCAATTTTGGTAGAGGGTCACCCGAGGAACATTTCTGTGAAATGATTTTGAAATCCGGCCATTTGCCCAGGAGGAGAATGTCGTTTTAAATTTTTTCTATTTTTAGATGTGGCGGCCATTTTCTTCAGCAGAGCGGAACCATTTTAGCAATTTTGGAAGAGGGTCACGCAAGGAACATTTCTGTGAAATTATTTTGAAATCGGGACATTAGCCTAGGAGGAGATGTCGTTTAAAGGTTTTTCTATTTTTAGCTCTGGCAGCCATTTTGTTCAGTGGAGCAGAACCATTTTAGCAATTTTGGTAGAGGGTCACCAGAGGAACATTTCTGTGAAATGATATTGAAATCCGGCCATTTGCCTGGGAGGAGATGTCGTTTTAAGGTTTTTCTATTTTTAGATGTGGTGGCCATTTTGTTCAGCAGAGCGGAACCATTTTAGCAATTTTGGTAGAGGGTCACCCAAGGAACATTTCTATGAAATTATTTTGAAATCGAGACATTAGCCTAGGAGGAGATGTCGTTTAAAGGTTTTTCTATTTTTAGCTCTGGCAGCCATTTTGTTCAGCGGAGCAGAACCATTTTAGCAATTTTGGTAGAGGGTCACCCGAGGAACATTTCTGTGAAATGATTTTGAAATCCGGCCATTTGCCCAGGAGGAGAATGTCGTTTTAAATTTTTTCTATTTTTAGATGTGGCGGCCATTTTCTTCAGCAGAGCGGAACCATTTTAGCAATTTTGGAAGAGGGTCACGCAAGGAACATTTCTGTGAAATTATTTTGAAATTGGGACATTAGCCTAGGAGGAGATGTCGTTTAAAGGTTTTTCTATTTTTAGCTCTGGCAGCCATTTTGTTCAGCGGAGCAGAACCATTTTAGCAATTTTGGTAGAGGGTCACCCGAGGAACATTTCTGTGAAATGATTTTGAAATCCGGCCATTTGCCTAGGAGGTGATGTCATTTAAAGAAATTGTTGACGGACAGACGGACGGATGGACGGACGGACAGACGGACGACGGACGACGAACAAAAAGCGATCCCAATAGCTCACCTTGAGCACTTCGTGCTCAGGTGAGCTAAAAAACGGAGAGAAAAGGGGAGATAATTCAATCAAATTGCAAGATGGAGTTATAAAACTTGTAGGGAATGTAGCTCTTGTGATGGTGAGTATGTGTATGAAGTTTCATGAAGGTAGGCCAAATACTTTTGGAAATATGGTCAAGGTTAAGGTTTTCGGTTAAATTTTCGAAAAATAGGTCAAAGTTCAAAGGTCAAGGTCACAGATCAAAAGGTGTGGTATCACTGAAAAGGTCTTGTCGCAAGGAACATTCATGTGAAGTTTGAAGGCTCTGTTGTGAATAGTATTAAAATGAGAGCAAAAAATGTGTTCCAGAAAAAAATTGGAAAAGGGGAGATAATTCAGCCAAAATCAACAATGTTGTTATGGTCCTTGGTCAAAATGTAGCTCTTGTGATGATGAGTGTGTGTATGAAGTTTCATGAGGCTAGGTCTAATACTTTTTAAGTTATAGCCAAGGTTAAGTTTTTTTGGAAAGACGACGCCAGACGACGACAACGACAACGCAGACACCGGAGTGATGACAATAGCTCGAAAGTTTTTTTTTAAAAAACAGACGAGCTAAAAATATTAACCCTTCTCTTGCTGAATATTCAGTTTAGCCACATCCATTTCTGACTTTGAACCAATCAGGTTACTTGATGTAATTTATTCCTACAAATTCATAAATTGAATGTCAAACAGTGTAGATCCTGATCAGATGGCTTCTTCAGAAGCCATCTGATCTGGATCTACACTGTTTCCAAAGATAGGGGTTGTTGTGAACAGCAGGATAAGAGTTAACAACATAACAGACACTCGAGAATAGATCCTGATGAGATTGCTTATTATGTGATCTACACTATTTGCACAGGTATAGTAGTCGCAGATAAGATTGACTAGGCGGAAAGGTAAATAATTATGTGAATTCAACTGTAACATAAACAACACAATGTGGCGTATAAGGCCATTTGATCCGCTTGCAGAAAGCATGCGAAAGGCACTCTACCAAATCTTCTGGTGGACTCGGCGAATTTGACATATATTGACAACACCTGATTAGCTCCCCCTAGTCAATCTTATCTGCGACTACTTTATCGGAAGTTGAAAGGGTAATCTCTTAAATAGTTGGTGACAAGCATAATAAGCAGATGATATTTCCAAATTTTTCCTTACATTTCAGAGCACTTAAAGGTGCATTATTGGGCTACCGGATCTCAATTTTTTTTTTTCTGGTTTTTATCTTCAATGCATACTCCTTTGTCCTGTGTACACTTTTGGAGCCAAATACAGCTTCAGAACTTTGTGAAAATGGTCGTTTTCATTCGTGTTTACCCTTCGCTCTGAACATTTGTTTGGAATTTCTGTTCTAAAAATAAATCTGTCACTTTACACACACATGGCGACAGTATCGTCTCTGAGTGTCGTTACTTATGGCATGGTATTCAGCGTCATATTTTTTCCGATTCAGACATGGCCTAAGCAAACAAGGCCAAAAATGAACGTCGCATAACGTCATATATGGGGATTCTATTTTTGTCACGAACTAAAAACAGTAAGGGAATCCCTCTCAAACTCGTTTACCTGTCATCATAATTGTTCGCATTTTCGCATAAAATGCATTCATTTGTATTGTTTTAAAGAAAAATACCTGCTATATGTATTTTATTTTTGGAAGCATTTTTTCCGGATAGCTCAATAATGCACCTTTAAAACAACTTTATTCACTAAATACGGCAAATACGCTTATTAATATTTTGCTAAAGATTTTGCCTTTGCTAGTGCTGTCAGTGCTTTGATGATAAACTTATTGTAACTGCCTATTGTCTAACGAGACCATAAGTTTGCAACAGAACAATGCTCTTACCATAAGTATTAAGCAAATGGTGCAGACCCACAAGGAGCAGTCTGATCAGGGTCTTCACTGTTAGCCATTCTGTCTGCACCTTCATTTGGACGCCTTGCTGGATCATGGAACAATTTTGTTAAAATTTTAGGAGAATTAGGGGTCCAAATTTTTAGGATTTTGTATGATAGTTTTGAAAATTTTAAAACAACTGGCCCCAGAGAAATCTGATCATATTAACCCTTATCCTGCTGAATAATTATTTTTGTCACACCTCTTTTTTACTATTAACCAATCAAATTACTCAACATACTGTATTCTTTCAAATTCACACACTGAATGACAAACAGTGTAGATCCTGATCAGATGGCTTCTTCAGAAGCCATCTGATCAGGATCTGCACTTTTTGCCAAGGTGGGCTTGTTGTGTTTAGCTGGATTAGAGTTAGACCCACTCAAGCCCATGTGGTGTAGTGGTTATGCAACTTGCCACATAAATCAAAGAGCCGTGGGTTTGATCCTGGGCTTCTCCACACTTTCGGTCAGTCTTTTAACTGATGTCCTGTCTCCGTATGACCTTTGCTGTTAGTGGGACGTAAAAAAAACTAACACACTCAAGCCCAGATCAACAACTCGTACAGGTGTAGGCACTTAAAATAACCTGTTAACCCACCCTAAAGGAGTACCTTGGCAAACAGTGCCGGCCCTGATCAGACGCCGCAGAATACGGGGTCTGATCAGAACCTACTCTATTTGCTAACAGAATTTTCCGTCAAAAATAGACTAAAAACGAAAATATATCCCTGACATCCCTTATAAGACAAATGGACTTGTCCAACATATAGCAATGGAAGAGTCCACCAGCAGACAATGATCAAGGCCTGTGCTATTTGCTAACAGAATTTTTCCATCAAAAATAGAATAAAAACGAAAATATATCACTGACATCCCTTATAAGACAAATGGACTTGTCCAACATATAGCAATGGAAGAGTCCACCAGCACACAATGATCAAGGCCTGTACTACCGTATTTGCTAACAGACTTTTCCGTCAAAAAAAGAATAAAAACGAAAATATATGCCTGACATCCCTTAAATGACAAATGAACTTGTCCAACATATAGGGAAGAGTCTACCAGCACACAATGATCAAGGCCTGTACTATTTGCTAACAGAATTTTCCGTCAAAAATAGATGTATATGCCTGACGTCCCTTATATGAGAAATGGACTTGCCCAACATATAGCAATGGAAGAGCCCGCAAGCAAACAATGGGTTATTATGAACTCTTATTACAGTTCTTGCTCTTAGGCACTAATATGAACACTTAAAGGCATTTATTCTGTAACAGTAAAACACACCGTGTGTCCATAATTGTTTATTGCCCCCTGTGATATACTGACTATAGCAGATCAAAGGCGGCCCTTAATAGGGTGATTAGTAGCTCTTGTTGAATCCCCTGACTGAGACACTTAATGGGGAAAATCAATAATGTACACCAGTCAACAGTAAGTAATTTATTGATTTTCCCCAAGGCGGCCCCTTACCTGTTGAAGACAGAGGACTTCTCTCCAGTGAGCACTGAGGGCTACATAATATTATGTAATGAAATGATAGTCCTCAATAATCAAGAATAAATGCCTTTAACACTTGTTCCTCTTTAACCCTTTTGTACCAAACGGAATCTTCCTCCTTATATACAGCAGGAGCCCATTTCAAAATTTAGGGGTGTCAGGTTGTGATTTCTTCAAAATTTATTTCGAAAATGACTGAAATTTCAGCAAATAGTGGAGGCCCTGATCAGACGCCGCGTTCTGCGGCGTCCGATCTGGGCCTGCACTTTTTGCCCGGGTACCCGTTTTGGGGTTTCCAGTACAAAATGGGTTATTATTAGACAAGAGCCCTTGTGAAGAAAACCTATAACTTCTTGTTTGTCTGTCAAATGGACCTCAGGAATGGAATATCAATATTTGGCTAAGATAGTCTCAATACAGCTAATGTAAAAACAAATTAGCTGCCACATAATGGCTATCTAGGATGCCCATTTAGCATTACAAATGTATATCAGACAGCCAAATCAACAGAATTTCAATAGTACTTTTAATCTTTGGCACCACAGAAAAGAAAATTGTAAAATATTCATGTGTTTCTGGGCCAGACTAGCTACTTTCAGCCAACTAGAATCACGCAGTCGATGGCACGCCATCGCATATCCCCACGCTTTTTTAAAGATACACCACTATATAAGTTTTAATTGCAACTCCCACCCAATCTTAAGATCAAAATTCCGAAAGTGTCTTGCAAACCTTGGACCAAAGACCTATCAGTTCCCAAAGTTTCATGTTTCTATCTGAAACGGCGTAGGAGGAGTTATCCGGAAATCGTTAAAAAGGGTGTTATGGGAGTGAAAATCCAAGTTTTTGACCTCTGGTGACCTCAGACCTGACCCTAGGGGTCAAATTTTGATTGTTCTGTATTCTACTCAATATGCCGTTCGATTTGATATGTCACACTACCAGGTTCTAAAAACTTTGATTTTTTACCCCCGTGGCACCCCACCCCCTGCCCTGGCCCCTAGGGATAGGATCAAAATTCCGAAAGTGTCATGCACTCCTCCTCAGTCCAAAGACCTATCAGTTCCCAAAGTTTCATGTTTCTATCTGAAACAGAGTAGGAGGAGTTATCCGGTAATCATTAAAAAGGGGGTTATGGGGGTGAAAATCCAAGTTTTTGACCTCTGGTGACCTCAAACCTGACCCTAGGGGTCAAATTTTGATTGTTATGTATTCTACTCATTATGCCGTTCGATTTGATATGTCACACGACCAGGTTCTGAAAACTTTGATTTTTTACCCCCGGGCACACCACCCCCTGCCCTGGCCCCTAGGGGTAGGATCAAAATTCCAAAAGTGTCATGCACTCCTCAGACCAAAGACCTATCAGTTCCCAAACTTTTAAGTTTCTAGCTGTAAAAGTGTGGGAGGAGTTGTCCGGTAAGACGGACGGACGGACGACGGAGACAATTACAATATCCCCACTTTTTCTTCGAAAAGCGTGGGGATAATTAAGCTTCATCAGTGACTGACACTGACAACAGAGGAGTTTGGCTAGGTCCCCACTTACTTTCATAAGGCAAGCACTAGAAATAAAATTTGGATGCTCCCTCTTATCTGGGGCTATGATTCCCTTAACCTTGGCTAAAGCCACCCTTAAGCAGCACATGGAACTGTACATGTAAAGCATTGACAAGATTCTAATTTCTATTTTTTTTTTTTTCCAGAGAAAAACAGGCTTGACAGGCTTGAGATGTCAGGTGTTAACAGTCGGCAAACCGTGGAGGATGGACAACTGGCCTATCAAAATTAACCAATGAAAATAAACTATGTGCTCAAGTGAGCTAAAAATAGGGGGGTAATGTATGCTGTCTGCTGTACACATTTCCTTGGCACTTTCAAGTTCAGTGTCTCTTTCAGGGTTAATGGCACTTTCAGGGTAAATTGCACTTTTATGGTTGATGAAACTTCCACCATTGATGGCACTTTCAAGATTAATAGCACTTTCAGGGTTGATGGCACTGTCAGGCTTAAAGACACTTTCAGGATTGATGGAACTTCCAGGATTAATGCCACTTTCAGGGTTGATTGCACTTTCAGAGTTAATGGTACTTTCAGGGCTGATTGCACTTTCAGGGTTGATTGCACTTTCAGAGTTAATGGTACTTTCAGGGCTGATTGCACTTTCAGGGTTGATTGCACTTTCAGAATTAATGGTACTTTCAGGGCTGATTGCACTTTCAGAATTAATGGTACTTTCAGGGCTGATTGCACTTTCAGGGTTGATGGCACTTTCAGAGTTAATGGTACTTTCAGGGTTGATGGCACTTTCAGAGTTAATGGTACTTTCAGGGTTGATGGCACTTTACATCACGAAAACATGCCTATATAATTTTGACCCCCTTGTACCCCACTTTTATATAGAAAAACTGGGGTTTATACGGGTAAACCTTATTTTTCTTATTTCTGCTCTAAAATATGGATTGTAGGTACGCGTTAGAACCGCCTCCATGAGGCGGTTCTAACGAGTACCTAAAATCTATATTTTGAGCAGAAATAAGAAAAGTATCACAATTTTTCATCTGAAAATCTCCATTTTTTGGCGATAAAATGTACTATATATTTTTATAGGCGTGTTTTCGTAATGAAAGGTTAAAATCACTTTCACGGTTAATGACACTTTCAGAGTTAATGACACTTTTAGGGTTCATGGCACTTTGGGAGTCAATGGCACTCTTGGGGTTAATAGCACTTTCAGGGTTGATGGCACTTTCAAGGTTAATGACACTTTCAGAGTTGATGGCACTTTCAAGGTTAATGACACTTTTAGGGTTCATGGCACTTTGGGAGTCAATGGCACTCTTGGGGTTAATAGCACTTTCAGGGTTGATGGCACTTTCAAGGTAAATGATACTTCCATAGTTGATGGCACTTTCAAGGTTAATGACACTTTTAGGGTTGATGGCAATTTCAGGGTTGATGGCCATTAATGCTTGATGGCGATTGAACAGTTCTTGCTGATCTCAATGACCATTCAGGGTCCATGGCACTTCAATGGCACTTTCAGGGTAATGGTAGATGTACTTTAAATGACACTTTCAGGATTGATGGTTCTTTCAGAGTTGATGGCACTTTCAGGGTTAATGTCACTTTCAGAGTTGATGACACTTTCAGGGTTGATGGCACTTTCAGGGTTGATGGCACTTTAATGCTTGATGGCCATTTAACAGTTCATGTCAATTTGAATGGCCTTTTCAGGGTTAATGGCGCTTCAATGCACATTGGCACTATCAGTGGGGGGAAGCCTAAATTGGCTTTTTGCTCTTGAAAATAAGGTCAAGGTCACAAAAAAATCTAATCAAATATTTGGTAGCTGCCAAGTTTGAAACTAATTTCATCAATTCGCTCATGAGAGTGACATGCAGACAAGCCCAAATTTACAGTTTTGGGGACCCTTGCCCTTGAAAATAAGGTTAAGCCTTGTCCTGCTAATCCCGGATATGCCTTATCTTTGAAACAATGCAGATCCAGATCAGATGGCTTCTGACGAAGCCATCTGATCAGGATCTACATTGTTTGCCATTCAGATTGTAAATTTGTTGCAATAATTTGCATCAAGTAATCTGATTGGTTGATAATCGGTAGTGGGTGTGGCATATATAAATATTCAGCAGGACAAGGGTTAAGCTCACCAATCTTCAGCAGGTTGCAACGATATATTGTACATGTACCAAGTTTGATTAAATTTCATCAATCTGATCATAAGAGAGGGCAAAGACAAGCAATTTTTGGTCCTTTTAGGGCCTGTGCCCTCAAAAATGAGGCCATGGCCAACAAAACTTTTAAGGACTGTTTTTCCTCATCCTAGTGATGTGACCAAATTTTGTTAGCATCCATCCATAGGTTCAGAAAATATGACGCTCCGACACCAACGCTGAAGCCGGCAACGGGATTAGATCATCTGCACCAAAAACAATATGTCCACCTTCCCTTCCCGGGCTGGAGGGGGGGGGGGGGGAGGTTGGGGGGAGGGGGTGCATAATAAATCCAAAATAATCCTCATGTATTCATCCAACACTGTCAAGGTAGACAGATATTTCCTTTGAAGCATTAACCCTTATCCTGTTGTTTAGTTGGTTACACCAACCCTCATGACCTATCTTCGCAAACAGTGTAGATGCTGATCAGATGGCTTCTGAAGAAGCCATCTGATCAGGATCTACACTGCTTGTCATGCCCTTTGTGAACTGAATGCATACAATATAACAAGTGATCTGATTGGCTGATAGCTAGTCATGGGAGTGGCTTAATTAATATATTCAGCAGGATAAGGGTTACAACTAGCCCTAGCAGACAGTCTACATCTGTAAATGTTGTCTCTTTATGTCATCGTCTGCATCTTCTTGTAAGCTGCAAATCTGTGCTCATTAATGCCAACTTTTACATGTCTAGCTGAATCAAAACATGAATGCGCATTAGGCATGCACAAATTGCACATGTATATTAAAACAGGTTAAGTTCCTTAATAAACATGAAACAGCAATTTATCACAAAAGCCATAATAATTGATATGTAGCTCTTAAGATGCCAATCACAACACAACTGTTGTCTGCTTTATTTTCTGCTGATCACGTATACTTTAACCCTTTTTGTACCAAATGGAATCTTCCTCCTTATATACACCAAGAATCCATTTTCCCAAACAGTGTAGGCCCTGATCAGACGCCGCGTTCTGCGGCGTCTGATCTGGGCCTGCACTGTTTGCAAATTACCCATTTGGGGGTTTCCGGTACAAAATGGGTTAAAGTACAGTAGCATTCCTATTTTAAGACCCTCTTTGGGACTGTTCAAAAGTGGTCTTTAAGACCACTTTTGAACAGTCCAAAAGGTGGTCTCTTATTAAGAGACACTGAGCATAGAAAACACAAAGAAAGAATAACCGAAATCTTTTCAATAAGCTTTTAAAAGCAGATTTAGTCTTAGTTTTAGGTGTTCTTCACTCATTGTATGCTAGTGGACTCTTCCGCTGCTATATGTTGGACCAGTCAATTTGTCATATAAGGTGGTATCAGGTCTATTTTTTTGTGTCTTTATTCTATTTTTGATGGGAAATTCTGTTCGCAAATAGTGCAGGTCCTGTGTGTGTGTGAATTCGGGTTTAACGTCGCTTTCAACAATTTTTCAGTCATATCACGACAGTGTCTGGTTGCGACAGGGAGCTCAATGCTCACGTTTATAGTGCTGCCTCACTGAAGTATCATGTCCCAGACACATTACATGACACCACATCCAGTCACATTATCCTGACACTGGATCGACCAGTTCTAGCTCTACCCCGTAAATCTGAGTGCCAAGCGAGGAGCAGCTAGTACCATTTTTAACGACTTTGGTATGTTGCGGCCCGGGATCGAACCCGAGACCTTCCGTTCCCCGGAGCGGACACTCTACCAACTGAGCTATCGGGGCCGGTAGTGCAGGTCCTGATCAGACGCCGCATTCTAAGGTGTCTGATCAGAACCTGCACTGTTTGCCAAAGTACCGTGTTCGGGGTCTCCCCGCATACAATGAATTAACCCTTGTCCTGCTGAGCCCGGGTATGCATTATCTTTCAAACAATGTAGATCCAGATCAGATGGCTTCTGAAGAAGCCATCTGATCAGGATCTACATTGTTTGTCATCCAGATTGTGAATTTGTTGCAATAATTAGCGTCAAGTAATCTGATTGGTGGATAATCAGTAGTAGGTGTGGCATATGTAAATATTCAGCAGGACAAGGGTTAAAAGCGGAATCTTACTGATATTGTTGGAAACAGTGTGGACCCTGATCAGACTGCTCCTCTAGGGGAAGTCTGAGTAAGAATCCACACTGTTTGCCAATATGCTAAGCTTACATGTAAGAAGATGCAGCAGATGACATAAAGAGACAACATTTACCAAGGCCGTAGGAAGGATTTTGAGATTGGGGCGGCGGACACCCCCTTCCGTTTGGAGATTTTTGAAAATATGACTCTAAAATGGTGCGATTTCCTGCAAATTCTGACATAAAACAACAGTAAATTTCATTGTGTTTATTCCTTTTAAAGTCAAGCATTCAAACAATAGAGAGCACATTTATACCATACTTTCAAAAGTGCAGAATGTAGTTGTCCAATTTAGGGTCCACTTACTTTAAACGGGCGTTAATCACCATCTTATCGCCTCTGGCAATAATTGTACCGCCGCTCCAATAAACAATAAGCGATATGACACGCGCGGATTGATGTAGATTTCTGTTAAATAAGAGATCAGGTGCCTTAGGTTTTAGATTTTTGCATTGAAAAAAAAAATGCATTTTTGGCCAAAATATTGGGCGCCGCCCCTGCCGCCCCTATTCCTACCGCCTTGTTTACACATGTAGTTTTTCTTGGCATCTTAGGATAAGTGTGATCTTAACTTAATTCAACAGACTGCAAAAAAAATCAAATGTACACTTCAATTAACTGGAGTCAAATACACCTACAAGTACCGTAATGATGTTACGTACTGGGAGAGACGGGCTGCTCCTGAAGGAGCAGTCTGATCAGGGTCTACACCATTTGCCATTCCAGACCCACTATTTGGGCTCCTTGCTGGATTGTGAAACAAGCTTGTAAAATGTTTAGGAGAATTAAAGCAACTCCGTAAAATGTCCCAGTTTTTAGAACTTTCACATCAAAAATTGAAAGAGTACTGATGTGCACTTATCAGCGGGCACATGTGTTTTGGCACTTATGGCTATTCTGAAAGGTCTGATTCATACTGTGTTAGCTCTGATATGCATTCTTTATGCAAATGCACTGAATGTAAATAGGAAATGCACTCAATGTTTGGTGAATGCATGTTTTCATCCCCAAGTAGCAAAATACTAACATCGTGAATCAACTGATTGAAATGCGGCTTTTCAAAGGAACAGCCATTGATCCAGGTGAAAAAAGAAAGGCAAAATACAAATATAAAAATAAACCTTTCATCTCCCCGAGTTTCTGAGGTGTTTTCTTACATCTTTGTATCATGAAAACACGCCTATACAAATACATTATAAACTTTACCGCTGAAAAAATGAACATTTTAAGATGAAAAATTATGATATTTTTCTTAATTCTGCTAAAAAAATAGATTGTGGGTACTCGTTAGAACCGCCTCATCGAGGCGGTTCTAACGAGTACCCACAATCTATAGTTTAGAGCAGAAATAAGGAAAATAAGGTTTACCGCTGTAAACTCCAGTTTTACTAGATAAAAGTGGGGTTGAAGGCGGTCAATACTGTATAGGCACGTTTTCTTGATGAATATGGACAACTCCATTTTTGTAAACAGGGAATTTTGTTTTTTGTAAATGCCCATCAACAGTATTTAGCATCAACACAACAATGTTTTTACAGTACGGCATTTAAAGTTATTGCCTCTGATTTTGTGGGATTTTACCAGACATTGAGATGAAATGACATCTCAAGCCCTACTACCCAAAGAGTCCTACGGTCCAAAACACACCATTTTTTCTACCTTTTCTCATGTCAAAGACCACAATTTTTTTTTTTTTTTTTTTTGAAAAAAAAATAAATAAAAAAATGCATTGTTATACCCTTTTCCCCACCATTGAAAACCTAGACATTGGTATAAAAAAGTCACCCGATGCTACATACAAAGTTTCATGAAAATCGGCATAGTGGTTCTGGAGAAGAACAGTCATGTTTTATGGTTTTTATCATATTTGGGCATGGCGGCCATCTTGGTCATGAGACCTAGACCACTTACAAACTCATTGCCGGAAGGCTGCATATGAAAGTAAATTAAAATTGGTCCAGTTGTTTTAGAGAAGAATTTTTAAAAACGGTTGACAGACGATGGAGGACAGATGCCCGTCCACGGAGGCCTCTGGAGCCTTGGGCTCAAGGCAGTTAAAAACAGAAGAGATTGAGGGACAGGGTAAAGGAGGAAAATAAAAGGAAGTGTAGAAAAAAAAAACATTTCCCCTTTACCTGTACTGACGCAAGAAACACAGCACTTTCACCTCATGCAGTTTGAAGTTTGAAAGGCTAAAAGCATTACAGTAACACATCCGTGCGACATAGTGCATTCTTCACATCTCAAAAATTGCTACTTTTCTGATGAAAATCATTGATAGTTTTGTTACAAATCTTCAAAACATAGGTTGAGGGTGCTTGTTAGAACCGCCTCAGCGAGGCGATTCTAACGAGTACCCACAACCTATGTCTTGGAGCAGAAATAAGAAAAATATGGTATACCCCTGTAAACCCCAGTTTTCTCTATATAAAAGTGGGGTTTAGGGGGGTTTCATTTTACGGACTTGTTCACGTGATGGTCTCAAATTAAAACCAAGATAACTCACCATTATTTCACAAAATCCTGTCTTTAATCCTCACTTCACAAAAGGCTCTTCAAACCATTTCTTACAAATACAAATCCTCACTGTTAGGATCTAGACTGAGTCTCAATCAGACAACCAGACAGCTGAATCTTGTTAAACTTCCTTCATTGAAGTATCTCGGGAGACAAAATAAATTTTTCCAGTTTGAAGAAATCACCTGGGAGACTCAGGTTTTCTTCTGGAGAATGTAATGATTGTGTAATGTATCCACATGAATTAGTTTCCTACAACAATCCTGTCAAAAACAATAAGCGAGAAATATGTAACCCATTCAGTACGGGGAACCACAAAACAGGGTACACAAAACAGGGTAATCACCAAATAGGGCACTGGTAAAACAGTGCAGGCCCAGATCAGACGCCGCAGATTGCGGCGTCTGATCAGGGCCTCCAGTGTTTGAAACGAATTTCTAAAATAAACTCAAAATATAAGGGGCGTCAGGCCTATTTTTGCTTTTTCATTCTATTTTTCACAGAAAATTCTGTTACCAAATAGTGCAGGCCCTGCACTGTTTGCACTGCTTGGCAAGGTAGCCCTTTATCTTCCTAATATAGCTCTCAGTGTTATAAGGTGGAAAATTCTAGTCTGTACAAAATGGTTTAACCCTTGTCCTGCTAATCCCGGATATGCCTTATCTTTGAAACAGTGTAGATCCAGATCAGATGGCTTCTGACGAAGCCATCTGATCAGGATCTACATTGTTTGCCATTCAGATTGTGAATTTGTTGCAATAATTTGCATCAAGTAATCTGATTTGCTGATAATCGGCAGTGGGTGTGGCATATATGAATATTCAGCAGGACAAGGGTTAACTATTACCCATCCTCTCCTAATTCTCCAAGCTAGAGTACATTTCAACCATGTTAACCCTTGTCCTGCTGAATATTCATATATGCCACACCCACTACTGATTATCAACCAATCAGATTACTTGATGCAAATTATTGCAACAAAGTCACAATCTGAATGGTAAACAATGTAGATCCTGATCAGATGGCTTCGTTAGAAGCCATCTGATCTGGATCTACATTGTTTCAAAGAAAAGGCATATCCGGGATTAGCAGGACAAGGGTTAACTGTCACAAACCATGATTCCCCGCCTGAGAGAAAGATAGATGAACTTGATAGTTAAACAACCAAACTCGGCCCCCACCCATCGGTACTTTAAGCAATAGATGGGCTGCATGATTCTTCCACCCAGAGCTGAAATCGACCCGCACACAAGTACTTGCAAACCGCTTAGAGGATCTAAGCCTGCCCAGGCAAAGCGGTGCGAGTCGGACTGTCCATGCTTATAAATCCTATTGGTTTCATTGGGCGCCATGGCTTGAGATGTCATTTCATCTCAATGCCGGGTAACAGTCCCATAAAATTGAAAGCAACGTCTCCAAAATGACCTACATGTATACAGTGTTGACGGGGATGTTAAACCTCAAAGTAGCACTATTGTCAAAGTCACTATTGCAATAAATCACTATGACTCAATGTATTGTCACACCCATATAAAACACATTAATGGTAAATTGCTCAATTATTTACTAAATTAGTCAATAATTTGTCCCTCTTTATCTCATTTTGTTTGTTTGTTTGAATTGGGGTTTAACCCTTGTCCTGCTGAATATTCATATATGCCACACCCACTACCGATTATCAGCCAATCAGATTACTTGATGCAAATTATTGCAACAAATTCACAATCTGAATGGCAAACAATGTAGATCCTGATCAGATGGCTTCGTCAGAAGCCATCTGATCTGGATCTACGCTGTTTCAAAGATAAGGCATATCCGGGATTAGCAGGACAAGGGTTAACTATTTAGGTCATTTTGGAGAGGCTGCTTCCAATTTTGTGGGATTTCAACCGAGATGTCATTTCACCTCAACGTCGGATTAAAGGCTAAAAAGCCCCACAAAATTGGAAGCGATGTCGTCAAAATGACCTAAATAGTGTTGATGGGGACATTAAACCTCAATTCAAACAAACAAACAATACGACGCTTCTTAGATAAGTATTCAATTGGTTTTTTTAGAACATAATTTAGTTTGAACTTAATAGACAAAACCCATTATTTTAAAGCTAGACTGAATTATTTGAACTATTTGGTCACCACAGGGTATTTAATGCTAATTCTATTGTCAAAATTCCATTAAGATCTGCTTAGCCTCTATTTACATTCACTTAGTCTTGTTTATTGTCAAACAAGTGGCAGGCTGTGATAAATCTGAATTCAAATTACCAGGGGGTCAGAGACAACAAACAAGTTGAAGATGCACAATATACCGATAGCCTTACCATAACCTTTTCACTCCCTCATTTCTCAAGTGGACTCATCAAATTCTAAGATCGGACTTGTCCACGCTTGTAAATTGGGAGTTAAGTCATTATCATTAACAGAGAGTCAAACAGTGTAGATCGAGATGAGACGGCTTGGAACGAGCCGTCCCATCCGGATCTACACTGTTTGAATATGCATCTTTACCAATCGAGGGCGCTATAAGGGTTGATAGTTATTATTACACCCTACAACAATAGTTCTAAAATCTTTTGCTGTTATCTATGATCTGGTGCCGTTATCTTTATTCGCATCAAAAATTTGACACCTCTGTACCCAATAATTACTGACTAAGCCCAGTAGTACAAAAAAGTGTCATACAAAAATCGCCCAAAGCAAAGTCTCTGAACAGACTGTACAAAGTACATCCTCCCTGTCTGATTCGTCTTTTCTTCTGACACCATGTGCTATATGGACCAGTGTTGATAAGAAGCTTCTCTATGCAAATAGCAAAGGTTACATGTTGTGATGTACATTCTGAGTGGATATGCACGTTTTCTCATCAAGAAGCTAAAGTAAAATGTTACCCCTGAAGAGCTAGTATATGAAATCAAAGGACCTACAAATTTATTTGTGGGATAAAATGTGACAATGCAGTTTTCTTTCAAAATTCTTAATGAATAATGATCCAAAGTATTGGGACAGACAGTGCAAACCCTGATCAGACTGCTCCTGAAGGAGCAGTCTGATCAGGGTGCACACTGTTTGCCATTCTGTCTGATCAGGGTCTCCACTATTTGCCATTCACGTCTGCACCTTTTGGACTCCTTGCTGGATCATGAATGAAATTTGTTGAATTTTTATGAGAATTACAGCAAGTCCTCAGGGTGTCCAAATTTAGGATTTTTAAAATAAGAAACAGTGCTGTGTGAAATATTCTCTTCAAAACCTGGCCGACTACAAGTGAAAAAGTGCCTTCAATCATGTAAGCCCAGGAAAGACTCAGATCAGCTATGGCAACAACGCAGTCTGATCAGGCTTTGCTGTGAGCTGTAATAACAGTCAAACTTCATCTGGAACACATTTTGGGACCTCAAAAATCTGCTTGAGACCGAGGTAGTTCGAGCCACTGAGGGTTACAGCCTTAAGGCATAACAGGACACTTTTGGACATCTTTTTAGTGTTCTATAATGAAACTGAATGCTGTGTGTTCTCATTAGAATTGCCTCATCAAGGCAATTCTAATGAGTACACACAATATATACATTTGCAAGATAAAAGATAAAAATCTCCTTAACCTTGTCCTGCTAAATATTTAAATATGCCACACCCACTACTGATTATCAACCAATCAGATTACTTGAAGCAAACTATTGCAACAAATCCATAATATGAATGACAAACAATGAAGATCCTGATCAGATGGCTTCTTCAGAAGCCATCTGATCTGGATCCACATTGTTTGATAGGTAAAGCATATCCGGGCTCAGCAGGACCAGGGTTAATTATCCCCACTATTTCTTATGTAGAGGATTTCCCTAGGAGCTCAGGAATGGTTTTGACTCTGCCATGGTAAATAAGCAATCAGTGTTTGAACCATCAACTTTAACCCTTATCATGCTGTTCACGACAACCCCTATCTTTGGAAACAGTGTACATCCAGATCAGATGGCTTCTGAAGAAGCCTTATCTTGCTGTTCACGACAACCCCTATCTTTGCAAACAGTGTAGATCCAGATCAGATGGCTTCTGAAGAAGCCTTATCCTGCTGTTCACGACAACCCCTATCTTAGGAAACAGTGTAGATCCAGATCAGATGGCTTCTGAAGAAGCCTTATCTTGCTGTTCACGACAACCCCTATCTTTGCAAACAGTGTAGATCAAGATCAGATGGCTTCTGAAAAAGCCTTATCTTGCTGTTCACCAGGGCTCGAGAAAATGTCGGTTTTCCGGTTCTGAACCGATTTTGGGTTGAATGAACCGATTTTAACTGAAAAAGAAGTTTAAAAAATCGGTCCATAATTCAATAAAATTTTCAAAAAATCGGTTCATAAATTTTCGCTAAATCATTGTTGTAAAAACAAGCTGACCGTTTGCCACTGATAATCAAAGCATGTATACAAAAGTCGCCTGCAGCACAAGGTGTTAGACCGGTTCATTATCTAACTAGGTGAAAGTCGGACAAGTCCACGTCGGGTCCTTTGATCTTATCGCAGCGAAATTTGATCTGTGTGTTAAAATTATTCAACCGTGAACAATGGCCTCAGGTGTTATCGGCATGCTAGCAGGGTGAGAAAATTACGTCAATCAATGCAGGACATACGCTAGTTTGTTTACACAAGTCATTAATTTATGGCTTACTATTGAACCGGTATTTAAATATACAATTGTTTTTTTCACAGGGCGCAAATTTCAATACACACCTGTCATGTCTGTTAAGCCTTCCAGAGAAAATGCCTTTTTTCACCCATTCTAAACGATATTTCTATTTAAGAATCGGTTTCCATTGAAACCAATAACATAAACCACGAGTGTATTACGCCCTTACATGAATTAAAATGAAACCGCATGACGTCATTTTCCGATCACGTGGCATCAATATCGGTCGCCGTTTGTAGACAAAGCGATTTCTTTCAGGCTTGTGTAATCGTGAAATATCTATTTATATTCTTTAGAACTCGCTTCGGCTACGTAAGATTTTCAATGACTCTCGTTCGGCCGTGTTTTGGTGAGAGTAAAGAAATGTTTTTTCGATTTTTTAACCCGTTCAAAACGATTTTTTTTAGAAATCCGATCTATTAAAATCAATGACATAAAACAGGCGTGTGTGTGTGTGTGTTACGTCCGTGACTGCATTAATGTGTATTGTGTAAACGGAAACGGTATGACGTCATTTTCCGACCACGTGGCTGCAATAAACAAAGCAATTTGGGCAAAATAAAGATGCGTGAAATAAGAGAAATATCTTAAAGGTTTTAAAAAGGGGCAAAAAATATAGTGACCATCACGCTGATCTTTGACTGCACCACGCCAGCGGTCTCCAGGTGCTGAGTGACCCGGATATTGGGAAAATGAAAGTAGATGAAATCTGGCATAGAAAATGAAAGTAGATGAAATCTGAACTATGTGGGCAATAATTGCACGACCCGCAGAAAAAGCAACCGACTGAATTCGGTTTTTTCTAAGAGTGCCCTAAAATCACCGTGTCATTCTGTCATTCTGTCAATCTGTCAGTCTGTCAGTCTGTCATTCTGTCTGTCCGTCCGTAACCCGTTTGTGAAAATTGGTGATAGTGACTTAACCGCTTGGAATATTTAAACAATTTTTGGCATACTGATAGATATCAATGAGATCTAACCAATGGACTTACGAAATATTACATTCCATTTAGTATAGCCTCGCCGAGGCGAAAAATGTGAAAATTTTCGAACATTTTTGAACTGCTTCTCCTCGGAAACCGCTGGGCCGATTGAAGTCAAATTTCATATGGAGCCTCTATGGGATGGGGGAAACCAAAATTTGCTCATGGGGTCAAGGTCACATGACCAAAATGGCCGCCAAGCCATTATATGGTTTGTCTGTCTGTCCGTCCGTAACCCGTAGGTGAAAATTGGTGATAGTGACTTAACCGCTTGGAATATTTAAACAATGTTTGGCATACTGATAGATATCAATGAGATCTAACCAATGAACTTGCGAAATATTACATTCCATTTAGTATAGCCTCGCCGAGGTGAAAAATGTGAAAATTTTCGAACTGCTTCTCCTCGGAAACCGTTGGGCCGATTGAAGTCAAATTTCATATGGAGCCTCTATGGGATAGGGAAACCGAAATTTGCTCATGGGGTCCAGGTCACATGACCAAAATGGCCGCCAAGCCATATATGGTAAAAACCCTTTAAAAATAGTCTTCTCCAGAACCACTGGGCAGATTTCCACGAAACTTGATAAATAGCATCTGGGATGTAGGCCTATCATAAATTGCTAAAATGGTGACCCTGGGTTGACCTTGACCTTCTTTGGGTCCGTCCGTAACCCGTTTGTGAAAATTGGTGATAGTGACTTAACCGCTTGGAATATTTAAACAATTTTTGGCATACTGATAGATATCAATGAGATCTAACCAATGAACTTACGAAATATTACATTCCATTTAGTAAAGCCTCGCCGAGGCGAAAAATGTGAAAATTTTCGAACATTTTTGAACTACTTCGCCTCGGAAACCTTTGGGCCGATTGAAGTCAAATTTCATATGGAGCCTCTATGGGATGGGGGAAACCAAAATTTGCTCATGGGGTCCAGGTCACATGACCAAAATGGCTGCCAAGCCATATATGGTTTGTCTGTCTGTCCGTTCGTAACCCGTTTGTGAAAATTGGTGATAGTGACTTAACCGCTTGGAATATTTAAACAATTTTTGGCATACTGTTAGATATCAATGAGATCTAACCAATGAACTTGCGAAATATTACATTCCATTTAGTATAGCTTCGCCGAGGCGAAAAATGTGAACATTTTCGAACTGCTTCTCCTCGGAAACCGTTGGGCCGATTGAAATTAAATTTCATATGGAGCCTCTATGGGATGGGGGAAACCAAAAATTGCTCATGGGGTCCAGGACACATGACCAAAATGGCCGCCAAGCCATATATGGTATGTCTATCTGTCCGTCCGTAACCCGTAGGTGAAAATTGGTGATAGTGACTTAACCGCTTGGAATATTTAAACAATTTTTGGCATACTGATAAATATCAATGAGATCTTATCAATGAACTTGCGAAATATTACATTCCATTTAGTACAGCCTCGCCGAGGCGAAAAATGTGAAAATTTTCGAACTGCTTCTCCTCGGAAATCGTTGGGCCGATTGAAGTCAAATTTCATATGGAGCCTCTACGGGATGGGGGTAACCAAAATTTCCTCATGGGGTCCAGGTCACATGACCAAAATGGCCGCCAAGCAATATTTGGTAAAAACCCTTCAAAAATAGTCTTCTCCAGAACCACTGTGCAGATTTCCACGAAACTTGATAAATAGCATCTGGAACGTAGGCCCATCATAAATTGCTAAAATGGTGACCCTGGGTTGACCTTGACCTTCTTTGTGCCTAGGTCAAACTTTGACACATATGCTTTTGTGTTGGATTTTATCCTGCAAACGATTCAGAATACAGTACTTAAGTATAAGATATATTTTTGCTCCTTACGATAAGGCGCATTTATTGGGGGAACCGTTTTATGTCCAGGTCACATGACCAAAATGGCCGCCATACCCATATATGGTAACACTCATAAAGCTAAAAGCATCCGGCGGGTCGTGCACTTCAGCTGAAGCACTGGTTGCTGTTTATAATCGAGATACTGGTGCTTATATTCATTGACAAGTGCAAGGGCAATATTGGTTTGTCATTCGTTACGCTAATAACACATTTTGAAATTGCAAATCACCAAGGACGTTTACGGAAATTGCTGAAACTGATCGGCAATTTCCGTAATTTTTGAGCGAAATCTGGCTGGACCGATTTGGATTCTTCAGTTTCTCGAGCCCTGCTGTTCACGACAACCCGTATCTTTGGAAACAGTGTAGATCCAGATCAGATGGCTTTTGAAGAAGCTTTATCCTGCTGTTCATGACAACCCATATCTTTGCAAACAGTTTAGATCCAGATCAGATGGCTTCTGAAGAAGCCTTATCTTGCTGTTCACAACAACCCCTATCTTTGCAAACAGTGTAGATCCAGATCAGATGGCTTCTGAAGTACCCTTATCTTGCTGTTCACGACAAACCATATCTTTGGAAACAGTGTAGATCAAGATCAGATGGCTTCTGAAGAAGCCTTATCCTGCTGTTCACGACAACCCATATCTTTGCAAACAGTGTAGATCTAGACCAGATGGCTTCTGAAGAAGCCTTATCTTGCTGTTCACAACAACCCCTATCTTTGCAAACAGTGTAGATCCAGATCAGATGGCTTCTGAAGTACCCTTATCTTGCTGTTCACAACAAACCATATCTTTGGAAACAGTGTAGATCCAGATCAGATGGCTTCTGAAGAAGCCTTATATTGCTGTTCACAACAACCCTTATCTTTGCAAACAGTGTAGATCCAGATCAGATGGCTTCTGAAGTACCCTTATCTTGCTGTTCACGACAAACCATATCTTTGGAAACAGTGTAGATCCAGATCAGATGGCTTCTGAAGAAGCCATCTGATCAGAATCTACACTGACATTCAATTTATGAATTTGTAGGAATAAATTACATCATGTAATCGGATTAGTTCAAAGTCAAAAAAATGGGTGTGGCTTAACTGAATATTCAGCAAGAGAAGGGTTAACTGTAGATAGGTACTGACTTTGTTTTGTTTGATTTGAGGTTTAACGTCCCCGTCAACACTGTAAAGGTCATTTTGGAGACGTCGCTTCCAATTTTGTGGGACTTTTACCCGACATTGAGATGAAATAACATCTCAAGCCCTGTCGCCCAACGAAACCAATAGGGTTTATTAGCATGGACGGTCCGCCTCGCACCCCGGTTCCTGGACAGGCTTAGATCCTCTAAGCGGTTTACCGGTACTAGTGTGCGGGCCGGATTCTGCTCTGCGTGGAAGCATCATGCAGCCCATATATTTCTTCAAGCCCCTATGGGCGGGGGCTGAGATAGGTACTGACACTGAGATTCTTAAAGCTGACAGAGAAGACGTACTAAATTGCCGATATTGGTCTCCACTGTGCACATATGATTGAAAAAGACACTTTTTTCCTTGCTTTAATTTAATTTGAGATTTAACGTCCCCGTCAACACTGTATAGGTCATTTTGGAGACGTTGCTTCCAATTTTGCGGAACTTTTACCAGACATTGAGATGAAATGACATCTCAAGCCCTATCGCCCAATGAAACCAATAAGGTTTATAAGCATGGATGGACCGACTCGCACCGCTTAAATTTGCCTGGGCATGCTTGGATCCTTTCAGTAGTTTACCAGTACTCATATGCGGTCGGTTTCAGCTCTGCATGGAAGCATCTTGCAGCCGGTTTATTTCTTCAAGCCCCAATTGGCGGGGGTCGCTTTTTCCCTTGCTGAGGATCATTATGCTAACACTCCTGTGTGCTAAGATGGCATCTTTCATGTCCTAGATCTGCTTCAACTCGCATATTTCAAATGCTTTTTTCATATTTTTCTTATTTCTAGACCAAACAGATTGTGGATGCTCATTAGATTTGTTTGTTTGTTTGATTTGAGGTTTAACGTCCCAGTCAACACTGTAAAGGTCATTTTGGAGATGTTGCTTCCAATTTTGTGGGACTTTTACCCGACATTGAGATGAAATAACATCTCAAGCCCTGTCGCCCAATGAAACCAATAGGGTTTATTTGCATGGACGGTCCGCCTCGCACCGCGGTTCCTGGACAGGCTTAGATCCTCTTAGCGGTTTACCAGTACTAGTGCTCATTAGACCCACCTCATTTGAGGTGGTTCTAATGAGTACCTACAACCTTGCTTGTTAGAACTGCCTCATTGATGCAGTTCTAACGAATACCCACAACCTATGTTTTTGAGCAAAAATGGGCCCCGTCAAGCGATTTTGGTACTTATCGCCTATACGAGCAGCGAAGGTTCAGGCGAGCCTGCGCATCCGCGCAGTCTCCCCAGAACCTTCGCTGCTCGCTCATACAAGCAGTGACTCAAGCGGAACCTTCAGACAGAAAGCCATATCCCTAGCCCCTCTGAATGGCTGGGCATGCGCAGTTAAAATTTGTCATGACGGAATGCTCGAAGACCCAAATTCGCTTGGCGGGGCTCAAATAATGTATAACCCAACTTTTCTCCCTTCCAGTTTACAGGAGTGTTTGGGACCAAGCCATCAGGATAAGGATTTTATACTGACCCCCACCCATCAGCCCCAAGTAAAAATATGAGCGGGAATCCCGCCGGGATCCTGCCGGGATCCCATGTGGGATTCCGCCGGGATCCCGGCGGGATAAAATTGCGGGATTCCCGGTCGGGATTTCCGGGATCCCGATGAAATCCCGCCGGGATCCCGATAAATCCCACTGGGATCCCGATTAATCCCGCCGGGATCCCGATGAAATCCCGCCGGGATCCCGATAAATCCCGCTGGGATCCCGATGAAATCCCGCCGGGATCCCGGTGAAATCCCACCGGAATTCCGGTGAAACCAGCGGGATCCCGGTGAAATCCCAGCAGGATTTATCGGGATCCCGGTGGGATTCTGACGGGATCCCAGCGGGACAAATTGCGGGATTCCCGATGAAATCCCGCCGGGATCCCGGTGAAATCCCACCGGAATTCCGGTGAAACCAGCGGGATCCCGGTGAAATCCCAGCAGGATTTATCGGGATCCCGGTGGGATTCTGACGGGATCCCAGCGGGACAAATTGCGGGATTCCCGATGAAATCCCGCCGGGATCAGAATGAAATCCCGCAGTGATCCCGATGAAATCCTGTGGGATCGGAACAGGATTAAAATAAGGGATTCAGGGTTGGGATCCCACTTGTGTTCCAGAATGACCCCACTCTGAATCCAGAATCACATCTCAGATTCCCATCTCACCAGAAGCTCAAAACAAAACCCAACAGGTAAGTCCTTCCAGTATATTTAGACGTGCAGGTTTTTCTGGGGAAAGTATAAAACCCGGGAGTAACGGCCGGGAGCCGGGAGTAAAATCCGGGAGTAAATTTTGACAATCGAATAAAGGTACTAAACATTCACATATCTGAATGAAATTTGAATCAAAAGTAGAATATAGACGTTTCTTTAAAATGCACATAAGTGTTAACATCATTATCATGTACTTCTCAAGATATGAACCGAAATATACGACCACGTCGCAAAATTTTCGCCCGGGAGTAACTTTTGCGGTTTTGCCGATGTCAAGCATTTTGCAAAATATGTTCAGTCTGGGGTTTCTACAAGAATTACTCTATGTGTTATCAGTTAAAAACATGTCAGAGATTAGAAAAATGCAAAATTAAAGTTATTTCATAGCTCCGCCTAGTAAATAATTAACCCGGGAGTGGGCCGGGAGTAATTTCTGGGTTGAAATCGGCGTTTATTTGCCTTATTCTCGCAGGGATAATTCTGGTGAAAATGCCGATGGGGCCATTTTGACTAAAAAGCAGAAAGAACTAGCTTCCGAATGGCTACTCCCTATCTCCCCCCAATGTAAAAATGGCCCCTTATTTCCAAAACAAGGGGCCATTTTCAAAACTGATGGGACTATGGCCCCATGGCCCTGCCCAAAATAATCCCTGTTCTCGGCCTTATTGCTTCTATCACATACATTGCATTTCTTAAACGTTTGTCAGAAGAAAAGCTGAGATTCAGCATGGAGTACATGAATTTATTTACTTGTCATATCGGGACTCGACACACATCCAAACCCCCAACCCAACTCACGCCCTGCTCCTGCGCCTATGATTATGTGACCCGGAACATTTATATTTTGCGCTATTTGTTTTATGGCCGTATAATGTAGAAACGATGACACAATTACCTCCGCAGTCTGATCAGTGCCTTTGCTATTAGCTGTCAGGGTAGTAAGACTATGTTTAATAAATACAATGTATGTGACATAGGCAATAAGCCAATAAACGCCGATTTCAACCCAGAAATTACTCCCGGCCTACTCCCGGGTCAATTAATTACTTCACAGAGTGATGAAATAACTTTATTTTTGTATTTGTCTAATCTTTGATATGTTTTTAATTGATAATACACACACTTATTCTTGTAGCAATCCCAGACTCAACATATTTTGCAAAATGCTTGACATCGTCAATACCGCAAAAAGCTACTCCCGGGCGAAATTTTTGCGACATGGTCATATATTTCGGTTCATATCTTGAAAAGTACTCAATTATAAATATAAAACTTATATGCATTTTAAAGAGGAGTCTATATTCTACTTTTGATCCAAATTTCATCCAGATATGTTAATGTTTAATACCTTTATTCGATTGCCAAAATTTACTCCCGGATTTTACTCCCGGCTGTTACTCCCGGGTTTTATACTTTCCCGTTTTTCTGTGCTTTTCCCAGTTCAAATTCTAGGAAAACTAAAATGTCCAGTTGGGCTCATATACGCCCAGCCAGTGCAAATGCCTCTACTGGAAAGGGTTAATGCAAAATTTGATGTAAAAGTTGATTAACGGAAGGACAAACAGCAGATCGAATGGACAAATGCAAAGACAATACTGATGTATACCCACTGATACACTTCATATGCTGCGGGTATACTTGATATATACTGTTCCAATATACAGATGATGTATATATTATGTAAACTATATATATAGGCCCCCGTAGAGATTAACATTTCCACCTTTGTCTTCCATGACCATAAGTTCTCCCATAAGACTATGATGATGTGATGGTGTTTCAGCACCAAGGCATCATATAGCCTTTGCTTCACCTGGTAAGTTATGTTTGAAGCAGGTGTGGGTCTCGTTTTCATTTTTCTTTTCTTCTCTTTCAATCTTCCTTTTTTTCTTCCTCTCTGTGAGATGTCTCAATATAATTGAAATATTGTTGAATGAATGATTCAATCTGGTCATGTGTATACTAGGAACAAATGTTATGAACTTGGTTAATAGACAGTGTGATCATAATATAGCAGCTCAAAAAAATTGTGAACTATTGTGGTTCAGTAAGAGAAATCACAATGACAAGATAAACATGACAAACTTTCCGAATTGAATTATTTATTTATTTTTTTTTTGTTTGAATGTGGAAATCTGGAATGGAAAATACAAATCCTAAAATATCATTAGGTTAATTAGATGATAACTGTATTCAAAATTGTCATTTGGGGAGGAAAATTTTATCAGCAGTTTTACCGTTGGAATTTTTTATTTTTACAGTGACTTAAGCACTAATCAAATTTGGTTGTTGTTAAAAATATATACTGTTTTGCAAAAAATAGAAATGAATGTACTGGAAGTGCACTGCTGTAACCATGAGCTGCGTAAAAACTAAATGTTTGCCAATAAATAGCTATGTTACATGATGACTTGGGTTTCTGACAATACTTCACAATGACAAAGAATTTAGAGACCTTAAGGACATGCTGTAATTCTCCAAACGTTTAACAAATCTGTTTCGCAATCAAGCAAGACGTGCAGATGGAATGGCAAACATTGGGAACCTTGATCAGACTGTCACTGGTTAGGTTCTACACATTATGCTTAGGCCTATCTGTCCCAATACTTAGGGTCAATATGGTATGTAATAGAATATACTGTTGAAAAATTTTAACTCATCCAATCAGACATAAAATTACTTTGGCAAGTGCATTAGAATAAAAATTCTAATGTGCCTACGTAGGTCAGGCGAGGTCTGTTTGGATAACATCAAAATAATTGTGAAGTTTATTCTGCTACATAGTGTTTGTTTGCTTGATTTGAGGTTTAATGTCCTCATCAACACTGTAATGGTCATTTTGGAGACGTTGCTTCCAATTCTGTGGGACTTTCACCCGACATTGAGATGAAATGAAATCTCAAGCCCTGCCACCAAATGAAACAAATAGGGTTTATACGCATGGATGGGCCGACTCGCATCGCTTTACCTGGGCAGGCTTAGATCCTCTAAGCGGTTTACCAGTACTCATGTGTGGGTAGGTTTCAGCTCTGCGTGGAAGCATCATGCAGCCCATCCATTTCTTCAAGCCCCGATGGGCGGGGGCCAGGGATATATTGTCCGAGGCCCAATGTCATGGCAAAACATTGCTGTACATTGACAGCTTATGCTTGCAGCACTTGAAAAGTAGAAGTAAAACAAAGATCAGGAACTGATACAATTAACTTACTCCACCCATAAAAGACACCAAAGGGAAAGACATACAAACATTAAGCGACCAGACCATAATGGAAACCTAAACAAACGAATGCCCTAAGGACAGTTACTTTCCCACAAAATGGCCATATGGCCATCCAAAACCAAAAGACACAAGTGATACACACAGTAAGTAACAAACAACAACATGAATAAATCGCCACAGAAGAGCCGCCTTGGAACGGTCAGTGGAAGATTTCCACTGGGTGGGCCAGGGTGGCTTTTTTTTTTTAATTAAAAAAACAAACTAGATGGTGTTTGTACAACACTATCTCCCCAACCATATGCTTGGCCCTAAATGACAAAATTTCAAAAGGGCAATATCTGAGCAAGAGTTAACAGACAGCAACATAGCTCCCCTATAGGGGAATAAGTTGAACAAGTAATGCATGAGTGCATGAGTGTGTACGTGCATGTTTGCATGTTTGTGTGTGCATGTATATATGCAAACATGCAGGAGTGTGTGTGTGTTTGCAAACAAGAATGCTTGCAAACACACATGCATGAGCAAAATGCTTAATCTGTATCCCTGGTCTGCATGAATGCATGCATGCATACATGAGTGGGTGTGTTTGCATGCATGCATGTTTGATGCACATACCGGTAAGCATGCATGTATCTATGTGTGAGTGTGTGTGCTTGCTTTTGTGCATGCATGCAAACATGTATGTATGTATGTATGTATGTATGTACATGACAAATGTAATATCCCCACCCCCTAACATCTTAAAGCCCATTTAACCGGTTGCTGTAAAACAAAGTTTCCAACAGTAAAAACGGAAATTTACCCCCATAAATGATAATTTGGAATGAAGGTATCCCCTGTTTGAACAAGTCTGTGAAATGGACAGCCCCTTAAACCCCACTTTTGAAAGAGAAAACTGTGGTTTACAGGGGTATACATTATTTTCGTTATTTCTGCTTAGAAAACATATCACACCACCTCAATGAGGCAGTTCTAACGAGCACCCAAAACCTATGTTTGGAGTATAAATAAGAAAAGGATCACAAATTTTATCAGATAAATGTCCGTTTTTGATATAAGAAAAAATGCACTATGCCTCACGGTTGTGTTATCGTAATGATTTACTTTTTTGATTTGTATTTTCCATTCCTAATTCCACGAATCTTATCGTTCAGTTTGTACACTATTCTTTCAACCCAGAATTTCTATCTCACGTCGTCTGTGTTTGTTTGTTTGATTTGAGGTTTAACGTCCCCGTCAACACTGTAAAGGTCATTTTGGAGACGTTGCTTCCAATTTTGTGGGACTTTTACCCGACTTTGAGATGAAATGACATCTCAAGCCCTGTCGCCAAATGAAACCAATAGGGTTTATAAGCATGGACGGTCCGCCTCGCACCGCGGTTCCTGGACAGGCAACACGTCGTCTGTGTTATTCCTCATATAGCGACTGAAGATTTTGCCTGAAAAATGATAGACACCATGGATAAGTACATATATATTGCAGTTATAACAAGTCTTAAAATTTTCCATGTTTAGAATCATTCACATGCTTATCAGCAGTCACAATCACCCATGAATATGGACCAGTCCATACAAGGTGGTAGTGCATGTTGAAAAGTTTTTCACAATCTAGCATCCAGATGGAAAGAAAGGCTGATAATGTTTACTACCAAAGCTGTGAAGATTTTCACAAGGACAGGCCTCCTAGTGGCCCACTTTGAAAATATAGGTTTTTATATAGGTTCTTCTTACTCAAAATATAGGTTATTTACAGATTTTTCAATAAAAATACAGGTTAAAAAAAGGGCCGAAGCAAGCGAGGAAAAAAATTACAATTTCTTGACAGTTTTCATCACATTTTATGGGACTAAAAAGTAAAAAATAGTAACTAGTGCATTTTAAAGAAAAGTTAGGGTTGAGTCGCAAGAAGGTTCCAAATTTGAAAAATATAGGTTTTTTTCATGAAAATACAGGCTTTTTACAGGTTTTATGAACAAAATAAAGGTTTTATAGGTTTGGCACAAAATTATAGGTTATTATAGGTTTTGCTAGGAGGACTGCAAGGACTTGGCTTGAGAATATGATGACTCTTTTGCAATGCTGAAGTATATAAATGTCTGCTACAAACATGTGATAACACTAGTTTCCGTGCCAGCATTACTTAAACTGCAACTTTCAGTGGGCTAAATACAACAATTACCTATGCTGCAGGACAGGCCAATGCCAGCTATCCTTGGTCAACCCTTTACCACTCAGGGATTTTGTGAATTTCGCTGATTTTCACAGTGTTGCACCTGACAGCAACTTCAAATAGCCATTGTTTCATAATGGATGGTCTGTTTTACACCAAACTCGGTATGAATGTTCAATAGGCAGTAGCCTTTCAAATGCAACCTTTCATGACTTGATCGTTGTCATGGTAATGAGGGGACATCTCAAAGTTGGCAAAAAGTGTGATTTCACATGAATTTTTGACCAAATCTCAATCTTCTTACAGCTGTCAAGGCAACAATTAAGGGGTTTGGCACTGGCCATTTTCACTGTTTGCAGCATGTTTTATCAGCATCAATTTTGAGACATTTTTGACCCCAGACACCCTCAGATATAAATTTTAGCATCCGGTTGGGCCATACACCCAAAATTTTTCGTGATGTAAATGAAAAGCAACTTTGCATGATAACAGAACGTTTTGGACACAGTATAAGTTCACAGAATCTGCTGTATGCCCCGTCCGTCGGAGCTTGAAGAAATAGATGGGCTGCATGATGCTTCTATGCAGAGCTGAAACCGACCGCACAGGAGTACTGGTAAACCGCTTAGAGTATCTAAGCCTGCTAGAGTATCTAAGCCTGCCAAGGCAAAGGGGTGAGAGTCGGACAGTCCATGCTTATAAACCCTATTGGTTTCATTAGGCAGCAGGTTTGTTTGTTTGATTCGCGGTTAAACGTCCCCATCACCACTGAATAGATGTTATGTTCTGTTTTGTTTGTTTGATTTGAGGTTTAGCATCCCCGTCAACACTATAAAGGTCATTTTGGAGATGGTGCTTCTAATTTGTGGGACTTACCCGACACTGAGATGAAATGACATCTCAAGCCCTGTCGTCCAATAAACCGCTTAGAGTATCTAAGCCTGCTAGAGTATCTAAGCCTGCCAAGGCAAAGGGGTGAGAGTCGGACAGTCCATGCTTATAAACCCTATTGGTTTCATTAGGCAGCAGGTTTGTTTGTTTGATTCGCGGTTAAACGTCCCCATCACCACTGAATAGATGTTATGTTCTTTCTGTTTGTTTGATTTGAGGTTTAGCATCCCCGTCAACACTAAATAGGTCATTTTGGAGATGGTGCTTCGAATTTGTGGGACTTACCCGACACTGAGATGAAATGACATCTCAAGCCCTGTCGTCCAATGAAACCAAAAGGGTTTATAAGCATGGACGGTCCGACTCGCACCGCTTTGCCTGGGCAGGCTTAGATCCTCTAAGCGGTTTACCAGTACTGGCTGGGGTCGGTTTCAGCTCTGAGTGGAAGCATCATGCAGCCCATCTATTTCTTCAAGCCCGATGGGCAGGGGCAAATTAGGCAACAGGGCTTGAGATGTCATTTCATGTCAATGTCGTGTAAAAGTCCCAAAAAATTGGAAGCAACTTCTTCAAAATGACCTTTACAGTGTTGATGGGACGCTAAACCTCAAATCAAACAAACAAAAACAAAACAGAATGTGCTGTCACTACTTATCGAGGCTATTCAATCAATCGGCGTGTTACATATGCAATTTTTATGTATTAGAAAACATATCATATTTGATTGCTTTTAGACATGATAAGTGTCTGTAATAATGAAACAAAATCTGCTTGCCACAACACTTCTATTGCAGCTCATCCCTATGAATTGTATGATGCTCACAGGTTGTATTTCATTATTTAAGAAACTTAACCATGTAGTGACTTCATACCTACCTCTTGCAGTATCCAACGATCTTGTGGAACGCCTTCATTATCTTTTTCTCGCTTGATGTTTCTCAGGTATTTCTCTTTATTTTCATGGCACAGGCTGAAAGCATTAATATTCTTAAAGTACATGTATATAATGCTGCAATGATAAAGTAAGTACAAGAGACAATTCAGAGAAATCATGAGAAATCTATGAGGAGAGAAATCTATGAGGGAAAAATTCGAAGAATGATAGAAACAATTATTTTGAGTTTTTATAAAATCATAGAAAAAAAAAGACAGGTTTGTTTAACATGTCCACGAATGTACATATGTACATTATTCTTATTTTTTATAAGAAACAGTGCACATTCTTTCGCCAGAAACTGACAACTGCCCTTCTTGATTCAGCATAAGGGAGAGAATGGTCATGGAGTAAAGATTTTATGATCAATCTCCATGAAATGATAATATTATTATTCCTTATCTGGAAATTGACAACTGCCCTTCTTGAATCCGTGGAAGGGAGAGAATGACCGAATAAAAGATTTCATGATCAATCATCACAAAATAATTTTGCAGACCCCGGCAGATATTGAACCCGCGTCCTCCTGATCATCAGTTAGACACGCATCTGACTGAGTTGCAGACCCCGGCAGATATCAAACCCGCGTCCTCCTGATCATCAGTTAGACGTGCATCCGACTGAGCTACCAAGGCTGACTGATGGTCGACTGACGATGCCCATTTCCTTTCGTGCAAACATGTAAAGATGTTCAATCTGAATGTGCCTGCCCTTAACAAATGCATGTAAGTACCAGATTTCATTGGTGAATGAACTGCAGGATGATGCACATGTCCATAACAGTCCATTACACTATTTAGTTGTCACAGTTAAACCTTGTTGTGAATCCTATTGGTTCCATTCGGCAACAAGGTTCATCTCAATGTCGGATAAAAGTCCCATAAAATTGAAACCAATGCCTCCAAAATGACCTAAAGAGTGTTGACAGGAACATAAAACCTCAATTCAACAGAAGCATCCCTAATGTAGTGGTTATGCTACTCACCTTGTAAACCAGGGATCGCAGTATCAATCCCAGGCCTCTCCAGTCTTCCGGATGAGTCTTTAATGGTGCACTATTGAGCTATCTGAAAAAAAAATGCTTCCAAAAATAAAATATATATAGCCGGTATTTTTCTTCAAAACAATACAAATGAATGCATTTTATGCAAAAGTGTGAACAATTATGAAGACAGGTAAATGAGTTTGAGAGGGATTCCCTAACTAGGTTTCGAACACTAGTTAGAGCTATTTTTAGTTCGTGACAAAAATAGAATCCCCACATATGACGCTATGCGACGTTCACTTTTGGCCTTGTTTTCTTAGGCCATGCCTGAATTTGAAAAAAATATGACGCGGAATACCATGCCATAAGTAACGACACTCAGAGACCATACTGTCGCTATGTATGTGTAAAGTGACAGATTTATTTTTAGAACAGAAATTCCGAACACATGTTCAGAGCAAAGGGTAAACACGAATGAAAACGACCATTTTCACAAAGTTCTGAAGCTGTATTTGGCTCCAAAAGTGTACACATGACAAAGGAGTATGCATTGAAGATAAAAACCAGAAAAAAAAAATTGAGACCCGGTAGCTCAATAATGCACCTTTAAACCAAGGTTCCGTCTCCGTATGACCTTAGCTGTTGGTGAGACATAAAACTCAAACACTCGCCAAAATTCAAACTAAATATATCTAGTCTATCAATAATCAGAGGTGGGGGCAAAAACCGGAGAACCCAGAGAAAACCACATGATGTACAGTTCAATGCAGAACTTGGCATCTCATATGTAACCCGAGGCAGATTCAAACCATCAGTGAGAGACCTAATGATTAAGAGTCAGCTCTCTTATCCACTAGGTCAGAGTCCCCAAATGCCATACACCATTAAGTGATTGACTATGTTTACTGTATATTTCTTCAAGTTTTCCTGGTCCTGTAAAACTGGTTTGTGTCCTGCCAGTGGTCTCCTCTTTGGTGAAGAGCTCCTTGAATAGACATTAGACAGCTTTCAGAGACGTCGCACCCCCTTCTACAAATGAGCGTAGCTGGTCCTAAAAATATATGGGCTCAATACAGAGGCTGAAAACATCATACAACAGTATACACAACTAGAAATAAAAAAGTATAACAAGAGGGCCAAGATGGCAATGCAGTCACTAATTAGTGGTCATTGGATCTGTGAGGACATATATACCGTATTCGCCCTAATTACCGCACATGCTCCTATAAGCGCACACCAAAGCTATTTTTGAAAAGGAAATGCATAAGCGCACACTTTACAGTAATCTCCCCTTGAAGGTCTCATTGTAAATCTATAAAAAACTTACCATTATTTCTTCCAACAGTGAAGGCAATGCTTAAGTATCTTTTTCCGTCCCATTAAATATCAGTATGCATCATCTTGGAAGCTGTTGTTGTCGTATCAAGTGTGCGCTAATTAGGTAGACGATTTTGAAAAAACTAAGCGCACGGTGCGGTAATTAGGGCGAATACGGTAGCCATATTAAAAACAAATATTGCAATATGTATCAGAGAGATCATGAAGTAACTGTATCTTTTTATCGTTGCAACCCTAGTAATAAATGATTACATGTGATCCAAATTGTTGATGACTGAATGAGACAAAGACAGTGGTCGATCTTCTGTGTTAGTTGTGCAGGAGTCTTACATGCAACAGAGGTCATTTGCAACAAATCGGACAAATCCCAAGTCAATTAAATTTGAATGTTTCCGGACTGATCAGGATTGGCTATTTTTCAAAACAGAAAGAAATAAAAGCACCGCAGACACTGCATAATACCCGCCACTGCTAAGCAATGTAACTTATTTGAAAATATACCAAGGCTAAATAACTAGAAAGGGGATAGCAGAGATATGATCCGCAAGTGTAATGTCTTAATGTGAGTGGATGAAGTTGTTAGAAGATGTAGGAAGCATATGTAAAAATCCATTTTTCAGACATTCAATGGGAAGGCAACTCAAGTATTTACCTTAAATGGCTGTGGAACATGGATCTTTACGTGGTACATGTAAGAATTTCATGTTTTTCGATGTACTGCCTGTCTGACTATATTCTTTCGTGAAGACTGATCATGAAGTGTATGACAGTGTAGATCCTGATCAGATGGCTTGTTCAGAAGCCTGATCTGGATTTTCATTGTTTTGCAAAGGTGGCGGTTGTCATGAACAGCAGGATAAGCCTGAGTTTATCTCCAGTAAAGTTATGTTATGTTATGTCTTTGGGATTGTTCAAAAGTGGTCTTAAAGACCATTTTTAACAGTCCCAAAAGTGGTCTCTGACCACATGACATGGAATGCAGAAAACACATAGAAAGAATGACTACAAGCTACTAAATAAGCTTTTTAAAGCAGAATTAGTCTTAGTTTTACTATATTCCATATAGTAAGGGAACTAGAGGCCAAAAACCATTTTTCAGATATTTCAAAGGCAGATAACTCAATCGCTGGGAAAGCCAGAGTCATGTTCCTTTGCCACAGTATATAACAATTCATCTACTACATATCTATCAAGTTTCAGCAAGATATTGTAAATGATAAACGAACTACAGTCTAAAATGCATTTTTTAAATACGTCAAGGGCAGATAACTCAAGAACTGGAACAGCCAGAGTAGCCGTCCTTGGCCACAATATGAACCGTTTAATCCTCTATATATCTGTGAAGTTTCATCCAGATATTCCATATAGTAAGGGAATTAGAGGCCAAAAACCATTTTTCAGATACTGAAAAGGGCAATAACTCTGCTAAAAATTAACGGATTTTGCCCATTAACAATCCCAAACCACTCATCCCCCGATACCATTACCAATATGTATGCAAAATTTGAACAAAATCCGTGAAAAAATACTCAAGTTATCGATCGGAAACGAAGTGCGGACGGACGGAGAGACATACGGACGGACACCGGAGGGTATAACATAATACCCCGCCACTATCGTGTGGCAGGGTATAAAAATTCGCAAGTTTAGAAACAAGATGTGTTAGTGAAACAGGAATATGTCCCTGGACATGGTCACTTTTTCTTCGAATATGGACTCACAGGTCAAGATCAAGGTCACAGGTCAAGATTTTTTGTTTGAGTTAAGACAATGTCACAAGGAAGTTGAAGGAACCTACATGTTCAATATAAAGATTCGAACTCAAACGGTTCTCAAGCTATTACCAATAATGATTTCATCTTTAAAATAGGTCAAGGTCACACTTTTTTGTATGGACGTGAGGCCCTTACTACAAGGAACCTGTATGCAAAATAAAAATGCTGTCTCAAACAGTTCAAAAGTTTTGATCAATGGTATTTTTTCTTTTAAGTAGGTCAGGGTCACAATCATAGGTCAAATTTTCTGTATGGCTGTGAAGCCCTTCAATGTCACAAGGAAACTACATGCAAGATATGAAAGGTTCAAAAGTTATGACCTGCTGTTTTTTCTTTTAAGTAGGCAAATGGTTAAAAAGTTATGACCAACGTTAAAAGGTTGTCCACATACATGACATACAAAGAAACAGACAGGGTTAAAACAACATATCCCAGCCGATTGCTAATAACCGTGCAAACAGGACAGTTCACCGATAGGGAGTTAGTCAAATAAAAGAAATTATCTGCGACATCCCTGATGCTACATACCAATTTTCAAGGTCATCGGCCATTTGGTCCCCGAGAAGAAGACTTTTAAATGTTTTTTACATATCGGGCCATGGCGGCCATATTGGTCTTGTGACCCAGTCCTTACAAACATACTTCTGTTCCCCCTTCCCATAGAGGCTCCACATGTAATTTGGTTCCAATCGACCCAGCAGTTTAAGTTGAGAAGAAGATAATAATACTCAATTTTGGTAGAGTAACACATGGAACATTTCTGGGAAATTATTCAGAAATCAGGCCAGTGGGCTAGGAGGAGATGTTGTTCAAAGGTTTTTCTATTTTTAGCTCTGGTGGCCATTTTGTTCAATGGAGCAGAATCATTTTACCAATTTTGGTAGAGGGTCACCCAAGGAACATTTCTGTGAAATTATTTTGAAATCCATTCAACAGTTTAGGAGGAGATGTCATGTAAGAAAATTGTTGGCGCCGGACGCCGGGTGATCACAATAGCTCACTTTGAGCACTTTGTTCTCAGGTGAGCTTAAAAGGCCTGTTCATATTAATAATAATTTACATATTTACGCACGCTGAAAGTGCCCTTTTTCCTGACCAGCACCATGCCCTTTTTAAGAGCTGGGGAAAACAAGTTAGTGTAGCTGCATGAAAACATCCCAAAATTTTCAAGTGGGAGACGGCGTGAGACAGAGACAGGTCGATAGACCGGGGGACAAAACGACAAATGGATATTTAATATTTACTGAATGCCACCGAACAAAAGTGTGGGAGGGTCGACAGACTGGGCACTAAACAATGCCTTTTGACCTCATTGGTGGTGGGGATGATGGTGGTGGTGGAGGGGTCAGCGGCATTGATACTTGACCACAAATCAATATTAAATGTTTACTGAATGCCACTGATTGTTTCCAAATAGGTTAACGCCATTTGATAGCCCCCACACATTGGAGCTTGAAGAAATAGATGGTCTCAATGATGCTTTCCACGCAGAGCTGAAACTGAAACTCATACGAGTAAACTGGTAAACAGCTTATAGGTGTAAGCCTGCCCAGGCAAAGCAGTGCGAGTCGGACCGTCAATGCTTATAAACCGCTATTAGTTTCATTAAGCGGCAGGGCTTGAGATGTCATTTCATCTCCATGTCGGGTACAATTCCCACAAAATTGTGAGCAATGCCTCCAATTTAAATGACCTTTAGTGTCGACGGTGGCGTTAAACATCAAATCAATCAAACAAAACCTTGTGATCCGCAACTGGGTACTGTGATCCGCAACTGGGGTCTAACAATGTCAGCCGAATAAAATTAGAAAGTATGTTTGTAAGGCTGACACAATTAATCTTATAATCGATTAATCAATCGATAAATTCCACAAAAATGATTATCATTTCTGATTTGCTTTTAATTGATTACTTGATAGGTACAATTTACTACCCAAAGCCATGCCTAAAATAGCTGGATGTGTGGCAAACAGTGCAGACCCTGATGAGACGCCGCATTATGCAGCGTCTCATCTGGGTCTACACTGTTTGCTCAGACATGTCTGTTGAAATATACATATGGTAAAGTGCAACATATGGTCAGAGTCATGCTCAGACAGAAAGTCAGACAGGTAAAATCATGACAAAAACCTTAGCGATTACTAATCGATTGTCGATCGCAATGACAGGACTGATAATTAGGGCTGGCTATTTGGAGCTGAAATGATAATCTATTATCATTCCTATCATTGCGATCCATAACCGATTAGTAATCACTGAATATTTGGTCATAATTTTATGTCTGGCTTTCTGTATGAGCATGACTCCTACCATATGCTATACTTTGCCAGACGTATTTGAACAGACAGACCTGAGCAAACAGTGTAGACCCAGATGAGATGCCGAAGAATGCGGCGTCTCATCTGGGTCTGCACTGTTTGTTTCTTATACAGCTATTTTAAGCACAGCTTTGGGTAGTAAATTGAACTTATCAAATAATCTATTGCAAGCAAATCAGTAATGATAATCATTTTTGTAGAATTTATCGACTGAATAAGCGATTATCCGATTAATCCTCAACCTGTCTGATAATCGATTATAAGCAACCATATTGGTTACAACACTCAACGACGCGTGACTGATCCAGAACTGGGTACTTGACTGTAACACAAGCAACTTCTTAAGAAAAGAATTTGCTGCTGGGGAGCATGGAAAGAATTTGCTCCTATGGAGCAAATTCTTACCTTCAAGAGTACTTTGTAAACTTAAATTGACTTTTGTTTTTCTTTCTACTGCGTCGGTCACATTTGACAATTACCGCAGGTGTACATTACATACTCCAGGTTTACAGGATGAAAGCCTAAACATGACACAATAATCATGTAATTACGGCAGGGACTTTACCCTGCACAGGGGGCCTCAAGTTAACATTCTGATCTGAAGGACGGTGCACTTTATGACATTCATCTCTGCAAATGATGCCAATGGAGCGAGTTCGGACACCGGAATTATATCGCCGCTGTCGGGGATCGAACCCGGGACCTCTAGCATCAGAGGCAAGTGCATTAACCACTGTGCTATCATTGTTGGAAAACAATTAAAGCCAGACAAATGACTTCCAAAAGAAACCAATTTTCCATCATCCAGCTGAAAAAAAAATAAAATAAAAACCACGAAAATTGATGTCGCGAGTGTAATGGCCGTACGTTACACTAACCATTTATAATCAAAATTACAAATGTACTACCTATTCTTAAATTTGCTATGTATAGTTGATATCTAGCTTAAAATAGTTGGTCTTATCCGAGAAACGGCCAAAATTTGATTGAATTTGGTTGAATTATGCAGACGCCGTCTTCTGTAGTTTTTCGAAAGGAAGTGACGTATTTTAGCGGGGAAAGTATAAAGGCCGGAAAATATAAACGCCGGGAGTAACGGTCGGGAGAAAAGTCGTGAGTAAATTTTGACAATCGAATAAAGGTATTAAACATGCATCTATCTTGTTGAAATTTGGAACAAAAGTAGAATATATACTCATTTACAAAACGCATATAAGACTACAAATTGTTATCAAATATTTATCACGATTCATACTGAAAGATACAACCGTGTCACAAACTTTTGGGATCGGGAGTAACTTTTGTCAAGCACTTTGTAAATTATTAGGGGTCGAACCCAGGCTGTAGTGCTCAAGGGGAAATGAGCATGATAGCTCAGTGGTTAGTGCACTTGCCTCTGATGCTAGAGGTCCCGGGTTCGATCCCCGGCAGCGGTGTGAAAATTTCGGTGTCCGAACACGCTCCATTGGCATCATTTGCAGGGATGAATGTCATAAAGTGCACCGTCCTTCGGATCGGGACGTTAACTGGAGGCCCCCTGTGCAGGGAGAACCATCCCCTGTGCAGGTTAAAAGAACCCTACCGTAATTACATGATTACTGTGTAGGCTTTCATCCTGCAAAGCTGGAGTGTATCTAATACACCGTCTGTGTCCCCTCAGGGGGTTAAGGCGAAACCGGAAGAAGAAGAAGAAGAAGAAATATTCATCAAAAGTACCCGTCTGAATCTGAATTTTTGCTGGTGACACGTCTAATGACATACTTTCTTTCTTTCTTACTTCATTTTTACTGATACTAGTACTGCGATCAGTCATATCAGATCACTACTCGCATGTGTATATAACGTACTCCTGGTTTGCTGGATGAAAGTCTACACAGTAATCATGCAATAACCAGTAGGGATCTTTTACTTGCACTCCAGTCTCTAATGGTTCGGGGGGAGAATGATTCTTTATAAATGTCAGTTCTTGCAGTAAGGATCTGAAACGCCAATGAATTGTGATTTCTACAGTGCCTAGCTGGGGGGGACAAGGTAATCTGTTGGAATGCTGGCAGCACCCTTTAGACCTAATGTTAGACCTAAGATGCATTTTGAAGAAGATTCTGAATTCGACAATTGTTCTAAATTTCATTAAGATAGGTGGTGCATGTTTAATACCTTTATCAATACATTCTCCCGACCGTTACTCCCGGCTTTTATACGTCCCCATTTTAGCGGGGTTTATAGATGTGAAGGACCATTCGGGTAGTTAAAAACTACATAGGTTTTGGGGTAAAAAGAGGGAGCTTAAAGAAAAAAAATGCAAGAACATATTTTACATATAGTCTATAGAAATACCGAAAACTCAGCGAAAAACACCAAAATGCGCGGTAGCAAATAGTGCTCCATTAAAGCCAACACCGGACCTAAACACTTGCACTTGTAAGTCTCTCACAAACAAAGAAGGGAGACTAATTGTTTTTGCTCCGATTCTTCTTCTTTCTGCAAAAAATTCGTCCAGACGAGGTCCCAGTAACCAATATAAAGATTGTTTAGAAATTTGGGGATACGATAAATAGGTGTATTAAGTTTTGCATAAAACTGGGAGCATAACTGGAATACTAGGAAAATTAGGATGGGAGCCTCTCAAGAAAGGGAGAATAGGAAGTTAGTCCCTATCGCTCTCACTAAAGAGGTAAACTTAGCTACACAATCCTCAGCACCTTCAGCTGCTGAAATAGGATGGATTAAATCGGGAAGGGCATTCCAACCTGTATTGGTCCGGGGAAGAATAAATGTTTGTTTGTTTTAATTGGAGTTTAATGTCAGTTCTTGCAGTAAGGGTCTGAAACGCCAATGAAGGATGATTTCTACAGTGCCTAGTTGTGGTAACAAGGTCATCTGTTGGAATGCGGGCAGCACCTTTTAGATCTTTAATGAGCATTCTGTCTTTTCTCCTTTTCTAGAGAGAACCCCATTTTAATTTTCCTAATAGTTCAGTCATGCTCCCAGTTTCAAAGCAGTAACTGTTTGTTACAAATCTTGCAGCTGTATTCTGAACTTCTTCAATTTCTTCATTAAGGACCAGATACAACTACCATATCCCAAGATTGGGCGAACAAGACCTTTATATGCTGCCTCTTTTACATCCTGGGGACACTAATGAATATATCGCCTTTGGAAACCAAGCGTTCTATTTGTCTTAGTAGACATGTTGCTAATATGTGTATTCCATCTCAAATTGTGTGCGAGTGTCACACCAAGGTATTAAATGGAATCCACGTTCTCGAGGACCGTTCCCTTTAAGGTGTAAGAAGCCTCATTTTTTTTTTCTTCCTAGTTACCTGCATAATATTGCATTTAATGGGCTGAAATCCCATGCCCCATTTTCGTGCCCAACATCCAAATTTATCTATATCATTCTTAAGTTTCAGTGAGTCCTCTGTATCTCTAATTTCCCGATAGCAAACACAGGCATCTGCGAACAGTCTTATATCTGAGTCAATGTCAGTGGAAATATAATTGATGTACAGGGAGAATAACAGTGGACTACGAACGGTCCCTTGTTGGACTCCAGACAAAACTGGCGCCCACTCTGAATATGCGCGCTGTTTTCTGTAGCAAAGAAAGGAATCTATCTATTTGAGAGTATTTCCCCCTATTCCATAGCCAAACTAGAGCTGTCAGTGAAACTGACTAGGGCCCCGGCAGCGCTATCAGAGGAGTAGGAAAATTTGTGGACGGACAGACGGAAAGACAGACACAGACAGGTGGACGGACAGAGTGATTACTATAGGGCACCCACACTTTCAGTGCGGGGCCCTAATAACTTAGATTTAAGTAGTTCATGTGGAGATGCGTTAACATAGAAACTTGATACAAGTATCAACTTTTAAAAATAGAAAAAAATATTTTAAACGTCTACTTATCCCATACCCCTGGGCCTATTGTATTGAAACTTCATATGAATGTTGCTTACCAATTATAGATAGCTATTATTCGATATATTGATATCAAATATTGAAGAACATTTGAGGATATCAGTAATTACATTTATTAATATCAATTACATTTATTGATATCTATACTTTATTTTATGATATCCATTAATGAAAATTTTGATATCTATAATTCAGCCTTATAATTGATATCTGTAATTTGATTTTTAGATATCTATATATGCAAAAGAAAATTGGATATCATAAAACAAATTTAATGCTATCAAGACATATTTATATAACATATCATTGATTACATTTTATGATATCATAACTATTGATAATTAAAGATATCAATTATGTTATATATTATATATAAATCTTTAATTTTATGTATAGATATCTATCATTTTATAATAAAATTATAGATATCTGTAATTTGATTTATAGATATCGATAGTAAAATTATAAATATCTAATTAAAATTATAGATATCTCAAATTGTATTGAATAGTAAAACTGCACACCATAGGTATATGCTATATTAGATATCTAAACTGCCATTAAAGATATCTAAATTACATACCTATTCAAATATCTTATAGGTATTCTAGATAACAAGATAATCTTTTAAAAGAAAGCTTTTTTGACTATTACTTGTCAGGGATCTCGGTCCGGGATCCCGGTCCGGGATAATATTTTTGGGATCCCGGACTCTACCAAAATTCCCGGTTTGCCACAAGCCGGATCCCGGACTGAACTCCATGTGTTAATTGCTCGAGTCAGAAACTGACCACCTGTAGCGTTGAGCACAAGTTGTCAGATCAGTTAATTATATAAATAGGTGAATCGGGTTAGTCCAGATCGGCATCTTTGATCTTATTTCATGGCCACTTAAACTGAGTAATCAGACTTGTCCGCGCAGCATGAGACGTTTGGTCTTTTTGATCTTGGCAATATGATTGACGCATGAAAAACGTGCGTCTCATTTTACATATCAATAAAAGATAGATAGATAGAGGTGCGACTTTAACCCTTTTTTACCAAATGGAATCTTCCTCCTTATATAATTATAGCAGGAGTTCAATTCAAAATTTATCTTATCAAAAAAAAAAAAAAAAAAAAAAGATTTTATTGTCTCGGAAATCTGTGACATTTGCATCTATCGAGTCAGATCATGGTGTGATATATACTGACTCTAGTCCATCTCTAATCCAATTTCTTGCTTACATTAATCAGCAAATTAACTATAATCCATTTTTTTAAACAATTAACACAGTGTGTTTTCAAATACATGTGACAAAAAAGCGTAAAGTTAACCGTGTCATTGATTCTGTGCACGTGCCATTGAACCACCAGTGTCTACTGATATTTCACCAGACTATTTTTAACTTGGATAGCGTGTCGATAAATTATATCGGATTGCAGTCATGACAATAAACAGCTTGACCATGCATTTATTTGCGTGCTTTCATGCCTGCAACAGTCAACTACCATATCCAGAATTTCTCGGGCCAAATTTTTGGTCGCATTTTTCAGTGACTGGTTATGGTCGCTATATCCCCCGAACCTATTCGGTCGGGGGATAAAAATATTATAGGTATTCTACATAAGAGAATTAAAAGAATTTAAAGCTATTTTGGTCTTTACTTGTCCGGGATCCCAGTCCGGGATAATATTTTCGGGATCCCGGACTCTGCCAAAATTCCCGGTTTGCCACAAGCGGGATCCCGGACTGAAGTCTTGATCCCGGACTGAAGTCTTGATCCCGGATTATCCCGGCCGGGATTCACAATCCCGCCGGGATCCCGGAAAAATCCCGCCGGGATCCGGGATCCCGGAAAAATCCCGCCGGGATCCGGGATCCCGGAAAAATCCCGCCGGGATCCCGCTCACATTTTCACTTGGGAGGGCTTGGAGAAATAGATTGGGCTGCATGATGGTTCCACGCAGAGCTGAAACCTAGAAGGTCTAGGCCTGCCCAAGGAAAATGACGTGAGTCTTACCATTAAGGCTGACACGATTAATCGTATAATCGATTAATCGATCGATAAATTCCACAAAAATGATTATCATTTCAGATTTGCTTTTAATCTGCTACTTGATAGGTACAATTTACTACCCAAAGTTATGCTATCGCTGGAAGTGTGGCAAACAGTGCAGACCCTGATGAGACGCCGCATTATCCGGCGTCTCATCTGGGTCTGCACTGTTTGCTCAGACCTGTCTGTTCAAATATACATATGGCAAAGTGCAACATATGGTAAGAGTCATGTTCAGACAGAAAGTCAGACAGGTAAAATCATGACAAAAACCTTAGCGATTACTAATCGATTATCGATCGCAATGACAGGACTGATAATCGATTATCTTTTCAGCTCCGATTAGCCAGCCCTACTTACCATCCATGCATATAAACCCTATTAGTTTCATTGGGTGGCACGGATTAGTTTATACTTATTTATTTTAGTTTGACTGCGATGAAAGCTTAAAGATTATTTAAATTGCTCTCAAACGCTCATTCCGGATGTTATCACATGAGTGCGAGAGAGAGTGACTTTTACTCCTTTGCTACCCATTTACACCTGGGTGGAGTGGGCAGTGGCATTACCTGTCTTGCCAAAGGACATACCTCATCTCAGGTGGCTGGATTCGAACCCACAACCACTCGATCATAAGTCAGACGCGCTAACCACTGAGCTAACAAGGCAGCAGGGATTGAGATGGTCATGTTCAAAGTTCAATAACACCAAAAGAAGGAAAACCAGAGTTAATGATAATATTTCAAATAATTTTCAACTCACAGACCAGACATGACATGAGTCCTGGCATGGAAGAAAAGGCTATGTTCAATGTTCAAAAAGCAATAACTCCAGAAGTAGACAAACCCGAGTTATGGTTCATATGGGCCCCGTCAAGCGATTTTGGTACTTATCGCCTATGCGAGCAGCGAAGGTTCAGGCGAGCCTGCGCATCCGCGCAGTCTCGCCAGAACCTTCGCTGCACGCTCATACAAGCAGTATATCAAGAGGAATCTTCAGACAGAAAGCCATATCCCTGGCCCCTCTGAATGGCTGGGCATGTGCAGTTAAAACTTGTCATGACGGAATGCTCGAAGACCCAAATTCGCTTGGCGGGGCTCATATATTCTGCACATCGTCACATGGTGTTTTACAGTTGTATGGAGTTTCGTGAATATAACCCTAATGGTGTCAGACTTATGGGGCGGACACATGTACATAGCAGAAATGTTTATATTCAATGATACAAGGGTAATAACTTCAAAGTAACCGCGTTATCTCAGTGATAAGCGCGTTAGACTTATGATTGAGAGGTTGTTGGTTCGAATCTGGCCATCAGAGGCGAGGTGTGTCCTTGGGCAAGACACGTTATGACAATGCCACAATCAACCCAGGTGTAAATGGGTAGCAGCGCTTGGTATAAAATTCACTGCCTGTGATAACATCCGGAATGAGTGTTTGAGAGTGATTCAATAAGCTTGGTGCTTTCATCGCAATCGAACTAAAATAAATTAGAATAAACTACAGTAGATCTTCGATGGCTCAAACACCGATGGCTCGTTTACCATGGATGTGTCGAACCTATTCTTGAGCCCCTTGCGAAATCCTCTACATAAGAAATATCGGGGGACAATTAAGGAGATTTAAGTCTTTTATCTTTCAAATGTATGCTGTGTGTACTCATTAGAATCGCCTCGATGAGGAGATTCTAATGAGTACACACAGCATACATTTTCTTTATAGAACGACGAAAAGATGTCTGAAAGTATCTCGTAATGCCTCCTTACAGTAACCCTCAGTGGCTCGAACTACCCCTGTCTCGAACAGATTTTCGAGGTCCCAAAGGTGTTCGAGCCATTGAAGTTCGACTGTAAAAGTAGGAAAACCAGAGTTATGGTTTATGTCACATGGTACTTTACATTTTTGTGAAGTCTCACGAGAGTCTCTCAAACAGTTATGCAGTGGACACAAAATAATGAAGTGCTGAAGGATGGATGGACAGATGGATGGATGGACAAACACTCAAATTTTTTAGGGTATAGCATAATACCTCGCACCTTTTGTGTCGGGGCATAAAAAGAATTACATGTAACAGACTTTCCCTATTTTTCATTCTATTTATTCCATTTTAATACATTGTACTCAAATTTGAAGAGTCTAAAAACAGCACTGCATGTTGTAGCTATACCAATAGATGCACAATGTTTCTGTTTAGCTTCAATTATCATTATTATTATGATTGTCATTTCTCACTGTTATTATTATTATTATTATTATTATCATTACCATTATAATCTTATATCATATGCTGTCTCATTGTTGAAAGTAAGACTTGCGACCAGTCTTCTTCCTCTGAACCTTAAGCCGCGTGTGTTCCTGCATGGAAACCTGCATAGGCATGCTCCATTTGCAGCCTTAGTCAAATGGCCAATATCAAGCGGCAAAAAGAAAGAGCACTATTGAATCACTTATCGCTCTTGAGCATAGTATAGAAATCATGATTTGCAGTCGTATTGGCACTGATTTCTATACATTTTCTGCTCATTTTTCGACCAGCCTTTTAAATTTCAAAAACAGGCAGTGCTTCATTTTCTACGGTGGGGCACCGGCAGTCCAACTCCATTTGCTTTTATTGGACAAACTGCCACGATTTGCAGCCCAGAAGCACTTAACCTATGTCTTGTTGTGGAGCTATGGAGTTCTGTCCGCTTGACCATGGCAGACATAAAAAGCCTTAACCTTAACGAACGAACGAACGAACGGACTTTCCCTACTTCCCTTAACAGCTGGCAAGGACAACAAGCCTTGCCCAACTGTAAGCCAGTATCAGTTAACCCATTGTATGCTAGTGGACTCCCCCGCCCATAGGGGCTTGAAGAAATATATGGGCTGCATGATGCTTCCACGCAGAGCTGAATCCGGCCCGCACACTAGTACTGGTAAACCGCTTAGAGGATCTAAGCCTGTCCAGGAACCGTGGTGCGAGGCGGACCGACCATGCTAATAAACCCTATTGGTTTCATTGGGCGACAGGGCTTGAGAAGTCATTTCATCTCAATGTCGGGTAAAAGTCCCACAAAATTGGAAGCAACGTCTCCAAAATGACCTTTACAGTGTTGACGGGGACGTTAAACCTCAAACCAAACAAACTAGTGGACTCCTCCGTTGCTATATATTGGACAAGACCATTTGTCATATAAGGGCTGTCAGGCCATTATTTTCTTTTTATTCTATTTTTGATGGAAAATTCTGTTAGCAAATAGTGCAGGCCCTGATCAAACGCCGCGTTCTACAGCGTCTGATCTGGTCCTGCACTGTTTGCCAAGGTACCCCTCATGTGTTTGTTTGTTTGATTTGAGGTTTAACGTCCCCGTGAACACTGTAAAGGTCATTTTGGAGACGTTGCATCCAATTTTGTGGGACTTTTACCCGACATTGAGATGAAATGACATTTCAAGCCCTGTCCCCCAATGAAACCAATAGGGTTTATAAGCATGGATGGTCCATGCTACCTGATCTGAAAGTAGGTAGCAAAAGATCTGAAAGTAAGTTCTCGGCAGCAAAATGTGTCATTCCACTAGGAGCCCTGCTTCACATAGACTAATTAACACTTTTTGTACCAAATGGAATCTTCCACCATATATATGGCAGGAGTCCATTTCAAAATTTGGGGGTGTCAGGTTGTGTTTTCTTCAAAATTGATTTGGAAAACGGCTTAACTTTTTGCAAACAGTGTAGGCCCTGATCAGACGCCGCGTTCTGCGGCGTCTGATCTGGGCCTGCACTGTTTGCCAAGGTACCCCTTTAGGGGTTTCTGGATCTGAATGGGTTAAACCATGTTTAGCTGGTGACATTTTGATTTTTAAAGGATTTATGAGATATTTGGGCCACAAGCTACCATGACTTCCAGACTATACCAGGTAGCAACTTTTTGCTACCAATTGTTTGACCAAGTAGCAAGTAGGAAATCTGCTACTTTCTACTGGTAATAACAGAGTGTTGTCTGCTAGTTTTTAAATCGATGCTTTTAGGATCAAATTATGCTACAACAAAAGTAAATGTTTTCAATTGTTAAAATGTTGGCCTTCGACTGCACCTTCTTTCTGGCAAATAGGTCAGTAGAACAGAACTTAACAAATTCACCCATGATCTAATAATTTACTTTAACCTAGGAAACTACGGAACTCTGGAAGGGGCATGATTTTTTTTTATTTTATAGGTTGTGCACACAAGATAATATCTTGTGCGGACAAGATATTATATTGTTCGAACAAGATATAATCTTGTCCGCACAACATATTATCTTGTGGGCACAAGATATTATCTTGTGCGGACAACTAGTGTTGTGAATCGGACAGAAAAGTTACAATCGATTATCGGTAAAGTAAAACCGATTGATTATCGATTGTACAATCGGATATCCCATCATTTGCTTCAACAATATATAACTGTAGCAAACGCTTTTCAGAGCCTCCATTTATACTTTCCCACCCAATTACAGAGCGTAATTTGTTCCAGAAAACAGCTCATAGTTAATGAGGCAGTGGGCTCTAGTTTTGCCTGGTGTCCCACAAGGGACTGTTCTTGGTCTCCTGTTATTCTCCCTGTACATTAATGATATTTCCTCTGACATTGATTCAGAAATAAGTCTGTTCGCAGACGATTGTGTTTGCTACAGGGAAACAAGAAATATAGAGGACTCAGTGAAACTTCAGAATGACATAGACACGTGATGGTAAGGATGTTGGGCACGAAAATGGGGCATGGAATTTCAGCCCGTTAATGCAGTATTATGCAGATAACTAGGAAGAGACCCAATGAAATTAAGTGAACGGTGATTCCATTAAATACCTTGGTGTGACAATCACACACGATTTGAGCTTCATAACACCTAATTAAAGATATATACAGTTATACAAACTTAATTACTTTGACACGTGTGATAAAACATGACATGCAATCAACTCAAAACTGTCAGCTTAGCGAGAAAGAGATCACCGTAAAAGAAAGCAGTTTAATTAACAATTTAATATTCAGGCTATAAAATGAGCCCAAACTTTCATACCCGCCTTTATGGGCAAGACCAATGCGAATATAAAAGTTTTCTGCAACCAACATCATTGAAAAATCAATTGTCTATCGTTTTTTTCTGTTGGCGATCGGTAAATGACGTCATCGGATTGTAGCAAATATACATGCATTGAATCTTATTGTTTTATTTTAATAGGGCGTTTTTTCTTCATAAAAAAAAAATATATATATAAATTGGAACCGATAAAATATGTTCTCAATAACTAAACGGTTGTGTTTTGAGAAATGCGCCTTGTATTATGCAAATTTTATTTTTGAAAGTCCTATCTTATTTACCAATAGCAGACTACCCCATAATGAGGTCGTTTTTGCTTTTTTCGCGCCAAGCATGCGCTTTTGCCCGCGAAAAAAAAAAAAAAAAAAAAAAACTAGCGTTCACGAGACAGTAGAAAAGTCTGTTTTAATTTTGCAATCACCCAACTTAAGATGTTGCTAATCGCCGTAGGAGGATTTTCACACTTGTTGATTGAGTTTCATGATTGAGAGATACACCCAAATAAGAGTCATAACTTCACTTTATTTTCACACCTAGTCACACGGAACATTCATTATACGCTTATCAGTATGACCGAAGACTTGTGTTTGCAGTGTAATAGTAGAATAGTAGCGTGAATAATACGGTCGGCGATCATAACCCGTTTCGGTTAAATGAGTTAACTGACACGGTGCGTTGGTTTGGGCCCGGATTTCCGGGACATAGCGAGGTTGATGTGTATTACAAATCCGTTTTATATCGCAAATTGGTAGCAATTACACACTCTAAAACTTACAACGAATTCATTTTGGAAGAATTGATATGGATAAACGCACTTAAACATATTCCATTTTGACTTCTCGAACGTTATTTATTTATGTTGATATTGAAAGGAATACCGAGCTCACATTTGACCACGTCTCTGTTACCGTCAAAAGCGATAAGATCATACTTTTACACAACGGTATTTATAATCAACACCAAAGGCACTAATTATGGTCGCTGAAGTGTGGACAGTCAACAGGTGTCACATGCTAAAAACGTGTTTACATAACGGTATTTATAATCAGTGCCAAATTATGGTCGCTGAAGCGTGGAGAGTCACAGGTGTCAGGTGCTAAAACACGTGCCGGGTTAATTTAAAGAGTATGAAAATAATGCCGATAACTAGACTTCAAAGGAAAGAAACCTAATCAAGATGGCATGATGAATTTTTGTCTGCAATAAAAAGAGTGCGCACAGCAGGCTTCATTTACAATCGATAGTGACAAAAGTGCTATCGATTGTCGCCGACGTTGCTCAGAACGATTAGTTTTCGATGTTCAGCGACAATCGGAACAACACTACGGACAACATATTATCTTGTGCAGACAAGATATTATCTTGACTGCACAAGATATTAAGTTGTGCGAACAAGATATTATCTTGTCCGCACAAGATAATATCTTGTCTGCACAACTTAGATCTTGTGCGAACAAGATATTATCTTGTGCGGACAAGATATTATCTTGTGTGACAAGATATTATCTTGTCCGCACAAGATAATATGTTGTGTGAACAAGATAATATGTCGTCCGCACAAGATAATATCTTGTTCGCACAACTTCCCTAGATCTATGTTGTGCAAACAAGATAATATCTTGTGCGAACAAGATATTATGTTGTCTGCACAAGATATTATGTTGTGCGAACAAGATAATATGTTGTCCGCACAAGATAAATTCTTGTGCGCACAAGATAATATGTTGTCCGAACAAGATAATATCTTGTCCGCTCAAGATATTATCTTGTTAGCACAACATAATATAAATTAAAAATCATGTCCCTTCCAGGGTTCCGTAGGAAACCCCAAAACCATGGTGTCTCCTTTGTAGAAAGTACAACCATTCTAAAGATGACTGAACCTAAACTGCCCTTCAAAATCTACTGCTGTAGGTACACATGTATAAGAGAGAAGTTTGTGTTGAGGTTTTACATCTCTATCAACACTTTTAGGTCATTTTGGACGCGTTGCCTCCTTTTTTGAGAGACTAAGTTTTACCCGACACTGAGATGAAATGACACCTCAAGTCCTATGACCCAAAGAAACCATTAGTTTTAACCCTTGTCCTGCTAATCCCGGATATGCCTTATCTTTGAAACAATGTAGATCCAGATCAGATGGCTTCTGAAGAAGCCATCTGATCAGGATCTACATTGTTTGCCATTCAGATTGTGAATGTGTTGCAATAATTTGCATCAAGCAATCTGATTGGTTGATAATCGGTAGTGGGTGTGGCATATATGAATATTCAGCAGAACTAGGGTTAAAGGAGCGGTCTGACTCACACCACTTTGCATGGGCATGATTAGACCTAAGCAGTTTACCAGTGCTCAAGTTCTGCCAGTTTCAGCTCTGCTTGGAAGCAAAATGCACTCAGCGGCATACAGCTCAATTTATTTCTCCAAGCCCCAATGGCTGGAAGCGCTCCCCAGACTAAATAGTCACCATAGTTGACCATTGTGACACCATGGTTTTTGATGGTCAACCGTCAACTACCATGAATGAAAAGAAGGTATAATTACTACAATTTTACAAATCAGTTTATCCCATCAGGACTTGGAGAAATAGATTAGGCTGCATGGTGCTGATGAGTACTGGTAAACTGCTAGGAAGGTCAAAGTCTCCCCAGGAAAAGTGGTGTGATTCGGACTGCCCTGCATATAAAACCTAGCAATTTCTTTGAGCGGTGGGATTTCATCTCAATGTCAGGTGGAAGTCCCACAAAACTGGAAACAATGTCTCCAAAATGACCTAAATACAATCATGTATTGTTGACAGAGATGTAAAACTTTGCTTGTAAAATCATTTGATTGTTTTCAAAGCTCCAGATAAGGTGTTTTTTTCATCCGAAAAGTACAGATATTTTTCTTATTTCTGCATAAAAAAATAGGTTATAGGTACTCATTAGAAGGCACCTTGGCGAGGTGCTTCTAATGAGTACCCACAACATATATTTTCGTGCAGAAATAAGAAAAAATAATAGTTTGGATACCTCTCTTATCTGAGGTTATGGAGCCTACATTTGTATTCAATAGAAATTGCCAATTTAAGTGGTTTGAGAAGCTGCCAATTGGATTAAATCATGCACCAACATCATTTAGCTGCAGACACCCCATGCAGTACAAACAAACGTTTTAGAAATTATCTTTCTTGTGATGGAATTTTTTTTACTTGATACAACACATACTTTGATCAAATTAATAGCAACTTATAAACAGCAATATTAACCCTTTCACCCCCGGGATTCTGAAATGAGATCCTCCATATTTGAATTTGGGCATGTCACTTCTATTGAATAGGTGGTTTAACCTATTTTATGTGGGGAAACCCCAAAATCAATCACTGGCAAAAATGCATGCACTAATCAGAGGCTACAGAAGGTGTCTTAAACAGTTCCCGGTCAGATCACCTGACCGCCATATTTGGAAGTCAAGTGACCCGTAATACTTCCGGTAGAAATGGCAGAAAATGTCTTGCCTATAATGTGTCAAAGTATGAGCAAATCGTTTCAGGTTTAAGGAAATTATGCCTGCCGAAATAAGGGTACCCCCTCCAAAGGGCGAGTATTGAAAAGAAATTCAGCATGCTAAAGGTTTACCTCGAGTTTCTGAAAAACAATCAAAAATGCGTTTTTTATCATTACCTAATAATTTCTAGGTAGAATTAGTCAAAATGGATGCAAAATTAGAAACTTTGATTGTTTTGCTTTAACCTTCAGTGCAGATGCATAAGTGCATGTGTGCATGTTTGCATGCATGCATGCATGAGTGTGTGTGTGCATGCATGTGTGAGTGCATGTATGCCTGCATGCATGTATGAGTGCATGCATGCATGTGTCTGTGCATGCATCCCTGTATAAGCGTATGTGTGCATGAGTGTATATGTACCTGCATGTGTGTTTGCATGCATGCATGAGTTTGGTCTTTAAGCATGTGTGTGTGCATGCATGCATGAGTTTGGTCTTTAAGCATGTGTGTGTGCATGCATGCATTAGTGCATGCAAGCATGTGTGCGGGCAAGTGTGTGTGTGTGCATGCATGAGTGTGTGTACATGCATGCATGTATACATACATGTATGTACATGAATGCATGAGTGCATGCATGCATGCATGTGTGTGTATGCATGAATGCATGTGTGTGCAGAAGCTGGCCCTCTATGCGACATCCCACCTGCCCAGACATCGCTATTTAAAGAACAAATGAACAAGAAATTTTCAAGCCTTTGCATTTTACAAAACGAAATTTATATGTGACAAAAAAAAAAACTTGTAAGTAATTATAACATTTATGTGTTTTTAAGAAAGAAAAAAAAAAAACATTCCTCCTCCTGGAATTGAACCCAGGACACTCTGGTTCAGCATCAAGCACTCTATCAACTACACTGTCAAGCTTGCAAGGGAAGTAAGGGAGGTAATGCAGAGAAAACTTCTTAAACAAACTTAAGTTCAACAAAACCCTGGTCCTTGGTGCCATTAATGGATTGCATATAAAAGAGATATACTATCAATGAAGCTGCCGGGACATCGCTATTTTAAAGGATGTTTTTTTTTTTTTGTTTTTTTTTAAAAACCTGTGTACCCCTAAGAACAAATGAACAAGAAATTTTCAAGCCTTTGCATTGTACTAAACGAAATTTATATATTTGACAAAAAAAACAAAACAAAAAAAACAAAACAAGAAATTTTACAAACTTGCAGGTAATAATAATGTTTGTGTGTTTTTAAGAAAAAAAAAAAAAAAAACATTCCTCCACCAGGAATTGAACCCAGGACCCTCTGGTTCAGACTTCCGCACTCTATCAACTACACTATCAAGCTTGCAAGGGAAGTAAGGGAGGTAATGCAGAGAAAACTTCTTCAACAAACTTAAGTTCAAAAAATGGTAATTTTCAACAAAACTCTGGTCCTTGGTGCCATTAATGGATTGCATATGAAAGGGATACTATCAATGAAGCAACAGTCCTAATATGAAAGCAATCCACTGAAGAATAAAGGAAATATATTACTCTGAAAAAAGGTTAACCAAAAAGGTAAACCTCAGGTGATGCCCGCTCGCTCGACGCCCGTCCAAAGCCCACCAGCCCGGATATCGCTAATTCGCTATTCTAAAGGACGGATTTTTTTTTAAGAAACCCGTCCAAAAATTATCTTGTGTTAAGATTCATTAACCCTTATCCTACTGAAGAATTGCTTTTGCCACACCCAATTCTGACTGTCCACCAATGACGGCCCCCACCCATCGGGGCTTTAAGAAACAGATGGGCTGCATGATGCTTCCATGCATAACTGAAACCGGCCGCACATGACTGCTGGTAAACGGCCTAGTGGTCTAAACCTGCTCAGGCAAAGTAGTGCGAGTCGGAGAGTCCCTACATATGAACCCTTTTGGTTTGTTTGGGCAGCAGGGATTGAGATGCCATTGCACGACCCGCAGAAAAAGCGACCGACTGAAGTCAGTTGATTTTCTAAGAGTGCCCTAACATCACCGTTTCATTCTGTCATTCGGTCATTCTGTCAGTCTGTCTGTCCGTCCGTAACCCGTTTGTGAAAATTGGTGATAGTGACTTAAAGACACATTTTTTTTCCTTATATAACAGGGGTGGCCTGTCTAATGATCTCCAGTAAACATTTCCTTCGGACCATAGTGCACATCAAAGGCTTATCTTATCTAAGTGATTATGAGGTGATTATGAGCAGATTTCTTGTTAATAGGGGGCTCAATAAGGGTGCTTGAGTGATAGTATAATTTACTGAGATTTTTTCCAACAACATATTGTTTAAATGACTTCTTTTTTATTTTAGAATAAAGTAAAGAAAAACACTGATATCCATTGTTTCCTTTACTCAAAAGTGCAAAGAAGTAAACAAACAAGGTATATGAATTGATTAACCTCAAAATTTAATCAATCGATTTACCTTTATTTATATTTATTTATTTATTTATTTATTTTATTTTGGTTTAAAGTATGTGATACACAAATCATATAATGTCTAAAACATTAGCATTTTATAGTTTCAGTCAAGATGGAACTATAAAATGTTCTTTGTTTTAGACACAATCATATCAGAAAAGAGAGAGAAAAAAAAAAGAATTTTTTTAAGATTTTATTTTTCACCTTTTTAAGTTTAAAACTAAAATAACAAACACAAATTTATTTTTCTTATTTATATTGCTAACATAGGTTGTGGGTGCTCGTTAGAGCCGCCTCATTGAGGCGGTTCAAACAAGTACCCACAACCTATGACTCAATGAGACGATTCTAACGAGCACCCACAACCTATGACTTGGAGCAGAAATAAGGAAAATAATGTATACCCCCTTAAACCCCCATTTTCTCTATAGAAAGTGGGGTTTAGGGGATGTTCCTTTTTCCTCAAAAACATATTGTGTGTCCTCTTTAGAACCGCCTCATGGAAGCAGTATAGAGCAGTCACACTGTAAAACAAATTGTGGGTACTCGTCTGAACCGCTTCACCGAGGGGGTTCTTATGAGTACCCACAATATATGTTTAGAGCAGAAATAATAAAGTTATCAGGATTTTATCTGAAAAAAAAAAAAAAACATTTTTGGTGGAAAAAATTTACCAATATATTTGAATTGGCATTTTCTGTAATGATTATAAATAATGGCTACTAAATATAAAATTGGAAAAAAATGTGGTTGTTTCTTCCATGCAAATCAAAATAAGGACTTAGGTGTAAATGAATAGATGTCATTTGTCAAAGTCATATCCCTAGGTAATTTATTATCCTCTCTTGGTCCCCTACCTGTATGACAGCCTGAATACCCCAAGTGTATTTTATCTCAATGTTGGATTCTTTAATAAACGGTCATTAGGATGTTATGTAATCGAAAAATGTGTCTTTAACCGCTCGGAATATCCGAATATTTAAACAATTTTTGGCATACTAATATATATCAATGAGATCTAACCAATGAACTTGTGAAATTAAACATTCCATTTAGTATAAAAAATGTGAAAATTTTCGAACTGCTTCTCCTCGGAAACTGTTGGGCCGATTGAAGTCAAATATCATATGGAGCCTGTATGGGATGGGGGAAACCAAAATTTGCTCATGGGGTCCAGGTCACATGACCAAAATGGCCACCAAGCCATATATGGTCTGTCTGTCTGTCCGTAACCCGTTTGTGAAAATTGGTGATAGTGACTTAACCGCTTGGAATATTTAAACAATTTTTGGCATACTGATAGATATCAATGAGATCTAACCAATGAACTTGCGAAATATTACATTCCATTTAGTATAGCCGCGCAGAGGTGAAAAAATGTGAAATTTTCTAACTGCTTCTCCCTGGAAACCGTTGGGCCGATTGAAGTCAAATTTCATATGGAGCCTCTATGGGATGGGGGAAACCAAAATTTGCTCATGACGAAACTTGATAAATAGCATCTGGGACGTAGGCCCGTCATAAATTGCTAAAATGGTGACCCTGGGTTGACCTTGACCTTCTTTGTGCCTAGGTCAAACTTTGACACATATGCTTTTGTATTGGAAAAGTGAGAATGCATTTTATCCTGCAAACGATTCAGAATACAGTACTAAAGTATAAGATATATTTTTGCTCCTTACGATAAGGCCCATTTATTGGGGGAACCTTTTTAGGTCCAGGTCACATGACCAAAATGGCCGCCATACCCATATATGGTAACACTCATAAAGCTAAAAGCATCCGGTGGGTCGTGCACTTCAGCTGAAGCACTTGTTTCATCTCAATGTCGGGTATAGGTCCCACAAAACTGGAAGCAATGTGTTGACAGGGATGTAAAATCTCAATTCAAACAAACAAACTGTCCACCAATAAAATTACTTTATATACATGTAATGTATTCATTGATCATTCAGTTCACAAACTGCATAACAAAAGTTCAGAAGCCATCTGATTTGGATCTACATTGTCTGCAAAGATACCTGTAAGGGTTATCCTGTTCAGCAGGATATTAAAGGGTTTACAATATTTCTTCTAAATTTTCTTTCAAAACGTCTAAATTTGTACCTACCCATCTTGTAAACTAGGGATCGGTTGACAACAAACAAATAATTTTTTAAGGATGGCCTTAAGCATGTTAAGTGGACGTTCATTTCACATATTTTGTTTGTGTTGAGGTTTTACATCCCAGTCAACACATTTTAGGTCGTTCTGGCGAAGTTGCTTTCAATTTCATGGTTATTTACCCAACACTGTCATGAAATTACATCTTGAGCCTTACTGTCCAAGGAAACTGTTCGAGTTCATAATTATGCTGAGGGATGGTTTGACTCGTACTACATTCCCTGGGTAGGCTTAGAGCTTCTAAGCTGTCTACCAGTACTGGATAGGTCAGTTTCGTCTCTGCATGTAAGCGACTTGCAGCCCAATCTATTTCTCTAAGTGCTGATGGGTGGGAGCATCACACAGTTATTTTTACAATGACTTAGGCCATCCTTAAAAAATTCTTGGTTTGCTGTGCTCCTATCTACCCACACTGATTGCCTCTACCCAAAAAATTTTATTACCATTCTGAGGAAATTTTTTTTTTAAAATCCTGATTAAACACAAATTTAACACACTAAACAAAATTTTAAGATGACATTTTTGTTTTTTGGGTTTTTTTTTTTTTTTGCTGTTTCAGAGAAAATCAGGCTTGACATTTCATTTGAATGGTCTGCCCAGACCATTCAAATGAAATTTCAAGCCTCTGAAAAATCAGAAAACATAGCAACAAAATAAGGCAGGTATATGGTGATAATGAGTACCCACAAAGCCATCCTTAAAAAATTCTTGGTTTGCTGTGCTCCTACCTACCCACAGACCTACCCCAAAAAATTTATTACCATTCTGAGGCGATGAAATCCTGATTAAACTCAAATTTAACACACTAAGCCAAATTTCAAGAAGATGACATTCTTTTTTTTTTTTGCTGTTTTATTTTTTTTTTCAGAGAAAATCAGGCTTGACATTTCATTTGAATGGTCTGCCCTAGCAGACCATTCAAATGAAATTTCAAGCCTGAATTTCTCTGAAAAATCAGAAAATAAGTATTTGAAATGATGTTTCCGGTTGTTGTATGGTGCTTTAAGGGTCAAATATCTTTTCAGATCTAAAAAAAACAACAACCTTCCTTCCTACCCACCTCACATATAATGGGTAGGAGCACAGCAAACAATTTTTTTTAAGGATGGCCTTACCAGTAATTTCTTCTGCCAAATTCAAGGGTGTCTGGCCATTTTAAGAAGTTTTTGGCTGCTCAATGTGAAATAGTATCAAATTACATTTTGATTATATGGGATTTAACTGGTATACAAAGCAACTGAAAATAATACCTTTTCTAATGATTAACTGAAAAATAATTAACTGAAAACCACTAAAATAAACAGTAAAAAAACACCATCATTTATCTTGCAGACAATCTACCAGATTTATGACTAAAGCTTAATTACTGCAAGAATACTCAAGAAAATAGACATAAGAAAGAAAGCTTTTTGCAATCTTGTGTTTAGAAGTCCCAAACTAATAAACACCCTGTGAACCCCACTTTATATCTATCTAGAGAGAAAACTGCGGTTTACAGGACATAAATGTACATTATTTTTCTCATATCTGCTCCAAGGTTTGGTGAACTCACTGAGGCAATTCTAAATGTTTTGAGAATAAATGAGAATAAGACCTGTCGCCGAACAGGATAGCTCACCGGAAGTCGCGCTTTGACTCAGTTGCGCAAAGGCAAATTTTCAGACCCATAACAGAAACAAAGTCACAAAGAAAGTATCCAGTGCTATATCAATATAGTTATATTAAAATCTATCAACAAATGTAGCCACTAGAGCAAAGACAAAGTTTTTCTAAAAATAGCCACAGTGACCTTGACCTGAGGACCATGAAAGTCAAACTCCCTTGAGATATTATCATACCCAACATTTGTATGAAGTTATAGAGTGATGACGAAGTTTTTCTAAAAAATAGCCACACTGTCCTTAACCTTGAGGTCATGACCTTGAAAGTCAAACTCACTCAAGATATTATCATAAGCAACATTTGTGTAAAGTTATGGCAAAATTCATCAACAAATGTAGCCCATACAGCCATGACAAAGCTATTCTGAAAATGGCCAGTGACCGTGACCTCTACCTCGGGACCCTGAAAGACAAAACTGCTCAAGATACTATCATACCCAACATTTGTGTGAAGTTATATTAAAATCTATCAATAAATATAGGTGCTAGAGTGATGACAAAGTTTTTCTAACAAGAGCATCGGTGAAACCGAGGTATGCTCCCTGAAGATGCGCAGTAGTAGGAGGGTTATTTTAGTGAAATGGTCCAACACACTTTGAAGTGTGATAAGATTCGTTTGAAGACAAAGGTTATGGGTACTCGTTAGAACCATCTGAATGAGGAGGTTCTAATGAGTACCCTCAGACGATGTTTGGAGTTTGTTTGAGTTGAGGTTTTACATCCCGGTCAACACTATTGAGGTCATTTTGGAGATGTTGCTTCCGATTTTGTGGGACTTTAGGTGAAATGGCATCTCAAGCCCATACCACCCATAGAAACCGCTAAGGTTTAAGGAGCAGCCCAACTCGCATCACTTTTCCTGGGCAGGCTTAGACCCAAGCTGTTTACCAGTACTCAAGTTCGGTCGGTTTCAGCTCTGTGCGGAAGCACCCTGCAGCCCAATCTATTTCCAGGACCTAATGGGCAGCGGCGACCGATGTTTGGAGTACAAATACAGAAACTAGTTAGTGATTTTCAACAAAGAATGCAAATAAAGGAAAAATGTAAGGCCCCTTCCCTGCAAAGGGCCTGTAAATCTTAAACCATAAGACAAAGAAACTCAGTTTTGTGTTCCCAATTAAGTGAGTTTCAATGAAGAATGTCACAAGGAAAACACAAGTGAAATATGAAAGCTCCATTACCCATGGTTATGAAATAACAGGAGGTATTTTTTGAAACAAGAGCACCGCATGCGGGTGCCAACGCTCGTCTGCAGTTTCTTTTAGAAAACCAAAGTTCTAAGTCAAACAAGAGCAATCAAATTGCGAGATGGAGTTATAAAACTTGTAGGGAATGTAGCTCTTGTGATGGTGAGTATGTGTATGAAGTTTCATGAAGGTAGGCCAAATACTTTTGGAAATATGGTCAAGGTTAAGGTTTTCGGTTAAATTTTCGAAAAATAGGTCAAAGTTCAAAGGTCAAGGTCAAAGATCAAAAAGTATGGTATCACTGAAAAGGTCTTGTCCCAAGGAACATTCATGTGAAGTTTGAAGGCTCTGTTGTGAATAGTATTAAAATGAGAGCAAAAAATGTGTTTCAGAAAAAAATTGGAAAAGGGGAGATAATTCAGCTAAAATCAACAATGTTGTTATGGTCCTTGGTCAAAATGTAGCTCTTGTGATGATGAGTGTGTGTATGAAGTTTCATGAGGCTAGGTCTAATACTTTTTAAGTTATAGCCAAGGTTAAGTTTTTTTGGAACGAAGACGCCAGACGACAACGCAGACGCCGGAGTGATGACAATAGCTCGAAAGTTTTTTTTTCAAAAAACAGACGAGCTAAAAATGGAGAGAAAAAGGGAGATAATTCAGTCAAATTGAAAGATGGAGTTATGAAACTTGGAAAGAATGTAGCTCCTGTGATGGTGAGTATGTGTATGAAGTTTCGTGAAGGTAGGCCAAATACATTTTGAAATATGGTCAAGGTTCAGGTTTTTGGTTAATTTTTTTAAAAAAATAGGTCAAAGTGAAAAGGTCAAGGTCACAGGCCAAAAAGTGTGGTATCACTGAAAAGGGCTTGTCCTAAGGAACATCCGTGTGAAGTTTGAAGGCTCTGTTACAAACAGTACTGAAATGAGAGCAAAATATGTGTTTGAGAAAGAAATTGGAAAAGGGGAGATAATGCAGCCAAAATCAATAATATATTTATGACCCTTGGTCAAAATGTAGCTCTTGTGATGATGGGTGAGTGTGAGTATGAAGTTTCATGAAGGCAGGCCAAATACTTCTGGAAATATGGTCAAGGTTAAGTTTTTTGGTTAATTTTTCGAAAAATAGGTCAAAGTTCAAAGGTCAAGGTCACAGGTCAAAAAGCGTGGTATGACTGAAAAGGTCTTGTCCAAAGAACATTCATGTGAAGTTGGAAGGCTCTGTTGTGAATAGTATTGAAATAAGAGACAAAAACAATTTAAAACAAGAGGCTCAATGAGCCTAAACCGCTCACCTGAGGAACTTAAGTTTTAACAATTCACAGACTTGACTACTAAATCTGCTAATAGAATCCAGCCCATTGACCCTTACAGGATATAAGTCATGATTATTGCATTGCATTCCAAGTTTGAGACTTCTAGCTTCTATAGTTCCTGAGAAATCTTTGACGAAAATTTAACATTGGTCAAAATGGAGAGAAAGAAGAATGAAAGAACAGATGAACAAATAAGCTGAGAAAGCCCAATGTCTCTTACACAAAATAAGTCATCATTATTCTATTGAATACCAAATTTGATGCTTCTAGCTTTTATAGTTCCTGAGAAATCTTTGATTAAAAATTTAACATTGGTCTATTATCTCTATATGGAGAGAAAGTAGAATGAAGGAACAAATGAACCAGACTAGCTCCAAAACCAAATGCAGCCTTTCCCCTTGCCCAATGGTGCTACACATAAAATTTAAACAAGATTGGTCGACTGCCTTCTGAGATATGCTTCATTGAAAGTGTGGACGACGGATGGACGGACGACAGACGACGGACTCCGGAGCCTTGGTATACTATCAGCTCACTGGAACCTTTGGCTCAGGTGAGCTAAAAATTCAAGTCGCTATTTCTGTCACAACACTTTCCCTACGTTAAGTCTATGGGCAAATTTTTTTGTATCTCAAGGTCACGTAACTCAGAGGTCAATATTCCGATTCGGCCAAAAATCGAACTTAACCGAGATTTTATGCCTGTCCTCGTTACCTGCAAGTTTGAAGCTGATATGAATAAAAATAAAGTTGCTATCGTGGTCACAACGTATTTTTTTATGCTCAAGGGCAGGTAACTCCAAGCCAAATACTCCGATTCGGCCCAAAATCGAACTTAACCGAGATTTTATGTCTGTCCTCGTTACCTGCAAGTTTGAAGCTGATCTGAAAAAAATTCAAGTCGCTATCGTAGTCGCAACATTTTCCCTAATTAAGTCTATGGGCAAATTTTTTGTCGCTCAAGGTCACGTAACTCCGAGGTCAATATTCCGATTCGGCCCAAAATTGAACTTAACCGAGATTTTATGCCTGTCCTCGTTACCTGCAAGTTTGAAGCTGATATGAATAAAAATAAAGTTGCTATCGTGGTCACAACGTATTTTTTTATGCTCAAGGGCAGGTAACTCCAAGGCAAATAATACGATTCCGCCCAAAATCAAACTTAACCGAGATTTTCTGTCTGTCCTCATTACCTGCAAGTTTGAAGCTGATCTGAAAAAAATTCAAGTCGCTATCGTAGTCACAACATTTTCCCTATGTAAAGTCTATGGGCAAATTTTTTGTCGCTCAAGGTCATGTAACTCCGAGGTCAATATTCCGATTCGAACTTAACTGAGATTTTATGCCTGTCCACGTTACCTGCAAGTTTGAAGCTGATCTGAATAAAAATAAAGTTGCTATCGTGGTCACAACATATTTTTTTATGCTCAAGGGCAGGTAACTCCAAGGCAAATAATCCGATTCGGCCCAAAATCGAACTTGACCGAGATTTTATGCCTGTACTGGTTATCTGCAAGAATGAAGTCGATCAGAAAAAAATTGACGGAGCTAGAGTGATGACAAGCTTTTTCCTATGTGAAGTCTATGGGAGCTAGATGTTGCCATGGCAACCAGAGTTCCACTCAGATCTGCCTGAAAACCTAATGAAGCCTTTCCACTTGCCCAATAATGCGACACATGAAATTTGATCAAAGTTGGCCAAGTAGTCTTTAAGATATACATTTTTGAAATTCCCATTAACCCTAATGCAAAAACACACAAGGGCAGGTAACTCCTAAGTGAATGATCCGATTCTGCCAGTTATCGAACTTGACCGAGATTTCATGGCTGTGCTGGTTATCTGCAAGAATAAAGCCAATCTGAAAATAATTGAAGCAGCTACGGTGATGACAACATTCTCCCTATGTTAAGTCAGACAACATTCTCCCCATGTTAAGTCAATAGGCAATTTTTTCAACGCTCAAGGGCACGTAACTCCGGAGTGAATAATCCGATTCAGCCCAAAATCGAACTTGATCGAGATTGCATGCCTGTCCTCGTTATCTGCAAGAATGAAGTCGATCAGAAAAAAATTGACGGAGCTAGAGTGATGACAAGCTTTTTCCTATGTTAAGAACGCTCAAGGGCACGTAACTCCTGAGTGAATAATCCGATTCAGCCCAAAATCGAACTTGATCGAGATTTCATGCCTGTCCTCGTTATCTGCAAGAATGAAGTCGATCAGAAAAAAATTGACGGAGTTAGAGTGATGACAAGCTTTTTCCTATGTTAAGCCTATGGGAGCTCTTTGTTGCTGTGGCAACCAGAGTTCTAATCCGATCTGCACGAAAACCTAATACAGCCTTTCCCCCTACCTGATGATGGTTCATAGGAAATTTGATCAAGGCCGGCCCACTGGTTCCAGAGATATACTTCGTTGAAAGTGTGGACGACGGACGACGGCTCGTGGTATACTAATACCTCACATGAGCCTTTGGCTCAGGTGAGCTAAAAAATGGAGAGAAAAGTGGAAAAAATTCAATCAAATTGCAAGATGGAGTTATAAAACTTGTAGGGAATGTAGCTCTTGTGATGGTGAGTATGTGTATGAAGTTTCATGAAGGTAGGCCAAATACTTTTGGAAATATGGTCAAGGTTAAGGTTTTCGGTTAAATTTTCGAAAAATAGGTCAAAGTTCAAAGGTCAAGGTCACAGATCAAAAAGTGTGGTATCACTGAAAAGGTCTTGTCCCAAGGAACATTCATGTGAAGTTTGAAGGCTCTGTTGTGAATAGTATTAAAATGAGAGCAAAAAATGTGTTTCAGAAAAAAATTGGAAAAGGGGAGATAATTCAGCCAAAATCAACAATGTTGTTATGGTCCTTGGTCAAAATGTAGCTCTTGTGATGATGAGTGTGTGTATGAAGTTTCATGAGGCTAGGTCTAATACTTTTTAAGTTATAGCCAAGGTTAAGTTTTTTTGGAACGAAGACGCCAGACGACAACGCAGACGCCGGAGTGATGACAATAGCTCGAAAGTTTTTTTTCAAAAAACAGACGAGCTAAAAAGTGGAGATAATTCAGTGAAAATAAGCAATCTAGTTATGACCCTTTGTCAGAATGCAGGTTTTGTGATGGTAAGTATATGTGTGTGAAGTTTCATGAGAGTAGGACAAATAATTTTGACCGAGGTTAAGTTTTTAGGTTATGGCGTGACAAACACACACCCAAAAGCAACTAGAAATGGTGTTTGTAAAACACAATGCCCCCAACCTTTGCTTGACCTTAGCTGGCAAAATATTCAACAAATATTGTTAAAGACTCAAAAACATACAACAAGAATTCCCCCGAAGGCTATGTTGTGCCTGTGGGGGCGCAAAGTCACCAAACCATGAAATCTAGGTCAAGGTCAAACATGGATGCCTGCATAAAAATTTCACTCCTAGTTGCAAGCATGTACCAAGTAACTCTTAAAAACAGACGCTTACATCAGGGTCAAAGTTAGGGTTGTCACACTATTTTACAAAGTCAGTGAACCATAAAATGTAGGTCAAGGTCAGAAATGGATACTTGCATTGAAGTTTCAATTCCTAAATGCAAGCTTGTACCAAATACAATTAATGAAGCTCTAATAGATCTTCAGAAATGGACTCTTACATTAGATAGAAAGTCAGGGTGGTTGCAATAATTCACAAAGTCAGTGAACCATGAAATATGGGTAAAAGTCAAATATGGATGCTTGCGTTGCAGTTGGAATTCCTAGACGCAAGTTTGTACCAATTATAATTTAAAAAGCTTTAATAGTTTTCGAGAAATGGTGAAAGTCAGGGTGGTCGCAATAATTCACGAAGTCAGTGAACCATGAAATATAGGTCAATGTCAGATATGGATGCTTGCTTTGAAGTTGCAATGCCTGGATGCAAGTTTGTACCAAGAATGATTAATGAAGCTCTAATAGTTCTCAAGATATGGACTTGCTGACAAGATTTTATTAAAAAAAACATGGCATTGCATGCGATACAAATCCCCTCGCTCAAGACAACTTCGTGTGTGGAAAACACTGAAATGGCAAAAGTCCAACTTGCTTGAGATATTATCATATGCAACATTTGTGTAAAGTTTGTTTAAAAATCCATCCGTAAATGTAGGTTCTAGAGTGATGACAATATTTCTCTAAAAATAGTCATAGGGACCTTGACTTGAGGCCATGGCCGCGAAGTAGATCTTGCTCAAGATATTATCATAAGCATCTTTTGTGTGAAGTTAGATTAAAATCATAAATGTAGGCGGTAGAGCAATGACAAAGTTTTTTCTAAAAACAGCCATAGTGACCTTGACCTTGAGGTCATGACCAAGCAACTCGAGATATTACCATAAGAAACATTTGTGTGAAGTTCTATTAACATCCATCAATAAATGTAGGCACTAGAGCGATGACAAAGATTTTCTAAAAATAGCCCCAGTGACCTTGACCTTGAAAGTCGAAATAGTTCGAGATATTGTCATAAGGAACATTTGTGTGAAGTTATACTGAAATCGGTGAAGAAATGTAAGCGCTAGAGCCATGTCAAAGTTTTTCTAAAAATAGCCACAGTGACCTTGACCTTGAAAGTCAAACTCACTCGAGGTATTATCATAAGGAACATTTGTGTGAAGTTACATTGAAATCAGTGAAGAAATGTAGTCGCTAGGGCGATGACAGTTTTTTTAAAAAAATAGCCACAGTGACCTTGACCTTGAAAGTCGAAATCGCTAGAGATATTGTCTTATGGAACATTTGTGTGAAATTATATTGAAATTGGTGAAGAAATGTAAGCGCTAGAGTATTGACAAAGTTTTTCTAAAAATAGTCACAGTGACCTTGACCTTGAAAATGGAACTCGCTACAGATATTGTCATAAGGAACATTTGTGTGAATCGATTTTGAAATTGGTGAAAAAATGTAAGCGCTAGAGCAATGAAAAAGGTTTTCTAAAATAGCCACAGGGACCTTGACCTTGAAAGTCGAACTCTTTCGAGGTATTGTCATCAGGATCATTTGTGTGAAGTTATATTAAAATCGGTGAAGAAATGTAGGCACTGGAGCGATAGTAAAGTTTTTCTAAAAATAGCCATTGTGACCTTGACCTTGAAAGTTGAAATGGCTTGAGATATTGTCATAAGGAACATTTGTGTGAAGTTATATTGAAATCGGTGAAGAAACGTAAGCGCTAGAGCATTGACAAAGTTTTTCTAAAAATAGCCACAGTGACCTTGACCTTGAAAGTGGAACTCGCTAGAGATATTGTCATAAGGAACATTTGTGTGAAATTATATTGAAATCGGTGAAGAAATGTAGGCGCTAGAGCGATGACAATTCTTTTCTAAAAATAGCTACAGTGACCTTGACCTTGAGGTCATGACCCTGAAAGTCGAACACACTTGAGATATTGTCATAAGGCACATTTGTGTGAAGTTATATTGAAATCAGTGAAGAAATTAGGGCTGCCACGATACGCTCACCTCACGATACGATACGTATCGCGATACTTGGCTCACGATACGATACGTATCACGATACATTTTTAAGGCTTCAACTGCTGAGTTACCAACTGCAAAGGATAACATTATTTGGCCAGCAACATATCAAAATCTATGTTTGGTGTGGTTCAGAGTTTAATTAAGAATGTTTCTATAAAAGTTCTATGACAATAACTGTTTTTTTTTTTTAGAATAAATTCCCAATAAGAAAGAATCACATTAAAACAAAGTTCAACCACTTAATTAATGCTTGTAGACATGCAGTAGATGCCTTTATAACCTTTGTTTGAAAACACGATCTGTTCCGAAAAATGTTCAGTTTTTGATCATGGGAGATTGCCTCATTTTCTATAAAAAAACATGAACAACTTTTCAAAAAAACAGACTTAAATTAAATTGAGGAGTGTTTGACAGAACTTTTCTGGTCATTTTGAAAGGTCTTAAAAGTCCTAATTAGTGACAGTCATTGATTGAAAGATCGATTTTCGTAAGTCGCGAAAACTAATGACATTCGCATTAGCGCTTTTGTTTGCTTGAAATAAGTTATAAAAACCTTGCCTTAAGTAATAATCCATGTGTGTATCTGCTCAGTAACATTCAAAATGAAGTTTACTGTTGAAGAGTACTATTTTTTTTCACTTTGCCATGCAGTAATTAAACAACTAATTGATTGACAATTGTTGACAATTTTGTGAATCGAACCGTATCGTAAATGGGATCAAAAGAATCGTGAACCGAACCGTGACCACTGAACCGTGATGCATCGTGATTTCGGTGAATCGTGGCACCTCTAGAAGAAATGTAGGCGCTAAAGTGATGACAAAGTTTTTCTTAAAATAGCCACAGTGACCTTGACCTTGAGGTCATGACCTTGAAAGTCGAACTCGCTGAGATATTGTCATAAGAAACATTTGTGTGAAGTGACATTGAAATTGGTGAAGAAATGAAGGCGCTAGAGCGATGACAAAGTTTTTCTAAAAATAGCCACAGTGACCTTGACCTTGAGGTCATGACTTTGAAGTCGAACTCGCTCGAGATTTTTTTATAAGGAACATTTGTGTGAAGTTATATTGAAATTGGTGAAGAAATGTAGGCACTAGAGCGATGACAAAGTTTTTCTAAAAATAGCCACAGTGACCTTGACCTTGAGGTCATGACCTTGATAGTCGAACTCGCTGAGATATTGTCATAAGAAACATTTGTGTGAAGTGACATTGAAATTGGTGAAGAAATGAAGGCGCTAGAGCGATGACAAAGTTTTTCTAAAAATAGCCACAGTGACCTTGACCTTAGGGTCATGACTTTTAAGTCGAACTCGCTCCAGATTTTTTTATAAGGAACATTTGTGTGAAGTTATATTGAAATTTGTGAAGAAATGTAGGCGCAAGAGCGATGACAAAGTTTTTCTAAAAATAGCCACAGTGACCTTGACCTTGAGGTCATGACCTTGAAAGTCGAACTCGCTCGAGTTTTTTTTTATAAGGAACATTTGTGTGAAGTTATATTGAAATTGGTGAAGAAATGTAGGCGCTAGAATGATGACAAAGTTTTTCACAAATTACCAATTTGACAAAGGGCCATAACTCACAAAGTATTTTTAGGAATTTTGTCATAAGTTAATCAGTTCATCTACTCATCACCACCAATCTATTCACCAACTTTCAAGGCTCTAGCTCCAATAATTTTTTAGATATCTTGCTGACAAGATTTTATTAAAAAAATTTCAAAGGGCAATAACTCTTAAAAGGGGCATAATCCGGACGAGAAAAAAAATACGCTTCAGCTAATTTTCCATGAGGAATCCATATATGAAATTTCAAAACCCTAGCATACACGGTTCTAAAGATATGCTATGCATCACTTTTAGCATACATTACAATGGGCACAAATTACCAAAATGACAAAGGGCCATAACTCACTAAGTATTTTTCAGAATTTTGTCAAAAGTTAATCAGTTCATCTACTCATCACCACCAATCTATTCACCAACTTTCAAGGCTCCAGCTCCAATAGTTTTTGAGATATCTTGCTGACAAGATTTTATTAAAAAAAATTTCAAAGGGCAATAACTCTAAAAAGGGGCATAATCCGGACGAGAAAAAAAATACACATCAGCTAATTTTCCATCAGGAATCCATATATGAAATTTCAAAACCCTAGCATACAGGGTTCTAAAGATATGCTTTGCATCACTTTTAGCATACATTACAATGGGCACAAATTACCAAAATGACAAAGGGCCATAACTCACAAAGTATTTTTTGGAATTTCGTCAAGAGTTAATCAGTTCATCTACTCATCACCACCAATATATTCACCAACTTTCAAGGCTCTAGCTCCAACAATTTTTGAAATATCTTGCTGACAAAATTTTATTAAAAAAATTTCAAAGGGCAATAACTCTTAAAAGGGGCATAATCCGGACAAGAAAAAAAATATGCGTCAGCTAATTTTCCATGAGGAATCCATATAAGAAATTTCAAAACCCCAGCATACACGGTTCTAAAGTTATGCTATGCATCACTTTTAGCATACATTACAATGGGCACAAATTACCAAAATGACAAAGGGCCATAACTCACAAAGTATTTTTCAGAATTTTGTCAAAAGTTAATCAGTTCATCTACTCATCACCACCAATATAATCACCAGCTTTCAAGGCTCTAGCTCCAATAGTTTTTGAGATACCTTGCTGACAAGATTTTATTAAAAAAATTTCAAAGGGCAATAACTCTTGAAGGGGGCATAATACGGACTAGAAAAAAAATACGCGTCAGCTAATTTTCCATGAGGAATCCATATATGAAATTTCAAAACCCTAGCATACACGGTTCTTTAGTTATGCTATGCATCAAAAGCGTAACGGACGGACGAACGGACGAACAGACGAACGGACGAACGAGGCAGAAGCAATATGCCCCTCCAACTTTTTCAAAGTTGGGGGCATAATAAAGTTATGGCCCTTTGTCAGAATGTAGGTCTTGTGATGTAATTATGTGTAGGAAAGATACTTTTGAAGTTATCATCGAGGTTAAGGTTTTTGGTTAAGGCATGCCAAACACACAGACAAAAGCAATATAGTAATTCTCCTTTGTCAGAATGTAGGTCTTGTGATGGTAAGTAATACTGTGTGAAGTTTCATAAGAGTAGAGCAAATTCTTTTGAAGTTATGATCAAGGTCAGGTTTTTTGTTTAAGACATGGCAAACACACGGACAAAAGCAATATAGTTCTGGCTCAGAATATAGGTCTTGTGATTGTTATTATGTGTGTGAAGTTTCATGAGAGTAGGGCTAATACTTTTGAAGTTATGCATGAGGTTATTTTTTTTTTTTGGTTTAGATGTGACAAACTGACTGACAAGGTGATTACTATTGGACACCCAAACTACTGTGTGGGCCCTTATTAAGAAGAGAAGTAACTCCGTAAATACTATTGGCAGGGTTATTCATCTTGCATTCTGTAATTTCTTTCATGCCCCCCCCCCCCAAACAGTGTATTAAGTTTCATTAAATTACCTTTAAAGCATTTAGAGATATGCTCCGGACAAGCTTAATATAGCAAAAACTAAAAAGGGAAATAACTCTGTAATTACTTGTGACAGAGTTACGGTTCTTGCACTCTGCACTGCCTCTGATGGCCATCTATCAATGTATCAAATTTCACTTAATTCCCTTCTATACTTTCAGAGATATGCTCCAGACAAGTGTTTCATTGAAATAGTAAAGAAGGGAAGTAACTCCATAAATACTGGCGACAGGGTTATGGTTTTTGCTTTCTGCAATTCCCCTCATGGGCCTCTATCAGTATATTAAGTTTCACTGAATTACCTTTAATAGTTTTAGAGATATAGTGTGTTGGACGGACGGTCGGACGGACAAAGCGGCGACTATATGCTCTCCCTTTGGGCAGCATAAAAATAGCCACAGTGACCCTGACCTTGAGGTCATGACCTTGAAAGTTGAACTCACTTGAGATATTATCATATGCAACATTTGTGTGAATTTATATAAAAATCTGTCAATAAATGTAGGCCCTGGAGCAATGACAAAGTTTTTCTAAAAACAGCCATAGTGACCTTGACCTTGAGGTCATGACCTTGAAAGTCAAACTTGCTGGAGATATTATCATAAGCAACATTTGTGTGAAGTTATATAAAAATCTGTCAATAAATCTAGGTGCTAGAGTGATGACAAAGTTTTTCTAAAGATAGCCACAGTGACATTGACCTTGAGGATATGACCTTGAAAGTTGAACTCACTCGAGAAATTTAAAGCAGTATCTATCTCCATTCCAAGTCTCAAGTAAATTCATCTGAAGGCAACCAAGAAATGATCTTAAATCTTCAGTGCAAAAACATTAAATTCCTTAGTCTGTGACCTTGACCCAAAGGTCACAGTCATGTATGATGATGCTGCTGATAAAAACTTTTGACTCGTACCTATCAACAGCCCAAGTATGAACTAAATCTATCAAAAGGTAAATAAGTAATGAGCTCCTAAAAACTTTTAACACAAAAACTTTAACATAAGAATTCTAAGTCAGTGACCTTCACCCCAAGGTAATGGTCATGAGCGTTGATGCTACTGTTAAAAATTTGAGACAAATATCTATAACCATACCGAGTATAAACTAAATCCATCCAAAGATAAAGAAGTAATGAGCTCCTAAAAACTTTAACACAAAAACTTTAACATTAAAATTCTAAGTCTGTGACCTTGACCTTAAGGTCACGGTCATGGGTGCTGATATTGCAGATAGAAACTTTAGCCCAGTATCTATCACAACCTCTGGAGAGTAAAAAATGTACTGTTTTCATTCTTTACCTATTGTATACAAAATCGAATCTTCTACTTCAAAGGCAATTGTTTCAAAGAGAAAAAAAAATCTACCCTCTACCTTCTCAAGGTATAGGGTAGATTTTTTTCTCTTTGAAACAAGTGCCTGTCTCAAAGTAGAGGGTAGATTTTTTTTCCTCTATGAAACAAGTGCCTGTGTTCCACTTTATATAATAGCGCAAGTCCATTTTTTAAAATTTAGGAATGCCAGGTTGTGTTTCTCTTCAAAATGTATTTAAAAAATGACTGAACTTTATGCAAACAGTGTAGGCCCTGATCAGATGCTGCATTATGCTCTCCTTCTTTTATGTGATGTGAGTTTCCACTGTTACTGACTTTATCCTGTGGATCAAAAACAAACTTTCATGGAGACTGACTGTGAATTTTTTTCTACTCTCATTCTATCACTTCATCCGATTCAAGAAGGGCAGTTGTCATTTTCTTACATAAAATTACTTTGCACTGATTAACAGCTTATGTACAAGCCAGCTCAGTAAAAGTTAACGTCCCCCATCCGAAGGAATTAGGATGCTGCCTCTGGTGCAAGAAACCCCCATCCCTGGTTTGATCCCCAAAAGCGGTAATTTTTGTGTCCGATCATGCTCCACTGGCATCATTAGCAGGGATGAATGCCACATAGTGCACTGTCCTTCGGGTCGGAATGTTAGCTGGAAGCCCTCTATGCAAGAACCCCCCTTGCAGGTTAAAAATCCCTACTGTAATTACATGACTGTGTACGCTTTCATCCTGCAAACCTGGAATGTATTTAATGTACACCTACAAATCTGCTGCAAGTAATGGTCAAAGATGAAAGACCGATCACATTATCAGTAGAAAAATAACAGTTTACCATGACACAATGCATCCACCATACATAATAATATATTTCCTTCTTCAAGAACCTTGACTAATTTTCAAAGGAACTTTTCCAGAAACAGTTAAAATAAAGAAATATTCCGGTCTGCAAAATATATCGATAAATGCTGTTTTTATCTGTTTTAATGTTGCTTTTCATTTTCATAAAATTTGTCAGGTGACAACAAATCTTCAGTTTCTGTTTACACTGCTAAAATACGCGGTTTCCATCTTCATTTCCAAAACCCATAGTGTGTGACATGGCTACCGGTGGGGAATTCGAAAAACTAAAATGATATCCCTATTACCGCAAAACCGATTTCATGATCAATGCCAAAAACACTTACAAATACGAAGAAAACTTTAGTGCTTCTGTCTGCTACATGTATGTTTTTTCGCCATTTATATTCTGCTGGATCCCGGGTGCTTTGATTCGACCCGTGTTATGACAATGACGCTTTCTAGTGCCGAAAACCAGTCCGATAGAAAGCGGATACAACCGAATTACCATTTAATGGAAGGTACATACGCAAAAAAGTAAAGGTGAGGTCTGCTGACAGCCGGCTGGCACCAGACTTTTAGGTCTAGTGACAGCCGGCTGTCACCAGACCTAAAAGTCTGCTGACAGCCAGCAATAATATTTCTTCAATACTAAGTACATTTTCATATTCTTATCTTCACCATATATCTGGATCCATTTATAGAACTAAAAATGTATAAAGTTTGATTAAAATTCATCAATTGGGCATGAGCTTGGGTGCAGAAAACCAATTTTTGGCTGAAAATCAACTTTTCTGGAGCCTATGCAGGGCCTGACAAATCCACAAATTTTCCACTTGTCCATCGGGCAAGTAAAATATTTTTGCACTTGTCCAGCTCAAAATCCTACTTGCCCAGGATCTTGGAACTCAAAGTGGGGTTGGATGTTGTGGGGGGGGGGGGGGGGGGGTGATAATGGTGACGATGATGACGACCAACATTTATAAATATAATCCAAGGTTTCTGTCAAGTTTCAAGCACAACCACTTTCCATTAGGGTCTAGTTATTTCATGTTAGTGATTATTTCCCTTTGGTGTCTCTGATGGGAGCTCAGGGTTAATTGTATCGATTCCTGATCATTGCATTCACTTCTATTTATTTCCCTCTGTGCGGTAATACGGTAGAAAATACTGTTGTTGTCACAGCCAATAACGGTACCTTTCAAGTTAATTGCTGACATAATACCTTAAACGATTAGCAATTTAAGATACAGTTATATAAACTCGTTTAGCTTGACACGCAAGATAAACACAAGCTGCAGCCGATATAAATCTACTCAAACGATCAGAAGTGTCAGGGCAGCGAGATAAAAGATTAAAAGAATGCAGTTTATTTAGCTTGGATTAAATGATCCAACCAGAAGACGAGAACCCACTCTATCACAAATGAATCCAAACGTTCACACCCACCCTACAAGCAAGTTCAATGCGATCATCATTTCCGCCATCCAAATCGTCGTCCACAAACCACCACTCCCATTTTTCTGCACGCGATCGGTAAATGACGTCATCCGACCATAGCAACACCGCCTATCTCTTTCAGAAAAAAAATGTTTGGAACCGGTAAATAATATTTTCTCGATAGCTAAACGGTTGTGGATAGAGGCGCGACTAATCCGCGGTTACCAACATTAAAACATTCGACTTTTTTCCGCCAGCGTCTGCTATTTGGCGCCAAAACATAACCATTCACGAGAAAGTAGAATAATCCGTTTTTACTACCGTAAGATGTAGCAAATCGTCTTAGGAGCTATTAAATCATTTTCACATTGATTGTGGATTAAATTTTATGGCAGGGATAAACGCAAATTAGAGACAATCTTATTTTCACACCTTGTCAAGCTTATTGATAGCGCTGGCGGTACACACTACACCAGAAATGAAAGACACGCACAGCCGCACCGCCGGGCAATCATGTTTAATTGGTAATTATATGACAGGGATTAACAATAGTGTCATAAATGAACCGTTATAAAAACATGGATGGTTTCGTCTCTGAATTGCCGACAAAGCGGGAATTATTGTGATTTACTTACTGGTCTAGTTTTACTGTAATTAAGGACTCAAAAGACTGACGATTGTAGACGATTTTTTTGCACTTGCCCGACCGGGCGTCGAAAGGTCAACGTGCACATGCCCGGAGCGATTTCGGAGTTGTCCCGGGCGGCCCGGCAATGGATTTGTCAGCCCCTGCTATGACTTTAAAAATTGTGACAAGGTCACCAAAGTCTAATTAAATTTTTTGCTGCTGGTATATTGAAAAGTTGGACCAAAATCCATTGATTTGTTCAAGAGATAGGGTGCAGACAAGGCATTTTTTGTCCAAAGTTGACAGTTTTTAGGGGCCTGTGCCTTTTAAAACCAAAACATGACTGATTTCCCCCTCCTAGTGAACCATGTAAGATTGGTCACAAATCCACAATCCATCCATAGGTTCAGTGCCTAAATCAGGATATGCCGACCCGCTGTCGCTGATGCAAACAGGATCTGCACCTAAAACAACATATCCTTCTCCCCCTGTTATTTTTTTTAGCTCACCAGAGCCGAAGCTTATGGGATAGGCAGTTGTCTGTCATCGTCTGACGTCAACACTTTTAAATGACAACTCCTCTGAAGCCACTGGGCCCATTCAGCCCAAACTTAATCTGTAGCATCCTTGGGCTGGGGGATCGAAAGTTTATGTTGTTTTTTTTTTTATGAAAATGGGCTCATTAGTTTGGTTGCTGTGGCAACTTGGGAGTTTCCATGGGGAAAATAGAAAAATGGCATTTACTACCAAGCCTTTGACGAAAAATTTATAGATATGTTCCTTGAGTAAATTTCTTTCAGCCATATACTTTTATGCCAACCTGGGGGTCCCCCAGGGTGTGCCGAGACCATGTCCCATCCCCTCCATTACATAAAAGGCCATGTATCTTGGAAACCATTCAGATCCCCACCCCCAAACCATATATATTCTTGTTCTTTGTGATAAGACACACTCAGTGACACCAACCTGGGGATTCCCTGGTTGTGCTGGGGCCAAGCCCCACCCCCTCCACTTAGTTAACCCAATATCTCAGAAACCGTTCAAATCCGCACCCCTAAACCATATATATTCTTGTTCCAAATAAGACACATTCAGTGATACCAACCTAGGGGTCTCCCAGGGTGTGCCTGAGTGCCATGTCCCGACCCTCCACTTCAAAAAAGGCGAAATATCTGAGAAACTGTTCAGGTTACCCCATCCCTAAACCACATTAAATTTTTTCCTTATGATAAGACGCATTCAGTGATACCAACATGTGGGCCCAGAGGGTGTTCCGGGTCCACCGGCCCACCCCTCCAGATCCCCGCCCCTAAACCATATATTTTCTTATTCCTTATGGTAAGACTCATTCAGTCACACCAACCTGAGGGTCTCTTTGTGCTGCAGCAATGTGCTGGGGGCATGCCCTGCCCCTCCACTTCATAAAATGCCATATATCATAGAAGCCATTCAGATCCCAGACCCATAATCATATGCATTCCTATTCCTTATAATTAGACATATTAAATCACACCAACTTGTGGGGGTCCTCTCCCCTCCATTTCACAAAACTGCAAAAGGGCCTCGTATCTCAAAAACTGTTCAAATCCCCACCTTAAACCATATATATTCTTAGTCCTTATGATAAGACACATTCAGAGACAACACAATCTAGAGCTTTTCTGGTGTCCAGCAGGGCCATGCCCCAACCCCTCCGATGCCGAAAAGGCCTTGTATCTCAAGAATCGTACAGATCCCCACCCTTAATCCATACATATTCGTGTTCCTTTTGATATGGCGCATTCAGTGATACCAACCATGGCTTCATTGGGTCCATGCCCAATCCCCGCCACTTCATAAAATAACAAATATTTCAGATACAGTGTCGACATGGGTGCTCCGGGGTATGGGGGTATGTTTTGGAGACTTTAAAATCGGTATATTAAAATCATATGTTAAAATATATTGCTGCCTGTGGACAGTGCCCACCTGAGATCTGGTGGGCAAAGTTGCCTATGGACCTCTTGTTTTTGTTTTGGTTTTATGGCCCTTTCAAGATTTTCACTTATTTTGAGCTGGTTGTTAATCAGAGGTGGGCAAAAACCAGAGTTCCCGGATAAAAACCACATGATCGTCCCTTCCAGAACCTCCTAATGATTAACAGTTGGTGCTTTTACCCACTAGGCCATGAAGTCTATTTGTTGGGGGACATAATTCTGGTAATACTTGATAGTGATAACAAAGCATTGATTCTACCTACACTGACATTATATTCTGGGATGTCTTAGAAGCTAGACTAATTATACCCCTGGCATATGAAGTATGCTACGGGGGTATATAGTTTTAGCCTGTCATTCGACCATTTGTCTGTCCATCCGTCCATGTGTCAGTCTGTCTGTCCGTCGGGTAACATTTTGGTTAAAGTTTTTGTTTTGTTTGAGTTGCGGTTTTACATCCCCATCAACACTATTAAGGTAATTTTGGAGACATTGCTTCCAATTTTGTGGGACATATACCTGACATTCAGAGATGAAATGACATCTCAAGCCCTACCACCCATACAAACCGTTAGGGTTTAATGAGCCGTCCTACTCACATCACTTTTCCTGGGCAGACTTAGACCTAAGCTGTTTACTGTGCAGCCAAATCTATTTCTCCAGGCCGGCCCCGATGGGGGATGGGGGGGGGGGGGGGTGCTTGGTTAAAGTTTTGTGTCAAAGTTTCTAAGAAATTTGATTTTCTGAACCCTTTGATAGATATAGTTGATACTTACATTGAAGTTACATACTGGTCTCAAAATTTCATTGATGCATGTCCCACCCCCACAGTGACCTTGAGGTCAAGGTCACAGACTCAGAAATTTTACATTTGGTTAAAGTTTTAAGACAAAGTTTATAGATGCGTGTATGTGCTAAACTCTAAGACAAACTCAGTTGATACTTGCATCAATGTTGCATACCAGTCCAAAGATTTTGTGATGTATGTCTCTTCCCCCACCCATGGTGACCTTGACCTCAAGGTCACAGACTTAGAATTTTTACATTTGGTTAAAGTTTTATGACAAAGTTTATACATGTAGATGCCTGTATTTTCTAAACTCTAGGACAAAGTTAATTGATACTTGCATCGATGTTGCATACCAGTCCAAAGATTTCATTGATGTATACCCCACCCTGCTGCTTCAGTAACATGGATGCCCCCACCCTTCAGTAACTTTGATGCCCTCACTCCATTGGTCCATTTAGAAATTTTATGTTTGGTTTAGCTTTTACAAGCACATTTGTAGATTCTTATAGCTTCTTGACTTCTTCATTCATATTAGATAAAGCTCGATAGATATATCAAAGGGTGGCGCTGACCGGGGGTATGCATGACTCTTTCTCTAGTTTTTAAGCACTCATATTTTCCAAACCATTTGATGGATTGGGACCATATTTGGAATGTGTTTGTTTGAATTGAGGTTTAACATCCATGTCAACACTTATTTAGGTCATTTTGGAGACGTTCCAATTTAATGGGACTTTTACCTGACATTGAGATGAAATGACATCCCAAGCCCTGCCGCCCAATGAAACCAAAAGGCTTATATGCATTGGACAGGCTGTCTCATTCCACTTTAACTTGGCAGGCTTAGTCCTTCGAAGCAGTTTACCAGTACTCATGTGTGGTCAGTTTCAGCTCTGCGTGGAAGCACCATGCAGCCCAATTTATTTCTCCAAGCCCCGATGGGTGGGTCCAGGTCCATATTTGGAATGATCATAGTTATTTTTATAAAGTTTAATCAGCAATACACCCCACCACCACACAAACACCTATGCCAATAACCTCAAAGACACTATTCCAGGCGAGATATGCTGTCTGATAACAACTGTTGTTACATTACTTTTTTGGGGTGAGGTGAGCCCCTAGTTGGGGGCATCTGTGTTGTATTGACACATTTCTAGTTCTGTCAGTGCTGTTCAAACCCAGATGAAGTGTGTGCCCACCACTCTTCTCAAGTTTGTACATGTAAGTTCTGCTGATGGTATGCCTAGAAATAACCTTATGATTTATGATTTAAAGCTGCAATAATACCAGCATTGTTACACAAAGTTTGAACAAAAATACAAGTCCCCATTAGAAATTATTGCATCCGCCACTGTTAAACAAAGTTCTGTAAGCGGTATGGTAGCTCATGAAACAGGATAAGTTATTTAGTTAAAAAGAATATGCATATTATTGAGTAAATATTATAGCTGGCTGTCAGCAGACTTTTAGGTCTGGTGACAGCCGGCTGTCACTAGACCTAAAAGTCTGGTGCCAGCCGGCTGTCAGCAGACACTTCCAAAAGTCAAACATAAAAACAGTCATAATGCCGAAAAAGGTGGTCGTAAATCATTTTGCTAAAACAGAATGTTAAAGAGCTTTATTAAATTGTAATTATTGTATAATATTCATCAAGTTTTATCCCGTTTTTTAATACATGTGCAATAACACAAATCAGCTGAAACAGTGATGAGGTCGTCAAGAAAAGTGACAGATTTCTCTATTGTAAACAAACCGAAGTCAATATTTTGAAAGACGTTTAAAACACCTGAAGCAAAATGACATGGAGATCAGGTCGATGATTCTGCAAACAAAGCCATTGATTAAGCAATTGCAAGAGGAACCTGTCATCATCCGATCTCGACTGACAGGGAAATACTTGGGGTTTGAATTTCACTAAATCCAGGGTAAGAATTTTGTCAAAATCCAAGATGGCGATGAAATTTACCATGTGGTATTCGGTGAAATTTTCACAAAAGTACTTAAAAATGTAGAAAGTAAGAAAATTATGCCTCATCTTTGCTACTTCAGAGTACATAACAACTGAAAATGATAATATTTTAAGGGTGAGTGCTCCTGCCTGGTCGGTATCCTTGTTTGAAAATTTAGGTGATTTTGCCTCATTTTGGACAATAAATCTTCGTCCAGTGGTCTTATAGGACCATTATTTGGTCTTAAACTGTAGTTTTTGAATTTGCTTTACATAATGTATTTGCTTTTTGAAGTTATATTGCAACCCACTGTGCTGGGTAACAATTTGGAAAATCTAGTTTATTTTGCATTGCAGTCTAGATGTGTGGTTACTATATACCTTAAGGGTTTACCGATAGTACAAAAAGTGGGTGGGGTACACCTCAAAATGACTTTTATTTTCAGCCAAAACACTGAGTCGGAGAAAAAGTTTGAATATACTGGAAAGTAACACGTCTTCAAACATAACATTATCTAATAAGCAATTATCAAACAGCTTGTAGGTTTACACAGGCGATGCAAAAAATGAGGGTGCCAGCATTTGCGCTCAAAGTCATATTTACCTCATTTTTAAAGACCTAAATTGTACAGTGTACTGTTCTTGGAAGAGTGAACTACAATGTCTTGTGAGTATTACTAACCAAAATTGTCTCCTGTCTAAGAACCATTTGTGCCACCACGAAATATTTTTCATAAGTTCTTTGGTCGCCATTTTTCATGAAATGGATTTGTAAACAAAGTATCAACACTAATTTGGAAACGCATATCGCCAAATCGGCTTGACGATGTAACGTGACAACTATGCGCCGTGAAACAGGAACCCTTCCTGCATATTTTTGTGCAAGTTGAAGTATTTTCCAAACTTACGATTAATCATCCATCAGGTCTTTTTAATAGTCATTTTTTAATCATAACAGCTGATTGGAAACATTTGTTGTTGAGAATGAGGAAGTCATGGCTTTATCACATAAATATTACTACGCCTCAAGCGGAGCTAGGACAAAACATCGGAAAAATTCCGACATGTCCTCAAAGCTTTTATTGTTTCATAAATCTAAATGACTTTTGTGCTAAAATTGCTTAAATTTGTTCTTGAATAATGGTAATTCTTCAAAAATATGAATATTTTGGGACTATATTTTTGCGTTCGTGTCACCAGATATGGAAGTCCTTAGGTGTTTCCGGTTTCATTGACAAGCCATTGAAAAAAAAAACATGTTAACAAAGGGGGAGTTCCAGCCTATAGTAAATTTCCATAGGGTTCTGCCCACGCACAGATTTCCATGATATTGTGCATAATTAATACCTGGTAAATGACTGTTCATTATTTAGCTATTTCACTCTCATACCTATGTTCATTATAAAACTACAATGTTTTGTTTATTTCTGCATCTGAAAATAGGGGTACCCCCAAACAAGTATACATATACACAACAGCTTCTTATGTTTTGAAGTTATTTTGTTCTCAGGCATCACTGTAGTCAATTGAAATTATTTTTGTATCACATTTGCTATTGTTCAGGTAAAGTTGTATAGACCATGCTCAATTTCATATGGAGGAGACCCTAGACTTCACAACCACAAAATATTTTGGAGTATGTTTGACTTTTGATTTCATACTTTTGCAGTTATTGTCACCTCATCATTTTAATATGAAAATTGCCCGTATATGTGTAGAACATTTTATCAAATTTTCTTGAAAATCTGAGACCGGTAACATACTGCATTTGAACATTGAATAGTAATGGTCAGATTTTTATTTTTTTCAAACCATTTGTAGATATGGTATAACATTTTCAATAGAGAAATTGCTCGCAAATAATATATATAAACTTGAATATATGTATGTTAAAACCATGATGTGTATAGTATAAGCTCATATAATCAGCAGCTGTACCAGTTATGGTACCCTGGGGGACACCAATAACACAATTTATTTTGAGCGTTCATTAGCAATTCAATAAAAATATATTTCATTATATAACAAGAGTTTTTGACTTTAATGTAATCCTAAAGCTTGCTGAAGCTTATTATGACAAAGACGGTTGAATCGGCAAGTAAAATGGATGGTTCTGTAAACCAGACAATTTTCTTGTTTCTGTAATAAGTATGTATTATGCAGTATTATAAGTATGATGCAGTCAACTTAAAATGTTTGAAAAGTCTGTCATACCGGAATGGCACAGCTTGCTTGAATAGCCAAGATTTATGATGTTTTTATTATGGTGTGCCAGGTAGTTCATAATACCACAGACTTTTGGCCCACTGTATACACAGATTACCGAAGACAAAATGGAAACACTGTTGTTTTGGCTCTTTTGCCACTTTGACAATGTCCCCTCAATATCTGAACTAAGCTACAATCTACTTAAAACGTAACAAATGTCGCCTGCTGTGCAAATCCGTGTAAGAAAGTTATATTCTTAAATATGATCTGGAAAACAACCAGTTATTTTTTAGTAACATGATTTAATATAATAGAGAAGACTATTCATACTTTCAAACGATTTCAGAGGAAGAAAAGAGCCAACAGTATATTTGCTATCAGTGCTATAGAAAAATATAAAGCCAACTGCAGATTTTGGCTCCGCAAATATGCTAGTAGTACAGCTAACAGCTGATTCACGCCATTTGTAAAACTGATGAATACAGAGCTAGAAAGTTTAACATTGATGGCAGGTACTGCATACATATGACTAAATATGCGAATGGTATAACTACATCTAAATATAATATCAGCTATAAAATAAATTTGTTACAGCAACTTGCCTTCCACCTATTTCATTTAGGGAAGTGTATGCCAAATGACAATTCTACAACTTGTTCCAGTGTGACTAGCCCTGCATTTATTTTGAAGACTAAAACATTGTACCTTACACTTTTGCAGATGTTATAATGGACCTAGAAAAAAAATGCAGAAAATTCTTTCCATGATCTCACAAAGATTTTGGTTGGGGAGCAGAGTGTGAGTCTCTTTGACCAAGTGATGTAAGAAAACATCAACAATACAAGGACCAATCAATAATAAGAACAAATCAAAAAATCAGTCTGTCCCTTCAAGTTTGCAAATATTGACTGCTGTTTTATTATAAAGAAGAAAATGACGACAACAAGAATAATTAAGGAAAAAATAGGATTATGAAAGTAAATAATTAAGCAAACCCATAACGTCATTGAGTATTACTGACATTAAGTGTCTTTGTATTGCAGGGTTTAAAATGTACAAGAAGGCCAAATAAAATAGGGTAAAAAGATCGACCATGTCTTATTCCTATTGTGTCATAATGTATTTTTTTTTCAGCAATATTGTCAACACTAACATTCATCATGGACAGTGCATGAATGCATTTTATTTTTCTCTTTAAATTTTTTGGATAAAACTTGACTTGTATACGTTGATAATGTATGTTCTCATTTACTTTTTATTTTTTCTATATATATATATATTTTTTTTTTGGGGGGGGGGGGGGGGGGGGGTTATTAAATAAATGCCTATGCTAAGTTTTGTATGATAAGGTGGCCAAAAATGGTCATAAAACACAATAAAAATACACTTTAAGGAAATCTTGTCCCCAGGTATTGAAACTAATTTTGGCACAAAAATTGACCTGAACCCATACTAGCTTTCAAAAACATTGTTACCGGTTTCTGATTTTATTGAAATTTGTTTGCTATATAGAGCACATATGAGGCCTATTTTATATGCAATATCATGGGGTGACAAGATCAGTAACACATCTAATACTTTTGATGAACATCTTAATCTTTGCAAATTTTCATGAAAAATAGAAGAAATGTTGTAAATAAATTTATCTGGAAGATTAAAAGAAATTGACACATTTACATTTTTTGTATTAGATAAATCCTTATGGAGTTGAGTTCTGTTGCCAATCAAAGCAACAAAATTTGAAAATAATCATACCCATTGATTTAAGACCGAAAAGTTCACAGGTGTGTATGGCCTCTACAGGGGATTACCTCAGGGACCTCTCCTGAGACCTGTAGTAATTTATCAAATGAAACAAAGTTATATATATAGTTGATAGACCTCAAGTGAACAACAACTGAAGATTCAAGAAAATCTGTGCGTGGGCAGATTTGGAACTCCCCCTTTCACAAATTTTGCACTGTAGACATGTGAATCAAGGTAAGTATTTATATAGAGACTTATTTTATGGATTTTGCTGTAAGAATGAATAGGTTTAAGAATTTGATTGTCGAAAAAACATCACTTATTTGTGTTTCAACATCTCGTCTAATTTACGTTATTGATAGTAAACCAAAACCTTGTGACCAAATGTAAACATGTATGGTGGTCAATAGAAGACGGCAGTTATGCGCTCTCTGCGATTATTTTGTGGCATACTGTCAATGTTGTTATAATTAAAATATGTAGCCCTGAAAAAGATACATACACCTCAACCTCTTTATAACACGGAACTCCGGGTCCAACCAACGGACCGTGTTAGTTAACCGAATCGTGTTATAAACGCCGACCGTTTTTGTCACAGATCAACCATTGACACAATGGTGATCAATAGTTTCCCAAACAAGATGATGTGCGGTCCGGTTAATGACCGTATTTCCCGACTAAAATGTGTTTAGAACTAATCAATGGCAGTAAATACCATGGCCCATCAAGTCAAACAAGTCACTTTAATCGAAACCAGCTGATAAACCATGTTTTATATCCAGAAATCGTCCGATCTGACAGCGAGTATGACGCCATTTTGATAGCTGGTTCCCGGCTAACTTTGATGTAACTGAGCGTCCGGAACCGCACCGAACTACAGTACCGTTAATACATTTCAATGGTGAAATTACCGGGTTAGGGTTCGGAACCGGACGATGATCAACGCTAACAAGAAATTTGAATTACTTCCCTTGAAATGTCTTACCCTTAATATTTTAGTGATTTTAAATGGCGCACATTGTCTTTGAAAGATTTTTTTACCATGAAAATCGACCTTGAATATGTTTTAGCATTTGCTTTTAAGCTGGAATGAATTTGACTTTCTTTTACATGCGGCTCTAGAAAATGAGTTTTATTGCAGTTGACCGATCACATCGTCTGCATCGATGTTTAAAATTTCTGCTGAGCAGTGATCCTTAACAGAGCGTGATAAATATTTTTTTCCGGTTGCGTAACTGAACTCTTTAATCTCTTTATCTCTCTAAGCCAACACTTGTGATTGTGCCGATGGCAGTTCATGTTTATCATGCGTGTCAAGCTAAACAAGTTTATATACTGTATATTCAACTCTGCTGGAGGCCTGCAATAAATATAAAAAAGTACCGTTATAAACCGTGTTAGCTACCGTATTACCGCAGTCAAAAGTGAGAGGAAAATAAATTTGCTGTGCTTAAAACCTGATACAATCCTTGGATAATATTTATAAATGTTGGTTGGGGAAAATTTGGGGTCCAAACCAAAACCGTGTTATATCCGAATCCGTGCTGTAACGAATCGTGCTATAACGAGGTCCGGGTGTAGTTCTTTAAGGAAAGAATTTGCTCCACAGGACCAAAATTGTTCCTTTTCAATTTAAACACTTATTGACAAGGGAGACAAAAATAATTTGGCTCCTTTGAATGTGTATCCTTTCTTTCTACTTAAACTGCGATCGGTCACATCTGACCATTACTCGAAGGTGTACATTACATACACACCAGGTTTGCAGGAAGCAAGCCTACACAATAATCATCGGCCCCCTACCCATCGGGGCTTGAATAAATAAATGGGCTGCATGATGTTTCCACGCAGAGCTGAATCCGAAGGCACACGAGTACTGGTAAATCGGTTTAATTGAGGATCTAAGCCTGCCCAGGAAAAGCCGTGCAAGTCGAACCCTCCATGCTTTTTTATAAACCCTTTTGGTTTCTTTGGGTGACAGGGCTTCAGGTGTCATTTCTACCTATCTATCTTCTGATACTGCGTCGGTCACATTTGACCATTACCGCAGGTGTATATCGCATACCCTCCAGGTTTTGCAGGATGAAAGCCTACACAGTAATCATGTAATTACGGTAGGGATCTTTAACCTGCACAGGGGATGGTTCTTACTGCACAGGGGGCCTCCAGTTAACATCCCTATCCGAAGGACGGTGCACTTTATGACATTCATCCCTGCAAATGGTGCCAATGGAGCGTGTTCGGACACCGAAATTTTATCGCCGCTGCCGGGGATCGAACCCAGGACCTCTAGCATCAGAGGCAAGTGCACTAACCACTGAGCTATCATCTCAATGCCAGGTAAAAGTCACACAAAATTGGAAGCAACATCTCCAAAATTACCTATATAGTGTTGACGGGGATGTTAAACTTCAAATTAAACAAAACAGTGACATGAAAACAAGGGAGACAACTAAAACTTCCAATTATTCAGTTGTGTAGCAGTTATTGTCCACCATACCTTTTTTCTAGACTACTTTTCAGCAACAAATATGTCTGGAAATTGTATTATTTTGATACACAGTATGGGCACAAATTTGCTGTATACTCTACGGTGGAATATTTTTGAGCAATGACATTCTCACACATTGTAGCATAATAACTGATGAACCTATGCAATTTTATTTGGCTATATTACCATGGAGAATATGTTTGAACGCAAATATAGATTGAAGCACATAAAGAGAGGTATGTTCTTCTCAATAATTCCTGAATTTCTGAAAAAATTCTAATAGGAGGTTTTAGGAATTCCGTTTATGACGTCATTCTTGTGCATGCGCAAAGCACTGGCCGTCAATTGAAACGGCCATCGCTATTCAAATGTATTGCCGGAACTTAAAATGCTAACAATATTCTGACATTTGAGAGAAAATATACCCGTATACATTGAAATAATGCCTCGAGAAGGAAAGAATGATATTTTGCTTTTATTACCGAAATTCATTTATCCTAAATCCGTTTGAAATTGACGAAAATCTCTTCGTGAATGACCCATGTCAACGGCTTGAGATACCGTTATTCACGAAAGCTTACTTACAAATAAGTTTTTACGTAACTCTTCGTTTTATTCGATATCCAAGTATAGCTATCACATACGAACAGAACTTAGATCTATCTATCTATCTATCTATCTATCTATCGACATGTGCAATTTTAATAAATTGAAGATTCCTGTGGAGAGGCTACGTTTGTTTTGGTTTAAACAATATTTTATTTCTTGCAAATATCATGTACAATTAAATAGATTGGAACTGACAAATACGATTTGACATTAAGTCATCATCACCTAAAATAAACTGATTTACGTTACATTTGAGTGATGTGAACAAACAACCAGACAGACAGACGGACAGGCAAACAAATTGACTGACTAACAGACAAATGGACGGACAGTTAGACAGACAAATGAATATACTGACAGTCGAAATAAACTTATGGGTGGGCTGACGGTGGTGCCTCGAGTCAACGTTGGTTCGACGTCATGTCGTCGACACCCACCACAACTCACCTCAATGTCTTTTGACCGTTGGGATGAGAGAGAGAGAGGTTTGACTGACAAACTGACAGTAGACAGACAGACGACAGACAGACCTACAGACTGAATGACTGACTAACAAACGAAGGACGGACAGTTAGACAGACAAATAAACATACTGACAGTCGAAAAAAAATAATGAGTGGACTGACAGATGGGCGTCGTGTCAACGTTGGCTCGATGTCATGCCTTCGACAACCACTCCAACTCACTTCAATTTCACGTGACCGTTGAGATGAGAGAGAGGTTTGACTGGTCCCTGTATCAAAGAAGCCCTTAACCCTTTTTTACCAAATGGAATCTTCCTCCTTATATATAGCAGGAGTCCATTTCAAAATTTAGGGATGTCAGGTTGTGTTTTCTTCAAAATGTTTTTGGGAAATGGCCGAACATTTTGCAAACAGTGTAGGCCTTGATCAGACGCCGCGTTCTTGGCGTCTGATCTGGGCCTGCACTGTTTGCCACTTACCCCTTTTGGGGTTTCTGGTACCAAATGGGTTAATGTAGGCCATGGGGAGGTTGAAACAATTTTCAGATCTACCAGATTTTACTGTAAAACCGTGCCCTTGCGAAGAAGTGTTTCGTTCTCATGCAATGAAAGGGTGTTCTACGTTTGTTTTAGAATTAATGTTCCAATCCCACTGAGTCTTGATGTGTCCGAGCACTGGGCAAATGGCATTTTATTAAGCAACGCCGTATTATCGCCAACGCAACGTTCTGACGTTTCATCGACGTTGGGCATCGCTTTGAAGTTGGTTTGACGTAGACACGATGTTGTTGACACGCTACATGTCGGTAGACGTGGCGTTATTTAACGGCAAATTGTAATTTACATTTACCTGCGTTCGCTTATTGTTGGTGCGCTTAGAGAGAGAGAGAGAGAGCGTATGTACAATATATCGTTTTCTTAATGCGAAATTTCACATCTGGCAGCATATCGGTGATTCTCCCATTATCTTACATCAGAATTCGCCAGTAGTTTAAAAGAATTCTTCTGTTTTACGCTGTAATTAACACTTTATCTGTCCCACTGCCTTTGAAGCAATACCACTGGCACAGATGACGGCCAGGGCTTTTACCATTCTGGATACCATTCTGGATACAGAGAATAAATGAGCTCCATAGCTCTTCTTCTCTCTCTTGATGATTGATCATAATCTTCTTAAGTGTCTATACCTCCGGTGGATATGTAAAACAATTTTACCATAAAACAACTGTTTCATATTAAATATTATGGCTGCATTTATCAGGTTCACACAATGTTAGTAGGGTAAACTAGTAAATATCACTAGTATCATATCGTTCATCCCGGTTTTCCCGTATTAATTTTAGAACCGGAAGTACGCCACGAAAAAAGCTCCTATAGAACATGTGAATAAGTTGAAATAAATTATGGGCCAAGTAACTTTTAAAAAAACTTGACAGTTTTGCAAAATTCAATTAAATAAATCATGAACACCACACCATTACCCCACCCACTTTTTGAACATTGGCATCCCTTTAAAGTATAACTATAGATCAGTCGCATTAGGTCTTTTAACACACAAATTTTACCCCCCAAAACGAGTATATTTTGAAACTGAGTTAGTTATTTGATTTTAAAACCAATACTAAACCTTTTTATCTTTTAAAACGCTACTTTTGTCTGTTAATAACACTACGTCTAGTAGTCCAACAAGTTAGACGTACACATGCACCCATTTATAGATTTGTTTTTTATAGTTGTGCATGTGACGTCTAACACGGGTTCTATACATGTTCATATAGCACTTTCAAATTTTCGCAAAACTAGTAAACCCATTGTAGTGTAGGTCTATTTCATGTCTAGGATTGTAAAAAGTCAAAATCTTTGATAAAAATGCCATCTTACCTTCTGGATATCAAAATATTCCTTATCAATACGAACCATCACTCGGCTGACAGAAGTCCGCTGCCATGTTGTTTTTATCCTATTTAAATAATTGTCATGTGACCTATGGTTACTACGAAAAGTTGGATTTCGATTTTTTCTTTAACGGTTCGTTTATACATGCGACGCAGCAACCGTGGGGGACACCACAGCGAGGGAAAGTTTTGTAAAGAGGAAAATTTAATTAAATAAATAAAAAAAAACAGAAGTGAAGCATTAAATACAACTGGCATACCAAACAAATAAAAAAAAAAAAAAAAAAAAAAAAAGAAGTGAAGCAGTAAAATAGAAGTGGCATCTAAATCTGCCAGGTACTCCAAACACCTTCTGTAGAGTAATATATGGAGTGCAGAGAATGCGAAAATGACCAGAAACAAAACTTTTGGACAAACAATTCTCAATATCAAAGATTTATGTGGAATTTAGAATTTATTTGGACTGTGAAATCAGCATAACAGTACGTGATTTGAGGTAAGGAGATGATGAGGATGATAAAGATGAAGTATGAAAATGATTTTATAAGGTGCTACTATTAGGTTTTGAGGAGCCCTGCTTGGAATGAACCGAGATCTGGGCCGTTGCTTATGGCTGGAGGGCGATTGTTCCAGAGTCTGGCAGTGCGGGGGGAAAATGGGTACTTATGAGGGTTAATCCTAGAGAATGGAATCGTGACTCTATTTCTCAAAGATGGCTGTATATATGACGGGGGTTGGATTTTGACTAAGTTGTTTTGTATTTTATAAAACATGACCAAAGATGAAATCTTGTCTTCGTTTTTCAAGAGTTGGGAGTTTTAGTTTTGAAAGCATGGCGCTAACGCTGCTGAAGAAACTGTAGTCATTACATATATATCTTAAAGCACGATGTTGAATCATTTCTATTTGATGGATATATTTTTTCTGCCAGGGTTCCCAGATAGGTGCAGCGTATTCAAGCAGAGGGCGGATATATGTTTTACAAGCCATTTCTTTGAGTTTCTGGTTTGTATTTTGAATGTTTCTTTTTATAAACTTCAATGTGTTGTTTGTTTTTGTTGTGATCAGGTTAATGTGTGTTGTCCATGACAAGTTCTGAGAGATTGTGATACCCAAATACTTTGCCGAAGTTGCTGAATTTAACAATTTGCCATGGAGTTTGTATTCAAATATGGTACTGTAGGCTGTTTCTTTTTAGTGATCCTGATCACCACACACTTGTCAGGATTAAACATCATTAACCATTCACTTTCCCATTTTTCGAAGTTTGAGAGATCGGTTTGGAGGAGTTGGCAGTCAGTTTGGTCATAGATTGTCAAGTACATGATGGTGTCGTCTGCGAACAGCCTGATGTTACTATGTATGGTATCTGGCATATCATTTATATAGATTAGAAACAAACAGGGGCCAAGAACAGAGCCCTGTGGGACACAAAATTGAACGGGACATGATTGGGACTCTTCGCCATCTAGGACCACACACTGGGTTCTATTTGATAGGAAGGAAGCTATCCATTTAGTGACTTGATTATTGAGGCCTATGCGACGGAGCTTCAGCAAGAGCCTTTGATTATCAACCTTGTCAAAGGCTTGCTGAAGTCCATCACGATCACATCCGATTGACCACCATCGTTAAGGGATACCGGACGGTTTGGTCAACAAACACTAAGAATAGCATACACATAATTAAAAATGACCCACAGAAGAGCTGCTAGTTAGGTGGAAGAAAATTAACTACTCCCCATATGACAGTGTATCTCACACGTTGCGCGAGTTTTGATAGAAATCATTGCCACGGATTGCCTACGAAAAGATTTTCGTTTGATTAAAAAATATAATAATAATGCATGTTGCCATAAAAAATTCACCATGCTTTTGAAAATCATAAGACACACCCGCCATATGTTTCCTTTTTTCGACTGATGCATACTAGTGCAAAATATCATCGCAAGTCTTTTTATCCACTATCAATAGAGTTTTATCTTTGGGTCAGACTATTTTTTCTCCATAATCTTTTTTTTCTCCTATTACTGCTACACGCTCACATCTGAGCATTACGAGCAAGACTTCCTCGTTGATAACCAGTACTTTATTTTATTTTATTATTTTTTAAGCAATGTGGATGAAGTGTCTTGCTCAAGGACACAACACTTTGGCCAACGCGAGGATCGAACCCGGAACCTCTCGATTACAAATCCGATGCTCAAAGCGCTCCACTTTGATGTCTCTGATGGAAGGTCAAAGTTAATTGTGTCGACTTCTGAACATTGCTTATCTGCTATTTTAGGTGATTTACTAGCTTGGAAAATACATACTTATCGACAAGAAAATTTTAATAAACTTTCTTTTTATAATTGAGAGATTTTCGCAAATAATGATATAACCTGGCTTTTTTTTTTGCTTTTAAATACCTATTAAATTCCAAAACATTATGGACAAGTAGAAACTACAGGTTTTCTCAATCACTTTTGTTTCGTTGCCAAATTTCACACCCCCTAAATTTAAAATCAAATTTTAACATAGTAAAAATGGGTTACTGCCAAACAATAAATTTTGTCCTAACATGTTGTCATCATCCAACCCACTGTCGCATTACTTGGGTATGATCCCTCTCCTATTTATTTATAACTTATTATAGTTTCTGGGGTAGTATTTACTTTAGTGGTCCCCACGGACTAAGCCTATTGTTTTAGGCTAGTTCTGGGACAAATCTAATGTAAATGTTTATCAGGAGTTTGAAGACAGTAATCCTCAATATTTTGAGTAGGGGTGTGGGGGCAACAGCCCCCACTACAATGTGACATCACAGGAAAATACTTATGGGGACCGCTAAAGTAAATGTGTTCCTAGTTTCTAGATAACGAGCCTTTTTTCGTCTGACCGACTATGATCAGCTGCAAAATCTTGAAAGATATTTTTCTAAAGCCCTATCCATATAGTTCGTTCGAAAAAACGAAAATAATATAATCCTTGTTTTTGTTTAACCGTAATTTGCTTTTGACAGCTGTGACGTCAGCTTACATCTGGCTGGAGATGTAAACAGCGGCCATTGAAATGGGTCATTGGGTACCTGGACTAAATAATGCCCGATTAAAAAATTGTTTTAGTGACTTTTGGAATATATCTTGTTCACATGAGGACTTAAAACATTACTGATGTAAGTTGCATGCATATTTTGTTTTTAAATGCTTTAGAAGTAGCAGCGCGAGGTTGTCAAGCGGTGCCTATATATTTCATGCGAATACAAAATGGCGAAATCCTTATGAGAGTTCGCGTTCCGAAGAAAAACAAAAACGTAAATATCAGCATATAAATGTAAAATATGAATGTCCGGAACGCAGAACTCTCATGTATGGGAGTATACGTCTAGGTAGCAGTACACAGTTTCCAGCCTGTGCACATGGGGAAATTTCTTCATAAGTAAGAGTAGGGATCAAATTCAGTGTCTAAATACTGTTTGGCAATTATGAAAGCAATATCTTGAATTCAGTGTATTGTTTTTGTGTCATTGTGGAGAAATATGAATTAATTCATGGTCACATGACCTGGATATCAAGGGATGTAACTGAAAATACGAAACTACTGCTATACGAATTTATCGCTACACTTTCTGTTTAAAATAGCTGTCAGACTTCATTTGGATATTGCTAAAAAAGTAAACGGCTGGCAGGGGTCAATTTCTAGCCCCCTTTCATTTTTGGTAGGTGTACAATAGAGCTGAATGCTGACAATTGTCCTTGCAAATGCAGTGTGCTGCCAGGGCTTCCTTGAAAACAGCAGAAAATGGTAAAAAAAAGCAGCAGAAGTGGGTGGGGTAGGATTTGTTTACATAGCCACTACATTGGCTGTACAGTGTACAAGCTATAGAAACCAGCTTCAAATTATTCTGTGGCAAGTCACAATGCAGTGATAACACAAAAGAGAAGGGTTGCAAAGTGTACTATTTGTTACGGCTCAAAAAACTTCGTCCGCTGCGTGTCCGAGTCTCGCCGACAGCTTGGAATAGTGGTTTGCTACCATTAACCAATATGTCAAATTTCAAAGTGCCATTTATGACAATCTTTTTTATCTACTCCTTTACCAGAATCAATATTTAGACAAAAACACCATTGTTTCTGATGAAATTGGGTCATGAAACTGAAATTTGTATGTAAGCCTACAGGTAGGGTCTGAGGCAAGGGAGACAACTCCAAAATCAGAATTTTAGTCTAGATGTTTGTTAATCATTTTGGTGCTGTCAAAGCTTATTCAATCTTAAATTAAAGGTGATTTAACCCATTTTGACCAATATTTTGGGCATTTCGTGTACAAACGATAGATTTTAAATGATTAATTTTCTCTCATTTTCAGCTTGGAAAGCCGTTATACTGAAATAGTGTTGATTAGTCGCAAAGCACTGTATTCCATGCTGTCAGCGAGACTTTGATGCGCAGCGGACAAGGTTTTTTGAGCCGTAACAAATAGTTACAGGTAACCAACTGTTGTTAACCTAGTTTAAACAGGAAATTCCAAACTAAGGCACTGGCAAATAGTGCACGCCCACATCAGTCGTCGGCCTAAATTGGTGCGTATGATGAGGGCCCTCACTGTTTGCAAGAAAGAGTCATTTTTTATAATAAATTACTATAAACAACCCAAGGCGTAAAATAATTGTGCCTTGTTTTTTGTTTTTGTTTGGTTTTCTTGCACGGGGGGGGGGGGGGGGGGGGGATTTACTGCCCTTTCGAGATTATTTCACTGATATCGAGCTGATTTTTGCATCATAGGTGGCAAAACGGGAGTATCCGGAGAAAAACACCCTGACCTCCAGTTGCAGAACTTGGTGTATCACATCGTGTGACCCGAGGCAGGCTCCCCACCACAACCTTGACAGAACTAATGATTAAGAGTCAGCTCTCTATCCAATAGGCCACAGAGGCCCGTAATTGTGTCTTGTATGCTGGGGTATCCACAGCTTCTCTCAGCTGAGATTGACTGCTAGCAGCTGTGTTGTGAGCTAATAATGACAATTATTACTGTTTTTCTTTGATTCCACAATTAAACTTATCATAATAAGGTGGAATTACTACCAATTTGACACTTTTGAGAAAAGTCATATTTGTCTTAAAGGTAGCAGTACACAGTTTCCAGCCTGTGCACATGGGGAAATTTCTTCATAAGTAAGAGTAGGGATCAAATTCAGTGTCTAAATACTGTTTGGCAATTATGAAAGCAATATCTTGAATTCAGTGTATTGTTTTTGTGTCATTGTGGAGAAATATGAATTAATTCATGGTCACATGACCTGGATATCAAGGGATGTAACTGAAAATACGAAACTACTGCTATACGAATTTATCGCTACACTTTCTGTTTAAAATAGCTGTCAGACTTCATTTGGATATTGCTAAAAAAGTAAACGGCTGGCAGGGGTCAATTTCTAGCCCCCTTTCATTTTTGGTAGGTGTACAATAGAGCTGAATGCTGACAATTGTCCTTGCAAATGCAGTGTGCTGCCAGGGCTTCCTTGAAAACAGCAGAAAATGGTAAAAAAAAGCAGCAGAAGTGGGTGGGGTAGGATTTGTTTACATAGCCACTACATTGGCTGTACAGTGTACAAGCTATAGAAACCAGCTTCAAATTATTCTGTGGCAAGTCACAATGCAGTGATAACACAAAAGAGAAGGGTTGCAAAGTGTACTATTTGTTACGGCTCAAAAAACTTCGTCCGCTGCGTGTCCGAGTCTCGCCGACAGCTTGGAATAGTGGTTTGCTACCCTAGCAGACAGAAAAATCCTCCATTTTGTTGTAGTTGTTGTTGCTATTCAATCTGAAAGTTACCTCCCCTGAATCTGAATCGTTACTGGTGACACGTCAAATGACATTGTGAAAAGGGACGTTAGTCCCTAGCTCTCGCCAAAGAAGTAAACTTAGCTACATTATCCTTAGCACATGATTACTGTGTAGGCTTTCATCCTGCAAAACTGGAGTGTATGTAATATACACCTGCGGTAATGGTCAAATGTGACCGACGCAGTATCAGAAGATAGATAGCACCTTCCGCGGATGAAATAACCGAATCTGGAAGGGCATTCAATCTCTGAGGGAAGAAGGGTCTCATGAAGAGAGCGTGGTAGCTCAGTGGTTAGTGCACTTGCCTCAGATGCTAGATGTCCCGGGTTCGATCCCCTGCAGCGGCGATAAAATTTCGGTGTCCGAAAACGCTCCATTGGCATCATTTGCAGGGATGAATGTTATAAAGTGCACCGTCCTTCGGATCGGAATGGGAACAGAAGGTCTTCGGAGGGCTTGCGAAACTTCAAGGCCTCACGCAGTACAAACTTGGCTTTACTTCTAATCTTGGATCTGATCTGATCAATTCGAGAAGGCTTTTGACACCCCTTCCACTGAATTACTTAAATCCAAATTATTTGGTTATGGAATTGGAGGGAAGACTCTCCAATGGATAGATTCCTTCCTTTGCTACAGAAAACATCGTGTAGTTGTTAATGGCGAATCTTCAGTATGGGCGCCAGTTTCGTCTGGAGTCCCGCAGGGGACTGTTCTTGGTCCTCTGTTGTTCTCCCTACACATCAATGATATTTCTACTGACAATGACTCAGAAATAAGACTGTTCGCAGACGACTGTGTTTGTTACCGGGAAATTAGAAATACAGATGCCTCACTGAAACTTCAGGCTGACATAGATAGATTAGGATGTTGGGCCCGAAAATGGGGCATGAGATTTCAGCCAGTGAAATGCAACATTATGCAGATAACTAGGAAGAAATCTAATAAAGTTGAGACTTCTTACATAATAGAGGGAACGGTCCTCGAGAATGTGGACTCCATTAAATACCTTGGAGTGACAATCGCACACAACTTGAGATGGAATACTCATATTAGCAACATGTGTACTAAGGCAAATAGAACACTTGGTTTCCTGAGGTGTAATCTTCATCAGTGCCCTCAGGATGTAAAAGAGGCAGCATATAAAGGTCTTGTTCGCCCAATCTTGGAATATGGCAGTTGTATCTGGGACCCCAGTGGAGTGGTCCTTAACGAAGAAATTGAAAAAGTTCAGAATAGAGCTGCTAGATTTGTAACAGGCAATTTCTGCTTTGAAACTGGGAGCATGACTGGAATACTTGGAAAATTAAAATGGGAGTCTCTCAAGAAAAGGAGGAAAGACAGTAGGCTCATCCTTTTATACAAAGGTCTAAAGGGTGCTGCTAGCATTCCAACAGATGACCTTGTCCCCCCGGCTAGGCACTGTAGAAATCACCATTCATTGGCGTTTCAGACCCTTACTGCAAGAACTGACATTTATAAAGAATCGTTCTTCCCCCGAACCAATAGAGATTGGAATGCCCTTCCCGATTCGATTATTTCGACAGCTGAAGGTGCTGATGACTGTGTAACTAAGTTTACCTCTTTGATTAGAGCTAGGGACTAACTTCCCATATCACAGGTCCTGGTGTATGAATGTCATTGACGTGTCACCAGTAACAATTCTGATTCTGATTCTGATCAGGATGTTGGGCCCGAAAATGGGGCATGAGATTTCAGCCAGTTAAATGCAATATTATTCAGATAACTAGGAAGAGATCAAATAAAATCGAGGCTACTTACACTTTAGAGGGAACGGTCCTCGAAAACGTGAATTCCATTAAATACCTTGGTGTGACAATCACTCACGATTTGAGATGGAATACACACATTAGCAACATGTGCACAAAGGCGAGTAGAACACTTGGTTTCCTGAAGCGAAATCTTCATCAGTGTCCTCAGCATGTGAAAGAGACAGCATACAGGGGACTTGTTCGCCCAATCTTGGAATATGGTAGTTGCATCTGGGACCCAAGCGGAGTGGTCCTTAATGAAGAAATTGAAAAAGTTCAGAATAGAGCTGCTAGATTTGTAACTGGAAATTACTGCTTTGAAACTGGGAGCATGACTGGAATTCTAGGAAAATTAAGATGGGAGTCTCTCAAGAAAAGGAGAAGAGACAGTAGGCTCATACTCTTATACAAAGGTCTAAAGGGTGCTGCCAGCATTCCAACAGATGACCTTGTTCCCCCGGCTAGGCACTGTAGAAAGCACCATTCAATGACATTTCAGCCCCTTACCGCAAGAACGGACATTTATAAAGAATCGTTCTTCCCCCGAACCATTAGAGATTGGAATGCACTTCCCGATTCGATTATTTCGACGGCTGAAGGTGCTGATGATTGTGTAGCTAAGTTTACCTCTTTGGTTAGAGCTAGGGACTAACTTCTCATGTCACAGGTCCTGGTGTATGAATGTCATTTGACGGGTCACCAGTAACAATTCTGATTCTGATTCTGATTGGCCGGAGACATTGAAACTAACCCCGGCACAAGGTTTCGCTGCGGACTCTTCAAAAAGTATTGCAAAGGTTCCGAGAAATGGATAGACTGTAACAAGCGCTTTCACTCCTCATGTTCTAATTTGGATAACAGTCAATTGTTAGAAATTGAATCTAGGGCTGGAACTTGGTATTGCAAAGACTGCAAAGCTGACTGTGGTCTTTGCAGTGGTGCTGTCCTTAACTGCCACAAAGCCGTCCAGTGTGATCAATGTGAAATGTGGATACACACTGAATGTTCCTTCATTTCAGATGCAGAATATGGCACTTTGGTTAACTCAAGCTGCCACTGGATATGTCCAAAATGTGAGGTTTGTAACTTTTCAGACTCCTTCTTTGATGAATATGTAGAACTGAGTAAGCCAAACAGGTTTGAACCTCTGTTAGAGGATAAGAGAGGCAAATCTTCGACTGCTGATGAAACTAAGTCAAATTTTGTAAAAGGTTTGAAACTTTACAGTATAATCATAAATGGAATTAGAGGAAAAATTCTTGAAATTTTAGCTTTCCTCGATACATCTCAACCTCATATTGTTGTTATTCAGGAAACAAAGATTGACAGTTCAATTACCACATCTGAGCTTTTCCCTGAAACTTGTCAGTACTGTGTCTACAGAAAAGATAGGAACTCTCATGGCGGTGGGGTTATGTTGCTTATTCATAGAGACATCCCTTTCATCGAACTGGAAAATGACACCAAATCGGTCTGGGTTAACACGCCTACGGAACGATAGAATGCGTAACCATTGGGTAAGAACGTGAAGCAATTAGAGCGACATCCGGTGAGGAATTAGATCGCTAAAAAAGGTAAAGAAACTGTGCATTTTCTGTGTTAAGGAGCAGGCAATACCAATGTTTTTGGGAGTAGTCTTCGTATAAGACTATCTCCTCTCAAATCGCCCATCCTTCGAAAATATACTAATCCGTGGAAAAGAAGTGGAATGTATCCTAGTATTTCTAAGTGCAATGCCAAGAGGTGCAGATGTTAATCGCATTTAAGTTACAGATGAAGTAACGGTAGACGCTTCTCTGTAGTTAACATGTCTGATTTGACATGACAGTCTACAGATTTAATTTATCTAATTACTTGACGTGCTGCAAACTGTAATATGCAGTACGTCGGTCAAACTAACCGCATGCTTAAAACTAGTTTGAACGAGCATTATCGTAGAATGAGTAAGCCTAAGAAAACTGACACTTTCTTGTACCGTCACTTTCGATGTACAGGTCATTCTGTAAATAACATTGTTATACAACCAGTGGAAAAACTTTATTACGATGCAAATTCTACATCTAGATTCAAAATAATCAAAAGACATGAAGCTGAACTGAAATGGATTAAATTAAAAAAAAAAAAAAACCTTTTCCACTGGGATTTAATGACAACATTTATCATGAGGGTAATATTTCCAGAATGCCGGACTTTGATAGTTTCTCACTCCGGGAATGTAGAAAACGCAGAACTAGATCTCACGGCTCCAGGAAAAATGGTAACTTTAAACGTAAATCACGTGCGTTTAATACTTATTTACTAGACTGAAGTGACTGTCAATTATATTATTAAATCATGGACGCCACTCTATGCTTTCATTTTTAAGTTCATTACCCGTTTCTGTTTTACGTCTTCTGGACAACGAGGCGAATAAATTCTACGATAGTTCTCATCAGTTATATGATGCGGCTCTCTTAATTAGAGGCTATACTCAGCATACTCTTCGTCCTTACATTGATTCCGAAATTAATCATAAACGTCATTTCTTCAAAATATCCTTCATTAATAAGGGTATGGATTTTATAGATTTGCCCAGTATCTTCCGTGAGAGATCGGTACTTTCTTCCATTCCTGCTTATTTTCAAAATACTGAAACACCTATAATTTGCTATAAATATAACAAACCTGTTAGATCTATCATTTTTAATTTCAATAAACTTGTTTCAGATCTAGATATTGATACTAATACTCCTGATTCATGTGATTGTAAAAACTCAAAGTATTGCTATCCTGCTGCTGGTCATGTAATTACTGGCAATTTGAAAATTATTCCTGATTCTAGGATAAGGAATATAATTTCTAAAGGACCGAAATATCGGTTTCCTTCTAAAATTGATTTCAGTAAATGTAGAGATGAAATCGCCGCTTCATTGAATGAATTCGGTAATCGATGGTGTAAGCGAGAGTATGTTGAGCATAAAGCCCTTAAGGACTGGAAACTTAGCATTTTAAAACTAGTGAATAAACGCATTTCTTTCTATTCTCAAAATACTAACTTATTACCTCATAAGCCCAAGACGTCTTTACGTCATCTTAAACTAGGTATTCAAGAATTTCATAAGAAGTTTGTTTTGGCCCCTGCAGACAAGGCCGCTAACAACGTCGTCGTTGTGTGACGGCTCCACTATGTTAACACGCTTAAGCAGGAGCTTGGTGGTACTAAGGCCTATGAACTTCAGCCTTTAGCTGAAGAGAGAGCTATAGTAGATAAACATGTTTGTCTTTAGCCACCAAGTTTGCTGTGTGTGTTAACGAAGACCAAGACAAGCTTCCTACGCTATACTGGTTACCAAAACTTCATAAAAAACCTAACAAAGCACGGTTTATTGCAAATTCTAGCTCTTGCACTACCACTGAACTTTCTAAATTATTAACTTCCTGTCTTACTGCTATTAAAACGCATGTAATTAAATATTGTGATAAAGTCTTTGAAAGATCAGGAAGAAATCTGTTTTGGTCTATAAAAAATTCGAATGAGGTTTTAAATAAATTGAAATCTAGACATTTTCGTGCTTCTAGTCTGTCTACCTACGATTTTCCACTTTTTACACTACACTTCCTCATAATCTTATAAAAGAAAAGCTTAATGATTTAATTGAATGGACTTTTCACAGAGAAGATTCTCTCTATCTTGCATGTAAAGTCAGAAATGCATTTTTCACTTCTAAAGATCATAAGAATTATACACTTTGGTCATGTCAGAAAGTGTGTGATGCCCTCATCTTTCTACTTGACAATATTTATATTAGATTCGGTACTAAGTTATTTAGACAAATAGTGGGTATTCCGATGGGTACTAATTGCGCACCTCTTGTGGCTGATCTGTTCTTGTATTGTTATGAAAGAGACTTCATTTTGTCGCTTTCCATTGATAACCAATCTGAAATTATTGAAGTTTTTAGCTCTACTTCTAGATATTTAGATGATTTATTAAATATTGATAATACCTATTTTGATGGTTTGATCAGTCAGATTTACCCCCTAGAACTTCAGTTAAATAAAGCAAATTCTTCTGATACCGAGGCCCCGTTTTTGGATTTACACCTATCTATTGTAGATGGATTTGTTTCGTGCAAAATTTATGATAAACGCGATGACTTTGATTTTGAGATTGTAAATTTTCCTTTTTTGGATGGTGATGTTCCTCGTGCGCCATCCTATGGCGTTTATATTTCGCAATTAATTCGATTTGCTAGAGTGTGTAGTCATGTAACTGACTTCAACACTCGTAATAAATTATTAACGGCTAAACTACTTAATCAGGGTTATCGGTACCGTAAACTACGCAAAGCCTTTTCAAAATTTTATAGACGCCATTCTGATTTAATTTCAAAATTCAATATTGGACTTAAATCTCTTCTGCAACAAGGTCTATCTGAAATTTTATGGTGACTTAGTATATAAATTCAGAAAAATATATAACCGCAATGACTTCAGCACCCAATTTCGTAAAATCATTCTTCGATATAAAAAGATTGGGTACAACATGGATATTATACGACAGACTGCATGCATGGTAGTTAACCCAATCACGGTTGGCAACTTTGCTTCCCTCTTTAATTGCACGCCGGTGGGTCAGGCCTCAGATTCTATGACGGCTCCAACGTAAAAGGCTTATTCAGAATTAGAGAGATAATGCTGGTTGGTGCCTGATGCTCTGTCTCTGGTTGGGCTCATCGGAGTCTAACTGTTGGTTTTCTTTTGCTCCAGCATTTCAGTGGTTTCTTGCTGTCGAGTCCTCACCGTTGTCTCACCTCAGTGGTTCTTTGATTTTTGTGTTCACGGAGATGTTGCACTGATGAGTTAGGAGGCCTTCATGCGGACTGAACAAATTATTTGTCTAAATCGCGACGGAAGTAAGGGCGAGAATTGTGGCCACGTAAAATCGATTTAAGCCCCCCAGTGGAAATCTTCCACTGGCCGTTCCAAGGCGGCTCTTCTGTGGCGATTTATTTATGTTGTTGTTTGTTACTTAATGTGTGTATCACTTGTGTCTTTTAATTTTGGATGGCCATATGGCCATTTTGTGGGACTGGGGGGCTTAAATCGATTTTACGTGGCCACAATCCTCGCCCTTACTTCCGTCGCGATTTAGACAAATAATTTGTTCAGTCCGCATGAAGGCCTCCTAACTCATCAGTGCAACATTTCCGTGAACACAGAAATCAAAGAACCACAGAGGTGAGACAACGGTGAGGACTCGACAGCAAGAAACCACTGAAATGCTGGAGCAAAAGAAAACCAACAGTTAGACTCCGATGAGCCCGACCAGAGACAGAGCATCAGGCACCAACAAACATTATCTCTTTAATTTTCAATAAGCCTTTACGTTGGAGCCGTCATAGAATCTGAGGCCTGACCCACCGGCGTGCAACTAAAGAGGGAAGCAAAGTTGCCAACCGTGATTGGGTTAACTACCATGCATGCAGTCTGTCGTATAATATCCATGTTGTACCCAATCTTTTTATATCGAAGAATGATTTTACGAAATTGGGTGCTGAAGTCATTGCGGTTATATATTTTTCTGAATTTATATACTAAGTCACCATAAAATTCGGGTTCCGATAGACCTTGTTGCAGAAGAGATTTAAGTCCAATATTGAATTTTGAAATTAAATCAGAATGGCGTCTATAAAATTTTGAAAAGGCTTTGCGTAGTTTATGGTACCGATAACCCTGATTAAGAAGTTTAGCCGTTAATAATTTATTACGAGTGTTGAAGTCAGTTACATGAAATCTGAATCATCGATTTTTTCGTTTCTTCCTTTTAATACTCATTTTAGCCCATACATCACTATGGGAAACTTTTAGACCTCACCCTCCGCCGATTTCTCCAGCATGTCGTATGCCTCTGCGACAGTCAGGAAAGGCTGTGATAATTTGGAGAAAATTGCAAAACAAAGAAATGAGAGCACAGACTAAGTCCATTTGACGATGATTGTCAGGTAAAATAATAAATATTCAAATCCATGTGACGCACTTTATAAATAGATATGCAATTTGGACACACCTTACATTCGAATGGCTAGATAGAGGCTCACTAGGAACGAGGAATCACCAGCGCGATGTGCTGTCAACAGTCGTCAAAAAGGATAATACCGATATCGGATGTGGTGTCACAGCTAATGATTTTCCATGGGGTGATCGTGCAAATAAAACATAGACGCCCTTGTAATGTACAAGAGCAGTAACCACTTCTATATATGGTTTAAAAGGGTGTGTCGAACCTGTCAGAATGTCTTAGTCTGTGAACAAAAATATAGATTTTGCAATTTTCTCCATATAATCACAGCATTTCCTAGCTGTCGCAGAGGCATACGACTTGCTGGAGAAATCGGCGGAGTGTGAGGTCTAAAAGTTTCTCATAGTGATGTATGGGCTAAAATGAGTATTAAAAGCGAGAAACGAAAACATCGATGATTCAGATTTTCTGAACCGAGTTTACGCCTTTTTTTGCGTAGCACCGCCTTCTGATTGGCGTTACTGCGTCTTTTGTTTTGCGTTTCTACGCCTTTTTTGCGTTATTACGTCTTTTGTGTCGCGTTACTTCGCCTTTACGGTATTTTATTTTCTCGTACATAAGCCAAATAGGCTTTCGTATCTGCAGTGTTAACGATCTTACCCTTAGCCTTTCACGCCTGAGTTTCTTAAACGGGTTCTCTCCATTTTTTTTTTATTTTGGGCAATTCTTGTTAATAGGGGATTTAGTCAAATTCATTTACAGGATGGCGAACAGCTTTGATTCTCGGATGAGACGGTTCATTAATGGCCGTCCCATCCGGATATAGATTTAATCGCCATTACAAAGCGTAAGCTGGCCATTTTGTGTTCTACAAAAGCAAGTAATGACCTCTTATTTATGAATCGGCGCGTCATTCGGTCAGATAAGCATGATACCCAGACATTTAATGGTCGTGTCCAGAAAAGTATTTTTCATCACAGCTTTCTTTCTCTGGTGATTTTAACACAATTTAGAAATCATATGTAGACCACTGGCATTTACTTAGGCAGCAACTGGTTTGATTTTCTTCTCTGGCTATCGAATGCTCAACCAGACGATCTAATGCTTAACCAGCAAATTTTGACAGATGAGGAGTTCTTCGCAGAAATTAAAACTCCAAAACCTGTTTTATTTCATTTCAGTCAATTACCGGACCATTGATAAAACAAACACAGCGTATAAGTCAGTGAAAATCATTCGGTACTATGATTCTGGAGACTGAAAATGTTTCCATAAAATACTTTGTCATTATCGAATCAATAGCGCACTGCTTATCCGGTTGGCTAAAATGGCTCCGTAGAACAAGGTGCGGGTGATTCTGGGGCCGTGGAGATGAAAATAGATCCGCTTTATAGTTGCAAGTTTTGTTATCATTTCTATAGATCTAATGCGTAACCAACCATTTTCGACCTTTTCCGTGGTGATTTCTCGCTAGTGCTGCATTGACAAGCAAAATATCCACAACACATATAACCATATATGTTTATTGTGTGTGCATGTTAATAGACGGATCCAATGTTTTGACACGTGACTTTATTTACATTGTAATGCGCATGCGCGAATAACTTCCCTTTGAAATCTGCCATGGATTATCGTTCGTCGTTGAAATCTGCCATTGATTATCGTTCGTCGTGGTAGGCGAAAAGCGTCTGGCTCCATATAAACACAATGCAAATAGGGGTTCTGTTCCGCGTTTATTTCAGTTGATTATCGCCGATAATCTATTAAATTGTACTATAATGGGTTCTTTAATCTATTCTAATACTAGTTCATGCATTTTCTACTTTAGATCATTAGTTATACGCATTTTTTACGAAAACACAACTAAGACCTCCTCGCCTTTTTACCTCCGTAAATATAGCCAGTAAATATGATCAAAACAGTCCCGATTCTTCTAGAAATCATTAATTACAAGCTTAGACATGTTTATTTTAATTGTTTAAAGGTCTAGATCATCGTTTCAAATCCAAATAAAAGACAAGTTTACAGAAAATTAAATCGTGTTTACAATGACGTTAAATGGCGAATAACATTTTTTGCCAACCACCGGTAAGTCCCGGCAAATAGTATGACTTGATGATAACGTAGTGCTTGGATGTGTCTATACGCTGAACTTGTAGCAAAGCGCAATAATAAATAAAAGACAGCAAACACCTCGAAAAACCACTCGTTTTCTAAGGCGTCAGTTCACCTTCAGCTGGAGAAACTAAATTTAGCCAAAATGTGTGAAGTACGGGATTTGGTATTTACTCCAAAGATGCCGATATCAATGGGCTCCTGAATGTAATTCCCCGTTTTTTAAATAACTTCCTCGTAAAAATTATATAACTTATGAAACACAGAAAATGCACAGTTTCTTTACCTATTTTAGCGATCTAATTCCTCACCGGATGTCGCTCTAATTGCTTCATGTTCTTACCCAATGGTTACGCATTCTATCGTTCCGTAGGCGTGGTTAAGGTTTTTGCAAATAAAACTTCCCACTTCGTAGCAAGTTGGTATCGACCACCAAATGGTACGGTCGAAAACTTTCAGTTGTTTAAAGACCAACTGGATTGGGTATGACTTAATACCGCATATGAGTCATATGCGCGCATTTGACTTTAAATACCGCATATGAATGTTTATTTTACAACCTTATACATTTTAGCGCCAAAAAAAGAAGAAAAAAAAAACGACTGGAAATATTGTTTAAATTGAAAACAATGTTATTGAACTGATACAATTACTTTTTAGGCAGTGGCTAGCCGTCCGGTACCGGACGACCAGCCTACGGGTCTGCCCGTCCGGTACCGGACGACCAGCCAACGAGTCTGCTCGTCCGGTACCGGACGGCTAGCCAACCCACATAGGAATGGCTAGCCGTCCGGTAGTAAATTTAAGTCTATCATTTTATATAGGGTATGCATTCCAAATACATGTAATATTACCCACTTTATGGTGTAATTAAAATATTTCTAATTTACTCTAACTGTATTCTTATCACCTGTTTGTCGCCATTTTTTCACTAAATTTCAGTTAGGGACATATTTAATTATTGTAATTGACCCTGATGCAATATATTGCTGTACTCAAAGCCTTGCGCGGGCACTGTGATAGTTAATATTATTATGATGACGATCATGTCAATGTTATTTATATTTTTATATTATTCGTTGGCTGGTCGTCCGGTACCGGACGGGCAGACCCGTAGGCTGGTCGTCCGGTACCGGACGGCTAGCCACTGCCTACTTTTTAAACAACATTATTGTGCATTAAATATAAAGAAACAAGAATCTAACACGACCGCATATGAACCAAACTGACGCATATGAAATGCTAATATAACTTTTATAATTATGGTATGGCCGTAGACCGTACCGCGGGAAATATATATAATGTATATATAAATATATACAAAAATTTTCTATATTTCGCCGAGAAACAAAAATGCCAGTAAAATACCGCATATGAGTCATATGCGCGTATACGACTTAAAATACCGCATATGACCGTTTATTTTACCAAAACTTTCCGTTTCTCGAGATCTGTTGGAGGAAATTTATTTTTTTAATTAATTAATTAATTAATTAATTAAATGAGCCGGTGCATGACAAAACCTACAATAAGACTCAAATCAAACTGCGCACGCATCCACTATGACAAGGCCTTTTGCTTATGTGTCTCTGCATAGATAATAGCCTATAATAGGTACATGCGAGCAGCGAAGACGAATGCGCAGGCTGATCTGAGTCTTTGCTGGTCGCTCAAGCCTTCTTTTAGATTTTGTCATGCTCTGACTCATAATAATCACACT